>CAMAPF010000939.1:865000-1475000 GCA_945859915.1 Cuscuta epithymum
ATGCCCCCAAAGGGGTCAATACTCTATACGGCTATAAAGTATTGGTGTGGCAGACATCTAATAGATATACAACAAGTATTTCACTCATAAGACCCTCAAATAGGGTGATAATATAATCTAGACTGTAACCCCAAGTTACCCCTTTCAAAATATATAGTTACTTTATATAAAGAATACCTGCAGTGCGGCGGAGATTCTTCTTATGCAGCTCCTCACTTCGTTTGGTAACCCTACTCAACGACCATAATTCCTTTGGACGGATTAGCATATATCTCAGACTGGGTCACCCTCTTTTTTGGACTGTTCTCTCTTGGGCCGCAGATCTAATAGCACATACCCAGCCTTACCTTTCCTTGGCTATCTCTTGTCTACTTACCTTTCCGTTCGTTTCTTTCCTTTGTCATCTCATGTAACACTGATTACTTTATTGAATAAAAACCGTTGGTTTTAAAAAAAAGTCAAGTAGTCGGCCCGTAGGCCCATGTTTATCCACAAAACATTTCCCAATACCCCGTGACCACATGCCGCAACGCTCACGGATTATATATGTCACAGTTTGCATAGCACGAGCTCGGCTCGACTTACGTCTCTATGCAAACCCATGATTACATGGCACGAGCTCGGCTCGACTTACGTCTCCATGAAATTCCAATCTCGCGTCCACCCAATGCAAATTCCCAAGCTCGGCTTGTACTCAACTGACATTGGCATGAACCCCAATTCCTAAGCACTCACTATGCCTAGAATTGTCACAACATTATACTACCTCGGGGCATCCCTATGGACTGCCCTTAACCTGCTCTTAGTTCACACTAAGTCACAATAAACACTTGAAGTCCATCAAGTTCATCACAATACAATCCAAACCTTAAGTTTGATTCTATGACAATTCGAATAATCCTTAACTAGTGATTCACTACTATTAAGATTATTTATACAACTCATTTATTCTTAATGGTAGCCCTTACATATCAATAAATATGTAGCAGCCTCCCATGTGCTAAGCATCATCATGCAAATATTCATTTACATACACATAACACGAGTTAGAAATGTCTATTTTTACATAATAACACATTTATACCCCATTTACTCCATATTTCTCAATATAGTTTCAATTCATGATCAAGTCCATTACGTATCATTCATATCATGCTCAATCATCTTTATTCACGTAAACATGATTTAAGCATTTAGGTAATCTTATGCATGACCTACAAGTTGTAAGCAACTAGATGTCGTTCCTCACCTTAATGAGCTTTAGACTTTCTTTCACGCTCCAACGACCAAGCCTCGGCCAAGGAAGGTTGGCAGCCGACTCCTTCCTTGAGGATGGGTGAGTAGCAGCCTGCTCCTAGCATCTAGCTCCAACTTCTGCCCACGAAACTAAACAGCCCTCTCGAAGAAGTGTTTTCCGACGAGTTCACTTCTGCATATGATAACCGCTTTCGCGGCGTTGTAGTAAAACGGAGTCTAACCTTTCGGTTTTTCCCCGAGTATCGTGTCTCTCGAGGAATGGCGGAGGAGCTTCTTGATTTCAAGTCCAGTCACAGGTTATCGCAAATTATTGGAAGCTTTCCAAATTAAAACTTTTGATTGATTTTCTAAACTACTTTTTGGAAAAGAAAGTAAATTAAATTGTGCAAATACTAATGATGGCTCAAAAATAGACTAAAGGAAAAAATATAATATTAAACTTAAATGGATTGATGCAAATAAGGGCAATGAATTGAGTAATTAGAAATGGATATATTCTTGGACCTAATAATTAGGGAAATTAAAACTAAAAGTGGACTAATAATTTCTTTCCTCATAGACAAGAATAGAAACTATTTTCATTAATTTATCCTATTTCTAGGTGTCATTAATGTGTTCAAAATGGTTGGCTTGAATTAAATTCTAACCTCATAGACAAGGTAGAAATAATTCTCCAATATTTTAATTAATAAAAATAGCCAAATTCATTAACTAGTTAAACTCATTATTTAAGCAATTGAATTTATCTCTCATAGACAAGATGTAAATCCCTTTCATTAAATTATCCTATTTCTAGGCCTTATTAATGTGCTCGAATATGGTTGGCTTAAATTATTTTCTAATCTCATAGACAAGTTAGAGATAATTTTCCAAGAATTTAATTAATGAATATGGCTAACAATTATTAATTACTATTTCATCATTTCAAACAACTAGTACCCATTATTAATTTTAATCCCTAATTTTTTGGTCAACAAGTCAATCCATATTCCTTTAGTCAATTCATGCCCAAAACAAATTTAGCTAATAAAGATCATTTTAACAACTAACAATATAATGAATATATTCAACATTAACAAGGAATTAAACATGGATGATAGCAAAACTTATATTCTGGAACAATAAACTTGTAGAAACTGAAGTATAACTTTCTGGAATTTTTCACGAATTTTTGAACCTAAAATCCAATTCTAACAACTAATTGATAATTTTCCCAAATTTAACTAGAAAATGCAAAAAGCAACTAAAATTATTTTAAATTCGTTCTAAATTTTATATTGACTACTGGGAGTGATATTACTGTGAATTAAACTAGAATTAGGACAGAAACTAATTTTTTTTCCTTTTTGAGTATTTAATTTAATTTATGCAATAATAACAACTAAATGCCGGAATTAATTAAAATTTACTTCTACTTCGTAAAAATTAACTTTGTTTTGATAAATAACTACCTTGAGGCTAGTAAACAACTATATAATTAATTGGAATGGATTTAATGTCAACAACTATTTTATTCAAATTTAAGAAGAAAATGCGAAATAGTGGAATAATTTTCTGAAAATTTTAGAAGCACAGATAGAAAAAACTAAATACAGATTCAGATTCTACTCATTGAAAGGATGAAAATACATATAAAGAACTCACAATTTGGAGCTAAAATGAGAAAGATATGAAAGATTGAAGTTGAAGGTGCAACAATGGTGGAAATCCGAGCTTTGAGGAGGAAGAAGACGCCCTTTTTGATCTGATTTGGGCTTGAAATTGGTGTGTTTGAGTTCAGCAAAAATCGGGCAATTTATAGGAAATTTTTCTCCGTAGGCGGCCATCCAGGCGGCCGCCTTCCGCCTCTCTTCGGCCGCCTTCCGTCTAATCGCCGACAGCGGATCGTGGCCGGTCCCGTCAGCCGTAGGCGGCCACAGAGGGCGGCCGCCTTCCGTCACACATTGGCTGCCTGCCGTCTTTTCATGGTCAAATCGGATCGCGGCGGATCCCGGCGGATCCCGGCCGCCGCAGGCGGTCCAGCAGGCGGCCGCCTGCCGTTCCTGTCTGGCCGCCTGCCGTCAAATCCCACCGGCCGGCGGTTGCTTCGTCGTCTTCTGCCGCAGGCGGTCACCGTAGGCGGCCGCCTTCCGTCCAGTGTCGGCGGCCTACGGTCTTTTCCGAATCCGGTCAAAGTCAAAGTTTGACTTTCCAAAAATACCGTAGGCGGCCGCGAAGGCCTTCATTTTGGCCGCCTGCCCGGATGCCTGTGAGATTATTTGTCCGGCTTGTTCCTTATTTTGTGCTCTTCAATATTGTCTTCTGGACCACTTTGAAATAATGTCTCCTTCTTTCGGTATGATATCATTTGTTGCTCAAATTGGCTCATTTTGTGCTCAATTGACCCGAAATTCCGAAAAACATACGATGAATGTGGTTTTCACCTGATTTCATGAAACTTGAACCAAAATATCTAAAACATGCCTTTTCTTTCTATTTTCAATCAAAAATCGCTTAAATTTGATAAGAAAAATAAGTACAAAAATGGACTTATCAATCTCCTCACACTTAAGCGTTGCTTGTCCTCAAGCGACGAATTAGTTGGAAACACACTCAAAAAGGGAAAACATGACTATATCACAATCGAATTGCTATTAAAGAAGTAGAAACAAAAACCTCTCTTTTATTCTCAATTTTTTTTTATTTTAGAAAAATCACCCAAGATATATGAATTTACTATTATTATTACTAAAGAAAACTATTGATTATGTTAAACCACCGATCAATTCCTTATCCCAAGGTTTTCATTATTCTAATTTGGACATTCATCTTGTTCACCATTTTTTTTTTTTTGCTCTTTTTCACTCTTGTTGGCGGTGTTATCCCATGGTAAATGCATATTTCATTCTCACAGACTGTGATTAACGAATGAAACAGAGCCCCTTTTCGGAGATGGAATTGTCCTATAACAATGAGTTTTGAAGAGGTTTATTACTAGTAACATTTTTTTTTTATGAAAAAAAATGAATGTCCAATTAAAACAAATTCGGCCCTTTACATTCGCAACCAAAAACCCATAACAAATTTAAGTTTTCTAAAAATAATAATAAAAGTAAATTCATATAATAAGGGTGATTATCTAAACTATTATGCGATTGATAACAAATTGAGAAATTAATGTTTCATGTCAAAAATAGTAAAAAGATTGTTCTAAAATAAATTTTTAACTTTTGAGTGTAAAACACAACCTCCTCACACTTGAGATAGACCTCGCCCTCGAGGTCTTCTTTTAAGGCACAAATCCTTGAAATAAAGACACATTTTTTTTTTTGGTTCTTTCCTCACACTTGAGTTTTGAAAAGATTTTGTGAAGAGGAATAATGAAACAGGAATAAAAAATCTTTACATCATTCATAGTCAGTTTGTAAGAGCATTTAAGTCAAAAGAGCAGCACAATGTCCAACCTGAATAAACAAACAAACACAATAAAATGTTAAGGAAGAAAACTAAGCATCACCCGTGTCCTCCCGTAAGGCCTAAGCCAAACTCTTATTTCATCAACATTGAAGCACACCCTCCAAACACACAAAACAAACAAACAATGTTATGAAAAACATGGGTTGCCTCCCAAGAAGCGCTTCTTTAACGTCACTAGCTTGACGTTTGAGAGAGAACTCTCAGCTATGCATGTCAGTGGTGGAGCACTCATCATTAGTGCATCCACCTTATCCTCCAGGTATGCCGTCAGATGGCGTAGACCCTTGAACTCTTGTGACCACCAAAATGTGATATAATCTTCAAAGAACACATCGTTCGAACAAGGAATTAACACATATCCTGCATCACTCTCATTAGTATAATCAACAAGTATTTCAGGATCAGGTGCCTCTGGTGTCTCCAACCGCTCATAATGAGCCTTCAAGGTAGAAGCAGCTTGAATAGTGATTGCATACTCCTCTTGATGGGTTTTCTCTTCTTCATCTATGCCCTCAACATGAAAATCACAAAGTTTAGACTCTGTGTCACTCTCTAAGACTGCATCCCAACTTCCTGACTCACGACCCCCACAATTATCATCTAGGCAAACAAGTCTTTGCCTAGCACAACTATGCTCAACATGCTCGAGTAGAGAATCAAAGAAGGCATCATCGGACATTGTTTCCTTCACATCACAAGTTTCATCAACTATTTCAACAGGTGCTTGAGCTTGTGTAGGATCAAAATCTTCACCAAGGCTATCTTTGTGGCACTCCTTAAATGAGAGGTCAACCATAGATGGTAAGGTAGGTTCCTTGTCACAAAGTATCTCATCATCTATAGTTTCTTCATCAACCTCATTGGGCACTTTCATATGGGGCTCTTGAGAATTAAGTTCTACGAGGATAGGCTCTCTCTCAATAGCAATGAGAGGCTCAAAAGAAATAGGGGTGAGAAGAGTTTCAACCATCTCGCCCATAGTTAACGTAGCCTCCTCCTCAAATTTAGTACCTCCCTCGTATGTCTCCTTTTGAACTTTGTGGTCATTGTCATGAATGATTTTTTCAAACAATTCCTTGATACTCTCATCATGAGATGCTAGTTCAATCCTTGTCTTTCTTAAGTCTTCCACAAAATCGAGTAAGGATGATTTTAACTCTTCGAGTTCGTGTTGAGGATAAGGTGAAATTCCAGAGTCACCCTCGTAGGAGTACTCGTTTGTGCTGGTGTAATGATTTTCTAGCCTTTCTTGGTAATTTTCATGATAATTAAAATCATCATGATAATTACCTTGATAGGAGAATTCATCACAGCCTTCAAAGTCTTGCCCTTGGTGGAAATAATTATCTTGAAATTGGTAATCTCCATACCCCAAAGGTGGATTTTCGCACCATTGATTGTTATCCTCATAACCTTGTCCATAGTATCCTTCATTTTGATTATTTTGAAAAGATTGTTGTTCATAGTATGGATAGTGATATGGTGGTTGAGAATTAAAGTGTTCACTTGAGTAATCCATGAGAAAATCTCAAGCAAACACGTGAGAACAAAAAAAAGAAAAAGAAAGTCTCCCTAACTTGAATTCGCCCATGCTAAAATCAAAATCAAGAAATCACCGTGCCATTCCCCGGCAACGGCGCCATTTGATAACCGCTTTCGCGGCGTTGTAGTAAAACGGAGTCTAACCTTTCGGTTTTTCCCCGAGTATCGTGTCTCTCGAGGAATGGCGGAGGAGCTTCTTGATTTCAAGTCCAGTCACAGGTTATCGCAAATTATTGGAAGCTTTCCAAATTAAAACTTTTGATTGATTTTCTAAACTACTTTTTGGAAAAGAAAGTAAATTAAATTGTGCAAATACTAATGATGGCTCAAAAATAGACTAAAGGAAAAAATATAATATTAAACTTAAATGGATTGATGCAAATAAGGGCAATGAATTGAGTAATTAGAAATGGATATATTCTTGGACCTAATAATTAGGGAAATTAAAACTAAAAGTGGACTAATAATTTCTTTCCTCATAGACAAGAATAGAAACTATTTTCATTAATTTATCCTATTTCTAGGTGTCATTAATGTGTTCAAAATGGTTGGCTTGAATTAAATTCTAACCTCATAGACAAGGTAGAAATAATTCTCCAATATTTTAATTAATAAAAATAGCCAAATTCATTAACTAGTTAAACTCATTATTTAAGCAATTGAATTTATCTCTCATAGACAAGATGTAAATCCCTTTCATTAAATTATCCTATTTCTAGGCCTTATTAATGTGCTCGAATATGGTTGGCTTAAATTATTTTCTAATCTCATAGACAAGTTAGAGATAATTTTCCAAGAATTTAATTAATGAATATGGCTAACAATTATTAATTACTATTTCATCATTTCAAACAACTAGTACCCATTATTAATTTTAATCCCTAATTTTTTGGTCAACAAGTCAATCCATATTCCTTTAGTCAATTCATGCCCAAAACAAATTTAGCTAATAAAGATCATTTTAACAACTAACAATATAATGAATATATTCAACATTAACAAGGAATTAAACATGGATGATAGCAAAACTTATATTCTGGAACAATAAACTTGTAGAAACTGAAGTATAACTTTCTGGAATTTTTCACGAATTTTTGAACCTAAAATCCAATTCTAACAACTAATTGATAATTTTCCCAAATTTAACTAGAAAATGCAAAAAGCAACTAAAATTATTTTAAATTCGTTCTAAATTTTATATTGACTACTGGGAGTGATATTACTGTGAATTAAACTAGAATTAGGACAGAAACTAATTTTTTTTCCTTTTTGAGTATTTAATTTAATTTATGCAATAATAACAACTAAATGCCGGAATTAATTAAAATTTACTTCTACTTCGTAAAAATTAACTTTGTTTTGATAAATAACTACCTTGAGGCTAGTAAACAACTATATAATTAATTGGAATGGATTTAATGTCAACAACTATTTTATTCAAATTTAAGAAGAAAATGCGAAATAGTGGAATAATTTTCTGAAAATTTTAGAAGCACAGATAGAAAAAACTAAATACAGATTCAGATTCTACTCATTGAAAGGATGAAAATACATATAAAGAACTCACAATTTGGAGCTAAAATGAGAAAGATATGAAAGATTGAAGTTGAAGGTGCAACAATGGTGGAAATCCGAGCTTTGAGGAGGAAGAAGACGCCCTTTTTGATCTGATTTGGGCTTGAAATTGGTGTGTTTGAGTTCAGCAAAAATCGGGCAATTTATAGGAAATTTTTCTCCGTAGGCGGCCATCCAGGCGGCCGCCTTCCGCCTCTCTTCGGCCGCCTTCCGTCTAATCGCCGACAGCGGATCGTGGCCGGTCCCGTCAGCCGTAGGCGGCCACAGAGGGCGGCCGCCTTCCGTCACACATTGGCTGCCTGCCGTCTTTTCATGGTCAAATCGGATCGCGGCGGATCCCGGCGGATCCCGGCCGCCGCAGGCGGTCCAGCAGGCGGCCGCCTGCCGTTCCTGTCTGGCCGCCTGCCGTCAAATCCCACCGGCCGGCGGTTGCTTCGTCGTCTTCTGCCGCAGGCGGTCACCGTAGGCGGCCGCCTTCCGTCCAGTGTCGGCGGCCTACGGTCTTTTCCGAATCCGGTCAAAGTCAAAGTTTGACTTTCCAAAAATACCGTAGGCGGCCGCGAAGGCCTTCATTTTGGCCGCCTGCCCGGATGCCTGTGAGATTATTTGTCCGGCTTGTTCCTTATTTTGTGCTCTTCAATATTGTCTTCTGGACCACTTTGAAATAATGTCTCCTTCTTTCGGTATGATATCATTTGTTGCTCAAATTGGCTCATTTTGTGCTCAATTGACCCGAAATTCCGAAAAACATACGATGAATGTGGTTTTCACCTGATTTCATGAAACTTGAACCAAAATATCTAAAACATGCCTTTTCTTTCTATTTTCAATCAAAAATCGCTTAAATTTGATAAGAAAAATAAGTACAAAAATGGACTTATCAATCTCCTCACACTTAAGCGTTGCTTGTCCTCAAGCGACGAATTAGTTGGAAACACACTCAAAAAGGGAAAACATGACTATATCACAATCGAATTGCTATTAAAGAAGTAGAAACAAAAACCTCTCTTTTATTCTCAATTTTTTTTTATTTTAGAAAAATCACCCAAGATATATGAATTTACTATTATTATTACTAAAGAAAACTATTGATTATGTTAAACCACCGATCAATTCCTTATCCCAAGGTTTTCATTATTCTAATTTGGACATTCATCTTGTTCACCATTTTTTTTTTTTTGCTCTTTTTCACTCTTGTTGGCGGTGTTATCCCATGGTAAATGCATATTTCATTCTCACAGACTGTGATTAACGAATGAAACAGAGCCCCTTTTCGGAGATGGAATTGTCCTATAACAATGAGTTTTGAAGAGGTTTATTACTAGTAACATTTTTTTTTTATGAAAAAAAATGAATGTCCAATTAAAACAAATTCGGCCCTTTACATTCGCAACCAAAAACCCATAACAAATTTAAGTTTTCTAAAAATAATAATAAAAGTAAATTCATATAATAAGGGTGATTATCTAAACTATTATGCGATTGATAACAAATTGAGAAATTAATGTTTCATGTCAAAAATAGTAAAAAGATTGTTCTAAAATAAATTTTTAACTTTTGAGTGTAAAACACAACCTCCTCACACTTGAGATAGACCTCGCCCTCGAGGTCTTCTTTTAAGGCACAAATCCTTGAAATAAAGACACATTTTTTTTTTTGGTTCTTTCCTCACACTTGAGTTTTGAAAAGATTTTGTGAAGAGGAATAATGAAACAGGAATAAAAAATCTTTACATCATTCATAGTCAGTTTGTAAGAGCATTTAAGTCAAAAGAGCAGCACAATGTCCAACCTGAATAAACAAACAAACACAATAAAATGTTAAGGAAGAAAACTAAGCATCACCCGTGTCCTCCCGTAAGGCCTAAGCCAAACTCTTATTTCATCAACATTGAAGCACACCCTCCAAACACACAAAACAAACAAACAATGTTATGAAAAACATGGGTTGCCTCCCAAGAAGCGCTTCTTTAACGTCACTAGCTTGACGTTTGAGAGAGAACTCTCAGCTATGCATGTCAGTGGTGGAGCACTCATCATTAGTGCATCCACCTTATCCTCCAGGTATGCCGTCAGATGGCGTAGACCCTTGAACTCTTGTGACCACCAAAATGTGATATAATCTTCAAAGAACACATCGTTCGAACAAGGAATTAACACATATCCTGCATCACTCTCATTAGTATAATCAACAAGTATTTCAGGATCAGGTGCCTCTGGTGTCTCCAACCGCTCATAATGAGCCTTCAAGGTAGAAGCAGCTTGAATAGTGATTGCATACTCCTCTTGATGGGTTTTCTCTTCTTCATCTATGCCCTCAACATGAAAATCACAAAGTTTAGACTCTGTGTCACTCTCTAAGACTGCATCCCAACTTCCTGACTCACGACCCCCACAATTATCATCTAGGCAAACAAGTCTTTGCCTAGCACAACTATGCTCAACATGCTCGAGTAGAGAATCAAAGAAGGCATCATCGGACATTGTTTCCTTCACATCACAAGTTTCATCAACTATTTCAACAGGTGCTTGAGCTTGTGTAGGATCAAAATCTTCACCAAGGCTATCTTTGTGGCACTCCTTAAATGAGAGGTCAACCATAGATGGTAAGGTAGGTTCCTTGTCACAAAGTATCTCATCATCTATAGTTTCTTCATCAACCTCATTGGGCACTTTCATATGGGGCTCTTGAGAATTAAGTTCTACGAGGATAGGCTCTCTCTCAATAGCAATGAGAGGCTCAAAAGAAATAGGGGTGAGAAGAGTTTCAACCATCTCGCCCATAGTTAACGTAGCCTCCTCCTCAAATTTAGTACCTCCCTCGTATGTCTCCTTTTGAACTTTGTGGTCATTGTCATGAATGATTTTTTCAAACAATTCCTTGATACTCTCATCATGAGATGCTAGTTCAATCCTTGTCTTTCTTAAGTCTTCCACAAAATCGAGTAAGGATGATTTTAACTCTTCGAGTTCGTGTTGAGGATAAGGTGAAATTCCAGAGTCACCCTCGTAGGAGTACTCGTTTGTGCTGGTGTAATGATTTTCTAGCCTTTCTTGGTAATTTTCATGATAATTAAAATCATCATGATAATTACCTTGATAGGAGAATTCATCACAGCCTTCAAAGTCTTGCCCTTGGTGGAAATAATTATCTTGAAATTGGTAATCTCCATACCCCAAAGGTGGATTTTCGCACCATTGATTGTTATCCTCATAACCTTGTCCATAGTATCCTTCATTTTGATTATTTTGAAAAGATTGTTGTTCATAGTATGGATAGTGATATGGTGGTTGAGAATTAAAGTGTTCACTTGAGTAATCCATGAGAAAATCTCAAGCAAACACGTGAGAACAAAAAAAAGAAAAAGAAAGTCTCCCTAACTTGAATTCGCCCATGCTAAAATCAAAATCAAGAAATCACCGTGCCATTCCCCGGCAACGGCGCCATTTGATAACCGCTTTCGCGGCGTTGTAGTAAAACGGAGTCTAACCTTTCGGTTTTTCCCCGAGTATCGTGTCTCTCGAGGAATGGCGGAGGAGCTTCTTGATTTCAAGTCCAGTCACAGGTTATCGCAAATTATTGGAAGCTTTCCAAATTAAAACTTTTGATTGATTTTCTAAACTACTTTTTGGAAAAGAAAGTAAATTAAATTGTGCAAATACTAATGATGGCTCAAAAATAGACTAAAGGAAAAAATATAATATTAAACTTAAATGGATTGATGCAAATAAGGGCAATGAATTGAGTAATTAGAAATGGATATATTCTTGGACCTAATAATTAGGGAAATTAAAACTAAAAGTGGACTAATAATTTCTTTCCTCATAGACAAGAATAGAAACTATTTTCATTAATTTATCCTATTTCTAGGTGTCATTAATGTGTTCAAAATGGTTGGCTTGAATTAAATTCTAACCTCATAGACAAGGTAGAAATAATTCTCCAATATTTTAATTAATAAAAATAGCCAAATTCATTAACTAGTTAAACTCATTATTTAAGCAATTGAATTTATCTCTCATAGACAAGATGTAAATCCCTTTCATTAAATTATCCTATTTCTAGGCCTTATTAATGTGCTCGAATATGGTTGGCTTAAATTATTTTCTAATCTCATAGACAAGTTAGAGATAATTTTCCAAGAATTTAATTAATGAATATGGCTAACAATTATTAATTACTATTTCATCATTTCAAACAACTAGTACCCATTATTAATTTTAATCCCTAATTTTTTGGTCAACAAGTCAATCCATATTCCTTTAGTCAATTCATGCCCAAAACAAATTTAGCTAATAAAGATCATTTTAACAACTAACAATATAATGAATATATTCAACATTAACAAGGAATTAAACATGGATGATAGCAAAACTTATATTCTGGAACAATAAACTTGTAGAAACTGAAGTATAACTTTCTGGAATTTTTCACGAATTTTTGAACCTAAAATCCAATTCTAACAACTAATTGATAATTTTCCCAAATTTAACTAGAAAATGCAAAAAGCAACTAAAATTATTTTAAATTCGTTCTAAATTTTATATTGACTACTGGGAGTGATATTACTGTGAATTAAACTAGAATTAGGACAGAAACTAATTTTTTTTCCTTTTTGAGTATTTAATTTAATTTATGCAATAATAACAACTAAATGCCGGAATTAATTAAAATTTACTTCTACTTCGTAAAAATTAACTTTGTTTTGATAAATAACTACCTTGAGGCTAGTAAACAACTATATAATTAATTGGAATGGATTTAATGTCAACAACTATTTTATTCAAATTTAAGAAGAAAATGCGAAATAGTGGAATAATTTTCTGAAAATTTTAGAAGCACAGATAGAAAAAACTAAATACAGATTCAGATTCTACTCATTGAAAGGATGAAAATACATATAAAGAACTCACAATTTGGAGCTAAAATGAGAAAGATATGAAAGATTGAAGTTGAAGGTGCAACAATGGTGGAAATCCGAGCTTTGAGGAGGAAGAAGACGCCCTTTTTGATCTGATTTGGGCTTGAAATTGGTGTGTTTGAGTTCAGCAAAAATCGGGCAATTTATAGGAAATTTTTCTCCGTAGGCGGCCATCCAGGCGGCCGCCTTCCGCCTCTCTTCGGCCGCCTTCCGTCTAATCGCCGGCAGCGGATCGTGGCCGGTCCCGTCAGCCGTAGGCGGCCACAGAGGGCGGCCGCCTTCCGTCACACATTGGCTGCCTGCCGTCTTTTCATGGTCAAATCGGATCGCGGCGGATCCCGGCGGATCCCGGCCGCCGCAGGCGGTCCAGCAGGCGGCCGCCTGCCGTTCCTGTCTGGCCGCCTGCCGTCAAATCCCACCGGCCGGCGGTTGCTTCGTCGTCTTCTGCCGCAGGCGGTCACCGTAGGCGGCCGCCTTCCGTCCAGTGTCGGCGGCCTACGGTCTTTTCCGAATCCGGTCAAAGTCAAAGTTTGACTTTCCAAAAATACCGTAGGCGGCCGCGAAGGCCTTCATTTTGGCCGCCTGCCCGGATGCCTGTGAGATTATTTGTCCGGCTTGTTCCTTATTTTGTGCTCTTCAATATTGTCTTCTGGACCACTTTGAAATAATGTCTCCTTCTTTCGGTATGATATCATTTGTTGCTCAAATTGGCTCATTTTGTGCTCAATTGACCCGAAATTCCGAAAAACATACGATGAATGTGGTTTTCACCTGATTTCATGAAACTTGAACCAAAATATCTAAAACATGCCTTTTCTTTCTATTTTCAATCAAAAATCGCTTAAATTTGATAAGAAAAATAAGTACAAAAATGGACTTATCAGCATACTAGAGAGTTAAGTGTAAGAGTGTGAGAGTGTGAAAGTGTGAGTGTTTAAGGTACAATCATCAAACATAATCAAATACAAAGACTAGCAGAGGACTATCTAATCATAAATCTAATACTCAGGAGGGGGAGGCTGTCACGCCCCGGACCGCATCCGAGCGCGTGTACAACCGCCGTATGACTAAACGACGTCACCCGCAAGTCAACGTGACTTAATCATACAAGGCGTCCATGAACATTGTTCATACCATACTCAGTAAGTAAACATACATAACAACATCACATATTTGGATTGAACGAATCGCGGAAATATTCAATATTCAATCATGGGCCACATATGGCCAAAACGTGGACTCGCAGGCCCAAAACAAATGTACTTATTACAAATTATCCATGAGCATAGTTTGTAGTTTAAAACAGTAAAGGAAGCACGAACCACGTCTCCCTTAAGATTACTTCACCGAGCAAGGTGAGAATGCAAGCTTGAGCTTCAACCTGAAATGGTGGGCCCCCCCGAAGGGGTCAGTACAAGTACCGAGCGAGTAGCAGGCTAAATGTAGAATAACTAACGTTTCAAGTATAAGACCCAAACATAGGGTGATACATATACATATAGTTCTTTCCCCCAAGTTATGAAATATATATCATTATATATACACTTGGAAATACCCGACCCGTAGGTCATTGTTTATTTGGGAAATAATATAGCCGGTAACCTTGGCTTAAACCCCAACCCACCCATATACCTATGAGTGTATAGAACTCCTCCTGGTTCAAATTATCTTAACTTGAGGACACCGCCCGGTCCTAAATTACAAATAGTAATCTATGAGTTTTGAGGATACACGCCCGATCCTTGGGTACTCCACCCTATATAACCGAGTTTTGAGGATAACCGCCCGATCCTTGGGTACTCCACCCTATAACCGAGTTTTGAGGATACACGCCCGATCCTTGGGTACTCCACCCTATAACCGAGTTTTGAGGATACCGCCCGATCCTTGGGTACTCCACCCTATAACCGAGTTTTGAGGATACCGCCCGATCCTTGGGTACTCCACCCGACTTATGATCTACCACATATCATCCTAGATAAGGTCTATATCATAATCAATAATCAAGACTAAACCAAGTCTTAAGGCCTAAGCATAATCATCCATGCAATTCATGCATTAAAAATCAACATATAGGCAAAACAGTGCCAAACCGGCGCCGGTTTTGACATAACCGGCGCCGGTTATTAATTAATTTAATAAAACCGGCCATGCCGATCCATAACCGGCGCCGGTTTTGCCTATAACCGGCGCCGGTTGCCCCCTGGGCAACCAAGTCAACATTTTCGTTGACTCGCCATTTCAAACCCGATTTGCGTCAAACTTAATCCCAACATGTATTAAGTTATAACCAAGCATTTTATGCCCCTTTTATCCCTTAATACATCATATATGTTTTTATAAACATTTTCATATCATACTTCATTTATGATATCAATGGGTCATACATATAAATCTAATCACTTTGGATAATCACATGTTTAAGCATCTTTTAAACATCATTATGAACACATATAACATTTACTTAGGTAATCTCATAATTAACCCAAGAGTTATAAGACATTAAGCCGTCCACTCACCTCAAATGAGCGTGATGAAGTTCTACCCTCCTCGGTTAAACTCCGGCCAAACTCCGGTGAACTTTGACGAACTCCGGCGATAACTCCGGCGACCCTTTAAACTTCGTGAAAGCTTTTAAATCACCTTTGACAAGCTCCTAACCCGGTTTTATCATCACAAAACCTATATTAATACAAATAACCTCTAAAAGGTTATTTTCCGGCTAACCGGTCGTTTTGGCTCCTAAGTCCGTTTTTGGACTTAGAACTAGTTTCAACCCCTTGTTCCACACTTATACACATGTGGAACATCCTTAAGGGTAGTTCATATGATATATAAGTCATATGAAATCAAAAGATGGAAGAAAAGTTGTTAAGGAGCTTCTCACCTTTATTCTCAAGGTTTTTCTCTACTTTTGCAACCTTTTCCTTCTTCCTTGAGCTCCTTGCTTCCTTGAGCTCTCTTGGCTATGGAGATGAAAGTTTGCAGAGCTCTCCTCCTTGATTGGGGGTGGCTTGGACGCACAAAACATAGGGGGAAGGGGTGGGGAGACTCCTTTTGTCTCAAATGGAAAATAAGTGAGGGGGGAGGTCCACCTTGGGTCAACTCTCACCCAACCATCACCCTCAGCCCACACACACCTCTCAACCCATGTTATGCAGCTCCCCTTGTCAACCAAGAGCTCTCAAAAACGTGGGGTGGCCCCCACTCATGTGGGAGGTCATCCCATTATGTCCCGAAGTGTACAATCGGTCCCGAAAGTTGTATTTCTCGGACTGTTTTAATTATATTTTATTTTATTGGGTCGAATAAAATATAACACTTACTCCCCATCATAATGGGCCTTTAGGATGATTATACATTCCCCAACTTTAATTTGGAAGTCCCCGAAATTCATTTCGGACTGTTATCCGATAAATTTCCCAAAACCGGTAATTGGGCCTTGTTTGACCTATCGGTCAACCCAATGCCTTTCTTATGGCCCAAAGTAAATGTCCACCACTATATAACTATTATCTATACCAAGATGAATAAAATATGCGGTCTCGGGAATATCGGGTGGTCCCCGCTCCCGTGTGGGCCCCACGTGCAATTTACTATTCACGCGAAAGAATTAACGAAAATTTACAACCTCGTAAATTCATTAATCATTTCATAAGGTTCAATACATAATTTACTCAAAAGTAAATATACTTGGGGACGGTGTTACAAGTTCACCCCCCCTTATTTGGGATTTCGTCCCCGAAATCAACGTGTCTAATCGAAAAGAAACGGGTATTGCTCCCTCATTGAGACCTCAGTCTCCCAGGTTTCTTCTTCGAATCGATCACTCCTCCACAGAACCTTCACCATAGGAATCTCCTTGTTCCTAAGTTTCTTCACCTGTTGGCCCACAATCTTCACTGGTTCTACAGCATATTGCAGGTCCTCCCGGATCTCCACCGGTGGTTTCTCAAGAATATGTGATGGATCCCGCACATACTTCTTGAGCATCGATACATGAAATACATCATGAATCTTCTCAAGTTCAGGGGTCAACTTGAGACGATACGCTACGGCTCCAACCCTCTCAAGGATTTGAAACGGACCAATGTATCGGGGGTTAAGCTTACCCCTTGATATGAATCGGATGATGCCTTTCCAAGGAGAGATCCTTAGAAAGACTTCATCCCCGACCTCAAACTCCAACGGCCTCCGCCGTTTGTCTGCATAGCTCTTCTGCCGGTCTTGGGCAGCCATGAGTCTATCACGAATGATCTTCACCTTAGTCTTGGTGATCTCAACGAGTTCTATCCCTTCGAGTTTGGCCTCACCAACCTCATCCCAACACAAAGGTGTCCTGCACTTCCTTCCATATAAAGCCTCGTATGGAGGCATGCCAATACTCGCCTGATAACTGTTGTTATAAGCAAACTCAACCAGAGCCAAATGTTTGTCCCAACTCCCTTGGAACTCCAAAGCACACGCTCTAAGCATGTCCTCCAAAATCTGTATCACCCGTTCGGACTGTCCATCCGTCTGTGGGTGAAAAGCTGTACTGAACTTCAGTTTAGTACCCAAGGATGCTTGAAACTTTGTCCAAAATCTGGATGTGAATCGTGGATCCCTATCTGAGACAATGGATATGGGGACTCCATGCAATCTCACAATTTCTTCTGTATATAACTTGGCTAACCTTTCAAGAGGGTAAGTAATGTTGATAGGCAAGAAATGTGCGCTCTTGGTGAGCCTATCAAACACTACCCAAACTGCATCATAGTTGTTTACCGTCCGTGGTAGCCCTACTACGAAGTCCATAGTCACATGTTCCCACTTCCATTCTGGAATGGTAAGCGGCTGCAATAGTCCTGCCGGGTGTTGGTGTTCTGCCTTAACCTGCTGGCAAGTAAGGCATCGACTCACATACTCTGCGATGTCTCTCTTCATACCTGACCACCAGTAACTCTCCTTCAAGTCTCGGTACATCTTAGTACCCCCTGGATGCATGGCATAGGCCGAAGAATGAGCCTCCTCTAGTATAGACTTCTGGAGCTCCTCATTCGTTGGTATGCACACACGGTCCTTAAACATCAAAAGGCCATCATCACGTACCCGAAAGTTCTCAACGGGTCCCTCAAGGATCCGTTCACGGATCTTCTGACACTCCTCGTCAATGGCCTGACATCTACTGATTTCACTCAGTAATGTGGGCCTAACCTCAAATCTAGCAATGAGGGTCCCACGCGTGGACACCTCCACGCGTGCCCTCAATGCCCGTAGACATGTGAGTAACGTCCCCGACGTACTCTTCCTGCTTAGCGCATCGGCCACCACGTTGGCCTTCCCGGGATGATAGTCAATGATCAAGTCATAGTCCTTGATCAACTCCATCCATCTCCGTTGTCTCATATTCAACTCTTTCTGAGTGAATACATACTTCAAACTCTTATGATCAGTATAAATGTGGCATGTCTCCCCGTAGAGATAATGCCTCCAAATCTTCAGTGCAAACACCACCGCCCCCAACTCCAGATCGTGGGTAGGGTAGTTCACCTCATGTTTCCTCAATTGCCTAGAAGCGTAGGCTATCACCTTACCATTTTGCATCAACACACATCCTAGGCCTTGGATGCTAGCATCGCTATAGATATCGTACCCTATCCCCTGCTTGGGTAGGGCAAGAACTGGTGCCTCGGTAAGCCGCTTCTTCAATTCAAGAAACCCTTTCTCACATTTGTCATCCCATATGAACTTGGCCCCCTTCTTTGTGAGCTTCGTCAATGGAGATGCCAACACGGAGAATTTCTCGACGAACTTACGATAGTATCCTGCCAGGCCAAGGAAACTACGTATTTCCTTCACATTCTTGGGTCTCTCCCAGTCGATGATGGCTCTTATCTTGGCGTTGTCCACAGCAACGCCCGAACCGGATATGACATGCCCGAGAAAGCCAATCTCTTTGAGCCAAAATTCACATTTGGAGAACTTGGCAAAGAGTTGTTTTTCTCTAAGTCGTTCAAGCACAAGCCTCAGGTGATGTTCATGCTCCTCCTCGCTCTTGGAGTATATCAAGATGTCATCAATAAACACTATCACAAATTGATCCAGGTATTCACTAAACACTCGGTTCATCAAGTCCATGAATGCCGCCGGTGCGTTGGTTAACCCGAATGACATCACAAGAAACTCATAGTGACCATATCTAGTGCGGAATGCACTCTTAGGTATGTCACTTTCCTTGATCTTCAACTGATGATAGCCCGATCTCAAATCAATCTTTGAGAACACTATCGCCCCCCGAAGTTGATCAAACAAGTCATCAATCCTCGGTAAAGGATACCTATTTTTGATCGTGACCTTGTTTAACTGTCGGTAATCTATGCACATTCTCAATGTGCCATCTTTCTTCTTCACGAAGAGTACGGGTGCTCCCCACGGTGAGTGACTGGGCCTAATGAATCCGTTGTCCAAAAGTTCTTGTAGTTGGACTTTCAACTCTTGAAGTTCCACCGGTGCCATTCGATAAGGAGGTATCGAAATGGGTTTGGTTCCCGGTTCAACTTCAATTACGAACTCAATCTCCCGGTCGGGTGGAAGTCCCGGCAAGTCTTTGGGAAAGACGTTCGGATACTTGCACACGACACGTACATCGTTGATGTCTATCTCTTTCTTAGTCTCATCAACTACGTATGCAAGGTACGCGTGGCATCCTTTTCTCATCATCTTCCGTGCTCTCATCACGGATATGATACAACCATGAGATCCTCCCCGATCTCCCTCGAAACGAAAGGTGTTCCCCTTATCATCCTCGAGTTCCAACACTTTGGTGTAGCAATCAACTCGAGCATGGTGCTTTTCAAGCCAATCCATTCCTAGGATAGCATCGAACTCCATCATACTTAGAGGTACGAAGTCACAGGTCAAAGGTTGACCCGCCACTTCTACCTCACATGATGGATAGTAATGGTTCCTCTCCACGTCATCTCCCAATGGTGTGGAGACTACCAAGGTTTGCGTCATTGGCGTCAATGGCACGTCAAGACCTTCGGCAAACGCTTCACTCACAAATGAACGTTGAGCCCCGGTATCAATGAGAATTCTTGCATTTCTTCCATTGATCAATAGTGTCCCTACATTTATAGATGATGTAAGACACACTACTCGAAGTACCGGATCGAAAATGGGCTACACGAACATTTTCTGGCCGAAAATGTACTGGACCGGCGCCGGTTCTAGGCCAGACCGGCGCCGGTTTTCCCCTGGGATGGCCGAATACCCAACAAATATACTGGACCGGCGCCGGTTATGGCCAAAACCGGCGCCGGTTTACCGTCGGCAACCTCGGAAAATAATTTTTTCTAAAAACCGGCCCCGGTTACGAGCACGGTGATTTGCCCCGGCCAATTTTCCACTAGACCGGCGCCGGTTATGGGCAAAACCGGCGCCGGTTTTCCTTCGGCACCCCTCGGAAAATCCCATTTTTATTACCTCAGCCCCTCCGAAACCGGACCGGCGCCGGTTATGGGTAAAACCGGCGCCGGTTTACCTACGGCAGCCCCAAACCCTTAGTTTTTAAATAGAACCGGCACCGGTTTAAGCCCCGACCGGCGCCGGTTTACCCCTGGGCAGTTGTATTCCTACAACTTTTTGCTAAAAACACACTGGCATCGACCCCGGCGAGCCCGTACAAGCCCGTTATCATTTTTAACACTTAACGACATATAATTTATCAAACATTACAAGGGATTACCTGCAACGGAGTCGGGGTTAGCCCGAGCATCGGCCTCGGTCATAGCATATACTCGTGCTTGGGCCCCGCCTTGGTTGACGGATGCGGCATGGCTTGTTGATGCGCCGCCTCTCCCCGTGCCACCATGTGACGGTCCCGCACGGTTCCTCCCCGTCATGGCCCCTCCTCCGGCTCCCGGTGTGTTCTCCTGCGTCGCTTGAGGACAATTGGCCTTCATATGGCCCGCATTCCCGCACTTGAAACACCTTGGTGGTTCATTGCACTTCCCAAAGTGCTGTTTTGAGCAATTGGGACATCTAGGTGCTCCCGAGTTCTGTGGCCTAGGTCCGTGCCACTTCGCGTCCCTGTTCTTCTTTGCCGGTGGAGCCGGCACCTTAAATGAACCACCACCACCATGGTTGTTCCTCCGGGAATGATCGGGTGGCCCCGAATTATTCCACTTCCTCTTCCTTGCCTCCTCGGCATCCCTTGCTTTCCTTTCATTCCACTGGGCCTCTCCCAGCATGCCCTGTTCTACCACCTCACTGAAAGTCATGAGGCGTGAATATGTAGCACGGTCTCGGATGTCTAAAAGTAAGGCATCCCAGAAGTGCTCAGTCATGCGGTCCTCATCGATTGCATACTCCGGTAAGAACCTAGCTAAGGTTCTAAACTCTTGCTCCAACTGCTTAACGGTGCCACCCTCCTTCTGCTTGAGGTTGGTATACTCCCTCCTTTTTACATTAACTTCAAAATCGGAGTAGTATTGGGCATAAAACTCCCGCTCAAAATTTTCCCATGAGATATTCCCACGGTACTTCCCTTCTACACCTTCCCACCATGTAGAAGCCATCCCCTCAAGCAACCGTGAAGCAACGGTTAGCTTCACGTCCGGAGTAATTTGCATGTCCCTTGATGCATCCTTCACCTTCTTGATCCAATCGGCGGCAACGGTAATGTCACCGGTGCCATCGAAAGACCTACACCCCAAGGCCCTAGCCTCCTTGAGGTACTTGGAGATTCTCACTATGAAACCTCCCTCGAGCCCACCTTGTGGAGCCTCAGGTGGGGCCCTTGGAGCTCCCCGGCTTCCTTGAGCCGACACACCTTGAGAGCCACGCCTTGCTTGGCGCCTAAGGTCTCTCCTCAGTTTCTCCTTTTGATACCACTCAAGTAATTCACCCATTTGGGCGAATCGGGCATCACTCTCATCATCATTTTCATCCTCAGTGTGGAAATCACCCCCATCGTATGGGGTCTCTTCATGCTCCGTTTCAGGAACATAAGTAGAGTCGTAGTTCTCGGTGCTAGTCTCGTACACCGAACTCACGTGGCCATCACTCACTGTTTGGGCTCGGTGGCCCCCACGACCTCCACGGCCTCCACGGCCTCCTCTTCTACCTCTGGAGCTTCGAGATGGAGCCCGACTAGCTCCAACAGAAGCTATCGGTGCTTGCCCTCTCGGATTGTTTCTGGTCCGCATGCGTCTACCCTCCATTTCTGAAAAGGAATTTGGACGAGTCGTTAGACCCCAATCATTGTCAATTGACGGAAAACGTTATAGACACGTATTGGCCCAAGTCGCCGCCATACCAATTGTTAAGGGTACCATCTTAACAACTAGAGACCTTGCAACCTAGGTGACAATAGTTCTATAATCGTCAAAATACAATGCTCATGGTTTTCGATAAAAACTCTTTTGTAAAGTCTCATGTGAGAGGTTGATTATATAGTTTAGAAACTGAGATGGCTCTGATACCACTTAATTGTCACGCCCCGGACCGCATCCGAGCGCGTGTACAACCGCCATATGACTAAACGACGTCACCCGCAAGTCAACGTGACTTAATCATACAAGGCGTCCATGAACATTGTTCATACCATACTCAGTAAGTAAACATACATAACAACATCACATATTTGGATTGAACGAATCGCGGAAATATTCAATATTCAATCATGGGCCACATATGGCCAAAACGTGGACTCGCAGGCCCAAAACAAATGTACTTATTACAAATTATCCATGAGCATAGTTTGTAGTTTAAAACAGTAAAGGAAGCACGAACCACGTCTCCCTTAAGATTACTTCACCGAGCAAGGTGAGAATGCAAGCTTGAGCTTCAACCTGAAATGGTGGGCCCCCCCGAAGGGGTCAGTACAAGTACCGAGCGAGTAGCAGGCTAAATGTAGAATAACTAACGTTTCAAGTATAAGACCCAAACATAGGGTGATACATATACATATAGTTCTTTCCCCCAAGTTATGAAATATATATCATTATATATACACTTGGAAATACCCGACCCGTAGGTCATTGTTTATTTGGGAAATAATATAGCCGGTAACCTTGGCTTAAACCCCAACCCACCCATATACCTATGAGTGTATAGAACTCCTCCTGGTTCAAATTATCTTAACTTGAGGACACCGCCCGGTCCTAAATTACAAATAGTAATCTATGAGTTTTGAGGATACACGCCCGATCCTTGGGTACTCCACCCTATATAACCGAGTTTTGAGGATAACCGCCCGATCCTTGGGTACTCCACCCTATAACCGAGTTTTGAGGATACACGCCCGATCCTTGGGTACTCCACCCTATAACCGAGTTTTGAGGATACCGCCCGATCCTTGGGTACTCCACCCTATAACCGAGTTTTGAGGATACCGCCCGATCCTTGGGTACTCCACCCGACTTATGATCTACCACATATCATCCTAGATAAGGTCTATATCATAATCAATAATCAAGACTAAACCAAGTCTTAAGGCCTAAGCATAATCATCCATGCAATTCATGCATTAAAAATCAACATATAGGCAAAACAGTGCCAAACCGGCGCCGGTTTTGACATAACCGGCGCCGGTTATTAATTAATTTAATAAAACCGGCCATGCCGATCCATAACCGGCGCCGGTTTTGCCTATAACCGGCGCCGGTTGCCCCCTGGGCAACTGATGGTATAATTATCCCAACCATGGATAAATGTTGACCGGGTTAACATGGATGAAAACAATTAGAGGTTGATGTGCATGGTAACTATGCGCGGATGATGATAAGGTATAGGAAGAGCTCGTACGTGGTGACCACGCGCGGGTTAGAAGATAAAAGACTGTACATGGCGACTGTGGACGCAAGTTAATAGAAGATCAGGGACTACACAGTGACCGTGGATGTCGGGGTAGGCTTATCCAGAGAGCATGTCCACAGCAACCATGGACGCGATCAAGTACCTCAGTCAGAGGAGCGTCCACAGCGACCCTGGACATAGTAGTAGAAGCTTATCCAAATATCATATGCATGGTGTCTCTGGACGTTTTGCCTACATGGTGACTCCGTACGGACCAACTACATCAATGACGTCTTTTCAAGATATTCACACAATCAACAAAGGATTCCGCGGATCCGGATTATTGATTTGCATATCAACTCGAACATGGCGAGCACGTCGCCCAAATCTTTTATGTCTTATTTTCTACTATAAAATCATGTAATCTTTGGAAAGTTAATCAAGCTCAATACACTGAATACACTACATACATTTATCTCTCTAAAGATTATCCTGAGCACTTTAATTATTTTCGGCTATCTCTTATTAATTATTTTCCGGTGGATTTACTTCCATCATTTTGGTGCTTTCATTGAGAGCTGAAAATACACTCAGGCTATTTCAACGTTGTAACAATGGCTACTACAAGGGCGGAGAAGGATGTACCCGCCGATGGACACACTGCGTCCAACTCATCGGGTCAAGACCTGCGTAACCGACTCAGCCGCCCTGCGGTGGTTCCCGTAGAAGTGCCCGATGTCCATGGTGCCATCCTAGGGATGACCAAGATGTTGGGTACTCTTGCGAAGGACGTACGCCGTGCAATTCCTGGCACTCATCAAAAGCCTCCTCAACCACACGGAACTCAAGTTCCGACTAATCATCTGGCGGTGGAGGTGGAGGTGACATCACCGGTGCCATCTCAAAAAAATGGAGAGAAAAGAGAGGGACGAGGAGTCCCTGTCTCTTCGAACCAACCAGCTCGAAGTGAAGCCTCGGTGTTTAGTAGATTGGGAGACCGACGACGCTCTGCTAAAGACCGTCTCGGACGATCGCACCATGTTGATAAAGAAAGGGATACACAAAACCACCGTGGACGACATGACCACGGTGAAGAGGAGCGCGTGCAAGCTCCCAAAGTCACCCATATGACTACAAGTCACCATTCACTTGGACACATGACTGAGCATGTCGGCGGGACTGAAATACGTTCACAAAAACCGAGGAACACAGAAGTAGAGGACGGTGGCAGGAAACGTGTGACGATTCAAGCAGACAGAACCAAGAATGATCTAAATGACGTGGAGGTGAGGAAGCTATGGAGAAAAATCGAGGACCTGCAACGACGGGTAGATGCAGGAGATGGAAACACAGACGCTAAACTAAAGACGGTAACCCCGTTCACTACACGGATCATGGCATACCCGTTACCAATTGGCTTCAAGGCGCCCCATGTCAAGGCCTATTCGGGAACCTCAGATCCCCAGGAACATTTGTCACGTTATTATGCTAATATGATTATGATTGGGGCATCGGAGGAAATAATTTGCCGATGTTTCCTAGCTACGTTGGAGGGAACTGCGTGTGAGTGGTTCAATTCTCTCCCCCATGGCTCGATAGATGAATGGGAGGACTTAGCGCAAAGGTTTCTTCAACACTTTGCCGCTAGCAAAAGAACCAAGCAACACTACTCACACCTCCTGACCGTAAAACAGAAGAAGGGTGAGGACTTGAAAGATTTCGTGATACGGTGGAGGAAGGAGTCTTCTGCCGTGCATGGGGCGGACGACCAAACTCGCCTTGCCATGTTCCAGGCAGCGTTGCGGGCTGGGGAGTTCGCCTCAAGTCTCATCCGGGACCCGCCAAGGTCGTACCAGGCAGCCCTTCAAAGAGCTGACCGATACGCCGATGCGGAGATCCGAGAGGTGCAAAAGAAAAAGGATGAGTCATCGGAGCCTTGGAGGGAGGGGTCTGCCCCTCACCACAAAAAACAAAAGAAAATCAAGAAAGATTTCAATTATGGTCCAAGGCAGATTCCTAATACAAGCTCGATGCCCCTAACTCATCCTGTGGGTACGATCTTGGACTATGCCGAGCGTACGGGTCTCATGCAAGGACCGAGGCTGGAGGGTGAAGTGTACGCTGTCTCTGGTGCTAAAAAGTATTGTCGCTATCACCGGGTGGATAATCACGACACGGAGGAGTGCTTTACCTTGAAACGCGAGATTGAAAGACTGATCCAAAGAGGCCATCTGAGTAACTTCGTCAAAGGGGCTGCACAGCAACCCAACCATGTATGGCGGAAATCATCAGAACAAGTGGCATGCACGCAGCCGGAGACCCGAAGGGCAGAGAAAAGACACATTGGAAATGAGAGTGACGAGGATGCCTCGGATGAGCCAGGGCCGAAGCGAGACAAGAGGAACCATGACATCAATTTCATTTATGGAGGTAATGCAGGCGGGGACTCTTCGTCCCTTCGAAAGAAATGGGCTCATCAACTGTACATTGGTGAGATCATGCACTCTCCAATGAAAAAGAAGGTACGACGTGAACCTATATGCTTTACTGATGATGACCTACCACCATGTCCAAGCCCACATCGGGATGCCATGGTTATCAAAATGGAGATCAATGATCTTGTCATACACCGTACCCTGGTCGACACTGGAAGTTCCGTTAACATAATGTACCTCGACACTTTCGAGAAACTGAAGTTGTCCAAAGGAAAACTCCATCCGATAAAAACCCCGTTATCTGGGTTCACGGGTGACTCTATCGAGGCAGAGGGAGTTGTCACGGTCCCGGTAGAGGTGGGGGACACATCCCATAAAGTGAAACTCAACATGGAGTTCGTAGTTGTCCGACTGACATGTGCACATAATCTTATACTCGGACGGCCAGGCCTGGAAGATTTGCAGTGCATTGTGTCCCCGTCACATCTTTGTATTAAGTTCCCAACACCAACCGGAGTGGGGATAGCACGCGGGAGCCAGAAGCTCGCCCGAACATGCTACATAAAAATCACAAAGAAGGTGGGTGTAACACCCCGGCCCCGTAGGACCAGAGGTAGTTACTCCGGACCAATAGTACTGTCCTCACAAACCACCACTAGCCTTTACCGCGCACTTTGTCCTCACTCATGCGCGCCCTGAGAAACTTCCCAGGGGGTCACCCATCCCAAGACTACTCCCGAGCAAGCACGCTTAACTTTGGAGTTCTTAGGTAATGAGCTCCCTTAAAAGGAGATGCACCTCTGTTGGTATGAGTAGTACTATTAATCCATTTATATTAAATCTCAAGTGTTACAATCACCCCCACTTAGGATCGCAACGTCCTCGTTGCGCCCTTAAACAAATCTCAATCACACCCCAGAATCTTTCCCCCTGCTAAGTGCCCGCCCGATATCCAACGGATCAGCACACTGTCGCAGGGTTGCTCTGATACCACCTGTAACACCCCGGCCCCGTGGGACCCGAGGTAGTTACTCCGGACCAATAGTACTGTCCTCACAAACCACCACTAGCCTTTACCGCGCACTTTGTCCTCACTCGTGCGCGCCCTGAGAAACTTCCCAGGGGGTCACCCATCCCAAGACTACTCCCGTGCAAGCACGCTTAACTTTGGAGTTCTTGGTGATGAGCTCCCTTAAAAGGAGATGCATCTTGTTGGTATGAGTAGTACTATTAATACCCGAGATTAATTTAAGAGGATTAATAGTACTACTCATACCAACAAGATGCATCTCCTTTTAAGGGAGCTCATCACCAAGAACTCCAAAGTTAAGCGTGCTTGCACGGGAGTAGTCTTGGGATGGGTGACCCCCTGGGAAGTTTCTCAGGGCGCGCACGAGTGAGGACAAAGTGCGCGTAAAAGGCTAGTGGCGGTTTGTGAGGACAGTACTATTGGTCCGGAGTAACTACCTCGGGTCCCACGGGGCCGGGGTGTTACAGGTGGTATCAGAGCAACCCTGCGACAGTGTGCTGATCCGTTGGATATCGGGCAGACACTTAGCAGGGGAAAAGATTCTGGGGTTTGATTGAGATTGGTATAAGGGCGCAACGAGGACGTTGCGATCCTAAGTGGGGGTGATTGTAATACCCGAGATTAATTTAAGAGGATTAATAGTACTACTCATACCAACAAGATGCATCTCCTTTTAAGGGAGCTCATCACCAAGAACTCCAAAGTTAAGCGTGCTTGCACGGGAGTAGTCTTGGGATGGGTGACCCCCTGGGAAGTTTCTCAGGGCGCGCACGAGTGAGGACAAAGTGCGCGTAAAAGGCTAGTGGCGGTTTGTGAGGACAGTACTATTGGTCCGGAGTAACTACCTCGGGTCCCACGGGGCCGGGGTGTTACAGGTGGTATCAGAGCAACCCTGCGACAGTGTGCTGATCCGTTGGATATCGGGCAGACACTTAGCAGGGGAAAAGATTCTGGGGTTTGATTGAGATTGGTATAAGGGCGCAACGAGGACGTTGCGATCCTAAGTGGGGGTGATTGTAATACCCGAGATTAATTTAAGAGGATTAATAGTACTACTCATACCAACAAGATGCATCTCCTTTTAAGGGAGCTCATCACCAAGAACTCCAAAGTTAAGCGTGCTTGCACGGGAGTAGTCTTGGGATGGGTGACCCCCTGGGAAGTTTCTCAGGGCGCGCACGAGTGAGGACAAAGTGCGCGTAAAAGGCTAGTGGCGGTTTGTGAGGACAGTACTATTGGTCCGGAGTAACTACCTCGGGTCCCACGGGGCCGGGGTGTTACAGTGGGGCGGCATGGCCTCCAGGTAAACACTGTGGCCACACAATACCTACAAGATGAAGAGCGAAGACCCCGTGCTGAACCAGCAGAAGGGACAGAAGAGGTCACCCTTGACCCTGCAACCCCAGAGCGCAAGGTTAAGATAGGCACCGGATTGTCAGCTGAGCTCCGCGCTGAGATCATAACTGTCCTGACTATGTACCAAGGCATATTTGCAAGAGGACCAGAGGACATGCCGGGCATCAGTAGAGATGTCATCTCTCATCGCCTAGACGTGGACACTATGTCAAAACCGGTGAAACAAAAGAAACGTTACATGTCCTCGGACAGGCGGGAATTCGTAAGGAAAGAAGTGGGCACCTTGTTAAAAATCGGCCACATCAAGGAGGTAAAATACCCAGAATGGTTGGCAAATGTGGTATTGGCACCTAAACCCCCAACGTGGAGGATGTGTGTTGATTACACTGACCTAAACAAGGCATGCCCGATGGATCCATTCCCATTGCCTAACATCGACCAATTGGTGGACGAGACAGCGGGGTGTGAATTGATGAGTTTCATGGATGCTTTCAGTGGATACCACCAAATTCGCATGCATGAGGAGGATGCAGAGAAGACCTCATTCATGACTCCAGAGGGTGTTTTCTGTTACTTAGTCATGGCGTTTGGACTGAAAAACTCTGGGGCAACGTACACTCGCATGATCTCTAAACTTTTTCGACCTGTCCTAGGCCGCACCATGGAGGCCTACGTGGATGATATGATTGTGAAGAGTAAAAGAGCAGGTACGCATGCCGTGGATTTGGCAGAGGTGTTCAAAATCATGGAGAAGTTCAATCTTCGTCTCAATCCAAAGAAGTGCACGTTCGCCGTCCAAGGAGGGAAGTTCCTGGGTTACTTGGTGAGTAGAAGAGGAATCGAGCCAAATCCAGAGAAAATCAAGGCCATACTCGAAATGGAACATCCTCGTAATGTCAAAGAAGTGCAACGATTGACGGGACGCTTAGCGGCTTTGAACCGCTTCTTATCAAAACTAGCAGAGAAAGCCACGCCATTCTTCCACATCATGAAGAAATCAAAGGGTTTCGTATGGACTGAGGAGTGCCAAAAGTCATTCGAGGGATTGAAAAACTACCTCTTGTCTCCTCCTGTCTTGTCCAAACCTGAGGCGGGGGAGACATTATACCTATACCTAGGGGTTTCACCAAGTGCAATTAGTTCTGTCCTGGTGCGTGAAGATGGCGGCGTCCAGAGACCCGTTTACTACGTAAGCAAAACTTTGAGGGACGCTGAGCTACGGTACACAACCATAGAAAAAACTGTTCTGTCCGTGGTGTGGACGGTCAAACGGCTCACACAATACTTCCAAGCTCACCCTGTCCATGTACTGTCACACCAACCCCTGGGTGCCTTAATGAGAAGTCCCACGGCTTCCTCGAGGATGATCAAATGGGCAGTGTATCTAAGTCAATTTCATATAGAGGTGAAGCCAAGACCTTCCATCAAGGGGCAAGCTCTTGCAGATTTCATAGTAGAATGCACAGCGCGGGAGGAAGCAACGAAGATGAAGCATGGCGACGATGAACAAGAGTGGTGGATATTGTCCACGGATGGCTCCTCCGCGGCCAAATCTTGCGGAGGAGGGGTGGTCCTCACCACGCCCGAAGGCTTCAGGGCCTATTACGCTATCCGGTTCAACTTCAAGGTGTCGAATAATGAAGCAGAGTACGAGGCTCTACTATGTGGCCTACGCTTGGCGGCGAACATGAGGGCAGAGAAGGTCAAGATACGGTGTGATTCAAAACTAGTGGTTGGACAGATCACGACTGAGTTTGAGGCGAAGGAAGAACGGATGCGGCTATATCGTGACGCTGCCCTAGAACTTTTGAAATTGTTCATCGCCTATGAAATTGAACAGATACCAAGAGCCCAAAATGTCGAAGCAGACATGTTATCCAAACTAAGTGCAGAGACACCGGAAAGGATTTCAAAGATTGCGAGAATAGAAGAGTTGGACACTTCCAGCATATATGCATGCCCTGTCCAGGCCATAACCACGAGGGACGCGGACTGGATTGACTCCCTCATCAAGTATATCAACGAGGGAGTGCTGCCCGCGGAGGAGGTTGAAGCCAAGGTGACTAAGATGAGGGCACTCTTAGGTATGTCACTTTCCTTGATCTTCAACTGATGATAGCCCGATCTCAAATCAATCTTTGAGAACACTATCGCCCCTCGAAGTTGATCAAACAAGTCATCAATCCTCGGTAAAGGATACCTATTTTTGATCGTGACCTTGTTTAACTGTCGGTAATCTATGCACATTCTCAATGTGCCATCTTTCTTCTTCACGAAGAGTACGGGTGCTCCCCACGGTGAGTGACTGGGCCTAATGAATCCGTTGTCCAAAAGTTCTTGTAGTTGGACTTTCAACTCTTGAAGTTCCACCGGTGCCATTCGATAAGGAGGTATCGAAATGGGTTTGGTTCCCGGTTCAACTTCAATTACGAACTCAATCTCCCGGTCGGGTGGAAGTCCCGGCAAGTCTTTGGGAAAGACGTTCGGATACTTGCACACGACACGTACATCGTTGATGTCTATCTCTTTCTTAGTCTCATCAACTACGTATGCAAGGTACGCGTGGCATCCTTTTCTCATCATCTTCCGTGCTCTCATCACGGATATGATACAACCATGAGATCCTCCCCGATCTCCCTCGAAACGAAAGGTGTTCCCCTTATCATCCTCGAGTTCCAACACTTTGGTGTAGCAATCAACTCGAGCATGGTGCTTTTCAAGCCAATCCATTCCTAGGATAGCATCGAACTCCATCATACTTAGAGGTACGAAGTCACAGGTCAAAGGTTGACCCGCCACTTCTACCTCACATGATGGATAGTAATGGTTCCTCTCCACGTCATCTCCCAATGGTGTGGAGACTACCAAGGTTTGCGTCATTGGCGTCAATGGCACGTCAAGACCTTCGGCAAACGCTTCGCTCACAAATGAACGTTGAGCCCCGGTATCAATGAGAATTCTTGCATTTCTTCCATTGATCAATAGTGTCCCTACATTTATAGATGATGTAAGACACACTACTCGAAGTACCGGATCGAAAATGGGCTACACGAACATTTTCTGGCCGAAAATGTACTGGACCGGCGCCGGTTCTAGGCCAGACCGGCGCCGGTTTTCCCCTGGGATGGCCGAATACCCAACAAATATACTGGACCGGCGCCGGTTATGGCCAAAACCGGCGCCGGTTTACCGTCGGCAACCTCGAAAAATAATTTTTTCTAAAAACCGGCCCCGGTTACGAGCACGGTGATTTGCCCCGGCCAATTTTCCACTAGACCGGCGCCGGTTATGGGCAAAACCGGCGCCGGTTTTCCTTCGGCACCCCTCGGAAAATCCCATTTTTATTACCTCAGCCCCTCCGAAACCGGACCGGCGCCGGTTATGGGTAAAACCGGCGCCGGTTTACCTACGGCAGCCCCAAACCCTTAGTTTTTAAATAGAACCGGCACCGGTTTAAGCCCCGACCGGCGCCGGTTTACCCCTGGGCAGTTGTATTCCTACAACTTTTTGCTAAAAACACACTGGCATCGACCCCGGCGAGCCCGTACAAGCCCGTTATCATTTTTAACACTTAACGACATATAATTTATCAAACATTACAAGGGATTACCTGCAACGGAGTCGGGGTTAGCCCGAGCATCGGCCTCGGTCATAGCATATACTCGTGCTTGGGCCCCGCCTTGGTTGACGGATGCGGCATGGCTTGTTGATGCGCCGCCTCTCCCCGTGCCACCATGTGACGGTCCCGCACGGTTCCTCCCCGTCATGGCCCCTCCTCCGGCTCCCGGTGTGTTCTCCTGCGTCGCTTGAGGACAATTGGCCTTCATATGGCCCGCATTCCCGCACTTGAAACACCTTGGTGGTTCGTTGCACTTCCCAAAGTGCTGTTTTGAGCAATTGGGACATCTAGGTGCTCCCGAGTTCTGTGGCCTAGGTCCGTGCCACTTCGCGTCCCTGTTCTTCTTTGCCGGTGGAGCCGGCACCTTAAATGAACCACCACCACCATGGTTGTTCCTCCGGGAATGATCGGGTGGCCCCGAATTATTCCACTTCCTCTTCCTTGCCTCCTCGGCATCCCTTGCTTTCCTTTCATTCCACTGGGCCTCTCCCAGCATGCCCTGTTCTACCACCTCACTGAAAGTCATGAGGCGTGAATATGTAGCACGGTCTCGGATGTCTAAAAGTAAGGCATCCCAGAAGTGCTCAGTCATGCGGTCCTCATCGATTGCATACTCCGGTAAGAACCTAGCTAAGGTTCTAAACTCTTGCTCCAACTGCTTAACGGTGCCACCCTCCTTCTGCTTGAGGTTGGTATACTCCCTCCTTTTTACATTAACTTCAAAATCGGAGTAGTATTGGGCATAAAACTCCCGCTCAAAATTTTCCCATGAGATATTCCCACGGTACTTCCCTTCTACACCTTCCCACCATGTAGAAGCCATCCCCTCAAGCAACCGTGAAGCAACGGTTAGCTTCACGTCCGGAGTAATTTGCATGTCCCTTGATGCATCCTTCACCTTCTTGATCCAATCGGCGGCAACGGTAATGTCACCGGTGCCATCGAAAGACCTACACCCCAAGGCCCTAGCCTCCTTGAGGTACTTGGAGATTCTCACTATGAAACCTCCCTCGAGCCCACCTTGTGGAGCCTCAGGTGGGGCCCTTGGAGCTCCCCGGCTTCCTTGAGCCGACACACCTTGAGAGCCACGCCTTGCTTGGCGCCTAAGGTCTCTCCTCAGTTTCTCCTTTTGATACCACTCAAGTAATTCACCCATTTGGGCGAATCGGGCATCACTCTCATCATCATTTTCATCCTCAGTGTGGAAATCACCCCCATCGTATGGGGTCTCTTCATGCTCCGTTTCAGGAACATAAGTAGAGTCGTAGTTCTCGGTGCTAGTCTCGTACACCGAACTCACGTGGCCATCACTCACTGTTTGGGCTCGGTGGCCCCCACGACCTCCACGGCCTCCACGGCCTCCTCTTCTACCTCTGGAGCTTCGAGATGGAGCCCGACTAGCTCCAACAGAAGCTATCGGTGCTTGCCCTCTCGGATTGTTTCTGGTCCGCATGCGTCTACCCTCCATTTCTGAAAAGGAATTTGGACGAGTCGTTAGACCCCAATCATTGTCAATTGACGGAAAACGTTATAGACACGTATTGGCCCAAGTCGCCGCCATACCAATTGTTAAGGGTACCATCTTAACAACTAGAGACCTTGCAACCTAGGTGACAATAGTTCTATAATCGTCAAAATACAATGCTCATGGTTTTCGATAAAAACTCTTTTGTAAAGTCTCATGTGAGAGGTTGATTATATAGTTTAGAAACTGAGATGGCTCTGATACCACTTAATTGTCACGCCCCGGACCGCATCCGAGCGCGTGTACAACCGCCATATGACTAAACGACGTCACCCGCAAGTCAACGTGACTTAATCATACAAGGCGTCCATGAACATTGTTCATACCATACTCAGTAAGTAAACATACATAACAACATCACATATTTGGATTGAACGAATCGCGGAAATATTCAATATTCAATCATGGGCCACATATGGCCAAAACGTGGACTCGCAGGCCCAAAACAAATGTACTTATTACAAATTATCCATGAGCATAGTTTGTAGTTTAAAACAGTAAAGGAAGCACGAACCACGTCTCCCTTAAGATTACTTCACCGAGCAAGGTGAGAATGCAAGCTTGAGCTTCAACCTGAAATGGTGGGGCCCCCCGAAGGGGTCAGTACAAGTACCGAGCGAGTAGCAGGCTAAATGTAGAATAACTAACGTTTCAAGTATAAGACCCAAACATAGGGTGATACATATACATATAGTTCTTTCCCCCAAGTTATGAAATATATATCATTATATATACACTTGGAAATACCCGACCCGTAGGTCATTGTTTATTTGGGAAATAATATAGCCGGTAACCTTGGCTTAAACCCCAACCCACCCATATACCTATGAGTGTATAGAACTCCTCCTGGTTCAAATTATCTTAACTTGAGGACACCGCCCGGTCCTAAATTACAAATAGTAATCTATGAGTTTTGAGGATACACGCCCGATCCTTGGGTACTCCACCCTATATAACCGAGTTTTGAGGATAACCGCCCGATCCTTGGGTACTCCACCCTATAACCGAGTTTTGAGGATACACGCCCGATCCTTGGGTACTCCACCCTATAACCGAGTTTTGAGGATACCGCCCGATCCTTGGGTACTCCACCCTATAACCGAGTTTTGAGGATACCGCCCGATCCTTGGGTACTCCACCCGACTTATGATCTACCACATATCATCCTAGATAAGGTCTATATCATAATCAATAATCAAGACTAAACCAAGTCTTAAGGCCTAAGCATAATCATCCATGCAATTCATGCATTAAAAATCAACATATAGGCAAAACAGTGCCAAACCGGCGCCGGTTTTGACATAACCGGCACCGGTTATTAATTAATTTAATAAAACCGGCCATGCCGATCCATAACCGGCGCCGGTTTTGCCTATAACCGGCGCCGGTTGCCCCCTGGGCAACCAAGTCAACATTTTCGTTGACTCGCCATTTCAAACCCGATTTGCGTCAAACTTAATCCCAACATGTATTAAGTTATAACCAAGCATTTTATGCCCCTTTTATCCCTTAATACATCATATATGTTTTTATAAACATTTTCATATCATACTTCATTTATGATATCAATGGGTCATACATATAAATCTAATCACTTTGGATAATCACATGTTTAAGCATCTTTTAAACATCATTATGAACACATATAACATTTACTTAGGTAATCTCATAATTAACCCAAGAGTTATAAGACATTAAGCCGTCCACTCACCTCAAATGAGCGTGATGAAGTTCTACCCTCCTCGGTTAAACTCCGGCCAAACTCCGGTGAACTTTGACGAACTCCGGCGATAACTCCGGCGACCCTTTAAACTTCGTGAAAGCTTTTAAATCACCTTTGACAAGCTCCTAACCCGGTTTTATCATCACAAAACCTATATTAATACAAATAACCTCTAAAAGGTTATTTTCCGGCTAACCGGTCGTTTTGGCTCCTAAGTCCGTTTTTGGACTTAGAACTAGTTTCAACCCCTTGTTCCACACTTATACACATGTGGAACATCCTTAAGGGTAGTTCATATGATATATAAGTCATATGAAATCAAAAGATGGAAGAAAAGTTGTTAAGGAGCTTCTCACCTTTATTCTCAAGGTTTTTCTCTACTTTTGCAACCTTTTCCTTCTTCCTTGAGCTCCTTGCTTCCTTGAGCTCTCTTGGCTATGGAGATGAAAGTTTGCAGAGCTCTCCTCCTTGATTGGGGGTGGCTTGGACGCACAAAACATAGGGGGAAGGGGTGGGGAGACTCCTTTTGTCTCAAATGGAAAATAAGTGAGGGGGGAGGTCCACCTTGGGTCAACTCTCACCCAACCATCACCCTCAGCCCACACACACCTCTCAACCCATGTTATGCAGCTCCCCTTGTCAACCAAGAGCTCTCAAAAACGTGGGGTGGCCCCCACTCATGTGGGAGGTCATCCCATTATGTCCCGAAGTGTACAATCGGTCCCGAAAGTTGTATTTCTCGGACTGTTTTAATTATATTTTATTTTATTGGGTCGAATAAAATATAACACTTACTCCCCATCATAATGGGCCTTTAGGATGATTATACATTCCCCAACTTTAATTTGGAAGTCCCCGAAATTCATTTCGGACTGTTATCCGATAAATTTCCCAAAACCGGTAATTGGGCCTTGTTTGACCTATCGGTCAACCCAATGCCTTTCTTATGGCCCAAAGTAAATGTCCACCACTATATAACTATTATCTATACCAAGATGAATAAAATATGCGGTCTCGGGAATATCGGGTGGTCCCCGCTCCCGTGTGGGCCCCACGTGCAATTTACTATTCACGCGAAAGAATTAACGAAAATTTACAACCTCGTAAATTCATTAATCATTTCATAAGGTTCAATACATAATTTACTCAAAAGTAAATATACTTGGGGACGGTGTTACAGAGGCGGTGGGTATCCGTCAAAGAATGAGCGCCAGCTATCCTCTAATGAAGTGAGGCGCTCATCAATCTGTGTATACTGGGACTGTAGCTGTGTATAGTGAAGTGCTAGATCCTCCCTCATCTCGCGATAGAAGTCCTGCTGCTCAAATCGCATCTGGTCAAACCGCTCGTGCTGCTCAGTAGAAAGCTGATGATACACGGCATCCTGATGCGCATGCACCCCCGCCCAAGTAAGGGAACCATGGAGGAGGGGGATCGTTTCGAGCACCCCACCATCATCTAGGGGAAGTCAAGGGCCGAGTGGGAAAGACTCGAGGCCGCAAGTCCCGAGAATACCTGCTTGCAGAAATTGCAAGAAGATCCACTTCGGAAAATGCCAAGACCCTCCGAGGTGCTTCCAATGCGGGAATACCGGGCACATGAAGATGAATTGCCCACAACTGGGTGAGGCAAGGACATTGGGACCAAGTAGCGGGGCTATGGGGAGTAGGAACCAAGACGTGGGTTCCCAAGAAACTAGGGGACAAGGGGGAGCAAGCGCGAGCAATGCACCATTCGTGAACCAAGGAAGGACCCAAGCTAGGGTCTATGCGATGACGGAGGCGGATGCCCAAGCTAACCCGGATTCCGTTGCAGGTATTACCTCTTGTATACTTGTGTTTTATCCATGATTAGTCCATAAATTGAGGTTACTAGTCGTTGGGATCTTTGCACGAAGCTTTGGGGTTGAACCGGGAGGATTTCGGGCGATTTCGGGCTGTTTTTGGCCAAGCACGATCGTGCCTAAGGGGGAACGCACGATCGTGTGATCGTGCCTAAGGGGGGACGCACGATCGTGCCTGCATGGCAGTAGCTGCCTAGGATTTTTCAAGCCAGGCACACCGTGCCTGGCACCTGGATTGCCAAAAATTGATTTTTCGCACCGTTTTGTGACGTTAAGACCTTTTCTTTGATCCCTAACATGTGTGTGAGCATTTAAACCCTCTAGAAATGTATAGGAATGCTAGGAAAGGTGTCTTACATGGTTCATGAATGTAGGGACGTTAAAGATTAATGGGAAGGATGCGCGAATCTTTATCAATACCGGGGCGCAACGTTCATTCGTGAGTGAAGCGTTGGCCAAGAGATTAGAGGTGCAATCTGTACCGATGATTCAAACCCTAGTGGTATCAACACCACTAGGGGATGACGTGGAAAGAACTTGTTACTATCCATCTTGTGAGGGGGAAGTTAATGGTCAAACCTTGACGTGTGACTTCGTATCGCTGAGCATGATTGAATTCGATGCAATATTAGGGATGGATTAGCTAGAAAGGAACCGCTGGGGTAGATTGCTACACGAAGGTTCTTGAACTCGAAGGCAATGATGGGGAGACCCTACGCTTCGAGGGTGATCGAGGGAGATCAAACAGTTGCATCATATCCGCCGTGAGGGCAAGGAGGATGATGAGGAAGCGATGTCACGCGTATCTTGCATATGTGGTTGACAAGACCAAAGATGAGACGAATATCAACGACGTGAGGGTTTTTAAGTACCCGGATGTTTTCCCTGAAGACCTACCGGGGCTTCCACCCGATAGGGAGATTGAGTTCGTGATCGAGGTTGAGCCCGACACCAAACTAATCTCTATATACCACCATACCGAATGGCACCAGCTGAACTCGATGAGTTAAAAACCAATTGCAAGAGCTATTGGATACCGGTTTCATTAGACTGAGTTGTTCATCGTGGGGAGCACAGTCATCTTTGTGAAAAAGAAGGATGGATCCCTCTGGATGTGTATTGATTATCGGCAGTTGAACAAGGCCACAATCAAGAATAGGTATCCTATACCTTAGGATTGATGACTTGTTCGACCAACTTCGAGGAGCAACGGTGTTCTCGAAGATCGACCTAAGGTCGAGGTACCACCAACTGAAGATCAAGGAGAGTGATATACCAAAGAGTGCTTTTCGCACGAGGTATGGTCACTTTGAGTTCTTGGTCATGTCGTTTGGGCTAACTAACGCGCCGGCGGCATTCATGGACTTGATGAACTGAGTATTCCATAAGTACTTGGATCAGTTCGTGATCGTGTTCATAGATGATATCTTGATTTACTCCAAGAGTGAAGAAGAGCATGAGTGGCACTTGGTTCTGGTTCTTGAAACACTACGAGAGAAGCAACTCTGTGCTAAGTTCTTTAAGTGTGAGTTTTGGCTTAAGGAGAATGGCTTTCTCGGGCATGTGGTTTCCGAGTCGGGCATTGCCGTGGACAATAAGAAGATTGAGGCTATCACGGATTGGGAAATGCCTAAGAACGTGAAGGAGATCCGCAGTTTCCTTGGGCTAGTGGGCTACTATAGAAAGTTTGTGGAGAAGTTCTCAGTTTTGGCATCGCCATTGACGAAGCTCACTCGGAAAGGGGCTAAGTTTACATGGGATGACCGATGTGAGAAGGTTTTCCTTGAATTGAAGAAAAGATTGACTGAGGCACTGGTACTTTCCCTACCAAAGCAAGGTATGGGGTACGATGTCTATAGTGACGCGAGCATTCAGGGGCTTGCTTGGATGTGTGTTGATGCAGTCGGGGAGGGTGATTGCCTATGCTTCACGTCAATTGAAGAAGCACGAGGTGAATTATCCTACTCATGACTTGGAATTGGGGGCCGTGGTGTTTGCACTTAAGATATGGCGGCACTATCTCTAAAGAGAGACATGTCATATATACATGGACCACAAAAGTTTGAAGTATGTGTTTACCCAGAAGGAGTTAAACATGAGGCAATGATGTGTGTTTTCTCGCACTTAAAATGGTTGTAAAAAAGTGGTTGAAAGTACGAGTATCGTCTCCATAGGGATGGACAAAAGGGAATTTAAAGATTAACTAAGTTCAGCGATTAAAAAGAAATAAATAAAATAAAATGCAATTGTGCGAGTTTGGTTGGTTGATGAGATCATGAAGGGGCAGGACCTTGATGATGAGCTAATGAAGGTCCGAGAACGCATGATAGCGGGACCAGTGGAGGATTTCTGTGAGAGGGACGATGGTCTCTTGTTATTCCGTGACCGAGTGTGTGTACCATCGAATGATGAGCTCCGAAAGTCCATCCTCGAGGAGGCTCATTCATCAGCGTATGCTATGCACCCGGGAGGCACGAAGATGTAACGGGACTCTAAGGAGAGCTACTGGTGGTCAGGTATGAAGAGGGAGATAGCCGAGTACATCAGTCGATGCCTTACTTGTCAGCAGGTCAAGGCAGAACATCAGCATCCAGCGGGCTTGTTACAGCCACTTTCCATTCCTGAATGGAAGTGGGAGCATGTGACTATGGACTTCGTGGTAGGCTTACCACAGACGGTTGGGAATTACGACGCAATTTGGGTGGTGGTTGATAGGCTCACGAAGAGTGCACACTTCTTACCTATAAACACCACATATCCACTTGAGATCTTAGCTAAGTTGTATACGGATGAGATCGTGAGGCTTCATGGGGCCCACGATTCACATCGCATTTTTGGCCAAAATTCCAAGAGTCTATGGGAACGAGGTTGAAGTTCAGTACTGCTTTCCATCCACAGACAGATGGGCAGTCTGAAAGAGTTATTCAGATCTTAGAGGATATGCTGAGGGCTTGTGCATTGGAGTTCCAAGGCAGTTGGGACAACCACTTAGCGCTTGTGGAGTTTGCCTATAACAACAGTTATCAGGCGAGTATCGGCATGCCTCCATACGAGGCATTGTATGGGAGGAGATGTCGTACACCATTATGTTGGGACGAGGTTGGCATGGCCAAACTCGAGGGTACTGAATAGGTGGAGATCACCAAGTCAAAGGTGAAGTTGATTCGAGAGAGGCTTAAAACGGCACAAGACAGACAGAAGAGCTATGCCGATAAGCGTCGGAGAACCTTAGAGTTTAAGGTTGATGACAAGGTGTTTCTTAAAGTTTCTCCTTGGAAAGGGATCATCCGATTCCAGAGCCGAGGGAAGCTTAACCCACGCTACATAGGGCCATTCAAGATTCTAGAGAGAATTGAGGCCGTAGCATACCGTTTACAGTTGACTCCCGAGTTGGAGAAGATTCATAATGTGTTTCATGTGTCCATGCTTAAGAAGTATGTGCATGATCCTTCTCATGTGTTGGAGAAGCCGCCCGTGGAGGTACGTGAAGATTTGAACTATGTCGTGTAACCAATAAGAGTTATTGATAGAAAAGTGAAGAAACTGAGGAGTAAAGAAGTTCCAATGGTTAAAGTCCTTTGGAAGAGTGACCGGGTCGAAGAAGAGACTTGGGAGACAAAAGCTTTGATGAGGAAGCAGTATGCGTTCCTATTCGAGTAGCGTTGTGAATTTCGGGGACAAAATTCCTGTTGGGGGGGGGGGGGGGGGGGGGGGTAACTTGTGACACCGCACCCGAGCTTACTTGAAATTGGCTATTTAAAATTTCATATTGATGTATTGAATTTGTTATTACCAACCGTGTGTAACACGAGGGATGTTTCATGTAACTAAGGTTGCGGTATTCTGTAAAACGTGTAGTGTTCTATGTAACTGTTGTTCTATTAACCGATCATTGGAATCCGTGTTTCATGAGTGAGTTTCCAAGTACTTGTGTGGGCCATCTTGGTAAGTATAAGAGCGCCATATTTTACGAAGAGAAATCACATTACGAAGACACAAACAATAAGACCAAATTTTCCTCCGTAAGGAATTATCGGGTAAATATTTTCCTTCCGAGCTGACTAGGACCGAAGGGGGTGCGTCCCACACCTCCTTGGCACTTACAAGACAAAACGAATATGGTATGTAGACTTTTGGGGGCGGACCACTATGGGTTGGGGTTGTGTAGAGAATAAAATGATAAGGATTGGACCCCATTTGTAGTTAATTGTGACATTTGGTGGAGAATAACCCACATCCCATTCTTTCCACTCCACACAAAAGGAATTACCTTTTGGGATGCCTAAAGGACACCCTTAGTACCCCCCGTTTGGACTTACTTGGTTTCTAAGATAAGAGAGCCACACTGAACAAAGAAAGAGAGAAAAGAGAGAGCAGATCACAGTTTTCGTCACTGTGCGTAGGGTAGATTGTTCAGCCCATATCTTGAGCTTCACTCGTTCAACCCATATCTCAAAACGAGGATTCTGGAATGGTGTAGATCGCGATGATCGGAGTTGTGGTAGGCTTCCAAATCTTTGTTGGAAAGTACGAACTCGCATCAGGGTTTCTTCTTCTCTAGAGGTGAGTTGAACCTGAAACCTTCCTCTCCTTTACATAGATCGTATGTAAGGTTTAGGGGGCTATTCTACCTTTTTCTTAGGGTAGAATGTATTCTTGATATGATAGATATGTGAGTTTAAAGGTTGGGCTCTAACCTAGTTTGAACCTTGAAAGGTTAGGAAGTGAACTCGTCAGAAAACACCCCTTCGAGAGGCTGTTTAGTTTCGTGGGCAGAAGTTGAAGCTAGCTGCTAGGAGCAGGCTGCTACTCACCCATCCTCAAGGAAGGAGTCAGCTGCCAACCTTCCTTGGCCGAGGTTTGGTCGTTGGAGTGTGAAAGAAAGTCTAAAGCTCATTAAGGTGAGGAACGATATCTAGTTGCTTACAACTTGTAGGTCATGCATGAAATTACCTAAATGCTTAAATCATGTTTTCGTGAATAAAGATGCTTGAGCATGATATGAATGATAAGTAATGGACTTGATCATGAATTGAAACTACATTGAGAAATATGGAGTAAATGGGGTATAAATGTGTTATTATGTAAAAATAGACATTTCTAACTCATGTATGAATGTTATGTGTATGTAAATGAATATTTGCATGATGATGCTTAGCACATGGGAGGCTGCCACATATTTATTGATATGTAAGGGCTACCATTAAGAATAAATGAGTTGTATGAATAATCTTAATAGTAGTGAATCACTAGTTAAGGATTATTCGAATCGTCATTGAATCAAACTTAAGGTTTGGATTGTATTGTGATGAACTTGATGGACTTCAAGTGTCTATTGTGACTTAGTGTGAACTAAGAGCAGGTTAAGGGCAGTCCATAGGGATGTCCCGAGGTAGTATAATGTTGTGACGATTCTAGGCATAGTGAGTGCTTAGGAATTGGGGTTCATGCCAATGTAAGTTGAGTACAAGCTGAGCTTGGGAATTTGCATTGGGTGGACGCGAGATTGGAATTTCATGGAGACGTAAGTCGAGCCGAGCTCGTGCCATGAAGTTTGATTACATGGAGACGTAAGTCGAGCCAAGCTCGTGCCATGTAATCATGGGTTTGCATAGAGACGTAAGTCGAGCCGAGCTCGTGCTATGCAAACTGTGACATATAGAATCCGTGAGCGTTGCGGCACGTGGTCAACAGGGTATTGGGAAATGTTTTGTGGATAAACATGGGCCTACGGGCCGACTACTTGACTTTATATAAAGTAAGTATATTTATTTGAAAGGGGTAACTTGGGGTTACAGCCTAGATTATATTATCACCTTATTTGAGGGTCTTATGTGCGAAATACTTGTTGTACATCTATTAGATGCCTGTCACACCAGTACTTTATAGCCGTATAGAGTTCTGACCCCTTCGTGGGCATCCCACCACCATTTCAGGTTGAAGCTTGAGTTTGCTACCTATGCCCGTTGTTTGGGTGATCATTTGGAGAGAAGACGTGGTTCGTGTTTTCTCCATTCTGTTTTGAATAATATTAAACATGCTCATGGATATTTTACTATAGAGCCTGCGTGCTCATGAATAGTCAGTCCTGTGTGACCCTTTTGTTTTGAATAATGTTTTCCGCTGCATTATGATTTACTTATTATGTTTGTTTATGGATGCAATATGTGTGAATGATATTCAAGACGCTTTGTATAATATGGATGTGTTGGACTACGGTTGACTATTCGTATTGTACGGCGGATTGCTGACGTGTCTGGGTAGGTCCGGGACGTGAAAGTGTGCACAAAATATGTACAAAGTACAAACCGTGTGTATCAACATCTTTTTCCTATAAAATAATACATAATTATCTTACCCAACTAAAAATTGACTAATGGAGTATATTTCAAATACCAAGTATATTACTCCCTCCGTATCACATATATCTTCCCACTTCCAAAGTGGGTGAGATTAAGAATAGTGAAATAGGGTATGAATTATTGAGGGTATGATGGGAAGATGGTGAAATAATGTGATGGAATGAAGGATAAATCCAAAAAAAAAGTAGGTGTAGTAGTGTATTATTTTTTAAATTATTGAGGGTATGATAAGAAGATTTAGAAATGGGAAGATATAAATGTTACGTCCAAAAAAGGAAAGTGGGAAGATATGAATGTTACGAAGTATCATAATTCAGTATATTCACAATAATTTCATAAATTTCAGTAAATTGAGTGTATATTTCAAGCATTTCAGAAATTCAAAAATCAGTTTTTCACTAGAAATTGATTGGTAAAATTGATTGAAGTAAATAACAGCAGTGAATGGACACTATAACTAACTCGCACTAACTCCTGAAGTTATTAGGTGCCACCACCCACCAGTGTCGTGACTGACGCCAATTTCACTCGCTGATCACCATTTTCCTGCTCTTTTCGGTCACCATTTCCTTAATATAGATCAAATCCTTCGAGAAGAGGTATTGAATATATTTCAGTACGTTTATTCCTGAGCTGGAACAAGATTTAAAGAGATATTAAATAGATTCAAAGAACTGTTATAAATATCAAGTTTGAGATAATTCCCTGATTCACAACGACTGATTTCACCGGGGGGTTTAACGGATTCATCCACCCCGGCTGAGCCCCAAATTGCAATGAACGGCAAAGCTTCTATCCGTACTCGCATTTTTACTGAGTAGCATTCCATTGTCGGAAAATTACCGGTAAAAAGTACTAGTACTCTTTTGTCTCTCTCTCATTCGTCGTCTTCTTCTTCCTCCATTAATACTTTTTGTTATTGTCTCGCGTCAATAATCGCCCTGAATGTGCATGCATCATTTCCCCTTGAATCATTTCTGGTATTTTGATATGGGTTTTCTCCCCCTGCTTGATTTTCCTGATCAATGTAATCACTGGAAACCCACGGATATAAAATGAGACTAATCTTGAAAGTTTTTGTGTTTCTGACTTGTTTCCTTCATCTGTTACTGTTATTACTTATTATGAATGCATGTGGTAAATCTGGGTCTGACTGGGAATTTCGGATGGATTTTTGGGGTTTGATAGAAGCAGGTTCTTGAGGAAGGAGTGTTTTCTTCTGGGAATTTCTGAAGAGTTTCAAGAATGACCACGCTTCTTCTAGAGAAAGAAGTGATTCAGAATGGGCACATGGAAGAGATGGATGAGTTTGATTTTTCAAAGTTACCAGAGAGACCAAAAAATGTGAACATTGAGAGACAGAGCTCCTTCGATGAGAGGACATTGACTTCTCCATGTGCCCCACTTGAATCGCTTTACCATTTTGATGCTGCCCTTCTGTCACCTTCTCCGAGTAAACCACCCTTTGGGGACAATCCACCACCAATGGTTAATGAGGCTTGGGGTAATTTGAGACAATCTTTGGTTCATTTCCGTGGGAAGCCTGTTGGCACCATTGCTGCTTTGGATTGCTCTGATGAGAAGCTCAACTATGATCAGGTCACTATACAATATAGATATTCTATCTCAATCATTTTCCCAGAAACCACTTCCTTTGTCACTGTTAAATGTACAATTGAAGTATCTGCTGTTAATATCAATCATTATATGATGATGTGATCCCTTTTTGGTGTCTGCAGCTTGAAAATAATTTAGGCTATGAAGAGGAAAGAAAATTGATTTCTTATGTTCAGTTTTGCCAAAGAATTTGCAAAGGAAAATGAAATATGATTGAGGTCATTAAGCTTTCAGTATATGATTAGATTTCTTAGTATATATATGATAGGTATAAATTAGAAAAATGAATTTGAACAAATAACAAACACACATTTATTAGTTTGAACCAATATTTTATTTTCTTCAACATTTTATTTCCTTCCTGATTTATTCTATAATTCTCTCCTTAATACTAGTATCTTTTCCTGGCATTTTGTATGTAAACAAACCCTTAGTGTGTACTGTCATAGGGTTCTTTTATTATCTAGCATCAAGTTGACAAGTTATAGAGTTCCTTAACTATTAATTTATGATTACCCCTTGCCTGTTGATTCTCTAGTATAAATGTTTATGGTTCGATGGTTTAGCTTAAGTTGCAATAAAGGAACATTTTAGTGGTTTCTTCTAATTTGCAAGTTCTGCAATGCCCCAAATGAAACTAAAATGCCAAACTCATTCTTGGGCCTGCTATAATCACAGTATGAAAACTATGTACTGAGCTTAACCATTAAAATTGAAAGAGAAAATGGATTTGTTTTGCTTCTCTATTCAATTTATTAATTTATTTATCAATAATGCTGAGGGTTATAATCCATTAAATATGTTAGGTGTTTGTGAGAGACTTTGTCCCAAGTGCATTGGCTTTTCTGATGCACGGCGAACCTGAAATTGTGAGAAACTTTATCTTGAAGACACTGCGGCTTCAATCATGGGAGAAAAAGATTGATCGATTCCAACTGGCCGAGGGTGTGATGCCAGCCAGTTTCAAAGTACTGCATGATCCAGTGAGGAACACAGAAACGTTAATGGCAGATTTTGGTGAGTCAGCAATAGGAAGAGTGGCTCCTGTTGATTCTGGTTTCTGGTGGATCTTTTTATTGCGGGCATACACGAAATCCACTGGTGACTCTTCATTGGCAGATATGCCTGAATGCCAGAAGGGCATGCGTTTGATACTCAGTCTTTGCCTCTCTGAAGGCTTTGATACATTTCCTACTCTTCTCTGTGCTGATGGTTGCTCTATGATTGACCGTAGGATGGTGAGCTTTCTTCTTTATTTTTCTTCTCTACCCCCCTTTAGCTACTCTCTGTGACTATACAAGAAGTATCTCTTATGTACTCCCTCCGTCCCCTTTTAAATGTCCCGTTTTACCATATTGGGATGTCCCTATTTAATTGCCCCATACCTTATTTGGTAAACTTTGTGTGGCTCAAAATCATTCTTACTTTATTCTTACTTTATCAATTAATATCAACCACACAAACTCGCTTTTCTTAAAACCCGTGCCACCATCTCCCGTCCCATTTAAAAGGGGACGGAGGGAGTATGATTTAATTTGAGCTTCCACTTATTTCTATGTCTTGAGGTTTAGTAAAATTACAAAAAATGCCATTTCACTTTACATAAGTTACAAACAGGTCCTTCAGGCAGTCAAATTTCTTTTTAATGGAACTATGATACTCTCTTCATTCTTTTACAGTTTTTGGTTCATATTTTAGGGTCAGCGTTTGTGAACTTTGACCGTAAACTGTGCTTAGGGGTTACTAAATTATACTCTGTAACATTAAAATACTTTTGAACAATTTGTTTTGGTATATATTTTGAAATAATTGCTCATTACGGCTTATAAATACTACGTATATAATTGTAAAAGATAAAATATGAACTTTAAGTAGGGATGAACTTCAAGATACTGGCAGAATGGAGAGCTTTAGACTGATCTCTTTCAATAATTTATTTTGAATAAAAACTATAAATTCCTACTAGTATAATGATATTGTACAATCATCTTTCAGCATCGTGTAAGCTGAGAATGTTTGTTGTGTGGTTTATAAATGTTTGTTATTTGTACTTATAGGGTGTGTATGGATATCCAATAGAAATCCAAGCACTGTTCTACATGGCTCTAAGATGTGCACTGCTTTTACTGAAACAAGATTCAGAAGGGAAGGATTTTGTGGAAAGGATAGTGAAGAGACTGCATGCCTTGAGCTATCACATGAGGAGCTACTTCTGGCTTGACTCCAAGCAACTCAATGACATATATCGGTACAAGACCGAGGAGTACTCCCACACTGCAGTCAACAAGTTCAATGTCATACCTGACTCTCTACCCGAATGGATATTCGATTTCATGCCCATCCACGGCGGTTACTTCATTGGCAATGTGGGCCCTTCCAACATGGACTTCCGCTGGTTTTGTCTAGGGAACTGCATTGCTATCCTCTCGTCCCTGGCAACCCCTGAACAGGAGTCCAAAATCATGGATCTCATCGAGTCCCGTTGGTACGAGCTAGTTGGTGAAATGCCTATGAAGGTCTGCTATCCTGCTATTGAAGGGCACGAGTGGCGGATTGTAACTGGTTGTGATCCCAAGAACACCAGATGGAGCTATCACAATGGGGGATCATGGCCAGGTAATTCCTTCTGTTTATCTAAATGACAAAAATACCCTTCATTCTGAAAAGGCGTAAACATCGCTCACAAAAATGACTTAGAGCCCATTTTGGATAGCCAATGGGCTTATAAGCATTTAAAGATTGCAAAAATCTATCACACTCCAACATCGAGCTGATTCCAATGATTAGGCTTTTCAGCCACGAGGCTCCGCTGACGTTTTAGTTAATTCTGCTAATACTTAAATGAATAAAAAAAATTAATATTGACATAATACACTGAAAGTTGTATTGAACTCCAAAATCTTACAAATAAAAAAACAAAATCAAAGAAATTAGGCCACCTGAACATGACCAACACAATGGGACACATGGAGAATTTCTAAGCTGATTCTATTTTTACAATGAAATGACTACCAAAACACTAATAATTCAGCTTATTGGTGTAATCTCCAAATAGGCTCTTAGTTATTGAGACTGATTCTATTTTTACACAACTTATTTATTTTATAAATTGAAACTGTTTGTGAACAAAGCTAATTGACCTGTATTTGAAAATGAAGGGAAAGAATTTGGAAGAAATATGTAAACTTGGTGACTCTTTCGCTCTTGTACACTTGTAGTATAGTGCAGGATTGCTGATTTTTTTGGTTCAATTGTTTGGGTGCAGTGCTTTTATGGCTACTAACAGCAGCATGCATCAAGACGGGGAGGCCACAGATTGCAAGGCGGGCGATTGAGCTGGCGGAAGCGAAGCTGTCTAAAGACGGTTGGCCGGAATATTACGACGGGAAGCTGGGCCGGTTCGTGGGAAAGCAGGCGCGAAAGCACCAAACTTGGTCCATTGCTGGCTACCTGGTGGCCAAGATGCTGCTTGAAGACCCTACACATCTGGGGATGGTGGCCATGGAAGATGACAAGCATACGAAGCCTGTTTTGAAAAGATCTTCTTCCTTTTGACACGTTTCTTCTTTGTTCATCAATTAGTAGATCATGATTACCGTAGTTGTGTGGATTCCGGGGATTACTCTTTCAAATTTAAACTCAAAACATCATAATTGGTTGACGCCACAATTTGGTTGGTTGACTTGGGGTTTGCAAATAAGAAATTTGTTGCATGTTAGTTGCCATTTTGTCTCATTTCATTTGCTCCTCTCCCACTCCATTCTCACCAGAACAAATTGAATGAATGTGTGTGAAGTATATAAAGCACAGGGAAATGGGTTAATTGGTGGAAAATGGTTTTTGTACATGTTTTTTTTTGTATATGTCAGTTATACATGTTGATCGAATTGTATGTGCATAGATAATTTCCTTTTTGTTTTGTTGAAAATAATTTTTTTTTGTACAGACAAAATTTGAATTATGCAAAAAATAATTTCCTTCACAAAACGAAAAAAAGTGTTTGTGCACAGAATATTCGGTCAGCGTGTGAAATGACGTGTACAAAAAACATGTACACGAAGCATGATTGTAATTTGACACGCCCATTCTCATTGGGAATTCAGAACAAATTGAATAAATATGTATTACTTTGTATTATACAACAAATGTGGTCAATTTGATATATATCATCATCTGTTTAATTTATAAGAGAATAAAGTTAATTATCTCGTATGGAATCATGGGACAAAATATTTAAAATACAAGAGGGAAAAAGATAATCAAAACTTTAGCTTAGACAAACAAATGACTATTTTAGCAATAATATGAGCGACACAATCCATCGTATCACCTTTTAGCATGAATAAATTTGAAAAAAATTACATCTTACTCCCTCCGTCCTGCAAAGATGTTCCCGGTTTAACCTACACATATTAAGGAAATAAACTTACCAGGGGTAAATTTTACTGTTTTGATACTGTTTGGCACTGTTTTGATGCAGGATAACTTTTCATTTAGGAAAAGGGGACTTCTTTTTTGGACTGCTAAAAAAGGAAAGCGGGAACATCTTTACCGGACGGAGGAAGTATATGATTACAAAGATCTATTTTGTTCGAAATATGAGTCGTATGTTTTTTCTAATATGATGGCATGTATTGAATTATTGATGTCCATACTATTCCTTCTGTATATAGCCTTCATTTGTGGTATACGGGTAATAAACATAACAAAAAAGAGAAATGATCCTACATTTAATAAAAGATCCACATTTAATAGAAATCTAGAGCATAGGAAAAAAATCATTAGATGTGCGAAGTACTATCTCTTTACCAACCACAATGTAACATCTAGACATTGTGTTTGACATTATATTGTGGAGAAAAACCTACCAAAAACATATAAGGTTGTTCAAATAAAGAGATAGATATTCTACGTGTCGTTTTTAAATTTGTTATCTCTCATGTCACATATGCATCACTCACGTTTTTGCATTGAAGATGCTCTTACTATTTCGGGATGTCTAAATATATTCTTCTCATTTACCATTTTTGAAAAGTTTTGTATGACCAACATTCATTTACATTTTTTTACTCAATCGTAACCATACATTTTCACGCTATTCTCAATTTCTGAATAAACGTGCCACGTTAAAGTGAAAAGTACTTTATGGAAGGAGTGAGCATTCCTCCTCCTCCTCCTCCTCTTTTGTGGGTCTTTATAAAGGTTTACATCAAACTAGCATTCGTATGATGAGAATTACTTTTGAAATAGCAAAGTTAAAAAAGAATGGTATTTTTCTTAATAGCAATTGATAATGTGGTTTGGGAATGAACACAAAATAAATGTAGCGAAAAAAAACAATGCCGATGATAGACGATAGTGCAAACTGCCTAAGATGATGGATTGTGAACTCAGTAAAGGGGTTGGTGGTGTATAATGATGAAGAAGATGATGTAGGAGGCCGTATTGTGCAAAAGACGTGGTGATGGACACGAAAGTTACACAAAAGTGAAGGAGAAGTGGATTCTCTAAACAATGCACATAGTTAAAGAGTGCACTGAATAATGTGGTGATCCATAGACATTGTGAAAGCCTCCATATGAGAAAGTTGATCACCAGTGGTGGTCATTAAAATCTAAATTAGTTATTTAAAAATGAAATTCCAGCGTTAAATAGTAAACAAATCTCCCTCTCTCATTTACTAAAATATTTTCATTTTTGATTTATTAACACCTAAAAATAAAGTCAGAGTGCTTTAGTCTTATTATGTCATTGTTAGAGCATCTTCAATGGTACAATGTGTACGGTGCACACGTGCCATGAAAGATGACCACATAAATATTAGTAAATAAATTATTTCTCTCCTTATTTGAATGATTTTATACAGTTTTGGTAAGTTTTTCTCCACAATGTCAAGGAGACCGTCTAATGTTGACATTGTTGTTGACATTGCAGGGAAAAACTTACCAAAATTGCTTAAAATCATTCAAATAAGGAGAGAAATAATTTATTTGCTAATAATTATGTGGCTATCACTCATGCCACATGTGCACTGTGGACATTATAACATTGGAGATGCTCTTAGGTGTATAATGAAGTTAAACCACACACGGGAAAAGTTTAAATCTTATAGTCACTATTAGGTAAAAATTCCAATAAAGTAACGTATTTAGAAGACAACAACGGTATAAAATCCTCATAGGGTGGAAAAGATTATCAGCTATTTTCACAACCTCTTAAATAAATCCCGCCGCAAAGCCTTTATTAAAATAATTCACTTGTTTATTACAATGTAAAGGGATAAAGGGATCAAGATCAATTATATATATCAAAATCCCATACTTTCATGTTCTTCAAGCTATCAATCTTCACTCCATCGGTCATTGGGATCTTATTTTTACTATAACTTCCAATAGAAAGATCTTACATCTAAATCACATTCTCTCAAGACACATCCCCAATATGGTCAACTACGCAACAAAGTTGATATAAAATCTTAAATATTTGTCACATAGTTAATATCCCACACATAATCCGTCTTCTTGTAATTAATTTTGGTAGGTTTTGGCTACAAGCCCTCCTACTTGTACTCTATTTTCCTCCACTTTAATAAATTTTATCTTTCCTTATAAAATCCTTAATGAATAAATCAAACACCGATGATCGAGCTCCATCTCAATGTCATTAACTCGAACTTCATCTCTTTAGGTTATTTCTGGTATTGAATTGTGTTAGAGAATGGAAGCAAATATCAAGAATTTTTGTCCTCATCTTTGGGTTTACCAGAAAAGGGCAATGAGAATAAAAGGTTGAGTCACTCTAGTTGAGGGAAAACCCTTAAGATCTAGAAAATAAGCAATACATACGCCACGGAGTAGCAATATTTGAGGGAGTGAAATAAAGTGATGTAGATGAAGAATTTAAAGAAGCTAAAAGATGGTCTGTTTAATTTGCTTCTCAATTATAGTGAATGAAGGAAATGTGATTTTGGAATTGAAATTCTTGAAGTGTGTGGATTAATTGCTGAGTTTTCAAGTCAACAACTGATGGACATGTCATGAGGACCTAATTAGAAACTAGTGAATTTGATTCTACTATGAAATGAGAGAATCATTTGGCTAATCCCAACATAATGTATGAGTTATAGCATCAACTTGTGACCCTAAAACTGAAGTGGCAGTAAAGGGAAGTGATAATGCAAATAGAAAGATGTGTTGATGGTCATACATGATTGCCCCTCCGACTTGTGTGTACTGCTTTATAGATGATGGCGTGAATGTGACGAAATGACTATTGACTCCCATTTACATTTGACAAGAATTTGGCATGATTCTTGAAAACGAGAATTGATCGGGCCAATTTATTATGAAAATGTTACTTGTACACCAAATGTATACAAATTTTTATGTACACACTGAAAATTGCTTGTGTGCGTAAATAATTTGTTCAAAAGCTGCTGAACAAATTAGACATATAGACACAAAATTGTACGTGTACAAGAACTAGACATATAGGCACAAAATTGTACGTGTAGAAGTAGCACATAAAAATAGAATCATAACCCATTCCCTTAACAATAATTAACCAGAAGTGAAATTCAAATTTCTCAATTCACTAATACGAGCATGAGTTTTTTTTAGTATATAGGAGTATGAATGGAATGAACCGTTATTATCGGTTCTTCGATCGGAATTGCATTACCGTTTCCTAAAAGGACAGCAAGACGACTCCAGAAGAAAGAATAGCAGCACCATGAAGGGTTCTCGGAGGCCGATCTACGCCGTGATAACATGGCTCCGCCGGCAACCGCCCAAGGTGAAAGCTTTCCTGGCCGTGATAACCGGCATGGCTACGCTGGTAATGCTTCGCGCCATTATCCAAGATCACGACAATCTTTTCGTCGCTGCCGAGGCTGTTCACTCCCTTGGGATATCCGTTCTCATCTACAAGCTCACGAAAGAAAAAACCTGCGATGGTGATTTTAAATTTTTGACTCTTCTCTCTCAAATAGCGCTAGGAATAGAAAAGATGCTTTTGAAGTATATTGTATTTAATTGATCGATTATCTGTTCCTAGTCTGATCAATTGAGTTTGAACCTACATTCTCCTTTCCCCAATTTTAATTTCCTTCCAAAATTTGCCTTTACTTCTTTCCCCAGCTTTTTCATATTCCTAACACATCCTATGCCTGGAAATATGGTAGAAAACTTGCATGTTCTGTTGATTGAGAATCTTTTTGCCAGAAATGTAGTGCTAGTCTTCTTTTTCCCGCCTAATCCCCTCTTTATGCTTTGTTTAACCCCCAAAGCCTATGATGCTAACATTTGATTGATATCATTGCAGGGCTTTCTCTCAAATCCCAGGAGCTCACAGCCATGTTTTTGGCTGTTAGACTTTATTGCAGTTTTGTGATGGAATATGATATACACACAGTTCTTGATTTGGCTACATTGGCTACAACATTGTGGGTCATTTACATGATACGTTTTAATCTAAGATCAATCGACATGGAGAACAAAGACAGTTTTCCATTATATTTTGTTGTGAGTCCTTAATAGCTTGTTGTTGAACCAAACCATACTAATTACTTATTCTACAAAGAAAAGAAGATGATGGGAGTAGTGTCCTTACATGATCCTTATTTTTGCAGGTCGTCCCTTGTGCAGTTTTAGCATTACTAATTCACCCAACCACATCACATCACATTGTCAACAGAATCTTCTGGGCTTTTTGTGTGTTTTTGGAAGCTGTTTCTGTTTTACCTCAACTCCATGTGATGCAAAACACTAAGGTATCACTAAAAAGGAAATTGAATTATATAGGAGTAATATGTTTTGGTATTCAAAAATTGTCTTAATCCTTTCTAGGTCTAAAAAATTGTGAAATGACCATATCACCTTTGCAACAACCTCCATGTTTTTCTAATTGCTCTAACTGTGAAGGTTTTACAGTTCAGGTGTATGATCTAGGTAGAGTAATTGTGCGCTCACTATGTGTTCTCTGTAGAGTAATTTTGAGTCAAAGTATAATCAATGTACTGATTAAATAATGGAATAACTGTGGAGAAGCTGCACAGAGGCGAAGAAGCGGCCTGATGGCTGGAGAAGTGGAAGGACCAGTGGGTGGCGCTATTACAGAGGCGGCGGTGAGACCGTTCGCCGGCTGCTGCTGGGCTGGTCCGCGCCTGAACTGCAAACCTCCATCCTTTCCAGATCTCAAACTTCAGAGTTTCTTTTGCTCATAATTCCAGAATTCTTTTTTCTTGATTTCTTGTATTTTTGATGTTTTTTTGGGAGGATTTCTCACTTGATTAAAAAAAAAATGGAATAAGTGTGGAGATATATCTAAAAATATATCCAAAAAATTCAACTTCCTATTTTAGGAGTCCTATACCCCCTAAAACGGGAATAATGTGGAACTACTCCCTATTTGACGAAATGGACAACATATTGCTCCTATCTAAGGCAATTTTCCTTTAAAATGCCATATTGGTTCTCCATTAACACCTAAACGATTTCATGGCTTAATGATCTTTATTGCTACTATTTCATTTACAGATTGTTGAGCCATTTACAGCTCACTATGTATTTGCATTGGGTGTTGCAAGGTTCTTAAGCTGTGCTCACTGGGTTCTACAGGTTTGGCTTCTCTAGTGCTTTAGATTGTGTGTGGGCTATCAGCTATGTGACAGACACATGAAGCGTTTTGGGGTCACTATGTGTTAACAGGTTTTGGATAGTCGCGGACATCTCCTCGTGGCTCTTGGTCACGGTCTATGGCCTTCTATGGTCCTTATATCCGAAATTGTTCAAACCTTCATTTTAGCAGATTTTTGTTACTACTATGTAAAGAGGTAAGTAAGATTAGTTTATTAATGTTTACTGGCCTGTTTGGTATCTGTTATTTGGCTGCTGAAATGACTGCTGAATTTTCCGAAAGGTAAACATCTGCGAACATCCATTTCAATCAAATAAGCAAGTTAAAAGCTACTTATACTGCTTATTTTACAAATAAGCAGAATAAGTCGATTATGACTACCAAACAGAGCCTACTTTTTCTTTGGAATGGATGGCAAGCTGCTCTTTTTGTTTACTACAATAACGATTTGCCAACTCTTCTCTGTGTGGTGCAGTGTTTTTGGAGGACAGCTTGTGCTGCGCCTCCCTTCTGGAGCAGTGTAAGAGAACATGATGATTAACACACTTTAGCGGCTTAGTCCTTTTAAATGGATGTTGTTCCAGCCTCCATTTTATTTTTTTTCCCATTTTTTATGTAGTTTATATCCTTTGTAGCCATTACAAGAAAAGCTATTATTCTTTTTGTATACAAGTAATTGTGTTATTGTTCATATGATATAATCTCTTCAACATTCTGCAATGAGCAGTTACAAAAGAAACATGAATACAGATTGGTAGGTAAATAAACTGAAGTATTGAAGTCTCTCTATCTTAACTTTCTTCTTTCAAGAAGCGAGTTTCCTAGTAAGGATGCCCTCTAAAGTGATTCCTGGACCAAAAGCCAAAATCAACCCCCAATCACAATCTTCTTTTTCTCCTACTGGTTCTGTTTTCAGAGTTTTCTCGTTTTTTTCCTCCAACATGTACTCTAGAACATACACAATAGTATTGCTGCTAGCATTTCCATAATCAGCCAAGGCTCGCCTGCTAGCACTTAGCTTCTCTGGCAGAAGTTCAAACTTCTTCTCGAGCCTGTTTAGAATTGCGGGTCCACCAGGATGGACTGCCCAAAACAGCTTGTTATAGTCATCCTGATTGAACTTGGCAACCCTCATCAACTTCTCACAGAATTCCTCAATGTTATCTTCTATTATCTGGGGAAGCTCTCTTTCCAGCTTAAAGCTTATACCTTCTTCAGTAAGCCGCCCATCAATGATCTTCTCTGTGTTGGGCACAAAATGTTGTATAGCCGTGTGAAGCTCAAAGAGAGGCCTTTCAGTTTCTCGAACCGGGTCCGAACCTATCACCATGGCCCCTGCTCCATCACCAAAGAGAGCCACACCAACCAGGTCATAAGGGCGGTCAGCACTTGGGGGTTTGAACCCTATTATGGTTGTTTCTGATGTGGCAAGTAGGACTCTGCTACCCGGATTGTTCTCTGCGATATCCTTAGCGACTCGAAGGCCAGCGACCCCACCAGAGCATCCGCAGAAGTAGAGCATTACCCGTTGCGTGTCCGGGGTCAACCCGAGGCCTTTTGCCAGGTAAAGGTCGCCACCAGGCAGCCGGGCTTCACTTGAGGAAACATATACCAGGTGGGTAATCTCTGACGTGGGCCTACCCCATTTCTGGATACAAATCCGTGAGGCTTCTAGTGCCATTTGGGTGACTGCTGAGTTGCAGATGTCCAAACGCTGCTTCACTGTTGGCAGACCTTCGATGGCAAGCTCGGGATACTTCGTTAGGATCTCTTCTGACATGACCACATATCTAGTTTTCACTGTCGTCGTCTTGCCTACATATTTAACGAACGAAGCCAACTTAAGTTATAATTAGACTCCGTTTGGTACAAATTTGGCATATCAGCAGAATAAGAAGAAAAGACGTCAATGGGTAGCATTAATCATCATCTTATTAAGCAAAATAAGTAGCATTAGCAAACCCTTATTATTTCACATAATTGAGTAGATTCAATCAATTGAGCCAAATAACCATTACCTATACGTGAACTAAGAGCCTAATGAGCACTACTACACATACGTGCACTAAGTTTCTTTATTGGGCTGGAATGGACATTACCAATTAATTTTACTTTTAATAAAAACTAAAAGTGCACTAAGTTTTTTTAATGGTCATTTAACCATTTAAGCAAAATAGCCTTAATTGAATCCAAGGAGAAACACCACTGTTAACTTACACAGTCGAGTGAGCTTCTGCTTCAGTGCTGGATCATCACAGTTGGTGTTCTTGAAATACCCATCAACCAGAAGTTCTTGCATTACAAGTTGGTGGGGGAAGGCCTTTCCGATAGCCATAATTGCGGCTTTTCCAGGGCTACCTGCCTTCTTAAGTCCCTGCATATTTGCTTCTTCGAATCCCATGCTCACTCTTTATCTCTTCACAAACAAGTTTGATAAATATCCTTTCAAACTTTGCTTTTGGGTGAGAAGACCCAAATATCTGCTATTTATACTCATCATCATACAATAAATAAAATAATAGTAAGATGGACAGAACTTGGAAGTATTATTGTTTTAATCATCACATGATTTGTAGCTGGATTAGTAATAAATAAAATATTGTTATTATATGAATTCCAAATTGATTAGTTGAGGAGTAAGAAGCTCATGAACAATCAACACATAAGAGAAGTTTGGTGTTGCCAAGCTTGGTAGTTGGTAGGCCTCTTGCAGTTCAAACAATATTTTTTTGAAGTTGATTTATTTATTTATTTATTTATTTATTACAATCTTTAAAAAAAACAAAGGATTCATTCATTCACTACCAAAAAAGGAAAATGCAACCGGAAATACAAACAATTGCGAATAGTAAACCTCCAATGTCATAGGAATACATAATACACCACGTAGTAATCTACATACAATTGTTGTGTTTGTGTAAAGAAATGTGATTAGGAACAAGTTGAGTAACAATAAGTGGAATTCCATGGTTTACTCATAAACCAGATGATTAACTCAAAACATCGGACCAAATCAAAGCTCACAGAACGACTTGCCACTAATGAAATCAACAACTTGGGTGGCAGCTTCATCAAGTGCAGCAGCTACTGCCGCCAAATTTTGCAAAAACTCCTCAGCCGTAGGTTTGTCACCATCCACTATATCAGTCACAGCTTTCAACAGAATTGCAGGCACCTTCAAAAGATCGGACACATACGCCACTGCTGCTCCCTACAATCAATCAAGTGCATACAAAATCCATACATTCATCTAAAAAATAAATCTCTGAAATTTTGTTCTCGACAATAAAAAAAAAACTATTAATGCTTTAAATCCGTCCAAATTCTGAATGTAGTGTGCAGTAAAACAGTGCTCCATCTTATGTTAGAGAATGTAATAAGTTTATATGAAAAAACGAACTGTGGCAAAACAAAAGGCCTACCTCCATGTCTTTGATAGTTGCATCATTAGCAGTTATAGAGGTTTCATCAATAGGTGATATATCTAAGGAATCACCAGTAGACAGTTTCCCAACCTGTTACATGCACAGAAGCATTATTGAAACAAAAAAAGATAAATATTTTTCACTATTAGTATAGAGATTGAAAAGATACTTGTTACAGTAAACCCACCTTCAAATTAAGTTCCTTCAAGAGGTTAGGAGTAGGAAAAGCTTCCCGCAAGCCAACGCCATATAAATCAAATACCTAGAAGCAATGAGATCACGCAGATTAGTTTTTTATAAGGTATTGCTGGTAAGTTATAATGGAAAATTGTTTAGACATTGAGCAGACTAAGCAGTTATCTGTGTGGTTAACACATGGAAAAAGAGAATGAAGGCTTTTGCCAATAGAATAACAAAAGCATATTCTCAGCACTATGTAGTCAGTCTATAAAAGCATAATAACAGGGGACTTCCGTACGAGACGATAACTAATTAAAACATACAGGACTCCCAAAGTTAGTATTTGATTCTTCAATAGAACTTGGGTCTTTGGGCTAAGAGAACTTTGAGCTACAAGGTGACTAAGGGGTTCCGGCATATATGAATTTAAGAAAAAGAGTTTATGTGTGCCAGTGTGTCAGTGTGCGTCTATAAATAATACATTACTACTACCTCTGTCTCATTATCGTGGACATGAAAAGTGAGCAGCATATAAGGAAAAATGAGAGGGAGGGAGTACACTTGTTTCAAACCTCAGAGGCTCTCTCAGGCCCTTAAACAGATCTTCAATGTTCTCAATGTTAGTATATTTTACGGAGTAATATCAAAATGACAAAATCCAATGGAGAGGGACACTTACTGGGATAGGTATTCTTCTGTCATGGAAAGCCGCATGTGATGCAACATACACATCTCCGATGGAAGCACCCTTTGCCTGTAAATGACTAAAAATCAACACAAAATCTGTACTCAAAGGAACATATTCTAGAATCTAGACATGTGCAGTTGTGCATTACAGAGCCACGAAACTCAAAAAGATAAAAAGCAACTTCATTAGAGGTTCACTGCCATTCCAGAACATGTACCTTAAACCCACCCGCAGTGCCTGCATTTATGATGAGGTCAGGTTTTAATGCTTGGATAGAGGCATATGTTAGAAGAGATGCAGAAACCGTCCCTACACTGTCAACCCCTAACAAAGAGATTTATCACATATAATTAAACAACCATGGCAACTCCAAGTGAACTGCAACATAATTTGAATAAACTACTTACCCAACACTGAGTCTTTTCCGGGACATACAATGTTAATTATAAGATCCTTATAGTTACCATAATACCTCACCCAAGGTACTCCTTTTGGAAACCTGTATAGTTCAAATAAGAAACTAGATTAGGGCAAACAACAGGGATATCAGTATATCACCATCAATTTATCATTTTTGTTGATCAGATTAAAGAAAATGGGAAGGACTAAGGAGAAACATTCTGTAGTACTCCGAATGCTATAACTAGGAGAAACCCATTTCAGCATTAGTGATTAATTTATCATCACGGGATTAACAGGGTAAATAAAGTAGAGGGGAGGAACTAGAAAGATGAAGACTGACGGCGAATCAACATCCTCGGCGAGTTGGAACTTGTTGACGAGTGGTGTCGCCTCCGTTTGCATAGCTGCAGATGGACCACAATCACGGTAATCAATCGTTCCGTTAAACAAACACCAGCCAAGCGTCTATGTACACGGAGGGGGCGGGGATAAGACAGATAATACCGACCGATGACGATGACGATGGTGGATATTGGGCGGTTATCGACCGGAGAAGAAGTTAGGATAGTTGACTCATCGTTGACTTGCTGCGCTTGATCCTCTGGAGGAGCCATTGTGTATTTGCCCTCAGCAGATCGGTTTGACGATTCTCTGCGGGTGACTCCCGACTTCGAGATCGTCAGGGAGTGGCAAAGTTTGTGGGCGATTGACCCAGTGTGGCAGTGTTAAGTGTTAACCAATTAAAAAAAGGGAGATTTTTTTTTTGATCATCCGGGAGAATGTGAAAATATTTCACAGAGTATTTTGCTTATGTGTCCCTAAATAAATATCACAAAAAGATAGAAATTTTAATATAATGACTTTGAATAAAGAAATATTTCTTTGAAAATATTAAAAATAAATAAATGAATATATTGACTTTGGTGATTAAAAAAATAAACAATCCATTTATTTTGAAGAAGATATTTTAAAATTTTAACATATAATTATGGTTATTTATAAAAAGTATTAAGATATGTGTCGAAAAATAAAAATAAAAATCATGAATCATTCTGTGATTTTTTACTGAAAAATCGTTCTATTTTAACAATATTAGAATTTGATAGAAAAAAAATCAAGGAAACATTTGACACAAAATCGATTTTTAAATTCTTTATTTTAATTTTCTGAACTCAATATATTCATTAATTGTTTTTTGGTTATTTAAAATATAGTTTTAGATATTTAAGGTAAACGATTGAGGGTAATTTGATCTCAAAAATGTAAGGGTCATATTTATATCTATATCTATATAATCTATATAATATAATAAAGCAAACTCATGGAGAGCTCTTTGGAAAAATAATTGACATGTGGCACCATCTTTTGTAGATAAAGTGACATGTGGCAACCACATAAAACAAAAACTATTCAACTTCCAAACTCCGACTCATATGTATTCCAATAAAAAATTAGATAAAAATTTGTGTGTAATATATACTATCTATAAGTTAGGAGTATTATATGGGTGTGTGCGTATTTATGCGTCACAATGTTGTGTATAAATATAGGTAAAAATTTACACTTGACAGTAGTACAAGAATTGTGTACAAAAATTTTAGCATCTTAAGATAAAAAAATATTTCTCTCATACTTCTTTTCCAATAAAATCGTGCGGGTTTTAAGGATCTTGAAAATTAATAATTATCCTAAAATAAGAATGATTTTGAAAAAAAATATGTGTCATACATATAAGTTAGGAGTATTATGTTTGTGTGTGTGTTTATGCGTCACAATGTTGTGTATAAATATAGATAAAATTTGCACTAGACTGTAGTACAAAAATGGCAAATACTCAAAAATAAAAAATAAACAACAGATTTTAGCCTCTTAAAATAAAAATTATTCCTCTCATACTTCTTTTCCAACAAAATCTTGCGGATTTTAAAGACTGCCTCGCTGATCAATGTAAAAAGTACACATGAAAAAAGATCTTGAAATAATTACCCTGAAATAAGAATGATCTTGAAAAAATTATGTGTAATATATATAAGTTAGGAGAATTATACACGTGTGTATTTATGTGTCACAATTTTGTGTATCAGTATAGGTAAAAATTTGTACCTGACAGTAGTACAAAAATTACAAATACTCAAAAATAAAAAATAATTAAAAAAAATTAGCCTCTTAAAATAAAAAATATTCCTCTAATCCTTTTTTTGTTGCCGATTCCTCTCATACTTCTTTTCCAACAAAATCTGGCGGGTTTTAAAGGCTGCCCCGCTGGTCAATATAAAAAATACACATGAAAAAAGATCTTGAAAATAATTACACTGAAATAAGAATGATTTTGAAACAAATTATGTGTACTACATATAAGTTAAGAGTATTATATGTGTGTGTATTTATGCATCACAATGTTGTGTATAAATATTAGGGGAAAAATTGCACTTGAAAGTAGTACAAAAATTGGAAATACTCAAAAATAAAAAACAAATAACAAATTTTTTCCTCTTAAAATAAAAAATATTCCTCTCATACTTCTTTACCAACAAAATCTTGCGGGTTTTAAAGACTGCCTCGCTGGTCAATGTAAAAAATACACATGAAAAAAGATCGTGAAAATAATTACCCTAAAATAAGAATGATCATGAAAAAAATTATGTGTAATATATATAAGTTAGGAGTATTATATGTGTGTATATTTATGCGTCACAATGTTGTGTATAAATATAGGTAAAAATTTGTACTCGATTGTAATACAAAAATCGCAAATACTCAAAAATATAAAATAAAAAACAAATTTTAGCCTATTTCAATAAAAAACTTTCCTCTCATATACTTCTTTTCCAACAAAATCTTGCGGGATTTAAAGGATGCCCCACTGATCAATTTAAAAAATACACATGAAAAAATATCTTTAAAAAGATTACCTTGAAATAAGAATGATCTGTAACGATGCACATCATGATTAATGGGGGTGCACACATATAATTAAAACAATGCGTACTTTAAATGGGCAGAAAAGGTGAAACTTATCTACAAAATGTCACCTCAATTTCTGATTTATGGTAGTACACAATTCTATTTCACATAATGAGCAATTGGGAAATCTTACGTTCCAAACTCATTCCCATTTTTCTTATTTAAATAATATTCTCAATTGATCCAAATTATATACGTAGTGTGTATAATGTAAAATTGATACCCCACATTAATATAAAACATAAAAACTCAATCTAAATACATGTACTAAAATCAATTGAATATTCATTAAATTAAATAATGTAATAAAAAATTCTAAAAGCTACTTTATACTTGATTTAAAGCAACACACCCCATTACTCAAACAATTTGAATAAAAGAGGACTAAAAGGACCGACGAAAATATAATGGAACTGTATTTTTCTTTCTTACTCACTGTTTTTTTACTATTCAATGTTAATATATAATATTACTGTATAATACTATTAAATTATTAAAAACTTGGGGACTCATAAATCGAGGGATCTGTTCTGTAAAACCTATTGAACCTCTTGAAAAATTGATGTGTGTAAGTAGTAATATATAAAAGGATGTATAAGAAATTAGAATACGAACCACACCATAGTTGATAATTTTAATTAAACATTATTATTAAATCATTGTTATATCAATATTTCATAACTAATAGATGACATTTATCAAAGGAACTCATTGTACAAAAATTAGGTTATAATTAGATCTTTTGAGTATACAATTTGTAAACAATAATTACTAATTGTCAAAGAAATATTTTCAACTACAAAATAAAAAATATGTAGGAATAATTTATTTGAATGATTATTATAAAAATAGTAGTTCAACGAAGGTTGCTGTTAACTAATAAGTACATAATAACAAATAATTTTGGTAGTAAACAAACAATAATTAAGGTAGCGAAAGTCAAAACTACATGTTTATATTTTGACCAAATCGCAAGTTGTATAGTCAAACCACACCCTTTGCATGTTGACCCACAAAACCAGTGAGTTAATCAGTTTATTAAAATACAACCCATCATGAAACGAGCAAGCCCAATGGAGTTCGACTCATTTTGACATCTGTATATATAGTCAATTGAGTTCTCTTTTAAACTTTGATCGTCGAATTCATATACAATCTATGGTCCCTATAAATTTAAGAAAAACTTTATACACGTATATTTTACCGTGCGGTGCACGGGTACACATACTAGTATGCACATAAAGCAAAACATTAAGGCTATATAGGCACACTTATCAATTAAATAAGATTTCCATTCTTTTGTGAGAAAAATGGCATTTGAACAAGTTTTCAAACAAATTTATAATGGGTCCTTCTACGAGTGGGAGAGATTCAATGATTTTCATCGACAATGTCCATGCCATAATATTCATAATTAGCACTTGATGGAGACTTTCTATGAAAACCTAAATATGTGTACATAACAATCTAAATAGAACAATTTTAACAGTTCAAAGTCAATAAACATAAATTAAAACATGACAAGAACAATAAATTAACCAATTTATGGCCTCGAGTTATTTAGCTATACATGTATGGAAAGCTTATATAGACACTAACTTGTGATCAAACTAACAAGATTTAAAAAGATAAGGAAGCTATACATGTATGGAAAGCTTATATAGACACTAACTTGTTATTTAACTTCTGATGAATGAGGGTCCTTAGCTTGAAGCTTTATCGATAATCTTATTCTTAAACTTGAAGATGAAAATGAATAATGGTGGTTGAAGTTTGATTGGTGATTTGAAGTTGAGAAAATGAAAGGAGAAGTTAGAGCAATTTTTCCTGAACTGAGTATTGAGAGAATATACCGAAATTATGTGTGGAAAAAAAGAAATAAGCAATGATAGGATAATCATCAAGTCTGATGCAACTTTCGAAACAAGTGTATTATTTGAGTCAAAAATGCTAGGGGTACACATGTTGTACACAACTTGTACACAAAATCTCGGTCACAGATAATTGGTACGGAGTTGCCTGTGAGGACAGATAAGAGTTGTCTGTGTACACGTTCAACTTTTGTTTGTGTCCATATACATTAATTTTCGTGTAAAAAGTACACTGTCAGTCGTCTGACACTGACACCAGCTTGCAAATCAATCTGTATATGTGCAGTGCTTGTGTGCACATGCAATATTTTCTGGTTGCACAGACAATTATTTGTTTGTGTGCACAAACAATATTTACCATACAGACAATAGTCTTGGTACTCACAAACTATAGTTGTCTGTGAGATCAACTTTAGTTGTCGGTGTGATCAATTTTAATTGTCTGAGTTAATTCCCTAACTAGGAGCAAAACTTAATAAAAGTGCAAAAGTAAGAGTTATGTGTTCCGTGTGTTTCAGAAGGAGTATAAAGACATAAGTTGACAAATTTACCCTTAATGAAAACTCTACTTTGTTTACAATATAATATGGAATAATAAAATAAAAGTATACATAATTCACAATTGCTGCTAATAGAATAATACGGACTTTTCTGCCTTCGTGGCTAGCACTCCCAGAAGTCGGAGCCCAAACCTCCCACTACTTGCACCAGTTGCTGCCGCCTGTCTCCGTCGTCGCCGGCCATCGTAGCCGGCAGCCTCCGCCTAGGTGCTACTAGTCTCTGCTATTGTTGGACGTCATCGCCGCTAGTCTCCATCTCCTCCAGCATCTCCGTCAGTCGCCAAATCATCAACAAAGTACGCTTAAAAAGTGTCTAAAGTATAAGTACATCGACTACCATCCAAGCAAAGCATTACTCTTCTTTTTCATGTTTAGCTACCATGCATTCATCTTTGAGATTTGTTTCATCGTTAATATGTATACGCAACAACTCTAGATATATTATTCTTGTATTTTTTAGAGTATATTCTTTGTCATTCTACACTTTGCTCTTGATCTTGGTACTTAACTATACAAGTTCTCTTCGATAGTTCTCGTTGCCCTGGGAATGCTATGGTGAGTGTCTGTCAATAGCGGATCATCATTTACTATGTGTTTATTGTCCGTCATATTTGACAGGGAGCCTCAATTGCTCTCCGTGACACACATTTTGCGCTAATTCCCTTATCAATAGTGGATGATGTTCTTATGCGCTCATATTACGGTGGCCTGCCCTTACCAAACCTCCACCGTGCTAAGAAGGTGTGATGATTTGGTTTAGTTTCTTCGTTGTGGTCGATAAAGTCGGGATAAATTGATTTTACAGTTGCCTTCTTACTAGTGGTTGATTAAACAGAGAGTTTCTGAAGTTCCTTTTCAGTGATGATCAAGTTGAGATGCATGTCTTTTTTCTTTGTCTATGACTAGTACAATCGGTTGTTATAATAATTATTTTTCGCGTAATAGTATGAGTCAATCTGTAAGTAAAGTCAACATGCATCATATAGGGAATCGTGTTTTATTTGAGTTTTATGATTGCATTTTTTATGGAATTTTTATCAACAATAATTAAGTTGTTTGCTCTTCAAAATTACCTTAAAACATACGTAGTAACTCATACCAAACTCACTTTTGTTGTGGACTATGATCGAATTAATCACTCTAGGTTGACCGAGCACACTAGCGTGTACTAATCGTGCACCTAGAATGTTTTTACTTGGATTGAAATGTACTGGTCTTATGTGATATGGTCTAGACTTAGCTAGTCTGGTCTGAACTAGTCTGGTCTGGTCTCTGTATATTTTATAAATATGGAAGCGTGGTCTAGTCTAGCTTGATCTAGTATGAACTGAAAACATTCATGCTCATCAATAGTTTTTTCTTAATCTAGATGACTACTTCTCGCAACAGCGTTAATTTGCACTTCTAATAGTATACCAAGACCATTGTCTATGAGAGGGCAACAAATGCGCTGATTTTTTAGGTTTTAGCAAACATGGCTCAGACCACTACTCCGTAACCGAGTCTTCTTCCCTAGGAGTCTAGGGCTTGCGCCGTTTTTCTTCCCATTCAACCATCTACTCCCAAATGGGAAGAAGTGTAAGACATAGGGAAGGGATTCAAAAAATAGGGAAGCGGCGGGACCTGGGAGCTAGGCCCGCCAAGACCAATGAGTTGTTTAAGTTGGAACTGTCATGGGCTCGGCAATCCCGCGACAGTTCAAGCTTTGGTGAACTTAGTTCACTTGAAGAAGCCGGCTATTGTCTTTTTAATGGAGAATTTTTCAAAAAAATTAAGAGTGGAATCGGTGATGAGAAAGGTTGGGTTGCATATCTCCTTTGTGGTGGACAGTGAAAGACACAGGGGCGGTTTAGCTTTACTTTGGAGGGAAGGGATTCAGGTTCATATTCGGGATTCCTCTCTTCATTTTATTGATGCTAGTATTCAATTGGAGAGTGATGACCCAATTTGGTGTTTCATTGGTTTCTATGGGTGCCCAAGCGTATTAGAAGGAGAGAATCATCACTACTACAGAAACGAGTTTTGACGTCGGTTATTTATACCCTATAACGTCGGTTTTGTAACTGACGAGGAATGTCTGGACGTTATAGCTAGGCAGCTATTACGTCGGTTCTGAAACCGACGTTACAGTTAGGAATCTATTACGTCGGTCTTGCAACCGACGTTATAGAATTTTTTAAATATTAAATATAATTACTTACCTCGTCGGTTGTTAAATAAACAGACGTAATTTCGTATTTTCCGTAACATATGTAACGTCATTTATCCTAAATAACCGACGCGAAAAGATTTAATTTCCCGCTATAACTTCACGTCCGTTTTAACGTAGAACCGACGTGATTGTATATATATATATATATATATATATATATATATATATATATATATATATTAGTTTCCGGAGATATTTAACGTCGTTTGTTCCATAAAACCGACGTGTGAAGTATTTATTTAATTTCAGATAATATATAACGTCAGTTGTTGAGTAAAAACCGACGTGAAAGAAATCATATTTAGGGCTAGTACCATTTTTTTCCTCAATAGAATACCATTCAGTTGAACATGATAATAAATACAATCCCTAGAACAAACATGATATCCACACAAGATCATCAAAACACTAAATTAGTTCCCAAAATTCTGATTCATTCAAAGATCATCACAAATTGTCTCATACAACATCTAGTCTTGCAATTCAAAACATTCATGTTAGAGTTCTACTCTTGCAATTCAACACATTCATATTAGAGTTCTACAGACTCCAAAACAACTTCATAGTGACAAACCAGATTGCATATATTGCATGACAACTTAAAAATAAATTGGAGCCACTTCGTCACATCATAAACTATATTTGAATATAGCTTTGCACCATAACCCACGAACAACGTCTAGATCACCCCTTGTATATTTATCACACCGGCTGAACATCTACAAAAAATATCAAGTAGAATGTTAGTTATTAATTATACATAGATTTCTTATTTGAGATGCAATTAAATATTGTTTGCAACATTCTTAAAAATCACCTTGTTCAAATTTTGTGTCATTTGACCAGAAATAATGTCATGCATGAATCTCATGACGTAATAACCACATTCTACATTCTCCACTTGTGCTGGACACTACAACATAATTAAAGAATAAAACAGCATTCAAACTCGTAGTCTTTTGAGACATAATGACATAATAAAGTAAATATATCAATGTGTCAAGGCAGAGTGAAAATTTTCATCATTAATACATTATATAACAACTAAAGAATAAGAAGTCCATACAATAATATCACTAACCTCCCATTGAACTAACTATGTCATACCTATTTTCACATTTATTTATTTATTTATTTATTTATTAATCCACGTATTATAGTGGTTCACATTTATTTATTCATTTAAGACAACTAATGTGATGTGAATATAAACTACTTACTGGGCAAGTGATGCATTTTGTGGTCTTGTACCGATTTGTCGATGTTCTACCTAGAAGAGCAGCTTCTTTGAACGACCTGTATCTTATATAAACACCAATTAATAAAGGGAAGGGCTGCAAATTACAATATTGAAAGCTGCTTTTTAATAAATAAAATAGAAGATGTTGCTCATCACAAGTCACGATACAAATATCTACCAACTTATATATTTTAAGATAAATTATTTCAAAAAATAAACAAATAAAATATCATTTAACGTACACTTCCACGATTTGCTTAATGTCCTTAGCAGGTTTGCCCCCAATTGAATCGAACCAATACACCTCGAACGAATTTGGACAAATAACACATAATGCCCAATGATTTCAGTAAACGAAAGATAATTATTCACAACAATTATATGGAACTGTTAAACCATAACACAATTAAAAGAATAAAAGCAATGGAAATTAATAATATAAAAAGTACCCTTGATGATGCGGTGCTAGGTAACAATTCCTAGTACCCTTGAGAAGAATCCTAGTAAGATAGCTAACCCTTTCACTGTCATTTGTCTTCTCTTGAATCATACGTGGACATAAAAATCCATAGTTTTTACTACCTCTCAAGTCAAAATGATTGTAAAGACATCTATCATAAAAAATAAATTACTATCACATAACAAAAAAAAAAACAGTATTCCTAACCACAAAGATAAAAAAAATCAAATCAAGTGCTATTGTTAAATGCAATAGAAAACAAACTTACATACAAAACAGCATCATAGAGCCCAAATCTATAGTCTCCATCCTTAGAAAGCGCAAAATCTCTTCACGATCAATGTGGAATGCATATTGTATTCCAACGATGTCAGAATCCATATTGATGTCAATGCACTCCTTGGCATGCAACTCATCTGCTAGTGTTTTGTCAAACAGAACTCCCTAGGCATGCTAGTAACATCAATTGATAAAGGACAATTTGCATTCAAAGATGACTGCTTTGTCATTTGGCCGTTTACATTGTGTCGTGTTTGTACCTATGCGCACACCTTACATATAATTATAAGAATGTTGAGTCACCATTACTATAAATGTATGAAACTATGGAAATATTACACACCTCATATTCCGTTCCCAACTCCACTAGTAGCTTTGGCCAAGGAATAAATTGACCGGGTGCATCATTCACAGTTTGCACCTCATCATTTGGGTAGGGTACTACAACATCTGGAATAATGACCTTATCAATAACTACTCGAACATTATCTTTTGATAAAGGTTGGTTATGCAGCATTCCTCCTAACTTATAAACTCTCCCATATGCTACAACACGTTTAAAAGGATCCTCGATGTAGCATATGCAATTCTCCCCTGTCTAAATTTGAAGTAAAAATTAAATAGTTAACTATAAGAATTTTATCTAAAAAGATTATAATGATTTTCATTAAAGTACCACAGGTAGGTTATCAAATGGATCCGGGCAGCTCGATATTCCACTCTTCGGAGATGGACCTGCATTTACGCATTCATTCCGATCTGAACCAACAGACACGGGACTAGCATTATTACACATCATATTCTCCATCATTTCTTCCTTTTTTTTTGCCTCCTTTCCATTTGTTCCATTTGAGTTTCAAATGTTCTTGCAACTCTGGATTCTGTATCAGTTACTGCTTTGTGAATTAACTGTTGCACATCATCCATGGATAAATATTTCCCATCACGTCGAGACTGGGGACCAAAATATTCTGTTATAGTTACTTCTCCTCCAACGTCCCTAACACGACCTGGATGTTCTGGTTTCCCTAGTGGTGCACTCAATATATCATTTCTTCCCCTTTCAGTAAATTCTCCCATAAGGGCTTGCTGCTCAAATTGATCCTATATGCATTTCCATGAAAATTAGTAATTTAAGCTACAAATATTAATATCATGATAATAATAATAATAATGAAGTCCACAATAATAATATAAATTATTATATAACTTACAATTTTCTCTGCAACTTCTTTGCTTTCTTGAGTCATAAACTCTCCATTTTCTAACACTCGGCTTTCTCTCCATAATATATGTCTAGGAATAAAAGTTATAGGCGTAGCCACAAAAGATGGGTCAGAGGCAGCAACTTGTTCTTGTTCTTGCTTTTTTTTCTTTAACAGTTTTTGCTCTAACCTATAATAACCACCTCGAGACAATCGATGCTTGTAAACATTTTTCGATTGTAACTCTTTACACTTTTGCCTCAATTGCTGCAAAAAGAAATAAGTTGTTAAAAACAATAGCAAAATAAATATGAGTTATTCTACACTTTCCACATATCTCATACTAGCAAAACTACATCAGAAAACCAAAATGACTTAATGATAACTCTATCAGAATATTTGCTATCAAATTAAAACAACATCATATACAATGACCAACCTTTAGTAGCTATGTATCACTAAAAGTAAATCATCTCATCTTTTAAATACCTCATAAGTTGCATATATAAAAAATTTCCAGTAGCTAATACTTTAATTTCCATATAGCAAAAAATTACCCACTACTTATAATTAAATGTTTTACACAAAGAAGTAAGTGAAAAGTGTGATCAACTGCATAATTACCTGAAACTTTGAATCACGGCGGCTTTCAACAAATTTACTCCACTGCCCTTCGGTGATCCACTTATATTTGTCAATGGGATTTTTATTTTTTTTCTTCCCATACACATAATTAGTAGTGAGCATTGACTTGAAGTCCTTCCAAGACTTATTGGCTATTCTCATCATCCGTCTCCTCACAGCCTTTGTATCAGGGATTACAAAAACACTCTACCAAAACAAATCAACATAGAACTAGTTAATAAATTCATTATATAACTACAAGTGTTACACTTGACCCATATAAGTAAAATAAGGATAAATAGTACCTCAATGTCATTCCAGATAAGATCCTTATCAGATTTTTCAACTCTTCTCCAATCAGAAATTGTGATGTCTACTCTAGACCGCCCCAAAGATCCGACATAACTGATAAGCTTGCATCTGTTTGGACCAACAGGATTAGACCTATTGAACTCAACAAAAGTCTTCTCTTGATTAGTAGCGCGTTTTAATACATAAGTCTTCATCAATGTGATGCCTCTCTTTTGACTACTTTGAGTAGTCTCTTCATGTTCTGGAGGATCCATTTATCTGCAAGTATCATGCAAAATAAATATTGAGACTTAATTACATACTTCATAATTATATCCTCCTAGGCACAATACAAAACTCATATTCTTATAAACATCAGTTAGGCAGCTTTGAAGCATAAGGTTCTGCGTTAGTGAATGGGTTTGGAAGAGAAGTCTTTAGAGGCCTTAATTTGTATCTTGATACTCCATAAGTATTTGAGATATAGAAATCAAATGAATAATATATTACGGGAGTAGATAATTGTATAACATTTCAATTTCTATTTTCAGGCACATTGTATCTATCAAGATATAAACTAACACTTACATAATCCCCCACCCTTCAATCCTAAACTAACACTTACATCTCAATGCTTTTGGTCCAGATGAGCTGAAGTAAACTTGTTAAGTTATTGGGTCAACCCATAATAGAATGTAATTAAACATCATTAATCTAGGAAAACTAAAATATCACTACAAGGAAACTAGGCAGCCAAAACCTTCCGGTTTAAAGGTTCTCCTGGGTGTACTAGATTATTTACAAATACATGCTCATGTAACCAATTATATAAACTCATAATAAATTCTGAACCAATTATTTACAAATCGGTTGAAATCCTTAAACTCTGAACCCCATCTTCCGGGGTTGGTAATGGGAGATTTTAATGATTTAATGGTGGCTTCCGATAACGGGGACGAGTGCCTCATCCGCCTTGGCTACTCAGGGGATTCTGGGAAGCGGTCTGGGCTTGTGGGCTACAAAACTTTCCCTTTCAAGGCTACCAATATACTTGGGAGCGATGGCAAGGGTCTCCAAACTAGCTGGAGGAGAAACTTGATAAAATTCTTGTTTCGGAAGACTGGCTCGACATTTTTGGGGGAGCTGCGGCTGAGTCATTAGAGGGGGCGCCAAGCGATCATTTAGCTTTGTTTATGAAATTAATCCCATCCCAGAAATTTCATGGGCGGAGCAGATTCAAGTTTGAGAACTTTTGGCTTAGAGACGAGGATTGTCGGTCAATTGTGGCTACGAGTTGGGATCTGGGAGCCCATGGTGGCATTATGGGGCAAATTGCTTCTTGTTGTAAGTCGGTTGGGGAATGGGGGCGTACAGCAGCCGGTTCCTTGGGGAAAAGAATTCAATTTTGTCGAAGATGCCTTGAGTATCTTCGGAAATTCTCGGATGGTTGGCATGTGAGTATTTTTGAGAGGGTTAAGGAGGAATATCTGGACCTCCTTGAGCAGGAAAATATCTTTTGGAGATAGAGGGCAAAATAATTCTGGTTGAAAGGTGGTAACCTTAATACTTGGTACTTTCATAATTCGGTGAAACAGAGACGGAGGAAAAATCGAGTAGAGGGTTTTCGCTTAGATGGAGGCGGATGGGAGACTGATAGGGCTGAAGTCAGACGCCTTATCGGTGATTATTTTGCTAATATTTTTTCTTCAGTTAATATTTCAGGTGAGTTTATTTTCCATTGCGTGCCGAGGAAGCTAGACGGCACTCATAATATTAATCTGCTGAGGCCGATCAGGGATGAAGAAGTCAAGGCAGCGGTGTTTGATATGTACCCGGACAAATCTCCTGGCCCGGATGGTTTATGTCCGGGATTTTTTCAGCATTATTGGGACGTGGTGGGACCGGATGTTATTAAGTTCTGCTCTGAGGCTTTTCGGTCAGGTAAACTTTCGGATAGAATTAATCACACTAATATAGTTTTAATTCTTAAGAAGGATAATCCAGAAGTTATTGGCCATTGGCGACCCATTGCTCTTTGCAATGTCATTTATAAGATTTTTTCGAAGGTGTTAGCTAATAGACTGAAAAGCGTTCTTGACTTGTGTATTTCCGAGCAACAAAGTGCATTCATTCCGGGCAGATCCATTATCGATAACATCATGATAGCATTTGAAACTCAGCATTTTCTAAAACGTAAAACTCAAGGGAATACTGGTTTTGTTAGTCTTAAGTTGGATATGAGCAAGGCCTATGACAGAGTCGAATGGCCTTTTTTAGAAGGCATGTTGCTTCATATGGGGTTTGATATCCATTGGGTTAATTTGGTGATGGAATGTGTCTCTTCTGTCTCTTACTCGATTCCTTTTGATGACACGGATTTGGGGCCTATTATTCCGACACGTGGATTAAGACAGCGTGACCCTTTATCACCTTATTTATTCATTTTGGTTACAGAAGGATTGAGTGCTTTATTAAAAGATCATGAAAGGGCGGGGTGGTTGCATGGAGTAGCGGTGGATCGTGGCCCCCCCAATAATTTATCATCTATTTTTTGCAGATGATAGTTTGCTGTTTTTCAGGGCTACTCATGGTGAAGCTTCTATTGTGAAAGAATCGTTGAATGATTATGCGCTTGCATCAGGGTAGGTAATTAATTTGAGCAAGTCTAAACTTTTTTTCAGTACGAATCTTCCGGTGGGTTGTAGAGAAGGGTTAAAAGAGTTATTGGATGTAAGTTTGGCTGGCGGTGAGGAGAGGTATTTGAGTTTACCGGCTATCGTTGGGCGGAATAAAAGGGGTATTTCAGCCTATTAATGCCAAAAAATGGTTAATCGCATTCACAGTTGGAATAATCGTTTTTGTCTAAGGCAGGTAAGGAGGTTTTACTTAAATCTGTCATTCAAGCTATGCCTACTTATGCAATGAATGTTTTCCTTCTGCCTAAGGAGTTGTGCAAAGAAATTGAAACCTTAATGAATGGGTATTGGTGGCAGGGGAAGTCTGGGAAGGGGATTCAGTGGAAGAATTGGGATTTTATGTGCCGGCCAAAAAATGAGGGAGGTATGGGGTTTTAAAAAATCCGGGAATTAAATTTGTCTATGCTAGCCAAACAAGCCTGGAAAATCTTTTCGGAGCCAGATTCTCTTGTTGGGAAAGTTTATAAAGCCCGATATTTCAGGGATATAAATTTTTTGACTGCTAAGTGGGGTAATAATCCTTCTTTTATTTGGCAGAGTATTTTTCATACCCAGGATATTATCAGACAAGGTTATTGCTGGAGAATTGGTAATGGTAAGGATATAAACATTTGGACTGAGCCTTGGCTTCCGTATAAAAATCAGCCTAGAGTGGAGTCGGCTCCTCTTCAGGGTTTGGAAGAAGCTCGGGTTGGAAGTCTTATGAGTGAAGGAGCAAAGGTGTGGGATATGGATCTCTTGAAAGACATCTTTGAGCAGCGTGATTCCAATCTCATTCAGTGAATTCCTTTGAGCTTCAGGGATGTATCTGACAGCGGTGCTGGAGGTGGGAGTCTTCTGGGCATTTCTCGGTGCGCAGCTGTTACACGGCCATAGTGGGAGAGGTGGAGAGGGGTGCTTGGATCGGATGGACTCATATGTGGCGGTGGAAATTACCTCCGAAGGTAAAGCAATTCTTTTGGCAGGCGTGTTGTGCTCTGTTACCGACGAAGGATAATCTAAGGTTGCGAAAGGTTAACTGTGATGATAGGTGTGGATTGTGCGGGTCGGAGGCTGAATCTCTACTCCAATTATTTTTCTCATGCTCAGTGGCACAAGAAGCTTGGCGTTCTATAGGCTGGAGCTGGGTGGTTTCTACTGGTCATTCTTTTTTGGAACAGGTTCAAGGCGAGTTTCAAGCTAAAAATGTTGATACTTTATGCAAGCTGATATGGGGATGTTGGGGCCTGTGGTGTGAGCGGAATAACAGGATTTGGAACGGGGTTAAAGTTGATCTGAAGCAAGTCATGACAAGGACTCGAGTTTATGTGGAGGGTGGGGGTTGGCTCAGCAAGATGCTGGCGATCTGCTAGGTCAGTGCAGGTCTGTTGCTTCGGCTTGGAGAAGACCGAATCCTGGTAGATTTAAGCTGAATGTGGACGCGACTGTTAGAGTTGATAGGTGCGGTTTTGGGTGGGTTATTAGAGACAATGTTGGGGCCTTTGTTGAAGGTGTTTCGAAGGTCTGGATGGGCGTGCTATCTCCTTTTGAAGCTGAATTGATGGCGATACGCGAGGCCTTGAGCTGGGTTAAAAGCAAAGGGTGGGATCGTGTGGAAGTAGAGTCTGATTCGTCCGGAGCTGTTTTGGAGATCTCGAAGGAGTCGCGTGTCTCCTTGGCAGGGGTTATTGGTGGTGATATTAGAGAGATAAAATCTTTTTTCATTGATATCTCTTTTTCTCATGTCAAGCGATCACCGAACAGCGTGGCGCACGAATTGTCTAAAGCTGCTTGTTCTTTGCCTGATTGTATTTGTTGGAGCGGGTCTCCTCCTATTTTTTTATTCCATGTACTGAATGATGATGCTTTGAATGAAAGTTAATTGTCCTATATGGTTTCACTCGGAATTCTTTTCATTCTTCCACCATTCTAAATTTCAACCGATGAGATCACACTTAAGTTATATTTTAATACTAGTTCTGTAACGCGCGTTGCGCGATTGGGATAATGCCCAATGTATTATATAACCCAAATCTTTAAATATATTTTTGCAATTTGTACTGTATTGGCAAAGAAAAGAAAAACATGAAACTTTTAAAAAAATACACATCTCAATTAAATATGAACTTAAGGCCTCAATTTGCCTTAAGTTTCAAGCCACGACGTTTATTGTGCATCCCTTAAATTGAAATAATTTGTCATACAAAACAATGGACATGGGTGATATAGGTCATACAAAACAATTGATCTGCGTGCAAGTTGAAAGGATGGTCTTCATTTGTAGAGACTTCATCAAGGATCATCACATTTTCTACACTCTACTTCTACATTTCATCTCAAGAGCACCCCCTTGGTCTTGAGAAATCCTTCTATGATTCCTTTAATTATCCAGTAAGATGTTTTCCTTACACTTAGAAAGAGTAGTTGAATCTAAGGCAAAACCGCAAATAGGATGTGAAGATCAAAAGAGATCACAATACAAATGCTCAAATGAAATTCTAACCCAATCTTGACACTTTCAGTTTACTTGCAACTATCTTCTATTACATCCCAATGTGAGAATGATAATGTCAAATACTCTTTTACTCACACTCTCAATAGATATTTAATTTTGATGAGATGATACTGGCATTTCCAGCAGCATGGTGCAAAAGATGCTGGTCATATCCAGGTTGCATATGAGCACCACACTCTACAAGGTGTGGTAATATCTATATGCTCTTCGATCGATGACATACAAAACACGAGGTACACCGGTACACTATAGTACGATCACCCATTTTACTAATCAATCGGACTAATAATTTTAGGGGCCAACTTAACAACAAAATAAATGAAGCAAACACCAAGTTCATCTTTGACATTGACATTTAACTTCAAATACATCTGATACACCTTTTTTTTAGTTATAAGTTTTGAATTTCCAAAGTAGAGCTGATTTATCATACTACGTATATGTTAGATGGTTGGTAGTATCTAAAAGCATTTCTCGACCAATGAAGAAGTACTCAGAAGCAGTTTTTTGTGTAATAATAAAACATAATTTAATTGAAGTTAATTTTTTTGGGGGGAAATCGTAAACTTTATGTGGGTGTGATTTAATACTACTTTTGGGAGGGTTCTTTTTCCATCTAGTTCAAATTTATAGGGAGAAAGAACATGTATAACTGGATGGTGTGACAAGAAATTTACTTCCAATCTTTTCTAGAAAACTCAAACAAAATAGTAGAAATTATAAAGGGAAAATGCCCTAAATAGGAGTATATGAAGTTTGGAATTCCAAAATTGGACTACTATGTTTTTCTTCCTCAAATAGGAGTTGTTACTGCCATGTATGACAAATACTACCATGATTAAAAAATATTGTCATTAATTATAATAAATACTTGGACTTCATAAAAACACATAATCATGAATTCATCGTGAAAATAAAAATGTAGCAGGCAATTAATATTTCTTGGCTAAAAAGCCTAATTAGCCGCTCACCAAGATGTTGGGGAGTTTGATGTTGTTTCGCTAATCTTTTTAGGAATATAATATAAACCCAATTGAGCATATCAAGATGGATTATAAACGTGGACATATTTAAAATTTCTTGAACCTGTGCACCACTTGTTTGATTTAAAATGATTTCCATGTTAAAAATCTTTGAAATTGCAGCTTTAAAAAACAGTAGTTCTTGATAAGGTGAAGACTTGTAATATTAAAGGCCTTAAGGAATTGTTTGGAAAGCTTAAAGATCTTAAGTTATCATCTGCTTCAACCTAGAAAGATTCTTACTACTCTGGAGGAAAAGACTACATGAGTAGCTCTCAGGTAAGTAAAAGGAAACAATGAAAGGATACCTCGAATAAATAGCGGCCTCATTGATCCCAATTGTAAAAAAATTAACGAAGCAATGATAGGCTCACAATCCCCAGACAAATAATTCTAGATCATAATCCATATTAAACCCTAAAAACAAAGCGTCTTAGTTTCATACAGCAAAACTCAGATAAAGCACACAAGCTATTTATTTAATAATAATCAACATTTAGGTAATTACCTTAGCGCCAAGAATGGGGAGAGACAGTACCTAGAATGAATAAAAATCAATAAACACCAAAACGATGTCGAAAACCTGTGTGAGATGAGAAACTTTGTAAGCAGAGAACTCCAAATAATATATACTTTAAGAATCAAATGATGATAACAGTTCTTTGCAGTTTCTATATGACATTCCAAAGGTTAATAAAAATATGCAAAATCTCATCACTAAGTAAATATATCTGGTATATACCCCCAAACATCTTTACTCTGGACCTTTTGCTCTTTCTTTAAACTAATACTGTTATCCAGAAATCTCAGAAAGCCCAGCGGCTAATCCCTATATAACTGAATGTGGAAAAAATGGGGTTTTAGATGACATATCCACATTTGATAAGCAGGGGAGAATTCTCCACATTTAATAAATATTTACTAAGCAATGGAGAATGGGTAGAATTGCTTCTATTGATTAGTTGGGAGCAAAAATGAAAACTAAAATCCTATCACCATTAATAAACTTATATTGAAGGTATGTTATGTTGGAGGTTGATAGGAGTGCTAAAGACTAACAATTTTTTACCATCTTAATCTGCTCTAGGGCATCTACTGAGATGGAGTATTTATGGTTTCCATTCTAGAGAATCTGCCTAAATTCCAGCCCTAGCTAAAGGCATAAGGGTTGGAGTATGAGCCTCTAACCTGTAACCCAAACACTTCTTGAGTTATTGGTCCATCATTTGGAAAGGAAGTAGACAAAAGAATCTGGAACGCAGAAAGGGATTCTTTAATTGCCACTACTCTGCTAGCTCCGCACCCATTTGGGCCAATACCAAGAAACACTTATAAAATCCTTGGTCAGTTCCACCCGCTAGAGTAGAAATGATGGAAGGGGTGAGCAAATTTAAGCAAGAAACATAGAAGCTGAAAGGAAATATACCTGGACGGTGGGCGTCAGAAACGGGAACAATGGGAGAAGCTCAGTGAGGTCAGGGTACGGACGGAGCGAGCTGTGTGACCCCAGGTTTGGGAGTCGTTGGGAGATGAAGGAAACATGACGGAATGTAAACGGAAAATAAATTCCTTAAGAAGAGTACACATCATGAAGGATATGGTACAACCACATAAAGCTAGAGGATTACACCAACATTTTTTTCATCTCTAAAATGCCCTAACCTTGATTGGTGTTTATAATATTTTAGATATAATATACTTCTAATATGTCAAATCAGAAAATGTCTCGTCAATCCTTTGGCGAGGATATCAGATCAGATTCTAATATACTCTTTTCGTTCCGCTAAGATTGTTTTATTTTACCTTTTCAATTCGTCCCATTAAGATTGTCATATACCAAATTTGGTAAAGTTTGTGACTTTGTATGTCTCTAAATCATTCTTACTTTATTAACTCAATCACATAAACCACTTGTCCAAATAAACCACTACAAATATCTAGTCCAAATAATTGAAAAAGTCCTAGCCTTGAAAATGCTTATTTATGATTTTGCCCTTCGATTAATTTTGAAATTCATTATATATCCTTTCAGGTATTGGCGCAGACTATTTTCATTTAAATTGAAATTTTCTTATTGGATATGATATATTTACACAGATTAGTCGGTAAATATGATTTTATGTCTATATTATTACTACCTCTGTCCCATTAGAAGGTTCCCGTCCACTATTCGTATGGTCAACTTAAACCTTTTTAATCTTTTACTTCATATATCAAATTTTTATCAAATTTACATTTTTTTATCAGGCTTTGTAGCGGTTTTAATATAGTTTCTGAATATGTAAATTTTATTTATTAAAAATAATCAGAGTGTGAACAAAGATTAAGTTGTTTTATTGTCAGTCAAACATCGTAAATCGTTCACGGGAACCTTTTAGTGGGACGGAGTCACGGAGGGAGTATCATTTAAGTTTAACCAAATATGATCTCATCTGATCTGAGATGGAAATTAATCGAGGAGATCGAAACATCCTTATTTTTTTGGAAGAAAGAGAAAATTAAATAAACCAAAAATAATTGAGGGTTACAGTACTAATAATGACAAATTAAATAATTCGTAACTTCACAATCTTAATTGCGTGTTACATAAAAAAAATCGGCCAATCGCAATAGATAAAAAATGTTTTGACGGGCGCGGAGGTTAAAAAAAATGTATTGAAGATAAAAAAATTCAGAATAACTAAAAACAAAAAAAATGTACACATTTAATTTAGAGGGCTGATGAGCTGGACCATGGACGCGACCATCCGCCACCGGCTATCCAGGCTGTACTTCGGCTTCGGCTTGGCTAGCAGCTCATCAGTGACTTCTGCAGGTAGGAAATGATGATCAAGAAAGCGTCAACGGCGCAGGGGATAGTGAGGCCGCCGGTGGGATGCTGGAAGCCGTACTCCTCCTCGGCTCGGCTCAACAGCTCCTGGAACATGGGATGTTTGAGGTACGAGATCGGAACCACGAACCGCTGCTGCCTCTCTCCGACGTAAACGGCTAAGTGACCTCTGGGGACGTCTCCAACGCCGCCGCCGCCTTTTGATCGAACTATGTGCTTAGCAACATTAAAAACTGTCTGCAAATTAATCCCCATTATGTTACGTATATATTTAATAAAACGAAACTAAGTGCGCTAGCTATAGCTTTGGAGGTTTTGTATATATATATACTCCACCAATTATGGAGGGTGTACAATTTGGCGGAAGTTTCGGGTGATTGAAATACTCCGATCCGTATGGGAGTATAATAACGGAATTGAATAATGATGAAGTCACTCAGTCAAGTCACTTGTATATTTATAGGATTCTCTCACTCTAAAAATACTCCTGAGGTTTTGTATAAAACTCTTTTTTTTTTATTTATATTCTTTTTTAATTTTTGATCATTTAGATGTTCACATAATCCTGAAGTCTAAGAATTATCCTCCAAAATCCCTAGAGAGGTAAATTTGGATTTGATCACAGTTAGCCTTCTCGATACTGCTGGTTCCAAAGGATGAATCCAACAGCTGGACCGGTCTGGTCTGTTTAAATGTGGTCTAATCTGTTTAAATCTGATCTTGTTTGATCTGGTCTAGGACTGAAACTAGTCTGAGTAAAAACATCATTACATCATTTGCTCCTTCCAAACTACTCCTCCCACCACACGAACCCGTTGCCTTCATAACCATCAGCTCCCTTTTCAGGAGCTCAGCTACTCTGTGAATGTAGGGAGAATCGTGAGGAGTCATACCTTTCTTATCTCCCCTAGGTGGGATCAGTGGCGGATCTATGAATTCAGCTATGAGTGTTCATTTTTTCTATATTTAAAATTTGAAAAGAAAATAAATAATAAAACTAAATTCATATATATACTAAGATATTTTTCAAAATTCTAGGTATTCATGAGAACACCTTTGAACTAAAGTGGCTCCGCCACTAGGTGGGATTGAAACCAAAACCTCTCACAAAGGAGATACTCCGTATTTGATAGTTGATGGCCATCCATTGGACTAGCTACACCACCTTTCCAATTATATATTTTTCATTTTTTTTATTCTATATTGCTTTTGCTCAATTTTAGTTTTGTTATAAGTTTTCATTGTCTTTATACAAAACGACTTAGTGTGAATAAGACATTATGAAAGTTCAAAATTTTAGTTAATCTCAATTGGTAGTCTAGGAAGGGGCATTTGATAAATTATACGGAGTACGTAGTACGTATATATAAAGATAATGAATCAGATGTAAATATAGTTCATTTGATAAGTTAACTCCGTACTCCGTAGTTCATTTGAAAGACAAATTGTACGGAGTATTTGACAACAATATAGGTAATGATGCAGATGTAAGAGCATCTCCAATGCTATAATGTCCACGGTGCACATGTGGCATGAGTGATAGCCACATAAATATTAGTAAATAAATTATTTCTCTCCTTATTTGAATGATTTTATACAATTTTGGTAAGTTTTTCCCTGCAATGTCAACAACAATGTCAATATCTAGACGGTCTCCTTGACAGTGTGGAGAAAAACTTACCAAAACTGTATAAAATCATTCAAATAAGGAGAGAAAGAATTTATTTACTAATATTTATGTGGCTATTTTTCATGCCACGTATGCACCGTGCACATTTTACCATTGGAGATGCTCTAAATACTGAATACAAAAACTATTGACGTGGATCCTGATAATGACATCCAACTAGGCAGAAAATGAATGTTTATTTAATTTTGTCTAAATGTAACCTAGTGACACTCAAGAAGGTCATATCATTTCTTCCAATAAAAAAGACTCATTTCCCCTTTTTACAAACAAACCAATATAAAACAGTGCAAAAACAATGCTAAATAGTGTGCAGACAGCTAGTATCAAACAATGTTTCTTGAAAAGATGCACGCAATCAATATGTGCCTTTTATATAGGAATGAAGAGAGTATATATTTTAAAGCAATAATTGTGTGAAATGTTTAATTCTCCCATCATAAATATAAATTCCGGATCTCATATTCATAATTTCATATTATACTTAAATCAAAATTGTATCAGTGAATTACTTACACTGTACTTGGTCTGATTTAATAGGTAATTAACTGGGTAAATTCCATGCTTTTAAACGTATCTACATGCACACAGATGGACTATTTGCGTGCTATGTGCGAACCATTTCGAATCTTTTATTTCCAAATTCTTATCCTTAAATATGAAACATATATTGGCCGGGGAAGGACGCAAAAAATACATTCAATAATTTTATAAATTTTTGCATTAATGTTGTCACAATGTCACATAAAAATTAGCCATCTATTGCTGAAATTGAGGTGGGCCTGACATGAGTTGAATTAGCACCGGCCCGTGGTGGCATGGAATAATGAAATAATGACGGCTCACTTATTCACCCAAAAGGTGGAATCTCCCATCCCAAGAGCCCCCGACCCGTCAGGATGGTGGGGGGTTAGTCACAGTGACTCGGTCAGCAAGTATCAGTAGGTCCATACACCCGTACGCACCAGAGCCCCAGACCTATTTCAGGTTATGTGACATCCACCTGATCGCTGTGGGGATTCGAACCTCGGACCATTGATCCAAATCTCCCACCACGTACTCGATCAACTGAGCTACCCGTGCGGGTGATGGCTCACTCAAATACGTAATAAAGAGCTGAGTATATATGGAGTATATAATAAGATCAGAGCAGGGCCGACTAGAGGATTGTAGAGACCATAGACAAAAATACTAAGTATTGAGTCCATCATAATCTATGTATAAGCATCATTTCATAGGCCGGTCAAACAATTTTATAATCAAATCTCTACATATATATTTATTATTCTCTCTTTGCATATACAAACAAAAATTTCCGTGTATTAGTCGTAACAAGACTATTAAAAATTTCACAGATAAAACAATAACAAAAAGGCTGAAATTTAAAAAGTCATAAATCAAAATAAATGGCTGTTATAAGCTCAAATTAAGTAAATACCGACTTTTATTTTTACAAACTAAATTGTTTTAGAGTTCTTTTCTTGAAAATAGAGACAATTTTTGTGCATCTTATACTATGTAACACATTGTTACAAAATTTGAACTTAGAGGAAATTAAAACTACTTTCGTTGGAGAGCAACAAAATCAGAGGCCGTTTGGCAACACTGTTTTTCGGCTTATCAGGCTTACCAGCCAACTTTTTCACCAAACACGTAATTTTTGCTTTCACGCGCTGAATTGTGTAATAAGCAGAAAAAATAAGGTTCGAGTTACTTTTCTGGTTGTATTGGTTGAAGTTACTGTAGATGACCATTTTAGCTATTTTTACATATAATTTTTTCTTTATTTTATTAATAAAATATATTTTAAAGATAATTTTTCTTAAATCAGCAGAATCAGCCAATGCAGCTGCTTCAGCCAGAACTTCATAAATTTCAGCAGAATAAGCCAAAACAGCCAATTTTCATGCTACCAAACATGCTCTCAATGTGTTATATTATAAAAAATAAGGACGGCCATATTTCAATAATAACGGCAACGTAAGGTAGCAATAAGATACGTATAATGGTCCTCTCTCTCAATTTTTACTCTGTTATGGATTGAGATAGTGGAGTAAAGTACAACCAGTCTATGATCTTTGCTTAAGAATTTACAACAAGGAGATCAATATGCCGATATAACTCTTCTAACTCAATTTTGGAATATCATCATTGGTTAATACTACTTCTTAATTACTAAGCAATTTTTTAAAGGTAAATTCTATGGTACCCTTAAGGTACCATACCTTTGTACACATGGACCAATAGGAATGATGCAGTTGAATTAATTAAATCTAAATTAATATGAATAGAATGATTTGGACCAATCAAATGCATGATAGGTACGGTACCCTAATTTTTAAAAGGGTACCGGAGTTGTCACCTTTTTTAAAATATGAGGCCCCTTGGAAACATGAGGCACTAGGCAGCCTTGGGCAACTCCCCATAAGGCCGGCTCTGGATCAGAGGAGTGAAGAAGCGATCCAACTCAACTGGTGTTGACATACTCTACTCAAAGGAAGCTTCCGTCTTTACCTCAAACTCCCATAGCCCCGACTCATTTGGGGTAAAACCCCTTTAATTTTTAGTATATTTGGATCCAAAATAGGTCAACAATTGCCCCTTCCCACATTAGTTAGTAAACTAATTGCCTTATTGTGTATCTCTATAAAGGTGGACAAAATGCCGGATAAAATCCTATTGTAGGCTCACGATTCACGAATCATATGTTGTACTTAGCAGGATATTATGGATATCAAATGATATACTCCGTAGAAGTTAATTCAATTCAATACATCCTATATGTTATGTTTAACGATACAGACAAGGTCTGGTTCATGCCAACTTTTTTTTTTACTAATATACATATTTATTTATTTTCAAGTTTATAAACTAAAATAAACGCGGCACTTCTCTTGTGAATGACCATGAAAATATCAATTTATCATCCAGGGACGACGCAAAGAGATCTTGCTCCCATTAATGTACATTCTCTACCATGTTCACTGAGATAAAAACACGAATCAAAATTTATTTCTTAATAGAAAATAACACTTAGTGATGTTAATTAAAATATACTAGTACTATACTAATGTTGCGATTCTAAGGTAGGGTTCTTTTGATATCAAAAGTTACGTGTTTGGTGAAAAAATTGACTTATAAGATTAATAACGGAAAAACATAGTCGTCGAACGAGCTCTAATATCATTTTCAGGTGTGACAAAAACACAAAAACACACATCATTATATTCATTACCATTATACCATATGAGCTCTCACAAATACTTATTATGTCCAAAAAAGTATACACTCCATCTTATAATACTATATACTCTTAGGTTTATTACTCTGAACAAATACTTTTATAACTCTAGAGCCGATAAGTTTTTTTTTTAAATGTGCTTGATGACGGTTTTCTTTGTAATTACAAAAACACACGCTCATATATACAATTCCAGTTCTAAAAGTAAGTTTTGATTTCGGTTCCGGTGCATGGTGTTTTTCTTATTGAGAATGACATAAAAAACTTCATTTGTTTCAATTACTTTCTCAAAGTTGATTCTTTAAATAGGATTAAAATATTGGTAAAAGTGCACAAATAAAACCATCATTGTTTCTTTCATAAAATAAGGCTCATGGACTCCTAATTAATGAAGTTTTATTAGTTTTATCTTTGTAATAAGATAAACTAAGTCATGTCTAGGGAATTATAAACATGTAGTCCTACTTTTGCACTTTAATTAACTTTTAATCCTATTTAGAGCAATTACTAAAAAATCAAAAGCCACAAGTTCATTATTTTACAAGTAGAATAGCACAAATAATGAGACAATAAAAAATTGAAAGTTGACAAAGTTAAAAAGAAAGAATCTAGGGCACAATAACAAATCAGGTAAAAAATGAAAAATATTTTTTATACCAATTCAATCCAATATACCTCAGGCTTCAATTCCACTCCGAGAAAGAATAGTACGTATACAAAAGAGTATAATCACTGTCTGATGACAGTAGAAAGCGCGTGGTGGATTGGCCTGCGGAAGAGTCAAAGCTATGTGGACACTCGATCATCCAATCTGACGGTGGTGGCTGCTTTTATTAATCAGCGGCGGAGACAATTGAGAAGGTGATGATGAGGTTGATGATGCATTAATTAATGTGGATTGAGCTCACCTACTTGTGTGAAAACACGCCAAGATTGACGATGGAGCTTGGAACTCACTATCACTCCGTAATCAGCTAACAAGCTTCGTACCCACATAGGTAACTAACGTAACTCAATTGATGAAGTGATAAGAAAATTAGAGATATCGGTAGTGACCATGTGAATGTTACAGCTACGGTGTGATGGACTGGATTTCTAATGCGCAGAAGTACATTATGCAGGATCCAGGGCCGGTCCTGACATTTTATGGGCCCGAGGCAGTACAAGTAGACTAGGCCTCAGGGATAGCGCGAGAATGTTTATAATGTTCTTTTTGCTATAAAAATCTATAATTTAAAATTATATAATTTTACCGTCCAAATACTAACAAAGCATCATAAAAAAACTAACAAAGCAGATGGTTAGACAAATTACATAGAGGGTATTTGATAAGTCACATTCCAGGATACAATGTACCCAAAGAAGTCGAATGAACCAAGTAGTGCAACTATTACGTGCAATTAAAAAAAATTGAATTAAGAAAAGTTGTGAAAGTTATATCTCGTATAAGGAGTAACTTTTTGGGTTTTTTTCAAAAAAAAAATACTAAAATAAAACTCACTTACACAAATATGACAAATTGTTACTACAATGTATTCTCATAGTAACTCGGGTTTAAAAATTGAACATAAGTTACTATGATTTCATTACTACTTTAGTCACTAGTTACATTTTTGTAAATAATCTTAATTTTAGTCACATATATATAATTATTTCTAACTTTTTCAAATTTTAAGTCACATTTTTCACTAGACAAAAACAAATTCTAAGTTTCTAAATTATGGACACTGTAGTTCAATCTTTTATTAAATGAGAGAATCAGAGAAAATTTGTGAAATATATCAATGAATTCGGGATATACATAAGAGAAGTACACCAAATTAAAAGAGCAAAATTAATGTAATAAACCGTAATGATTCAAAAAAAAATGGTGAAATATGTTCCCAATGAATTCTAATGTGGAAGTTTCAAAATTATAGACTTGTATCGTGTAGATACCGATTAACGAATTGGGAATATCTAATAAAATAACAGTTTGATTTTTTTTATTTTTTATAGTCTTAGGATGTATATATAATTAAAATATCGATGTACACACGCATGTATATATATTTGAGAAATTTATGGGCCCTAATGGAGCAAAGGGCCCTGGGCACATGCCCCTCCTGCCCATGCCCCAGGACCGGCCCTGGCAGGATCGTCTAATGAATTTGAAGATCCGATTTCAAATGAAAAATTGAGGCCTCTAAAACAAGAAAATTACAAATTTGAACAATGAAATATAAATAGACTAGACAGTTCAATAAAATCTAAGTTATGTAATGTTTAATTACAGTACACAAATTTGAAAATCTAAAAGTTATATACTTTTTGGAATTTTGAATAATACACAACATCTATAAAAATAAACCTATAACTAATACTCCATAATACATTCTAATTTTTGGAGGTCCCCTACATGAGTGAGCTCCGGTGTCAATCACTTAGTGTACCTTCTAAAAGACGATCCTAACTACATGCTCTATCATTATTAGACAAACTGAATTACCGATATTTTCATCCTTCTAAATCTTGTCAAATTGAGGTGATGTCTTGTCATGTTGAGAAGTGGCGACTTAAGAGTCGGGGATTCTAGAAAAATGTGTGGCGTATACAAAATGTGTGCATATTTTTTGTACACTTGTCAGTCCTTCGCAGACAAATTTTCTGTTACAGACAACTCATATTTAATTATCTGTGACAGACAACTTATCTGCGAAGGACAGACAAATGTACAAAAAAATGTATCCATTTATGTACACCTCACAAAACTCCGGATTCTAACCTGTTTCGGAGATAGCTGGCCAGCAACGTACCTACGTACACTATGGTTCGGTTTGGGTATCCGCGTGTACGGTCGTACGTCACTGTGTTGAAAAAAATAAGACTTCGTACTGTACAAATGTGCTGTGTTTCGACAATTATAATGATAAATGAATAAAGATATTATATATTCCGTACTATTCTGAGAGTACGATATAGATATTGTAAACTATTTTCGTGGAAAGTGAACGAAAATGCATGTGGTACATTTATTAGCATGGCAGTGAGGGAGTTACGTTCTTCCCATGCATCTTCCACTCCCTCTTTATTTCGTCCAGTTGTCCACTTATAGGCTGGGGTGGCCGGGTGGGTGGGATGATTTAAAACCACAAGAAATATTTAGATATATGAGAATAATATTTAATTTCGACTTTGAAAAATGTCAAAGAAATTGGTCAAGATATGATTAATTAAATAACCTTTAGATACTTAATGCACTAGGAATATTAATCCCGGCCAGGGTAAGAAATAAAGGTCATATATTTGACATTTGAGCTTCATGAGATGAGTTATGAGAAACTAAAGTCATGGCTCGAGTTAATTAATAATATAATTAATCACGATTGTGAATAGGGGCAGATTTGGGGATTTTTTTTGAACGAAAACTAACCTCTATTCATATCATATAAGTTTCAGGATCATTACATCAATGAAAAGAAAAACAAAACTGACACCAACCAGACACTAACAACTACGACCGTAAACCCTATGGTCAGACTCAGAGACGGTCATCCTAGAAAGAGCAACACTAATCGCTAACCATGTACCGGGCTTGACACAGCCATCCCTGTCTCTAAAGATCCAAACATACTGAATGGCATGAACAAAGGCTAAAATCCCAAACAAACTGACACACCTAACAACATAGACAGTAACAAGAAACCAAATGACAAAATAATAAAGTCTCAACGGAGGAGAACAAAACATGAGAAAAACTAAATAAGCAAAGTAAAAGTCTTGAACCCTATCACCTCATGCAATTTCTGGCGGTGGTTCAGGAGGAGGCCGAACCTTCATCGCTCGTTGGATTACCTCTCTCGTGATCGCCCAGGAGTTGGAATCAGAAGCCACGTCATCATCTATTCGTAGAGATCACCCACCTGCTCTTCCTCTCGGTCATAGCCAACCTTGCGTCTGCCATCTGAAGTATCCTCCATCGCCTTGCTACTGCAGATGTCGAAGCCGCACAAAAACGACGCCATAGCCGCGTCAATACCCAGTGCCGCACGAAGAGACTTCGTCGGCGATGTGTGTTTTCTCGAACTTAAAATAGTTGTAGAAAAGTGGTTGAAAGTACGAGTATCGTCTCCACAGGGACGGACAAAAGGGAATTAAAGATTAACTAAATTCAGCGATTAAACAGAAATAAATTAATTAAAATGCGATGTGCGAGATTGATTGGTTGAATTAAAATTAAAACTAATGCTAATGAGCGATAAAAATAAAAGATTGGTTTCTTCTTAATTAACGACGAAGGGAACAGAGATTGATTCCGGGGTAACCAGATTTCTGGCAGATCAGGCCTAATTACATGAATTTAATTTAATTGAGCCTAGCTGATCATTATTAAGTTCTTACCGCTCTCGCGGCGTAGAGTACAATAATTTAGGGGACCAGGCTGATCTCTCATGCGACAGGATCCTAAATTATTGCCAAGACGAGCGAGCTTACGGCCCCTTAATCGTTACTAATCTCTTAGCGAACGATTAAGTGTGTGTGAATGTGTCCTAGAACAAATTAGATCTCTCTTAATTCATTCTACATGCAATTGTAATTCTAGCTGCAGTCTAGGTTACAAGAGATATCAATTAAATTATTCAAACACAAATTAAACGGCATTCATGCAATTAAACCAACAAGAATCTAGCCATACATCATGATTAACCCCTTCATCAACCCCAAATCCCTAATTAAACTACTCACAATTCATAATTGAAGAATCAACAGAATTGGGATGAATAGAATAAATTGTCATTAATTAAAAAGATGAACTTACAAATAATCCCAGGGTCTTGGAAGAAAATAGCGTAAAAACGGTGTTAGATTCGTCCCTAGGCCTCTCCGTAATGTTCGTAACCCCCCAAGAATGGGTATGGAGGCCTTATTTATAGAAAACAACGAATTCGGGTCGAATTAGGATCAATCGCGGCCAGGCACGGTGCCACGCACGACCGTGCCTGCGACCGTGCCTGCGGAAGAAGCCCGAATTTCGCGTCCAGGCACGGCGTGCCTAACTGCCAGGCACGGTCGTGCCTGGCCTCCAGTAGCTCAGTTCCTCGATAAATGCCAGGCACGGCGTGCCTAGCTGCCAGGCACGACCGTGCCTGGCCTCCAGTAGCTCCCAGGAAAATTACTCTTCAGGCACGGTCGTGCCTGGAGTTAGGCACGCCGTGCCTGACCCTATTCTTCACGTTTCCTTTGTTTTCTTGCTCCAAACGCTACCGGATGCCTACGAGGTTGATCCAAATGCTCTTTCTTCATCAGAATTTCGTCGTGAATCTCCCGGTGACCTCCAAATCTCTCAAATCTTTCTTGAACGCCTTCAAATCCTTCTCGAATGCCTCTCAAGCGCCGATTGCCGGACTCCAACATCTTCAAATCAACTCCAATTGCAACGAAACTCGATCCAACGCCTGCTAAACACAACTTGAGCCAAAATTGAGACTTGCAACGCTTTAAAGCTAGGAAAACCATAAAAATCCAACCCGAACACGCATCAAATGCGTGTCTAAATACGGACTTCTCAGTCGGCAAAATCCAAACCCTCAGCTCTTGCTAAAGTAAAACTCGCTCGATTGATGAAAATGATGGGCAGATTTGGGGATGATAAGCCTTATCCTTAAGAAGTTATTGATATAGATATTATTCTAGGTAGGACTAAAGATAAAATAAAGTGCACAAATAGAAAGAGTTGTTGGGAAAAACTTCGGACTTTTCCACTTCGTGAAGTTAAGGTAAGCACTTTGAAATTAAGGTAAGTAATGGGAGCACACGATTTAAATTCTCCAATATGGAGATTCTTCCACTATACAAAAGAATAGTAGGATTTACAGGGATGTTACAAAATTGTCTCACTCAATGGTGGCTCACTCAAGCTTGATGATAGAGATTTCCTAAGCTATCTATCTTCTCTCTCAAAGAGGCTCTCTCACTACGTTTTTCTCACTCTAGAAAGTGGATTCACTCTTGCTAGGATGGTTAGGAATGGAGGCCTCTACTCCAATTTATACCTCTTCACCTTCACAATGAATGATGGGGATGATTTGCATCCAATGGTGAGAATTAATTCTCTAGAATGCTCCACACACTCTAGGAGTCTCTACACTCTTCCATTCCCTTCTATATCTTTTCATACTCTTCCATAAGGTTCCGGAAGGTTCCACACATCTCTAGAATATTCTAGAGGATCCCACACTATTCCACAAGCTTCTAGAGAGTTCTAGACTTCTCTAGGATTCTTCGGAACGTTCTAGAAAATTCTAAACTTCTCTAGAAAGCTCTAGAATTTTCTAGAATCTCTCCTATTAAGGAGAGATCCCAAAAAATCCCCCCTCCCGAGTTAATTGGGGTTAGTAGCACTTGCACCTTGACAGCAATCTTCGAACTTCTTTCTCGGCATTACCTTGGTCATCATGTCTGACCAGTTCTAGTTTGTGTGAACCTTGCCAAGATGCAATTTATTTTCCTCGAGAACTTCTCGGCAATTTCTTAATCATGGGAGAGAATATCTCTTCAATGTGCCAACCTTTTTCTTGTCTTAATCTTTTGGCCAACCGATCTTTATAGTGAGACTTTGAGATACTATCTTCGGTCTTGATTCGGTACACCCACTTATTGTTCAAGGCTCTTCTCCCTTTTGGTAGCTCCACAAGTTCATAAGTGTGATTCTCATGCAAGGATTGCATCTCCTCTTGCATGGCTCTTTTCCACTCTTCTTTGTGTATATCATTGATTGCCTCTTTGTAACTTTGCGGGTACCCCTCATCCGTGAGTGTAATGTAATCCTCAGTGTTATACCAGATGGATGATCTTCTCTCCCTAGAGGATCACCTCGGCTCTGGTGCTGACAGAGAACTAGATTGAGGATCTTCCTTATTTGATTCATCATCAGTCTCTTAGTTGCTTTGCTCATGGGTTTCATCATCATTATCTTGACGTGTGTCATCCTCACGTCAAACTGGAGTAAGTTCGGTGCTCTTGCTACTTCTCAATCTTGGCTTTTCCGAGTTTTTAATATCTTCAATTGTATGGTCTTCGAAGAAGATAACATCTCTGCTACGAACAACCTTCTTATTGATTGGATCCCATAGCCGGTAGCTGAATTCATCCTTGGGTGAGCGAAGGTATATACACTTCTTCATCTTCGCGTTAAGCTTTGCTCGCTCGTCTTTAGGGACGTGAACAAATGCTTTACACCCGAACACCTTGAGATGATTGTATGAAGCCCTTTTGCTCGTCCAAACTTCCTCTGGGATGGCGTCGTTCAAAGGAACTGATGGTTTAAGGTTGACAATGTCAACTACAGCCATTATAGCTTCTCCCATAAAGGACTTGGGTAACTTAACATGAGAGACCGCGCAACGAACTCTTTCTTCAATTGTTCTGTTCATTCTCTCTACTAGACCATTCAACTGTGGTGTCTTGGGTGGAGTCTTCTCTAGCCCAATGCCATATTTCTTGCAATAGGCTTCAAAGGGACCTCTATACTCACCTCCATTGTCTGACCGTACACACTTGATCTTCCGACCGGTCTCACGTTCTACTAGAGTGTGGAATTCCTTAAAGGCGTTAAGCACTTGATCCTTGGATTTTAACAGGTGCAACCACATCTTCCTTGAATGATCATCAATGAAGGTCACGAAATGTAATGTGTTGGTCCCGATTGAGTGGGGAACAGTCTAGAGGGGGGGGGGGGGTGAATAGACTGTTCAGATTTTTCAGATTTTTCTCTAAGTCAAAACTTGACTTATGAGAGGTGGTCCAAATCTGATGACAGAGATGGTCGAGTTCTGATGGCAGAACTGGACCAGGCAGCGGATTAAAGTCTGTCTGGGTAGCCTCAAGAAAGCACTAAGGCAAATTGCCTTTATGATAACTCTTAACACAAGATCTGCTGAGCACAGATTCCAAGTTTTTAAGAGTTATACAGTTAGAGTCCTAAGTGCAGCAATTAAATGCAGTAAAGTAAATGACACCGGAGATTTTTATAGTGGTTCAAGGAACAACGCGTTCCTCTAGTCCACTGTTCCACTAAGCTTTGAAGTAAATAGTTACAAAGCCTTAGTCCCTAGCACTTAAGAAGCTCTCCACGTCTTCTTCAAGTCTAGTTGCCACCCGGGATGCAATCCTGCTTCCTGATGGTTGGTCCTTTCACTGAGCTTCCCCGAAGTATCACCACTTCACTACTTCAGTTAATTGGACGTCCTTCTTTGCAGAAGATGTTTGAAAAACGAGTTTTTCTCCAACTGCCTTCGTCACAAAAGATTTGTAGATGAAGTGCTTGAAGTTGTTGAAGAACAGTAGGAACTTTGTTCTTGTTGGGAGAAAGGATATGAACTGAAGATCTTCCCAAAGTTTGCTTTTCTTGTTGATGGAGTTAGAATTTGAATCTCAAGAAAGTGTTAGCAAGATCGTAGACAAAGTTCTGCCTGTTGTTCTTCATCGAGTATCCTTTTATACTGAGGTTGTCTACCCGTTGGAGGAGGAGACAACTGCATTGAATGCGCGTACTGTGGAGTTGACCGGTTGGACCCGCATATTTGGCAGGTTTCTATTTTTGTATAATATTCTCCAGGAATCTCGGTCAATCATCTGCAATTACTCCACAACGTATCAGGCTCATTAAATGAGCATTAAATGCTTTCCTTGGATGAAATATCTTCTAGCCGTTAGGGAATTTCCCGCTAGTTATACGGCCGTTGAAGGTAGCTTTGAAATCTTCTAAGTGTTTGATGTCTGATGAGATTCTCTGATGACATTCTGACCTTGGATTCTGATGAACTTAGATAAGGAACTCTGATGCTTCTCTGAGGTTGAGTTCTGAGGAAGCTTGTCGTCGAACTCTGATGCATCAGCTCTGGTAGTGGAACTCTGACGCTTTCCTGATGAGCAGTTCTGCTGGCAGCTCTGGTGCTTTCCTGATGAGCAGCTCTCATGAGGGAATCAAGAGGGTCTCTGACCAGTCGACTAAACTAATACTTACAAAGAAAACTTCTAATATAAAATTTCTATAAGGGGTACTTCAAGATTCTAAACTATCCTAGCATCATCAAAATCTGAGTACAATTATTCCTTACACAATGCACCACCAATGGATCTCTCGGACATTGAGCACACATCGGTGTGCACAAGGTCGAGAATATTCTTTCTCCTAGTAGGCGGAGAAGACCTTTGGAAAGCAATTCTGTGTTGTTTTCTAGCGAAACAATGTGCACAAAGATCAAGTGACTTACCTTTCACGTCCGGGAGGAGTTGAGATGGAGTATATGGCCCAGAGACCCCCGACCCACATACTCCTACTTCTCCTTAGCAAGCCCAATGAGCCCAATAAGCACATAAGGTCCGGATAATGCGGCCCAAGCTCAAAGAAACCCACAGTACGCCTAGGGATGCCTTCAGCACCATGGCTGAGGGCTCCAAATTCTAGGAGACAACTTAATATGGACCTGCAAAGCTTCTGGGAAATTCTGGCTAAAATATTAGCCCTTCGGCTATGTCATGCCCTCGGCTTTATATAGCCTTCAATTCGGCTAGCTATATGATGCCTTCTGCCACACAATACTCAGCGAAGATTCCCTCTAGAGACCGGCAACCACCGCATTCAATGTGGCGACACGTCCAAGCACCGCATTTAATGCGGTGCACATGCAATTGCCGGTGCCACCCCGATTGAGATGACCCTCAGCCGTCAGATGACTGACACGGGTACTCACTTAGCATTTATGGCTGCTATAAATAGCAACCCTTATTCCCCTTGTAAACGATCCCAACATCTTGAGTTCATTTAATACATTTGACTCTCTCTCTTACTTGTTTGCTCTGACTTCTCTCTAAGTTATTTCTCACAATAACCCCTCAGATAAGCCACCCCCGGGTACACTATCCATCATTTGGTGCTCTCGTTGAGGGGCCGAGAGCTTCCGGCTTCATCAGCGTTGTAAGGGGGCAGAACGACAACGGTGACCTTCATCCGCTCCTTTTCCTCCTCCACCTCGGCAACTTGAACGGCGAGGGCCAGCTCTTCGTCCTCGACCACTTGCTCAAACTCTTCAGCCTCCACTTCAGTCCAAAGGTTATCTTGAACCTCCTCGGCCATGGCAGAATCATCATGCGCCGAGGGTTGCTCGCTTGAAGTCTGCACATTCGAGTAGCTCTCGGATTGGACTAAAGGCTCCCCAGAGATGTTTTGGGAATCACTAGCTGATGACATCCTTCGGATGGGTTGTCGAGAGGTATTAAAGGAAGGATGAGAATACTAAAGGACGCTAACACTAGGTCTAAAAGAGACAAAGAAAAATGTGTTAAAAGGCTGAAGAACGGAGGAAGAACTGACTTCGAAAGCTTATTTTGATCGAAAAAGTTTCTCTCTCTAGAAAATTTTGCAGAGCTTCGCTATAATCTCAAGAACGCACAGAGCAAATGAGTTCGGCCATGGGGTATTTATAGGCCTCCCCAACCAGGGCTAGCCTCGAAACTGGGCCTCAGGTTAAAAGCTAATCATTACGGGCCGCCGCTTCAGCCAATGGGTGGCACTCGCCCAGTTTAAGCCAACATACACACGCCACGTGGATCCCACCTCCAACGGCTCTATTCCAACGGCTATATTCTGAAAACAATGAGGAGGCCTCGGCTTACACCCTTCGAGCAACAACTATGCGAGCCTAGCTCCGGGTGACCACATATTATCACACCCTTCATCTAGATATGTCATCGGGTCAATGCAACACACAATAACTCCTTCAGCCCGAACTTGCATTCAACCTAAAGGAGTGGGGGACTGGAATACACCCCTCGGGAACAACACAAAACAAGAAAAAACCACATATGCAAAATCTACAAATGACAATGAAGCCTCTGAGAAAACAACAATTAACACAACCCTTGGGTAAACATGAATAATCAAACTACAATAACCCTCGGCAAAACGAAAATTGTCAAAGAATTACACAAATATACCAAGGGTGACAAAGCAGCCTCCACACAAACAGAAGAGGCACACTTATGTACACTTCCCCTCAGAAAATCCTCAGCCTTCGACATGTGGGGGACTGAGAGACTCCCCTCGGCAAGCACGAGAGAAACAAAAGACCGATTGAAGGCATCTGCCACAACGAGGAAGCTTTCGGCAGAATCAACACAATTACTCCTTTTCCCTCAAGTACCTTTCGGCAAAAGGAGTGGGGGACTCCTGATGGAGTATATGGCCTAGAGACCCCCGGCCCACATACTCCTACTTCTCCTTAGCAGGCCTAGTGAGCCCAATAAGCACATAAGGTTCAGATACTGCGGCCCAAGCTCAAAGGAACCCACAGTACGCCTAGGGATGCCTTCGGCACCATGGCCTAGGGCTCTAAATTCTAGGAGACAACTTAATATGGACCTGCAAAGCTTCTGGGAATTTTTGGCTAAAATATTAGCCTTCGGTTATGTCATGCCCTCGGCTGTATATAGCCTTCGGCTATATGATGCATTCGGCCACAGAATACTCAGCGAAGATTCCCTCCAGAGACAGGCAACCACCGCATTTAATGCGGCGTCACGTCTAACCACCGCATTTAATGCGGTGCACATGCAATTGCCGGTGGCACCCTGATTGAGATGACCCTCAGCCGTCGGATGTCTGACACGTGTACTCACTTAGCATTTATGGATGCTATAAATAGCAGCCCTTATTCCCCTTGTAAACGATCCCAACATCTCGAGTTCATTCAATACATTTGACTCTCTGTCTCTTACTTGTTTGCTCTGACTTCTCTCTAAGTTATTTCTCACAATAACCCCTCAGATAAGCTACCCCCGGGTACACTATCCATCAAGTTGCTTACGAGCAAGTATGTGGAGACCCTTCTCATTGATGTGGCCAAGTCGTTTATGTCATACCTCCATGTCATCAGTGGTTATTTATATTTCTCCTTTGCAGAGTTTAGCTTGCATCACATATAACGATCCTTCTTTCCACTAGCCATGACTAGACTTCCTTTGGTGAGCTTCCACTTTCATTCACCAAAGTAATTCATCAGACAAGCATCGTCTAGCTTCCCATCGAAGATAAGATTGAGGCGCATGGCCGAAACATGCCTCACATCTTTGAGAACAAGTTGGCATCCGGTGCTAGTTGTCAGGACGATATCTCCTATCACAACGATTGTGCTTCCCATTTGAACCGTGCCAAAGTCATCGCTTTGGTAGGATGAGAAGAAACCTCCATGGGGAGTGACATGGAAGGAAGAACCAGAATCGACAATCCAAGAACTATCATCACAAGCAATGTTTAAGATATTACCTTCTCCAACGAGATATAATATTTCTTCTTTTGCAACTAAGACAGTGGTACTCTTCTCTTCTTGCTTCTTCGTTGGGCTGACTTGGTCTAGTTTGACGTTACCGGCCTTTTGGTCTCTTTTGAAAGATCCACACTCCATTTTACCGTGGCCCATTCTTCCACAGTAGTAGCATGTGATCTTCGAGCGAGACTTGGATCTGCCTCGAGATTGATATGGATCTCGGCTCTTACTGCGTCCACGAGTTTCATTCCTACCCTGGTTCTCAATAACATTGGCCTCGGGATGTATAGATTCACCTCGTTCCATTCTCCTTGCTTCTTCACCAAGGCTATCACTGATGGCATCCGTAGTGACTTCTGGAGCTGAGTTACTAAGTGTAACTACAAGAGTGTCCCAACTTTCTGGAAAGGAACTAAGGAGTAAAAGGGCTTCCAACTCGTCATCAATCTTCATCTCAACTTTGGTTAGTTGATTTATGAGCCCCTTAAAATTATTTAAGTGCTCAAGCTTAGTCCATAATTCATAAGCATTTGTGTAAGTAGAAACATGCTCGAAGAGAGATTTGTCGCTGTACTTATGGATCATAGCAGCGGCCTTCCGATTCGGTAGATCGCACTGGGCATCACTCTTACCTTCATCCTTCTCTTTGTAGATGATGGGCTCATGCAAATCCTTGCAGTATAAATGATCTTCCATCATCGGCTTCCAATATGTGTAGTTGTTGGCGGTGAGCTTGAACATGTCTTCATCATGAGCGACGTATCCTCCATCTTGAACCTGCATGAGCTAATGATGACCTTGTTAATGAACCTGGCTCTGATACCACTAGAGGATTCCACACTATTCCGCAAACTTCTAGAGATTTCTATATTTGTCTAGGATTTTTCGGAACGTTCTAGAAAATTCTATACTTCTCTAGAAAGCTCTAAAACTTTCTAGAACCTCTCCAATTAAGGAGGGATCCCAACACTAGTACATTCTAAATCCTCTAAAATAGGATTACAAATTAATTTATACCTTAAATACCCCTAAGGGTACTAATTCATAATGAAATGTTCTAACTCATAATAGAATCTTAAAATATATATAAAAAATCGTAAAAAATATTAAAAAATCGTAAAAAGTACTCCCTCCATTCCTTAAAGCTTTGCCAACTTTTTTTTGGATGTCCCATTAATTTTAACACTTTCCATTTTAAGTAAAGAATGTGTGGTTCGAGTTAATTCTCTCTTCTATGCACAAACCTCAATCACACAATTTTTACTTTATTAATTCTCGTGATGGTCAAACATGGCAAAGTTTTAGGGAACGGAGAAAGTAATAAATAAATAATAAAGTATTTATAAAATAAAAAAATTAATTTTTTTATGAATTTAATTTAATTTTTATTAATAAAAATAGTAAAAATCCAAAAAAATATGGATGCCTTTCCCACCACCTCCCAGCACCACCTCTTATCAGTGAAAATTATGCTATTTTTTTGCAAAAAAAATGCAAATTTTTCTCAAAATTGCTAAGAAAATGACATTATCACTCTTCATAATGCCAAAATAATTCTAAAATATACGTTCTCAACGGGTGATGGGAGCTAGTGGTGCTAGAGGTGGCAGCGTTTTGTTACGTTTTTAATTTATTTTTTTTCTTTTTATTTTTTTAATTTAAATATTTTATCAAATTTTTATTATTTTTATACGTTTTTATGATTTTATTATTAATTAAGACATTCCAAAATATACAAGGATATATTTGTTCAAACACAAATAAATAGTCTTACTAGGGGGAATTTAAAAGATGTAATCTTATTTGTGTGCTCTTGGGCCACGTTTTTGTCTTATTTAAGTAAGTCACTATTATTGATATTGTTCCTGTGGAGGTTGAAGATACAAGAAAAAAATGAAAAATCTGATTGAGAGAAACTGCACTGGGTTTTAACAAATGTCAACCCTTCCAAAAAAACGTCAACTAGGAAAGCTATCTCACAGACCTTAAAGCTGAATTTCAAATATTTCAAAGAGATTTATATCTATAAGGTTGAATTCAAATAAACATGTTTCATAATTTTGATCTTTAATGTGAAAAAAATTGACAGAGAAGATGAAATTTTAAGTTAGAGACGCGGTGGCGTTTGATACTCCATACAATATTTAGCAATTACTAGTCATGATTTACAAATAATCAATCAAAAGGTTGAAATAGATCTTTACTTTTTTTGGAAACTCTTACCGAGTTTTATTAAATAATTGATCAGAGAGAAAGTACATCGCCAATGAAGGGAGAAAATCAGAGAACAAAATCAAGCTCAAGTGCAGAAAAAAGCTAAAGAAAATTGAAGTAAAACAAGCGTCCATCCGCTTCAAGCGATAGTAACCCAATCAGACAACTAGCCTCAATTTGTTTGGCAATTGTTAAGAGAAATCCGATTTACTCATCTCCCAAAAGATCCCCAACACAAACTCAACTACATGAAAACCCCCATAATGTTCCGGACCATATGAAAGAAACCCGCAATCTTCCTATTGCTCAGCCTTTTGTTTTATTTTTAATAACGGCACTGCACCGTGGTTCAAGTCGATAACCAGTAGAACTAACTACTGGGTCATTTAAGCGATCTAGTAGCTCTCTATCAGTGAGTTCCCTCCATACATAAGTCACCTCTTCATCACTAGATATATCATTCTTTGCAATCTCTTCTGATTCAATTGACGGAAAAGAAACTTGAAGCGGTTTATCCTCAATGATCTCCTCAACGTTACAGTCTTTCCCCTCAACAGCTTCTATCGATCCCGCTTGTGTATCCTCATTCAACAAACTGTTCTTTGTTTCCGGAAAACCTAGCTCTGTCCCAGACGAAGAGGAATGATCAATGCTAATTAAATCTTCATGGAAAAGCATTGAGAAAATAGAAAAGCTTTATACAATAGATCTTTATAGAAAATCTTCATGAAATAGATCTTTACTTTATACAATGAGTATTTTTGTTACATACGCTCTAATAGTTTTCAAATTCTCGTATAACTAGTATTTAATATTTTAAATTTTAACTAGTATTCAATATTTTTGTCTTTGATGAAAGTTTTTTTGTTATAAATAAAAAAACAAAAAAAAAGAGTTTAATTTTAATTAAACTTAACAAGTTTTGAATTCTTAGTATTTTGATTTCTTATATTTCCCTTATTACTACTTACTAATATAAATATATACTTCAAGGTAATTATTTTAAGGAATCTTTCATCATATTTTTTTTTTTACATTGGCTCGCGGGCCAACCCGTTTAACCCACAGGCTAAGTGGGTCGGGTTAGGGTTGTAGAATTTCTGGCCCGTCACTAAACGGGTTGGCCCGACCTAACCCACATAAAGCGTAACCAGTCACGGGTCGGGTTGGGTTGACCCGTTTGACAGCTCTACTCGCTAGGCACGGTAACCTCACAATCAGCTGGGCTGGAATGTTTGGTTACTCCATGTGCTTCATTAGTAAGATTTTATGTGCTTAATCTATTACGAGGAATGAATCCTTTCTCTACTCCATGTTCTTGGCCCAACACATGTCGTGTCTACCCTTATAAGAGTGCAAGCCTTGGTCATGTAGTACGTATTGACCTCAAGTCGGAGGACTATTACACTACCCTATACGCCGATAATCCCATAAGCACATGAATAGACCTTATCAAATGCTTTCTCGGTGGATATGTCAATATTCTCTAAAAATATCTATGTGACCATAATGAATTACAGGAACTCATAGTTGTGAGATCAACTATACTTTCCAAAAGTATGATGCAGTCTGCATACCAATCTTATCGTGTATCATCAATATCCATGATCATTGATTGGGGCTATTGTAGTGCCTTATGTTATATCATATAAGTTCCCACTAACTTATTGACAACATAAGTCCAAGGGAACAGAATTATGAATAAGTCATGACAATCGAAATGTTTAATCATCAATGTGTAATACCATATATATCAAATATATAAAACTGAATGTGATCAAGTACATATATCTCTAAAAAGTTATTGTCGATAGGACATATATACTAATAATCTCCCACTTGGCCTAGTGCCAATCACCGATGTGTCTAACACCTAGACTCTCAAAAGTCTAGTATGTTGCTCGCATCTCAAAGTTTTGGTGAATGGGTAAACAAAATTATCCTCTACGGGAACACATTCTATTTCAACTTATCCTCTTGCTATTTGTTATCAAAAACATGATAGAATACAAGTATTTCCTACTTCTTTACTTTGCATCTTGGTTCCTTAGCTTGTGCAAATGCACCGGTATAATCACAATAACAATTATTGGATAACAGTCGCTAGGAACTACCCCTATTTCTTTAAGGAACTCACATTTCTAAACGCTTACCAAAGTTGCATCAAATGCAACAATTTACTTGGCTTTAGTTGTCGAATTTATACTAGTCTCTTACTTGCAACACTTTCAGCACTACCGTTCTATTGAGACTGAAAACATATACCGACTGTGACTCGTAATCTTCCTTATCATACATGAAACTAGTATTAGAATAATTAAATTCTACTAGTTCATTCTATCACCATACACAAAAAGATATTCATGAAGATTTTGGGTAATCATTCTTTCACGGACTTCAAGAGAGGGTATCATTCTCTATGATCAACATATATGATTATAAAGACCACATTATCCCTGCTTTTCACTCTAAACACGCTAGCACCTTTACTTCTTCTGATGAAGTCAAACGATTTGACTACTTCATCAAAATTAATATTTCAACTCCTAGAGACTAGTTTTAGCCCATAAATGGATTTCTCCAATTAACATACTGATTTAGAATTTAACTTGGATACAAAACCTTCAGGTTGTACCATATACACCTCGTCCTTGAGGTTCCCATTAAGGAAAGGGGTTTTGACATCCATTTTTCAAATCTCATAATCGTATTATGCACCTATCACAAGCAAAATTCGAATGAACTTGAGTTCTGTATGCAACTGGCGAATATGTATCACTATAGTCAATTCCTTCTCTTTGACTATAACCTTTAGCCATTACCTAGCCTTTTATGTTGCACCTTGCCTTTAGCATTAACTTTGTTCTTGAAAATCCATTTTGCATCCAATGGGTGTAACCCTAACAGGCAAGTCAACCAAGTTCCATTCTTGATTGATACTCATCGAGTTCGATTTAGATTTTCATGGCTTCTCGCCACCTCTCTTAATCAACATCTAATATTGCTCCAGTGTAGGTCTTAGGTTCATCCTCTTCAGGAATTTCAACATCATCATGATCCTCCATGAGGAAGCCAAGCCTATTTGATTCATGACGAATCTTAGTAGACCTATAGAGTTGAATATTCTCCAGCATTGGGCTTTGTTCAGGCTGTTCATTCTGATTTTGAAGATGTTCTCCTTCATTGGGCTGTCCAATGCTCGGGGAGTTTTAAAGTGTTTCCAGAAAAGGAGAAATGGGTGCAGAAGGAATGACAACCATGTCATCTCTTTCTTTAATAAGAATCACTTGCTGGTGCGAGGTGATTCCCATGTTACTCCCACTAGCTGAAAGACATCCTCCGAGAGACATGTTACCACCCAATTCTCTCACTGAATCCTTGTTTTGACCATCTAACAAGTCTCCATCCTCTATGTTATTTTGTGATTCTTGAACTTCATCAAGTTTTATCCTCCCACGATTACATTCCTTAAAGACGAAGTTTTATACTAGGAATCTTGCTTGTGTGAAAATCATGATTTTATATCCCTCGGGAAGATAAATTAGTATCCTCTAGTCTCCTTAGGATATCCCACAAAATAATATTTCTCACTTCTAGTTCCCAACTAGTCAATGTCCATTTTCTTCACATATGTAAGGCAACCTCACACTTTAATGTGTGTAAGAATAGGCCTCTTATTACACAATAACTCATATGACGTCTTTTGCACTAACTCATATCATTTGTGTTTCGTCGGTTCAGTTTGATTTTAAGTTCGGTTTACCAAAGTAAACATATTAGATTCAATTTAGTTCTATTGGTTCTGTTTCATATGCTTATTATTTTATTTGATCAAGTTCTACATTTTTGAAATTGAAACTGAAAATAGTAGCTCATTTCATCTTCTTTTATTTATTATTAAAATAATGCAAGATAGAAAAAGAAATAATGCAAGTTATAAATTAAAATTTAGTTGTCTCATTTTTTGAAAAGAAATCCACCTTATGCATGAAAGCTCCTAGCATTTTTTTAATCAACAAAAATAAGATTTATATCTCTCAAAAAGTAAGTTTACACGGAGTAGTTTATTAAAAATATGTTTAGGGTGGATTTCTTTTCAAAAAATGAGACAATTAATTTGATACATCCCAAATAGAATTTGGGATAGATAAATTGATAGAGAGGAAGTATATTCTAAAGATGAAAAGTCAAGACAAATACAAAATATTTACAAATATTACAAGTTGTACAATTTGGTTTATCGTTTTTCGGCTTGAAACCAAACTAAACCAAATCATTCGATTTGAGCAAATTGTTATCAAACGATTTACTTATGTGAAGCTAAATCAAACGAAAGCATCAATTTTCTGTTCGATTCGATTAAACCAAACCATTTTGTCCATACCTACAATTATTCCGTGCAAAAAAAAATATGCATTTAATAAAAATGTTAGACGGATAAGGCAAAACAGAAAATAAGAATAATATATCAAACAAGCTTTAAATAGTTGATCTCCTTTCAATTTGAGAGGTTTCAATTAAGCTTGCATTGTATTGTACTGTGATATTGTTACGCCAGCAACCAGTACTAAATCTACAGTACTTTCACAATTTAAACTCTGAAGTCAGTCCACACTCCACAATTAAAGACTTAATTTCATCTGTTGGTCTTAATCATAACTAATATTCGGTTAGTATTCCGTCTTAAAGTCAACAGAGGAAACGCACCGGGACTTGTTGATAACATGCCAATCCACCAATTGGTCATTAAGGCATATCCACCGGAGCAGGCATGAGGTGAGTTTTGTAGGACTTCGTTAGTTAATCTCCTCTAGCTAACTTTGTTTTTTTTTTTAAATCAAAAGATAGAAAGATACAAAAGAATGAATGACTTGGCTATAATGAGATTATATATAGAACATAAAAGATCCAATGGGTGATGAGTCCTTCCATATCGCTAACCACACAATAATGTAGTCTAGTCGTACGGCTAACAGCCTTGTTGCTCTTCTTGCTAGCCTAATGAGAAAATAATAAATTATAACTAAAATATTCGATTTCACTAGTCACTGAAAAAGAAGAATTGATTTGACCAGCATCCAACAAAGCAAACTCAATTAAGCATAAATTTTCTAGATCATCACTTTGACCAGCCACCAAAAGGAGGTCCAGTTGAGTGCTATCTTTTTCTTCGAGTGAGGCGGTGGTTCAGAAGGAGGGCGAATAATTGAAGCTTCAGAAGAACTAGGTTGAATTTGTCTTGTCAACAATGAATGATGAACCACTCGATCGATTATACCAACAAGGAAGACATAACCTCTAGACATTGCTAGGAAAAGAACAAAACACACACGCTCAGCCAGTATATTAGATCGTCCTACCGCCAGAGTACTAGATCGTCTGGGAGCTAACTAATACTATCCTCCGTTTCTTTTTAATCGCAACATGTTGAATTTTACACTATTCACAGGCTCTACTTTGACTAAATTTTACGCTATTGTTTTATGAAAATTATTTTTTCAAAAAGATATTGTTCGATTCATCTCATTACAAAGTTTCGAAATCCGATTTTTAAATTTTATTTACTAATAGAGATTAAGATATAATTACGGTCAAAGACGTGTGTTGGCAAATGTGAAATGTTGACCGTTACAACTAAAAGAGAACGGAGGAAGTATATAACCACCCATTTTTTTAAAGCACTGTGCAATTCAATCATGCACGTTAAACAAGGATGGAGGTAATATGCATTTTTGCAAAATGATCACGTTTTCTAAAATTAGAAAAATTGATATAGTTCCATGACATATCACTATACATAAATAATCGTTAAAAGGGTCTAAAACATTTTTTAAATAATTAATTATCAAAGAAACTAATTAATGATGGGGAAGCCCTCATTGATCGGATGGATAATTCATGTCCCTTATTGGATGGATAATAATAATTCTTGGTATTTGTTTAATAGAAAATGTTTGTTGCTAATCCCCTTGTCCTGGATCAATCGGCTCTATATTAATATGCAAGTGTACCTCTCTCTTAAATGGATGTTTGTGAATACATGGTTACTAAATTTAGCAAAGAATTCAGTTATTTGACTAAAATCAATTAAAAAAAATTAAGGTTTAAATACGTTTTTAGTCCCTGCAAATATGACACATTTTGTTTTAGGTCCCTGCAAAATATTTTCCTTGTTTTTCATCCCTGCAATATGCACTATTTTGCTTTTAGTCCATCTCCAATTCCGAAACTACTCTATTTACAACAAAAATTATTGTTAGTTATATAAATCTAGTAAAAATATGTAGATTTGTCCTTTTATTTCTTTTTTTGAGGCTAATATGAGAGTTAAAATAATTTAAAACTAAGTATTCATATTTTGAAAATATTATTAAAAACTTTCTAAAAAATAAAGTAAAATACTTTTTAAATAACATGACAAAGAATTAGAGGAAATGTATTAATCGGGGTTATTTTGAGGTCAAACGGAGATTGTTATCACCAATGATGGACTAAAAAGAAAACCAACGTAATTGCAGGGACGAAAAACAAAAAAATAATTTTGCAGGGATGTAAAACAAAATGTATTATATTTGCAGGGACTAAACACATATTTAAACCAAAAATTAACCATGAATTGAATATATATACTAGTAGTAATATATTAGTTGTGAGAAACTCATCGTCACATATACAGAGAGAGAGATGAAACCTAGACTAGTTGATAGCTACATACGTAGGCATTATTTTCAATTGAGAATCTGAATTTGAAAAATAGGTGAAGTTGAAATCAATAATCACTACTTTTGAGAATTTAAAAAAACAAATCCCTCATTGAAAGATCAACGGAATACACTTAAACGGATCAAATCGGAACGGATCAGTCGGAAACAGTTCAGACCAAATAATAATCATGTCACACTTTGATAATAGTTACTCCCTCCGTCCCAATTTGATGATCTCATTTCTTTTGGGCTCAAATATTAAGAAAGTGGTTGAAAAGGTAAAAGTTGTGGTTGAGATTTGAGTATAAAAAGGTGAAATGATGTGGACCACATATTTCTTTCCAAAAAGGGAAATGAGACTATCAATTTGGGACGGTCCAGAAAGGAAATACAGGATCATCAAATTGGGACGGAGGGAGTATAAAATACAGATAAACTAGACATCTACAGAATAGACAAGATGAGATCAAATCAAAACTAGCCTTAAACAAAAGATCAGATCAGATCAGATCAGATCAGATCAGATCAGAAAATTCTAGTCCAATCATATTAAAAACATGTAGAGTGATCTCTTATGATCAACATCTGATCTTCATAAGATCAAAACAGGAATTGGAAGGCTGTCTCCAGTGAGATGTTCTCCATAGTAAAATCACACTTAATTAATGGCCGGGATTTAATCCTATTTGATTTCCAGACAATCGTTGCTCTTTGTTAGGAGATACAGTAGGGTCTATTGTCTATATATGCAACTAATATGTCCCTATATACGGAGCCTCGCTAATGGTATTGTATAATAATAACGTACTAACTTCATCACACCCTTCCTGCCTTCCATAGTATAACCCGCACGGGTAGCTCAGCTGGTCGAGTGGTGGGAAAATTGGAACTATGACTAAGGTTCGAATCCCCGCAGCGACCAGGTGGAGGTCACAGAACCTGAAATAAGGCTGGGCCTCTGGTGCACACGGGGTAAAGGCCTACTGCCACTCTGCTGACTGAGTCACCGTGACTTACACCCTCCCATGTGCTCTGTCAGGTCGGGGCGTGGGGGGCGCTTGGGGTTGACGATTCAACCTTTTGGAACTATGATACTCCGTATAATAATATAGTGGACATTTCACATGCACAATAGATTGTGGTTTACAAATAGATCCATGTTATTGCAAAAAAAAAAAAAAAAATAGATCCATGTTTTCACATTGGTTAAAATCTCAAACTAGATCAACTCATCATATTGAACTGAATTCGAATAATTAGACTTATATATAATAATAAAACTAACATAATAAAATAGTTTCACCTGATAAACTAGTTTAAACCAGCAAATTTCAATCCTTATTCTTAATACAAAAAAAAACAATCACTTGATATTGTTTTTGTAATTGTTTGTTGTTCTTACATAACAAATTCAGTTACATTAACTCATTTTCATTAATAACCGCATCACTTCCTTGTGCTAAAAAATTAGTAGAATAATGGTAATAGTAAATATTACGGACACTTGGGTTATACTCTCGTAGATCAAGAGAGGTGTGTGTGAATACATTGTGACTCTTGCCCTTATATATGTGTTAAATAAGTTAAAGGTGAGATTTTGGAATGGACGTTATTGGTGAGTAACTACGATGTAACTCTCCTTATGAGATCTGTAATTCTGTATGATATATATAACCAATAATATAATGGGAAATTTACAAGATAATTTCTTTATTATTTTCTAGAAGTTGGGAAAACATAAACCATATTAACATGCCCATCTTGGAATAGATGTTTGCAAAAAAACATTATACAATATTTAAGTAAGTTGTCATTATGGATTTTACATATTTAAAATCTTAATTTAGTATGAATTCGATCAAGATATGTTAAAATACCATTATCATAACACTGAATTTGAAAGTTTAGTACTCCCTCCGTCTCATAATGAAGAGAGCGGACAAATAAAGTGTCTTGTACCGTATATGCTATGGCCCTGTACTCAGCTTCAGTAGATGATTTAGAAACAGTGTGTTGTTTCTTGGATCACCAGGAAATTACATTTGATCCCAGAAAAACAGCATATCATGTGGTAGAGCGAGAACTGTCCAGACAACCTGCCCAGTCTGCATCAGAATAAGTTATAATTACAGAGGTATTTCGGTCAGACCTAAGCCATAAGCCGTGACTCGCTGTGCCCTGCAAATATCTGTAAATTCTCTTGACAGCTAAAAGATGAGAAATACGTGGAGCATGCATAAACTGAGATACCAGATGAACAACATATGTAATGTCAGGTCTAGTTATAATTAAGTACTGAAGTGCACCTACCATACTGCGATACTCAGTTGCATTAGCTAAAAGTTCTCCATCTGTGAGAGAGAGTGTAGTGCGTGAGGGAAGTGGAGTGCGTACCGGTTTAACGGTATGAAGATGAAAGCGCTGTAACAGATCAGTAATATATTTAGTCTGTGACAAAAATAAACCATGAGATAAGCGACGGGCCTGTATGCCCAGGAAGTAATGAAGGTCACCAAGATCCTTCATAACAAACTGAAGAGAAAGTGTATGAATTACAGACTGAACAAATGAGCTAGACAAACCTGTAATGATAATATCATCCACATATAAAAGAATATAAACAATATGTGATTGTGAACGATAAATAAACATGGACGAATCAGACTTGCTTTGAGGAAATCCATGACTCAATAGAAAACCACTAAAACGATGAAACCACGCCCGAGGGGCCTGTTTGAGACCATACAGAGCTTTACGAAGATGACAAACATGATTAGGAAACGAAGGATGAACGAATCCATGTGGTTGACGCATGTACACTTCTTCTGTTAGATAACCATGTAAGAAGGCATTTTTCACATCAAGTTGTCTAACAGACCATCCCAAATATATAGAAACAGATAAAATAAGACGTACGGACGGTGGTGAGTTTAACAACAGGGCTAAAAATTTCAGTGAAATCAATACCAGCTTGTTGTTTAAAACCCTGAGCAACTAGCCGAGCTTTATGACGCTCAACAGACCCATCAGAAAGATATTTTGTCTTGTAAATCCACTTACAACCAACTACATTTTTAGTATGATCCCAATGTACCAAATCCCAAGTCTTATTAGCAATTAAAGCATTAAATTCATCACTCATGGCAGTCCGCCAAATTAAACTCTTATTAGTCTGTGTAAAACAAGTGGGATCATCAGGGGGAGAGACAACACTAAGAGTAAAAATTTGTTTGGGTTTAAAAATACCATCTTTAACTCGAGTACGCATGGGATGTTAAGAGTAAAAATTTGTTTGGGTTTAAAAATACCATCTTTAGCTCAAGTACGCATGAGATGTACGTTGAGAGGAGGAGGTGGACTGCCATGTGGGGTGCTGTTTGGTGAAGTGGTGTCCGAGGAGTGGTCGTGGTCAGGTGAACTATTCGTAGAGGAAACGGATGGGCTGGGTGTTGTGTTAGGGACACAGAGGACGGCCTGGGAGGAGTTGGTTGTGATATGGGCGCGGGGGTTGGTGTGGTCGGTGGGATGGCAGTAGCTTCACCAAGTAAATGGGAAGTTGGGGGTACGATGATTTGGCCAGAAAATTGGCTGAGGGGCTGGTTGGGTACGGGGTAGGGCTGGGCACGGGCCGGGTCGGGACGGGTAATGCAAAATAAAATGGAACCGTCGGTTCCATTGTGCGGTTTGGTCCGGTTCGAGTATTGCAATTTTCAAAATAGGAACCGGACCTTACCCGGCCTGTTTGAAACGGGTCGGTCCGGTCCGGGTTTTACGGTTTCTATTCTCATGTCTTAAAATTAGTAAAAACTCATGAAGTTCCAAAAATCAATAACCAATAATATAGGACATTAGGAAGTTTCAAAATAACAACATAGTGGTGCACATGTAACACAAGCGATAAGTCCAATTCTCCATAATTTCATGTATATAAGTTTCAAACAATTAAAGAAATTCCAAAAATATGCAACATAGCCAAAAAAAAATATTTTCTAACATTTGTATTTAAACATGTTATCTAACATCACATATTAAAGTGATTGTTTTTTTTTTAATTTAATTTTAAGTATTAGCCAAAGTTGACACATACATGGTGGGTGGTAAACATAATTTATATATTTTAAGAACAATATTATAAAAAAATATAACAAAATCATTTTTATCAAATAATTAAATTCCATAGAAAGGAATAACTCAATAACAATAAATAGTAATAAGATATTTATGAAAAATTTAATCAATAATTTGAAAACAAAAGGATGTTACTACAACTCAATTTAAAATCCTACTTCTAGCAAAGGAAACAAAACTATTTCAAAGCCAACTATCACAAAACTATTAATAAATTTATATACAACATACGGAGTATATAACGGGCCGGGCCGGGTACCCGTTATTTTTTAATTTTGGAACCGGTCCGGTTCTTTAAAAAAAATTACCCGACCCTACCCGGACCGTTTTATGGCAACAAAAAATGGAACCGGCCCGTTTTGGACCCGAACCGCCATTACCCGGACCGGACCGCGGTTCCAAGACCCGTTTGCCCACCCCTAGTACGGGGTTTTGAGTAGAGGTGGATAACCAAGACAACCATAAGGACGGGGTGGTAGTTGTGGGTGTTGAAACAAGAGTGGGATAAGGAAAAATATTTTCATGAAAAATAACATCCCGATTAACATAGACCCTACCAATAGAAGGAGCTAGACAACGGTAACCCTTGTACCCCGGGGCATAGCCAATTAAAACACAGTGTATAGAGCGCGGTGATAGCTTGTTATGAGAAGCAGCAATAAAATTAGGAAAACAAGAACAACCAAAAATACGGAGAAAATTATGATCTAGAATTTTATTAAAAAGTTTCTCATAAGGAGTCAACCCACTCAAAATAGGTGTAGGGAGTCTATTAATAATAAAAACTGTGGTGTATAAAGCATCAACCCAGAATTGACTAGGAAGAGAGGAATCAATTAACATAGTCCTAGTTAATTCTAGTAAATGTTTATGTTTTCTCTCAGCTACACTGTTTTGAGAAGGAGTATCTGGGCATGACTTTCTAAATAAAATTCTAGACGTTAAAAAATGTTCCTAAAAAGCAGAGTTATCAAACTCACCACCACCACTCTGAAAGACTTTAATTTTCAAATTCAAAATATTTTCAACTAATTTTTGAAAATTGAGAAAGTGAGTAAACACCTCAGATTTTCTACACATAGGATAAAGCCATGTATAGCGAGAAAAATCATCAATAAAAGATACATAATATTTATATCCAAGATTGGATAAAACTGGCGATTGCCAAACATCAGAATGAATAATCTGTAATGGTGCGGTGGAGTCATGAATAACATCAGTAAAAGGAAGTCTGTGAGATTTACCCAGCTTACAAGAAACACAGTCATGTAAAAAAGTAGAAGAACTAGAAATTAAATTTTGTTGCCTAAGACGACCAAGGACTCTATCACCACAATGCCCCAGACGCTTATGCCAAATTGGACCAGGAACAACTCGGGCATGAAGAGCATGAAAAGGGTAGACATGGTCTTTATTAGTTGCCTGAAGTAGAAGCTCCCCCATTTGAGTGTCCTTAACACGAAAAGAATTTTTATCAAAAATAACTTGACAAGCATTATCTGCACACAATTTTTAATAGAAAGTAAATTGTATTTAATGTGAGGGACATGATAAACCGAGTTAAGATTTAACGGGAGGCCATTTGTATTAAGCTTTAAATTACCAATATGTGAAATAGGTAGTTTGGTACCGTTAGCGACACATACTTGATTAGTACCGGTGTAAGTAGTTTTAGAAGAAAGAATACCTTTGTGAGGAGTCATGTGAGCGGAAGCCCCAGAGTCAGGGTACCAAACTGAGTCATTGGTCTCACCAGTGGGTATGGCAGCCAGAGCGGGTGACGCTGAACCAGTAAAACAGGAGCAATGCATGGCGGAGTGACCCGGAGAAAAACATAACTGACAAACAACTGGGGGTGGAAGAGACTGATAGGACTGATCCACAGATGGAAAACCTGCACTGAGCTTGCGAGTAGAAGAAATAGGAGAATAAACAGTACAATTAACACCAGAAGTGAAATATATTACACAATGTCGAACCTGGAATTCCAGAAAATGTAGGTCCACGGGGTGGTAGAGGAACAGGTTGCTGCTGTCCATATTGCCCGCCATACGGCCACCTCGGCCTCGTCCGCCACGAGCCCTACCACCGCGCTAGCCACGTCCATCAGGACCTCTCGGAGCACCCCCCCCCCCTCCCCGAGGAGCACCCCCTCGGCCACCAAGTGCTGCGGGTGCATTAACATTGGCCGCTGCAAATGCTTGATGTACCGGTGCCGAGTCCTGAGCATCAAATAGTGCATTTGTCTTCTCCTGTGCTTCAAGAATAGGCCTCAAATTGTCCAATGTCGCATTGCCATGGAAATAATTGATAGCCGTAATAAGTGACTCATAGCCATGTCCCAGTCCAAGAATGGCATATTCAATTAATTCCTTGTCGCTAACTGGAGAGTTTATAGCTGCTAAATTTTCTGCCAAGATCTTAATTTCCAATAAATATTGATCCATATTTTGTGAAGATTTCTTTTTGATATGTGATAAGGAACGTTTAAGTTCTATGGATCAGGAAAAAAAACATGCAGACATAAAGCGTTGTTGAAGCCTATCCCAAATAAGCTGTGAATGCTTAAGATTATAAACATCCATTAAAATATCTCTAGCCAGGGTCGCAAAAAGCCAAGAACGGATGGTTTGGTCAATTTTAACCAATGATGGTAGTCCGGGTTTATTGTTTCCCTCCTACTCAAGTCCAGTATGGTGGATGGCGGAACCGGAATGGATCCATCTAGCATCCCAAAAAGATTGTGGGATACTAGAAAAGACTCAAACTGAGTCCGCCACAACAAATTGTCCCCAACCGCAGATAATCGAGTGGTCACAATGTTATTAACATTTGGTGTAGAAAAAGCGAGTTGAGATGCCATAGATGATAATAAACTCAGAGCTTGAGTAAAACCTGGTAGAAAGGACGAACTGCCTTGCTGCAGCGGTGCGATTCCATGTTGGCCAGAAAAGGTGGGACCCGAGAAGCCAAGAGAGAGCCTCCCGATGTCTGGCAGTGCGGATGCAGTTGGCTGCGGGGCAGTAGGTGGCGTTGGCGTCCAACTGAATGACTCCGGCATATTAAACAATCGGAACGAGTCTAAAGGTGGAATGGTAGACATCCGTTGAGAGATAGACGCCGGAAGAGGCGAACGAATGTGCATCGCGCCTGAGCCGATCAGCAAGAGGGAACATGGAGCCGAGGTACGCGATGTGCTGGAGCCGGTCGACGCATCAAACACTGTAGATGCCGGTGGTGCGACGGATGGTTGCTCCTGTCCTACGGGCGCCGATTCCGAAGTAGCTGGAGCGGAGATCATGATGGCGGCGACGGTGTTCTGCCCGACCATAGGATCGGTGAAGAGGTTTAGAAAGCCCTAGCAGCTGATACCATATACAAAACAATAGAATTGGGAAGTAATAGCTTACCCTATTGGGTGCCGTATGCTTATATTTATAATAAAACGTAATTAGGAAAATTAAACATAAGTCCCAAGATAATACATTATTATTCTCTTCCGATCAAATAAGTTTTGGTGATCTAAAATTGAAATTAATCCAAGAGCAAATATCATTGACCCATTCAAATATCCTTTCTTTTTTCTAATCTGTTAAAGTGTAAATTATTATTATTATTATTATTATTATTATTATTATTATTATTATTTATGTACAAATGTTTACGTAGCAGCACATCACCGCATGGTTCTTCTGTTGATGATAGTAATAGTAATAGTAATAGTAATAGTAATAGTAATAGTAATAGTAATAGTAATAGTAATAGTAATAGTAATAGTAATAGTAATAGTAATAGTAATAGTAATAGTAATAGTAATAGTAATAGTAATAGTAATGGTAATGGTAATGGTAATGGTAATGGTAATGGTAATGGTAATGGTAATGGTAATGGTAATGGTAATAGTAATAGTAATAGTAATAGTAATAGTAATAATAATTTACACTTTAACATAATCTAGTATGATAAATTTGATCATCTGTTTTTTTTTATGGTCTGATTTGATGTTCTTCAACTGTGCCAACACAATTGATAGTTACAACTGATTAATCATAACTACTCTCATAAAACTTATTAAACTATTATTTGGGCCAACGTTTTCTTGTAAGGTATGATGGTTTATCATACACCGTCCTGATAAAAGCATTTCAAAGTTGAGGAATGAGGGTCCTATAAGTTTAATGCGATTAGAATGGTTTGCCTATTCAGGAAGAACTTCTTCATGTGCTCATGTCTCTCTTCAAAGACCCAAAGAGGCCCCTCCTTCACCATTTTGACACACATATATCTACATATATATACCCCCATTCCCAAGTATCCAAAAACCAACTCAAAACATTCCTTCATCTCCAATAAAACTTCCAAGTTCCAACACATTCCTCTTAGTAATTTGCAGAAAGAAAAAGTAAGATCTTATCTTTACAGAATGGGTATCATCAAGAAGTCATCAACAACAAGGAATGTCCCAAAAGGCCACTGCGCAGTTTATGTAGGAGAGAATCAAAAGACAAGATTTGTCATCCCAATTTCATATTTAAGTCAACCGCTGTTTCAGGAATTGTTGAGCAAAGCTGAGGAGGAATTTGGGTTCACTCATCCTATGGGGGGTCTCACCATTCCTTGCCGGGAGGAGGTCTTCGTTGATATTGCATCTCATTTGAGCAGGATCTGCTAACCCACTCCTAGAGCAAAAGAAAAGAAGATAAGAAGAAGTTGAAGAACTGGTTTTTATCAAGTCTGATATGCCCGGCCCAGTTAAGACTTGCACCATTTTTTTCGAAATGTTATGAAGCATTTCGTTATATCATACTGTACCAATTAGCACTTGATAGATACAAGAAATATACTGTAGATTTTTATCAATTTATGGTTTGTGATATATACAAATCATAGTAGTTGATCATTACATGTACAAGTTAATTGACTTACAACAATATATATCGTACTACCGATTCCACTTCTCCTTTCCATCAAAGTATCAAACATGTATAGTCTACTATTCATTCCAGTTTCATATTGAAATCCTATTCAAAGATTCAGGAGTTTAGAATCAGAATCGGTTTTTTAGAAGTTTATTTGAGCCATCAGAATTATTTCTACACTTTCACCTCCAAATTTAATTTGATAGGGCCTCCATTTTAAAAAATAATAATATTATATATACCTTAAATCTTTAATTAAATTAATTACTCCGTAAAATACTTAAAAATTAGTGTAGAACAAAAGATATGTTGATGCAAAAAATCAAATTATCAAGATTAACCATGTTCGGTGATATATTAGAAAATAATGACAAATATAGATCTAAATAAGAGTGAATAAAATATGTCTTTTTACACTTTAGTGACTATAACTTTAATAATCATGATTGTGTTAACTACTACCCCCGTCCCAAAAAACTTTGTCATTTCCAAACATTTGCACCTTAATTTTGATTAGTATAATATTATGTAAGTTATAAATTTTACTTTTATCAAAGTACTTTTAACAAAGAACATTTTCATATAACTTTTAAATTATAAATCATTTTCAATAAAAAGATATATCCGGTCAAAGTTTTGAAAATGACAAAGTTTTTTGGGACGGAGGTAGTATAATGCATATGCATAGACAATAATTCAACATCCTAATTCAAGTATATTTAGAGAGATAGTTTTGATGTGTACGTATATAATATAATGAGTTATAAATGTATTATTTTTAATATTTTATTATCAAATTGTCACTTAAGACTTAAGAGAGTTAATTGTTTTCTAAAATAGAAAGTGAAAACATTTAGTTGAAATGTCTAAATTAGGACGTCCTTTAAATTTTTAGGCCCCAATCCTCCCCAAATTTGTAAAATAGTTATATATTTTTATATGTTAGAAGATTGTGTAAAAGATCATCCGGAAAAAACTAACCAAGCCACGTTAATATTTCTTTCTGGCTATGTCATTCCTATTTGTTTCTTATTATAGTTTTGTATTTTTTTACTAAAAAATATATTGAAGTTATATTCTCTCTATTCCGCTAAAATTGTCTCATCTTTCGTTTTCAGCCTATGCATTAAGAATGTCACATGTCAAATTTGACAAAATTTGTGTGGTTCTAAATCATACTTACTTTATCATTTCAATATCAATCACATAAACTAGCTTTTCTTAATAATTGTAAAACTTTATCATAACCTAGCGTTAGTGAGACGTGAGTACGTTGTATCACATAATTAAATACGAAGTATTATTTGGTTGTCTAGTGCCTCAAAATTGCTCTAGACGGCCCTGCTTAAACATTACAAAATCTACTTCTACTTCTAGAGATAGCTTGCACTCTGCAAGAGCACTTTCGAGAGGCAGATCCAAACACTTCTCGATAACAAGCTATTATGTTCAGGGGGCTAGGGACGGGCCGGTTCTGGTCGGCCCGGCCCGCCACTGTGCAGGCCTGGCCCGGCCTAGTGAACTGTCCCGAAAACCGGGCCCAGGACCGGCCCGAAGTGTTAAAGCGGTGCAGTTCCCGCCCTACCCTTCCTTTTGTACCGGCCGGGCCAAGAGGTCCATGCCTAGGTGGGAGGGCTCTAAAGTAATACTCCCTCCATCCCGTTGGAATGTTCCCGGTTTGACCTACACATATTAAGGAAATAAACTTATCAGGGGGTAAATTTTACTGTTTGGACACTGTTTGGACACTGTTTGACACTGTTTGACACTGTTTTGCACTGTTTCACACTGTTTTGATGTAGGATAACTTTCCATTTAGGGGAATAAGAACTTTCCAACATCCAAAAAAAAGAAAGTGGGAACATTCAATGGGAAGGAGGTAGTACTCCATAATCTTGTCCAGCCCCAAGATGAGTTGGGAAGCTTCAGAAAAGAAAACGGACGGCGAACCCTTCACTCCAGGCCGCCTGCGGCCTGCCGCGCTGGTAGTAGTGCCCTGCGCGGCTGCCCCTTTGGCCTTCTCGGCTTTCACCCCTAAGACCCGTTTAGGTTTCAGGTACTCCTCGTCTACCCAGCCTTGAGCCTCCTTCCTTGATTAATTGATTACTGTTTTTTTGAATGAAACGAAATGTCAGCCTTGAGCCTCATTCGTGATTTGATTACTTTATTAAATATTTCGTCAACTATTAGGTATGACAATTCAGTCGATTGTGCAAGCCGGACCAAAGACCATAACACAGCTTTTGGACCATTTCACTGAAATAAAGAATCTAAGAGTTGTTAGGGCAATTCATGCTCACCTGCTCATAACAGGGGTAATATCTTTCACTCCCACTCTCCAGACCAAGATTGTATTTGCTTACACCACAAGCCTTCCCCCGAAAAGCAACCTCCTGCTCTGGACCTTAACCAATTCTTTGAGAACCCTTAATCTCAGAAACCCTTTAATTTTTAACTCCATTATCTCCGGATTTTGCGAACGCGGGTATCATTCACTTGCTTTGCAGACCTTTTCTTTCATGCACTCAAATGGCGTTTACATAGACTCATACGCGTTGTGTAGCTCCATAACTTCTGCGTCTTGCACCAAAAATCTTGAATTCGGTGAAAAAGCTCACACCTTTATAGAAAAGTCGGGTTGGTTTTCTAGTGTGTATGTTGGTTGTGCCATGATCGACTTATACACAAAATTGCAATGCATCAGCAGTGCAGCTTCACTGTTTGACGAAATTCCCATAAGAAACAGTGTGTGCGCTAATGCACTTTTATCCGGCTACACTGAGTGTAAGATGTGGGAGAAGGCACTTGCATTAGCCAGAAGGCTGCCTTCTTTATATTTAGAGATGGATCATTTCACGTTTTCCGCTGTTTTGCGTGCATGTATTGGGATTTCTACAGTTGGATTGGGAATGCAGGTCCATGGATGTGCCATTCGTAAAATTCGTAATATGGAAAGCGATGTATTCCTACAAAGCTTGCTGATTGAAATGTATGGAAAATGTGGGCTCTTAGAAAAGGCTAGACAAGTCTTTAGAATGACAGCGAGAAATAGAGATCTTGTTCTATGGACTTCAATGCTTGGTGTTCTCGGACGAAATGGGAGTTACGAACAAGTGATAGCAGTGTTCACAGAAATGGTAACCAAGGGAATCAAACCGGACGGTGTGTCGTTTTTGACAGTTATCTCAGCTTGTAGCCACACTGGCCAAGTGAACCTTGGAATGGAGTATTTTGAATCAATGGCTCGTGATTATGGATTAGAACATAGTCCGGAGCACTACAGTTGTCTGATCGATTTGCTTTGTCGCGCAGGAGAGTTAGAAAAGGCATGGAAATTTGTAGAAGAGTTTTCCTCCAAAGGAAGTAGGGGTTTCACTGTTTCCATGTGGGGAGCACTGCTTAATGCCTGCAATGATAGTGGGAATGTGGAATTGGGTAAATTTGCAGCTAAGAAGGCGATTGAGTTGAATCCTCATAATGATGGGATATATGTTATGTTGTCCAACTTATATGCAACAAACAGTATGTGGAGTGAGATTGAGGAAGTGAGGGAACACATAAGAGGAAAGGGGCTAAAGAAAGACATTGGCTCTAGTTGGATAGATGTTGCGACTTGAATTGCACTAGTTCGTTGTGCTAAGAAACCTTGACGTGTAAATTACAAAGCCCCCAATTGGCAGCCTTTATCGGCTAATTCTTGCTTATTACACTTAAGCAGAATACGAGTGTGTTTGGTAACACAGCTGTGGGGTGAATCAGCAAAATCGGGTGAAAGTGCATGACTTGTGGCTGAATTTTCTAAACAGGCCACAAATTCCCATATACATGAATATTATTATACCACAGCAGCTTCATTCAACAATTTCATATCATGTTATCACCACCCTGTGTGCCTTGTAAATCTTTGGCATCACTGCAACATTCCAAAGTCTAGGAGAGAATACACAAATGATTATTCGTATAAGGTAACATTTTGTTTCATCGCTGCATTATATGAATATTCACGCTTTTCACTCATGTTTCTCAAGTGTTGTTACTTGTTTATGTAGGACTGCTTCTTTACACAACAATTGGATTTGTCTAGAGATTGGGAGTTAAACTAACAATTGGATTTGGATTCTTTAATGTAGGACTGATTCTTTACTTTAACAATTGGGAGTTAAAATAAAAGTTATGTATCAGTTTTTGACATTTTTGTGAAGACCTTGCTCTAGGGTTCTCTTAAAAATCTCTAATTTTCGCTGCAAGCTTTCATGTAACCGTTTTCCTGTAGAGGTTGCGATTAAGAAGATGGGTGTCCAAGTACTAGCTTCTAGATGATGCCTTTGGTATAATCATAAGTGACTGTTGAACATATGGTCATTAAATGAGGGTATGTTTGGATCCTGGAAAATGCTAGGTAATGAATATTGCGAATAAAATATGGGGCAAAATTTTAAGCATCTGGGGAAATAAAGAATAGATTTAAACTCAAAAAATTTAGTTGGATATATGTAAATATATAGTTGAATACATTTAAAATTTCAATTATGGAAACAATATAAAATCTTTCTATATGTAAATATCAATCATATGACATTATTACACTTTCCTTTGCAATTTAAATAATTGTCCCAAATATTTGTAAAAAATATATATATAACTACTTTCCCAAAGCAAGATAACATCTATATGCGTCATATTTGGAGAGACTTATTATGCTTTAGGCAATTTGTCTTGAATTTTACAACATAAAACCAAACATTTTCTTCACATTTTTTGCCTTTGCATTTTCCAATGTAAAATCAATTATTTGAAGCCAACTGTCAGTTGCATTTGCATTTCCCTGGACCCAAATACACCTTACAGGGGGTTGCTAAGAAAATTTGGGGAGTGTTTGGATAAAGGTCTTGGGAATTCTATGTACTTTGTGATGTCAAAGTTGCTAGATTCAAGTCTCAAAATGATCCCTGGTAGTGCAAAAAACATTATATACGTAGTATAGAACAGCCCTGCTTCTTGTACATGCCGCCGAGTTGCACACGTCGTGTAAACACAGTCAATGAAGGCTACTTTTGTGGTGTTCACAGCAGCTTGTACACGACGTCTACTTTTTTTTCACCGTGTATAAATAGTTTTTCTATATATAAGCGTTGTTGTGATAATTGAGAAAAACTTGTTTCTTTAATAAATAAAAAAAGTGCCCCTTCATTTGTTTCACCATTTGTTTTTTGCAAAAACAAAATTACTCGTAGTTGTTATCAATTAAATTATGGCTCAAGATAACATTATAGCGGATGGAGGAAAATGATTCCAAACATAGCTATGTGGCATAGAATGAGCGGCCCTTGCAAGATTATGGGCCACCCATACCCAAACTGTTCCACCATTTATGTGCATAACAGGGAGAACACACAATTGGTTTAATTATTGAAGTTGGCCACATTGATATTCAACAACTATTCTATTGCTATTTTGTGCATGTAATCTATCTGGAGGTCTTTCCTTTTTTGCCAAATGTGTGTGGCCATTTATGGTTTAAAGTGAAATATAGAAAATGGGGAGAAAGAAAATGAAGAGGAAGAGTTTATTTTATGTTGGTTATATTTTATGTCCGGGTCAGGCCTAGGCCCGGCCGGGTCTGGATAGCAATGGGTTAGGCCCGGGACTAGCACATTTGTCTACCGGTTCCGGGGCGGGTTTGGGTCGGGCCGGGTCCGGTTCTATTTTTTATTTTGTTTTTTTGTTTTCTTGATTATTTCATCCCCTATCCCCCTATCCCCCATCCCCCAAACCCATCGGAAACACCCAGCCCAACCCATTTAAACCTAGCCCAAACCAAAAAAAATTAATAATAAAAGGCCGGTTCACATTTAGACAGTCCCGGAACCGCCCCGGTTCCGTCCTAAAACCGGGCATAGACCCGGAATTGGTACCCGGTTCCTGGGTCGGGCCCACACAGTACCGGGCCAAGCCGGTTCCCGGGTCGGGTGGCCCACACCGAGGCCATCACTAGCAGCTATAGGAAGGAAACAAGATTAACAATACCAACTAGGATATGCTGTTTGCATTTTCTTCATTTAAAACCCTTCTTAGCATCATTATTTTGAATTCTGATGGAGACAGTTTTCTTTTCGACAATAAAGTTCTCTCTTGTTTTTAAATAGACTTCATTCCCTTAATCTATTGTCTTTATTTTGGATATATTCCTCTTATACCGTTATACAGAGTATCAGATTAATTCTGTTTCTAAAATAAAACAATAGTACTGTCATTTACTCATTTTCTATTCTTTCTTTCTTACTCTCTCTCAAATCATTCTCTCCTAAAGTGCTGTCCAACTTATTAAGGAAAAAATAAATAAAATACCCCAAACTTTGAAGGGGTGTGAGGTAAGCACCCCAAACTTGCATATGTAATTTAAGTATCCTAAATTTTATATAAAAAGTTATTTTAGCACCATGATCATGCATTATTTCTTTCAAAAATGTTAATTTTTTGTGTTAATTTCATAATTTAAAATATTTTAGCATTCATGAAGATACAATTAACAGTCTAGACTTCCATTGTAAAATAAATAATACTACCCCAACTCTATATAGTTGGAGCATTTTTGAATTTTTTTTCTGAATTATGCAATTAACATCAATTTCCATTTTTGAAAAAAGTAATATATGAACATGGTGCTAAAATAACTTTTTATATAAAGTTTAGAGTATTTAAATTACATATGAAAGTTTGGGGTATTTATCTCACACCACTTCAAAGTTTGGGGTATTTTAATTATTTTTCCCACTTATTAAACCATTTTTTGTATATGTTAGAGCATCTTCAACGGTACAATGTGCACGGTGCACACGTGGCATGAGAGATGACCACATAAATATTAGCAAATAAATTATTTCTCTCCTTATTTGAATGATTTTATACAGTTTTGGTAAGTTATTCTCCACAATGTCAAAGAGACCGTCTAATGTTGACATTGTTGTTGACATTGCAGGGAAAAACTTACTAAAATTATATAAAATCATTCAAATAAGGAGAGAAATAATTTATTTACTAATAATTATGTGGCTATCACCCATGACACATGTGCACCGTGGACATTATAGCATTGAAGATGCTCTTAAATGTTGAGCAGTAGACCATGAGGGCTCCACATTTCATAAAATAAACAAACAAATCAGAGAATGATAGAATACAATGGTAAAACAAACAATTCATAGAATTAACAAGGAATAATCTCTACGACAGAGATTTATTGTTAGGACTGACTTAGCAGTCAAAGTTTCATTCTACGACCCGAAAACGATGCACATTTATGGTTTATGACGATTGACGGCACACATTCAGTGTATTCACACAAAGTTTTTCACTCGTGATAATGAACATTTGTATTTCATATAATGTACAATTCTCAGATCTAATAGATTCATTCTCATTTTCCTATTTAGATCATGTTCTCATATGATCTACATTCTACATACTAGTATGATCTACATTTACTAGTATTTTGGCATAGTGTTTTTGGAGAATTTCTTTAACTGACTTCTCAATCGAATTTTAAGTTGAAATTTTGTAGAAATAATCTACACTTCATGTAAAACACACTCACAAAATTTTTCACCTCATATCCCGGAGGTGAACTTTTCTTTCTCAATATCAATGTCACTATATCAATTTTTCTTTTGTTATAGGAACCCCTTCAGGTCCCTCTGTATCTCTACCACTGCACCTACGGCCTAATTACTCTGGAGGGACACTTTTTTTACGTTTGCCAGTACCATCAAGGCTGCAAGCTATAGCATTGCTAATATATCTGAGCTACCGGTGGGCGTAGCTCAACTGGTAGGTAGCAAGGGAGTGCCACAAGGGTTAGGTCTCGGGTTCGAATCCCGGCAACTGCGATGAGGGGTTACTATGCTGAAAAATGCATAGGGCCTCTGCAAGTACCGGGGACAGAGCCCCACTCTCTATCTGTCAGATTGTGATTATAGTCCAATTTACATCCTCCCATCGTGCCGTCTGGTCGGTGGTGGGGGGCCCTCAGGGATGGGGTGTCATCCTTTTTTTGCTAATATATCTGAGCTTAGGTATTTGTAGTTCCATTTCATTGAGTATGATTGTCTCATACTTTCATAGTCACCTGGCACATATAAGGTTTGTCTGTTTTCTTTGTTTACAAAAGAGAGTAAACTCCAAAACACAAATAATGGAGGGGCCGCACGGCCCGCACTAGAACATGAATATACAGAAGGGGAAGAAAAGATATAGAACGTGTTCTTTTGGAAGACCAGATGACCTGACAAGGGACAGAATTAGAGGACATAATCGTCATATATAATTGTACGTATGTATTCTAATATCTTACTCCCAGAGTCCCAATTTGTCATATGAAATACTCCTTATTTGTGTGGAAGAGATAGAAATAATACACCCCGAAAGAATAACTTAAATTGGAAAGTGACAAAGTTTTAGTTGAAAAATGTGGATGCATTGTGGTATAGGAAAATTGGATTCATTTATGAAAATTTTTAGCATTTTTATTCAAACCTTGATATACTTGGAAGGGAAAATCGCAATTTTAGTTCCTGAAATAGTCATCAAAATGAAATATCAGACCCGTATTTCTGAGATTATAAATATTGCCTCTCAATTGTCCAAATTGTTGTAAATGTGGGTCCTTTAAGGGTGAAATGTACCCTCGCCCACATTGTATATTTCACCCCTAAAGGGATCACATTTACGGTATTTTGGACAATTGAGAGACGACATTTACAAACTTGGGAACACATGTCTGACATTTCAATTTGGTGACTATTTCAGGGACTAAATAACTGTCCATATTCATTCTAATTTTTGAGGTGAATGATGCTTCTTATTTTAATAAATTTGTACGGAGTATACATAAGAGAAAATGTACTACCTCCGTAACATTGGGATGTTCCCATTTGAAAAGTAGGTAGATTAAGAATAGTGAAAGGAGATATGTATTATTAGGGGTATGATGGGAAGATAGTGAAATAATGTGATGGAATGAAGGATAAATCCAAAAAAAGTAGGTGTAATAGTGTATTATTTTTAAAATTATTGAGGGTATAATGGGAAGAATTAGAAATTGGAAGATATTAATGTTACGTCCAAATAAGGAAAGTGGGAAGATATTTACGTTACGGAGGTAGCACAAATTTATAGGGGCATTTCCCATCAAACAAAAACAGTCAAATCGTGACATATCACAATCTAAAACAACCCCCAAAACAGACAATATAACAGCTAAATAAAAAGTTTTAACAGCTAAGGTCCGGAGAAAATTTCCGATCATATATTTCCGGAGGATAGATCCTACACAAAGTTTTAAATAACAATGTTATGAGGCTGGATGTAGTACAATTTTGTCTCCTCCATTTAGCCGTACTCAATGCATGATATGCATGTAATGTTTTCTCCTAGTACATATTAATGTATACTTGTATTGATTTTTGCCAATATAATACGGAGTATGCAAATGTTTTTCTTGATCGTCAATAATTCAATATGCAATTGTTATAAACCATATACTTATATTTTAGAAAAACTTCGATAGTTTATTCACCTTTCCTAGCATATGATGACTTGAAAAAGAAAATATTAAATAATTTGTAATAAATGATCAAAACAAGAATAACGGATAAAAACATGACTTCTGACTTTGACTATAAACATGTTCAGGGAGTGTTTGAATCTGATTCTTAAAACTGCGTATGTTCCTTCAAGGAGCAGAAGCCGAAGTTGGATGAAAGTGCATAAGTACTTCTGGTGCTCTAATTTACTCCTAGAATTAATTTTTTTAGAAACTGGGGGAGACCAGCTTCTGAAAAATTATTCTGATTCTGCTTTTAGTTCCAAACACCCCTAAAACATGAGAGTGATTATAAAAGTTTACACATTTTAATTTCGTTTTTGTCTATGAACTTCATTTTAGTAATGCCTTATAAAAAAACTTCAGAAAACGTCTGATAGAAGAATTCTCTTTTTTACAGAAAAACTTCTTAAACATAACCTAACCTCACTCAATCAAAGCCTACATAAGATATAATATTTCCATTCCCTGCCTAAATGGCTAAATTATATATTAAGCTTAGTTTAGCACAACAATCTCAATTAAGGGAATTATATATTAAGCTTAGTTTAGCACAACAATCTCAATTAAGGGCGTATGCTACATTAAATAAGAGGGAGGAAATACAAAGTAGTTTTGCCACAATATTGTGGGATTTGAATAAGGGGAAAAGAACAGTCAATTAATGTGGGGTCGTAGGTGATGTTTATAAAGGAGTTGCAAGTAGTTTGCTTAGCTGGTAACATTTTCAGGCCGAGCCAGCTGACGGGGGTGGGCCGGCAAGAGTAATGTGGTCTTCATGTGGTGTGCTGAGTGGACATCCGGTTCAATAGTATTGAAATGAAGCTCTCCACTATTATTAGTTACTCTATCAAATAATGTTCGTACTTTCCTTTTTCGATGGTAATTAAATATTTTTTTACATTTTAAATCTGAAAATATAACACCCAAAATTTTCTATTCAGCTCTCAATAGTTGGTTTTGAAATTCCCATCAGCTCTCAATAGTTGGTTTTGAAATTCCCATTGACAAAGTATAATTTATCTCTCGGGTGATATTTGCAAAACGTGTTTGGTTCCGCCCCATGAACGCATCTGAATCGCTTGCGGGGAATGTTATCATGTTCATGTTTGAACACGTTTGCAACAGTCATCACGAGCGGGGTAAATGTTATGTTCTTCGGACGGGGTGGTGCAGCTGCTGGCATGGGGCCCAGACAGTCCGCCAACCTTGTAGTAGGTTGAGGGGCCGTTCAGTCCCGCACTCTGCTTTCTTCTTCTAGGGCCGCATAACTCCTGGTCCTCTCCAACACCTCTGGGTAACTTGTCCCCGGGTTCTTCTTCAGCTCCCTATATAACTCCCCGGTTTGGAGAGCATCAGTAAAAAGGAGGATTGTTGTTTCATCGGTCATGCCGGTCACCTTCAGAGTCTCGCTCCTCCACTTGGTCAGGAAGCCGCTGATCGACTCCTTTGGTCCCTGCCTCACACTGGTCAGGTAACCAAAATGTAATTTTGGGGTGGTGCTGGAAGCGAACTGTGCCAGGAACAGTGTGGATAACTCCGCAGAGCTCCCGATCAATCCGGGTGATAATGTGCCAAACCACTCATGGGCTGGCCCTCGGAGGGTGCTGAAGAATAGCCTACAAATTGCAGCATTAGTGGCCCCCAAGAGCATGAGGCCACTTTGGTAACTTCTTAAATGTACAAGGGGATCTACCACCCCATCATACGTCAGGCCGGCCGGGGGTCGGCAGTCTCACAGAATCTCTGCATTCATGATCTCCCTTGTGAAGGGAGAAGTGATCCCAACCCGTGCCGTCGGGGTTTGTTGGGTCGTCCGGTTCATCTGCTCTCTCAGTTCAGCCATCTGCCTTCTCATCTCGGCAATTTCTTCATCCTGGGCCGTTCGGGGAGCTTGGGGTGGTGTTCTTAAATCTACGCATTCTGGGACCCTGTCCGGGGGAGGGGCAGCTGTGTTTGCTCTCCTCCGGATGAAGCGCTCTCCATCCCTCTCCACGTACTAGAAGTGTTGCCCAACGGGATCCACCATGGGGGTAGCTTCTCTATATTGGGCTTCGTTTCTGGGTATGAACGGGGTTTGGTTTGTCGGGGTCTGCTGTGCGCACCGAGGGGCGTGGGCCCTCCACTGGTTCCCCCGGTGTGCCTGGGAATGTGCTGAGGCAGTGGTGGTCTCAGTGGCCTCCCCTTCATCGAAGGATGGCAAGGAACGGATAGGGGAGAATTGCTCATGAGTTTCGTTGGTGTATCCTCCTCCTTGCTCCTGCTCGTTCGCCATGCGCTGCATGGCAGCAGCCATGTCCCTCATCAGTTGGGGATTCCTCTGGACATCTTCGGGGATTATGCTTTCAAACTCTCTCGTGGCACTCCCACTGGCTTGCCCCTGTGTGGACCAGCCTTCGGCGGGCCCATGACTTCCCCGGCCTCTGGTGGCAGAACTGGGCGTTGCTGTATAGATTCTGACCATGTTTGAAGATGATAGTGCTTGACTCAATTGGTTTGCTTCGGATTTTTGTTCAGTTTCCCTCAGATGACGCCAATGTTGAGATTTTATCCCGTAAATCCGAAAGCCCAACACACGCTTTGGATATTAAGGACGTTTGGTTCTGGTTTAGAAAGTGCATAAAATATAAAATAATGAATTAAGAAGTACTCAGAAGCTAAATTGTATTAAGTAATTCGGTGATTACAATTGAACTTCCCGAATGGTACGTCGGTACGAGTTTGAATACAATACAAGAGAGATGATTCTATTGCTAAGCTCTGAGTATGAAAATGTTAACCCTTTACAATGTGGGATGCTGACGTGGTCGAACCCCGTTGGATGCTGCTTTTGCCACTTGTGGCCCCATGCCACTACTTGCTACTGCCATGCTGCAGCATTAAATGCAGCTCCCACTTGTTCGGTGTGCGGGACCCCCTTTGAAAGTATTTGATGTTAGTACTTTGTTGATTGTCTTATGTGGACAAATCCACGCGAATGTCGTTCGGGAAGTCTTGAGACGTCCTGCTCCCGTTGGGCCTCCTGTCCTGCTGGGCCTTCTTTATGATTCGGTCGGGTGTGTTAGGCTTGGGCCTAATACCGCAACAACAAGTATTAATTTAAATATTCAAAGTACATACTAACCTATATTTCCGATATTCGGGCGGGTCGGGTTGGGATTTCACAAACCCTACCCGCCACCCGGTCTAGGCCCAATACTAATCGGATTTTCGGTTTCGGGTTTTTCGGGTCGGATATCCACTTCGGTTCGGAAAATATCCGGAAAAAATATCGGTTCTTTCAGGTCGGATCGGGTTTTGCTCAGCCCTAGCTCCAGCTACTAGGAGCGCGCTCCAGCTACTTGGAGCGCGCTCCAGCTACTTGGAGCGCGCTCCAGCTACTTGGAGCGCGCTCCAGCTACTTGGAGCGCGCTCCACCTCCTTGGAGCGCGCTCCACCTCCTTGGAGCGCGCTCCTGCTCCTTGGAGCGCGCTCAAACTCCTTGGAGCGCGCTCCAACTACTTGGAGCACTCTCCTGCTACTTGGAGCGCGCTCCACCTACTTGGAGCGCGCTCCGGCTACTTGGAGCGCGCTCCGGCTACTTGGAGCGCGCTCCGGCTACTTGGAGCGCGCTCCGGCTACTTGGAGCGCGCTCCGGCTTCTTGTTGGAGCACGCTCCGGCTCCTTGAAGCGCGCTACGGCCAGTTGGAGCGTGCCCCGATTAGTTGGAGCGCGCTCCGGCTGCTTGGAGCGCGCTTCGGCTGCTTGCAGCGCGCTGCAGCTCCTTGCAGCGCGCTCCAGCTCCATGGAGCGCGCTCCGGCTACTTGGAGCGCGCTCCAGCTACTTGGAGCGCGCTCCAGCTACTTGGAGCGCGCTCCGGCTACTTGGAGCGCACTCCCGCTACTTGGAGCGCGCTCCAGCCTCTACTTGGAGCGCGCTCCAGCCTCTACTTGGAACGCGCTCCAGACTCTACTTGGAGCGCGCTCCAGCCTCTACTTAGAGCGCGCTCCAGTCTCTACTTGGAGCGCGCTCCAGCCTCTACTTGGAGCGCGCTCCAGTCTCTACTTGGAGCGCGCACCAGCTTTTCGAGCGCGCTCCAGCTACTTGGAGCGCACTCCGGCTACTTGGAGCGCGCTCCGGCTACTTGGAGCGCGCTCCGGCTACTTGGAGCGCGCTCCGGCTACTTGGAGCGCGCTCCGGCTACTTGGAGCACGCTCCGGCTACTAGGAGCGCGCTCCGGCTACTTGGAGCGCGCTCCGGCTCCTTGGAGCGCGCTCTAGCTTTTCGTTGGCGCTCCAGCTTTTCGAGCACACTCTAGCTACTTGGAGCGCGCTCCAGCTTCTTAGAGCGCGCTCCAGCTACTTGGAGCGCTCTCCAGCTACTTCGAGCGCGCTCCACCTACTTGGAGTGCGCTGCAGCTACTTGGAGTGCGCTCCATCTACGCTCCAGCTACTTGGAACGCGCTCCAGCTTTTCGAGCGCGCTCTAGCTACTTGGAGCGCTTCACCTACTTCGAGCGCTCCGACTTTCAAGCGCGCTCCAGCCACTTGGAGCGCGCTCCAGCTTTTTGAGCACGCTCCAACTGCTTGGAGCGCGCGGGAAGTAACTGGAGCGCGCTCCAACTACTTGGAGCGCGCTCCAACTATTTCCCGCGCGCTCCAACTACTTCCAGCGCGCTCCAACTACTTAGAACGCGGTTCAACTTTTAAAGCGCGATATAACTTTTAGAGCGCACTCCAACTACTTAGAGGTGGGCAATCCAAACATTGGGAAGAAATGGAAGATTAATTAAGGTGGGCAATGGAAAAGAATTAGATGTGGAGGTCAATGGAACTATCTCATTAATTCTAGAGAGTGGCTTCATTCTCCATCTTCGTGATGCTCTATACGTACCTAATATTACTCATAATTTAATGTTTGTATCGAAACCAAATGTTGATGGTTTTGCATTTAATTTCGTATACAACAAAGTGACAATAAGCTTGAGCTCAAGTGTAATAGGATTTAGTTGCATGGAGGGGAACCTCTATAAATTATGCTTGGACATTAATTTTACGGAATTCCCGTTGTCATTTAATATAACTGAAAATCCTTGCAAGAAAAAGAGAGAATTGGAATCGTCATCCAATTTGTGGCATCAAAGGTTGGGCAGCGTATCACGAGATCGTATGATAAGACTCATGAAAGACAGTATTCTTCCAAGTCTTTACTTCTCAGATTATGACAAGTTTGTGAAGTGTTTGAAGGGAAGTTGTCTAAGAAAGGTGTCACACGAAGCACCGGGTTGTTAGAATTGATGCATTAGTGATCTTAAGTCCTTTATCACTTTCATAACCGATTACTCGCGCTATATGTACCTATATTTGATGGGGGGGATCCAAATCACTAGACATGTTCCAGGCTTATAAAGCCAAAGTTGAAAATCAACTTGATCGAAAGATCAAAGTAGTGAGATCGGATAGGGGTGGTGAGTTCTATGCTTGACACACTGATATTGGTCAAGCTCCCGGCTCTTTTCATGAATTTTGTAAAGATCACGGGATCATTGATAAGCACAACAATTATCTATATTTTATATAGGTAATTATGATTATCTGTACAAATTTTCAAAGATAAAACAGATAAAAATCACAATTTGAGCGAAATAGCACTTAGACGTCAAAAATGAAGAAATGAGAGTCAATGGGGAAAAAGGGACCAAGAACCGGCACATCGGGGTCAACAACGGGCGTCAAACGGAGCAAAAAAGTGAAGAAAACACAAAATGGGGTTAACCGGCGCCGGTCCACTCCATAACCGGCGTCGGTCTGTTGTTTTTTTCGCACAAATGGCAATCCAGTAGCTTAACCGGCGCCGGGATGCCCTTATAACCGGCGCCGGTTAGGCCATTTTTTCAGCTATTCCTGCGCTCAGTGAAGAACCGGCACCGGTTAGGTCTGAAACCGGCGCCGGTTAGGTCCGATTCTGCATAAAACATAAAGACGTGCAGCAATATTTTGATGGGAAAACTTCACCTTCTTCATGATCTGATCAAATATCTCTCCCATGCCTAATTGCTGGGCTTGAATAGACTAAAAGATGCTAATCTTTAGTCTATATAAAGCCCCCAATTCATCAAACAAGATCATCAATCCATCCTTGAAGCTTAAATTTCAGTTTTTATATTTTATTTTTGCATTCTCTTGAAGTGTTGGAGAAGAAGTCATTTCTCTCCTCTACAATTGGTTCTAGGTATTATTTCTTGTATGTTATTGTATTCCCTTTATCTTAGTTACACTTTTGTAATTAATATGAGCATTAGAGGCTAAGTTCTTAGCTAAGGCTAGGGATGAACTTCTATGCCCACTAGGTGTTTGATAAAAGTTCTAAACCAATAAATTGTGATTTATCCTTTACATTTTGATTGTTTATGACTATGGTGTACAACATAGAAGTATGTTAAATTTAGTTTATACTTGCAATTAACGTTGAAGTCTAAACTATCAACATTAAAGGATAAACATATATATTACCGAGAATAGAAATATATCCGGTATTATATGATACGGGTGTGATGTCTTGATATTCAACGGGGGTTTTCGGTAAATGAATGTAAGCCGTAACGGGACTTACACGTAACGAAAATCACGCTCTCGCTGCCTTAACCGGAGTTGAGAATATATTAGCGACGTCGTTTTCATAATTATTGGTAAAGAACTAATATTCAACCCTATGAAAGCATTTAAGTGATTCCCGAAGCCTTAGCCATTATTATCATTCATCTTAAACTCAAATTAATTAAAGTAATATCCCTGAAAATTAAAAAAGGAAGAACCAAGTTGTTGTTTTCACAACAACACACAAATCAAAATCCCTACACTTTACTCGTTTATTTATTTAAAGTCAACTACTCTCGGACTAAATTAAACAACGTTTCCCTGTGGATTCGACCCGGTATTTCACCGGAATTTATTACTATATCGGCACTTGTACACTTGCAAGTTTAGCCCGGTCAATCATCAACCAATATACCATGCCCGACATCCCTTAACAAAATGGGGTTGTCGAAAGGTGGGATAGAACTCTTATGCATATGGTCTGAAGTATGTTGGCCAACTCAAATCTTCCCCAATCCTTATGGATCGATGCCCTTAAAACAATAACCCACATATTAAATGGAGTAGCATCTAAATATGTCCCTAAAACTCCATATAAGCTATGGACAAGTAGGAAACCTAGTTTACGTTAAATAGAAGTGTGGGGTTGTCCGGCTACAGCAAAAGTGTATAATTCTCAACTGAAGAAACTTGACATGAGAACCATTAGTTGTTCCTTTATTGGCTATCCTGAGAGATCTAACGAATATAGGTTCTATTGTCCATCTCATACTACCCGAATTGTTGAGACTCGACATGCTAAATTCCTTGAAAATACTAACATTATATTAGTGGGAGTAGTAATGGTTCAAACATTCGCGATGAACTTCAAGAAGGTACTGCAATGAATCCAACTTTTATTGTGCACATTTCACCTAACTTCTCACTTGAAAAGCATGGTGGAAATCATACGCCTCATAATAATGATGCAACAAATCAAGACGCGAATGAAACACCAATCAATGTTGAACCAACTCCACCTGTAACTAATGGAGTTCCAGAAAATCAGCAATCCATAAGAAGATATCAAATGGTCAGACGCCACACAAATATCGATGAATGTTTGATATATTTAAATGAAGATGCCGACCTTGATTTAGGGAAAGTCTTAAACCCTATATCTTTCTTTGATGCCATTAACCGTGATCAATCGACTCATTTAAAAGAAGTCATGAATGAGGAACTTTTTTCTATGAAGAAGAACAATGTTTGGGAACTTGATGAATTACCAAAGTGTCAAAAGCACGTTGGAAGCAAGTGGTCTTTAAGACTAAATTCGATCCAAAGGGAGACATTGAAAGATACAAGGCAAGATTGGTCGATAAGGGCTACACTCAAAGGGAAGGTGTAGATTATCAACAGGCCTTTTCACTCGTCTCTCGAAAGGACTCCCTAAGGGTCATTATGGCTTTAGTAGCTCACTTTAATCTTGATCTACATCAAATGGACGTCAAAACAGCCTTCTTAAAAGGAGATTAACATGATGATGTTTATATGATTCAACCAGGAGGTTATGTTTCCAAGAGTAAAGAACATCTAGTGTGTAAACTCAAGAAGTCTATTTATGGGCTTAAACAAGTTTCTCGGCAATGGTACCTTAAATTTGATGAATTTATGAAATCAAATGGATTCAATAGAATCAAAGTAGATAAATGCACTTACCTCAAAATGAGTGGGAGCAATTTCATCATACTTGTGTTATATGTTGATATCATCATACCTCAAATCAGACTTGGATTTATTGCATGAGACAAAACGCTTATTATTTGGCCATTGTGACATGAAAGATCTAGATGAAGTTTCTTATGTTATAGGCATTGAAACTCATCGAGATAGAGTCAAAGGGACGTTAGGATTGTTCTAAAAGGCATACATGAAGCGCATTTTAGAACGTTTCAACATGCAACAATGCTCTCCATCAGTTTCTCCAGTAGTTAAGGGAGATGTTTTTGTGTCATTCTAATGCTCAAAAACCGAGGTTGAGAAAGAGCAAATGAAAAATATTCCTTAAGCTTCTGTAGTTGGAATTATGATGTATGCTTAAGTTTGTACTCATCCAAATATCGCATATGTATTCGGTATGTTGGGTAGGTATCAATCTAACCCAGGATTAGATCATTGGAAAGCCGCTAAGAAAGTTTTGCGGTATCTTCAAGGGACTAAGGAGCACAAACTTACTTATCAGAGGTCTAATAATTTATAAGTGGTGGGATGTTTTGATTCTGACTTTGCCAATTGCAAAGACAATAGGAATCTACTTAGGGATACATTTTCTTGTTGTCGGGTGGGTCAATATCTTGGAAAAGTCACAAGCAGAGACTTACGACTACTTCAACAATGATGGTCGAATATGTTATGGTGTACAACGCAATGTGTCATGGGATGTTGTTAAGGAATCTTATTGAATGATTCAAAGTAGTAAATTCTATCTCAAGACCACTAAGCATTTATTGTGATAATTATGCGGTTCTGAGCTTCTCAAACAATAACAGTTCGAGTGGAGCGGGATTGCTCCTCGATACAGAATATTTGTTCGTTCCATAAATAGTAGAGGAAAATGAAATCTGTATCGTACACATCAGCACAAATGATATTCTAGCAGATCCTCACACTGAAGGACTTTCGCCCAGTATTTTTCAAAGACATGTCACTAATAATATGGGCTAGGCTTGATTAAAGATCCTGTTTAAGAAATTATAGTGCAGTGCCTATGAAATGTTAAGTCCTAGAGTGACAGTTTTCCATCATTCTGGTCTTATACTGATACATTTCATCTTTCGAGTCCCAGATGGATAATTCATTTAACTTTCGGGTCCTAAATTGATAAAATTCCATTATCTATCTTATGTATTAATTTCAAGTACTTGATTTAGAATTCCTCCTTAAGTATGTTTTGTCTATTCTTCATTGTGCACACAATAGACAAACAAAATACCCTAAGTTTAATGTCATTTGGCTTATATTAATCCTTATACACTTCAAGAAGTGTAAAAGTATGACTAATGGGTGTCTCGGTTTATATTGACCTATTAGACTGTATTTGTTTTTTTTTTTGTTTTTTTATATTATTATGGAGTAAAGTGAACTTTTCTTGACCAAAACTTACTTTAACTTATTGTTGGGTTAATGGCCCAATCAAGGGATCGACCCATTACCCCCCATCGGCGAACGTCTAGGCGCTACAAAGGTGTAGGTCTCAGACGAACGTCGCCGAGGTACCGGGGGAAATTATCCATCACAGCCCAACGACACTACCGACGTACGGCCCACCGAGAATGCTCAGGCTCAGAGGTTCTAACCCCTAAGCTAGCCGGCACGTTCCTGCACTGGCAATCAGGGGACGTACGGCTCCCTGCCCTTGGCAAAGATCATCACGGAAAGGAACGGGACTCGGGAGGACATCCGTCTCCAGATTTCTGGGCAGAAAACCAAGATTCTGGCGGGAAGCGCATTTAATGCTATGAATTTGGTGGTTGAGACCACAACCATCCATAGCCCTCCACTTCAGCATATCCACCTGCCCTTTGGTAGTATAAATAGTACTCCCTTCGTCCCGCTATGATTGTCCCATTTTACCATTTCAGTCCGTCCACTAAGATTGTCTCATACCTTATTTGGTAAAATTTGTGTGGTTCTAAATCATTTCTACTTTATTCTTACTTTATCAATTCAATATCAACCACATAAACACGCTTTTATTATGCATTTAGGGTTGACAACCGTGCCACCTTCTCTTGTCCCAAACTTAGGGGGGCGGAGGTAGTAGCATTTATTTCATAGTAAAGGGTTGACAACTTACCCGCCTTAGCATTCTAGCATTCTGATAGCTCTTAATAGTATTCTCAGCTCTTCCTTAGTGAGAAAGACGAACGGCCGTTGGCCAGATAGCATTAGTGTGTTGTATACGAAACCTTATTGACATTAATAAGATACGACCCACTATTGCAAATATATTCTAGCCCATCTTACTTGTTTCCTCGTATCTCCATACATTCTTCCACTCGAAATCCATAGGTAATGTGTTGGGCCCACTAGTTGAATGAATAAACCTCAACACTTATGTATAAATGATCTCAAGGTCGGGTGGGAGAATGTTGGGAAATATTCCATTTAAATACCCTTGGACCATTTATATAATTTAAAATATATTGGAGATATTTATGTCTTACAATTAAGTTTGTCATATGACAGATTTGGTGTCTGTATTTATGTATAGTTAATCTATGATGGATATATTTTAACAATAAATAATACATAAGGGACCAAAGGGATTTCTTTTTTATACAATACAAAAAGCACATGTTCGTTCTGATTCTTATGACAAAAGGAAGAGGCGAATTTCTTCTTAAAGGTCTCAAGAACACCAATATAAAGAGACCCAAGGGAGACTTAACAATCCAAAAAAATTGTAATTTGTATCCTTAGAGAATCTAAATATTAATGGCTTCATCATCTTCTATAATGCCATCAACGTTTGGTTTCTCCTCAATCGGTTAGTGTTCTTATACCTGTTTGACTCTCTGGATTTTAACATGTTTGTGAGATTAGATCCTTAGTTGGGACTGATATTCTCAACAGTCCTACTTTTTATTAATACTGAAAAAAAACTAGATTATTCTACTATTTTTAATCCATGACTTAAGCTATTATACTAAAAAGTACGTCGTAATGTATAAGTATGCTTACTTTAAAAAATTGATCAATCAAACCGTTTTATTAGTTTTTCATACATATGTCATAACAAGTTTTTAAATTAGAGATCTAAAATATTAGTATACTTTGAAGAATTATTGATAAAAATTGGGACATTTTTCAGAATATCAAAGTCAATATTTTATACTTCCTCCGTTCTTTTTTATTTGCAACAGTCAACCTTTGCACATTTGCCAACGCACACATGTGAGTGTAAGTATATCTTAATCTCTATTAATAAAAAAAAATTAAAAATTAGATTTTGAAAATTTGTAATGAGATGAATTGATTTTTTTTAAAAAAAAATAATTTTCATAAAATAATAGTGTAAAATGTAGTCAAAGTAGATCATGTGAACAATGCAAAAAGTCAACATGTTGCGATTAAAAAAAATGGAGGATAGTATGTTTTTTGAATTATTTTTATATCCTACACTCCTACACTATTTAAAAGGTATTTACGTTTCTAATTATGTATTTTTTACATTTTCACTTTAGTGTTTTTTACATTTCTGATTTATTTTTTTATATTTTGACGTTTTCAAATTATTATGTATCTATTTCTGCATTTAATTTATACGACTATAGAGTATTTTAGATGATTATTTCACATGATGAATAGACAAAATGGCAAACTCAATTTTACTTGAAATTTATGCTTCGTCTGAATTAAGGGCAATCACTTGTCCATTTTCATTTACATCTACTATCTACGGATCGTTAGGTAAAATTGGAATTGAATTAATCACGTGATCCATACTCCATCGTGGACGCTGATTCTTGGTTGAAATGAATGCTTTATTGCATTTCCAAAAAAATGATTAATAAAATAAAATAAAATAAAATAAAATAAAAGCTATATAAAAAAAGGTAGAAAAAGAACATCTCACACACCATTAATGCTATTTTTACTTAGACTTATTTCAGTTCTAGACCAGACCATATTAGATCAATTTAAACTTAAACAAATTATATTAGACTTCAATAGAGCAAAGCAGATTTCTATAGTCATAAAATACAAGCAGCTAGACATCTATCAGACAGACCAGATCTTAAAAGATTAAAATCGTCCTAATAACACAATCAAGCTTAACAAACAAAAAAATTATTATCTGATTAAAGGTTTGATTGATGGGCCAAAAATAAGTTGCCAAAGAGCTTCTAAATAGTAAATACAATGAAGCCCACCTCATGTTCTAATTGCTTCATATTGCGTATAAATGACCAGTGCCACTGTATAGGATATGCCTTTCCAGCTTGCACCCGTCAATTCGATGCATTAGATAATTAAACAACAGCGTCGGTAAGGGGTTGTACGTCTCGCCGGCATGTCGGTTTAAACTTCGTTGATCCGTCACTCACAATTACGGACTGTACATTCCCGGGCCACCCCCAAAATATCTAACAAAAATTCTATAAGTACCCCAAAATGTACCTCATTTTGTACTCACTCTTTTGAATTGGCTGTGTACACATGAAATTCGTTTGAAAAAAGGCAGGACTTTCTATCCAAATGTCTGTGTACACAGACGGTATATAGATTGAGGTACAAATTGGGGTACCCCAAGCAGCATAAAGAATTGGACTAGATACTCCTTTCCTTATTCCATCTAAAGTTTTTCTTTTCTACAAAAGTGGAATTCCCTACCCTTACCAGATAAAATTAGAATAAGTACAGGATGACAACATAAAGAACTCTTTGTTTCAAAAAGGGCATTATCAATGGACTTTTGTGAATACAATATAGGATCGGATATGCAATAATTCTTCATGTATATGCTTATACACGCCGAGTTATACGCCCGTTCTTTTCGTTTGTGCATAGACTAACAAAAGAGGCGTGTAAGCCGGCATGTAACTCAGTATCTACACGAAGAATTACCCTACACTATATGATTCTTATAGAGTTGAATGCCTATTCAATATCTACCAATTGTATGAATAATATAGTCAAAAAGCGTACTCATATGAAACAAATATACATTTGGAGTGTGTTTGGTAACACATTTTTTCAAGTAATACATTATACAGATCATAGTATCATTATTAAAAAGGTACCCCGTATGAAACAAGGAAATATTTATTGGTGCCATAAGTTATTATACATTAGTTTAGCCAAGCATTCCGGTCCAACTGGTTGTGAGGTTATCGTGCCTAGTGCGAGGTCTCGAGTTCGAAACACGCTATGCACATAAGGATTCAAACTCAAGGGAGTGAGTTTAAGCCCTAATTACTCCAGCCCCTCCACCAAGACCCCCCTGGAGTTTTACACACACACACACATAATACATTAGTTTATGTTCTTCAAAGTGTTATGTTGTGAGTAGCTAAAATAAATTATTCACATCGTCTATCCCAATATTTATCTTGTTAGGATGTTTTTACTTGAACTGTTTTCAATCCCAAATCAGACCAGACCGGACGTACTTAAATGGATCAAACCAGACTAGACAAGATTTAAACAAATCAGACCATACCAGACTTTCGTAGTTATAAAATACAAAGAGACCAGACATTTATTAGACCAGGTCAGACTAGTGCAGACCAGATCAGACTAAACCAGAGAGCTTAACCTCATAATAACTATAATAAGAGTCGATCAACTCAAGTAAATTTTAAGAAAAACGTAAAATTCACGTGATCAGTAGTATCCAATCATATTACCAATTTCACATGTTGTACGTACTCTCATAAAATCCCAATTGTCTTTTTAACATATCCAAAGTAGGAATGAGCTAAAGTTACTTCGCCTCCTCAACCCCACCTAACCCATCACCATGTATACATATTAGGGCTTGTTTGCAATCACTTAATTTAAGCGATTGTGGCTTTTTTTAAAGAAAAATCACTTATTTTACCAAACACTACCAACTTTTACTTTTCTCGGCTTTCGTGTAGAATCTACTTTTTACTTTTTCTATTACACAAAAATCACTTATTTTACCAAACACTATCAACTTTTGCTACTAATCACTTTTTCCCAAAAAGTGCTTTTATTTAAGCACAATCACTTGCAAACAGAGCCTAAGGCTCTTAAATTGTTAATTACTACCTTCATTCTTAAATAAATGCAACACTTTGACTTTTACACTATTCACATATTCTACTTTGACTACATTTTATTTATTAATGTAATTGATGGAGTATATGGCCTAGGAACCCCCGGCCCATAGACTCCTGCTTCTCCTACACAAGTTCGTCGAGCCCAGAGAACAACTCAGGCCCAATTGTGGCGGCCCAAGCCTCAAAATAGCCCAGAATACATACTGGGTGCCTTCGGCCTCCCTGGCCGAAGGCTCCAGACCTCACAGGATGGCCTTTCTGGCATAAGAAGCTGCTGGGAGGAAGTGACAGAAAACGGGAGCCTTCGGCACTGTGGAGCCCTCGGCACCAGGGGAAGCCTTCGAGTGAACCAAGCCTTCGGCCACACAAGGCTTTCGGCCGCACAGGGGTCCTTGGTCACATGGAGCCCTCGGCCACACCAGGAGCCTTCGGTCAAACATGCTCAATCATCGAAGATTCCTTTTGGAGACAGCCAACCACCGCATTTAATGCCACGTCACATCCGCCAACCGCATTCAATGCAGTGAACGTACCACTGCCGGTGCCACCCGGCTGATGTGACCCCTCGGCCGTCGGATTACTGACACGTGTACTCTCATCGCATTTATTGCTGCTATAAATAGCAGCCCTTATTCACCTTGTAAAGACACGCTGAGTTCATTTAATAAATCGACTCTCTCTCCTCCTATTTTGCTCTGACTTCTCTCTAGTTATTCCTGCAATAACCCCTCGGATAAGATACCCCCGGGTAGACTATCCATCATTTGGTGCTCTCGTTGAGAGGTCTGAACTATCAAGTAAGAAACCCTCCCCCTCTACCAAACACGAAATACTTACCAAAAATGGGAAGAACCACCCGTGCCCAGTCCAAAACCCTTGAGGAGAACCACATAGCTCCCGGCGAAACCAACGGGGCTGAGGCCTCCAACAGGCTCTTAGTACCCGAGGGTGGTATCATCCTCGAGTTGGAGCAGGCTACTGCTGACCTCCGTCAGCAACTACAGAAGAACGCCCCCGATGCCCGCATTGGCCTTGATAATCGAAGGAGGGATCGGAGTGAGAACCAAGTTCCCCCTCCGGCCCCGGCCATCGATCTTCAGGCTGCCTTTGCGGCCTTTGTTCAAAACATGGCTCTCAATTCCGGAGCCCTCGCCTCCCAGGCGCCCCTTCAGCCCCACGCTGGAGGGAATGTTATCCAACTACCACCACTCCCTCCTTTGTTCAACAGTCCTCCCCCGGGGATTGGCAATGCCGAGGGGGTCATGGCACAGGATACCGCCTCCCAAGAGGCCCAATCCAGGGACAAGCGCCCCGTGATGAAAGAGAAACCCCGAACCTCCGCACTTGAGAGGCTTGGGGGGGCTCCCGGACACCGAGGGGTCCAAGACCGCCTCGGGAAACAGGCATTCAGCAGGCCCCAGGAGAGTGGAGCCTCTGCTTCGGGCGCCGAGGGCGTGCCTCCCCCACGGAGCAAAGGCAAAGCCCTCCTCCATGCCGATGACGCCAGGCACCAGATCAACCAGGCGCAATCCTTCCGGGCCAACTCCCAAGGGGTTGCCCCGAAGGATCCCAAGGACGAAATCATTGAAGCCCTCCTCCGTCAACTCGAGGAGAATCGACAGGCACCCCCGACGGCTTCCACAGCGAGGCCAGATCCGGAGTACGCTGACCTCCGGGCACAGGTGGAGGAAATGAAACGTAAACTTGCCGAAGGCTCAGGCGAGCCCCTCATTCAACTCCGCACTAGGACGCCTTTCACCCCAAGGGTGTTGGCGGCCAAAATCCCCCACAAATATCGGGGGCAACCTATCAAACCATATGAGGGGAAGACGGATCCCCAGGAGCACTATAGCCGTTATCAAAACAGCATGATGATGATGGGGGCATCGGATGAATACTTATGCCGTTGGTTCCTTTCCACCTTGGAGGGACCAGCGTATGAGTGGTTCAACCGGTTGCCCGAAGGCAGCATTGATTCTTGGCAAGAACTTGCCCACCGCTTCCTTACGCAGTTTGCCGGGAGGCACCGCTCAAAGAAACACTTCTCCCACCTTCTGAATGTGAGACAACAGAAGGAGGAAACCCTTCGGAATTTCCTAGAACGCTGGAGGCAGGCCTCCCTCGAGGTCGAGGGCGCCGATGACAGGACCTTGATGGCCCTCTTCCACACCGTCCTCCGCAATGGTAACTTCTCCCGGAGCCTTATCACTGATCCCCCCCGCGATTATACAAAGGCCCTTCAGCGGGGGGATCGATACGCTGAAGCGGAGGAAATCGAGAAGGACCGCCGCAACGCGGACCCCTCTCAGAAAAATGAAGGCAGGAATCGGCCAGGAGGGCCTCCCCCTCCGACCAACCGAGAGCCACAGTACAACGATCGCTCCCGAGGTGGCCAAGCCAGACCCGGGGGCGGTTACAAGAATAATCCGAAGGCATGGGCGCAACCCGTCCTCCTTGAGCACCCACGCACTCCCTTGACGCATCCCGTCAGCGTCATTCTTGACCATGCAGAGGAGCGGGGGCTCGTTGAGCGGGACTCCCGTACACCCCTCGAGATTTATGCCATCGGTCCTGATGAGCCCTACTGCCGCTTCCACCGCCACCATGGACACAAAACCGACGATTGCCATCAGCTGAAGAACGCAATCGAGAGGCTGATACAGGCGGGCCACTTGTCTCAATTTATCAGGGGCCCTCTTCCCCAGGGCCCCCTTCACCATCAAGGGCCTCCGCCGAAGGCCAACAAATGGGTGAACCCCAACACCATCCCCTTGGGAAACCCACAGGGGAAGAAGCGAGAAATTGGGGGCCTCGATGATGAGGGAGAGGGCTCCCATCAACAATACAAGCGCCATATTCATATGATCAACGGCGGAAACACCGGAGGCGATTCAACAAGCCAAAGGAAGAAGTGGGCACAGTCCCTTTACATTGGGGAAGTCAGTCACATGCCCCCAACTAAGAGACCGAGGGGGGAACCCATCTTCTTCACAGATACGGACCTCCCCTCGGGTTCTCTGCCGCATAGGGATGCCCTCGTCATCCGCACTGAGATCAACGACGCCATCATCCACCGGACTTACGTCGACACGGGGAGTTCTGTCAACGTCATGTATCTCAGCACTTTCCAAGAGCTGGGACTCGATAGGGGGTCCCTTCGACACATCAACACCCCCCTCTCCGGATTTACGGGGGACAGCATAGACGCCGAGGGCGTCATCACCCTCATGGTTGAGTTCGGCGACGGATCCCATAGAGCCAAGCTCGAAGTGGAGTTCGTCGTCGTCAACCTCGACTGCGCACACAACATCATCCTCGGCCGGCCCGCCCTCGAGGATTTGGAAGCCGTCATCTCTATGAGGCATCTCTGCCTCAAGTTCCCCACACCCACCGGCATCGGCTACTCGAGGGGGAATCAAAAACTCTCCAGGGCCTGCTACCTTCAACTTACTAAGAAGGTTAGTAAAACAGAACTACGCGTGGACACCATCACCGCCAGGGCTTTGGAGGAAGAAGAAGGCAGGCCGAGAGCTGAGCCTGCCGAGGAGACCGAAGACTTGATACTCGATCCGGCCAAGCCGGAGAGAGTCCTGAGGATTGGAGCCAAGCTCCCCGAAAACTTGAGGGCTGGCATCACCAAAGCCCTCCGCGCCTACTCCATTGTTTTTGCATGGGGGCCGGAGGATATGCCAGAAATTGACCGAAGGGTCATCACCCACCGCCTAGCGGTGGACCCTTCGGCCAAACCAGTACAACAGCGGAGAAGACCCCTCTCGGCCGAGAGAAGGGAGTTCGTGAAGAAGGAGGTAGCCATGCTCCTCTCCATCAAACATATCAAGGAGGTGAAATACCCCTCTTGGTTAGCAAATGTAGTCCTTGCACAGAAGCCTCCTACCTTCCGCATGTGCGTGGACTACACGGACCTAAATAAGGCGTGCCCCATGGACCCCTTCCCTCTGCCAAACATTGATCAACTGGTGGATGAGACCGCGGGATGCGAGATCATGTCATTCCTCGACGCGTTCCGCGGATATCACCAAATCTACATGCATGAGGAAGACGCTGAAAAAACCGCCTTCATGACACCCGAAGGCATCTTCTGCTATCTTGTGATGGCCTTCGGCCTAAAAAATTCAGGCGCCACCTACACCCGAATGGTGGCCAGGGTCTTTCAAGCTGTCCTCGGACGCACCATGGAGGCCTACGTTGACGACATGATCGTCAAGAGCAAGAAGGCAAGCACTCACGCCGACGACCTCCGGGAAATCTTCGCCATCATGCAAAAATTCAACCTCCGGCTAAATCCAAAGAAGTGCACCTTCGGCGTACAAGGTGGAAAGTTCTTGGGCTATATGGTAAGCCGAAGGGGTATCGAGGCCAACCCCGAGAAAATTCAGGCCATCATCAATATGGAGCCTCCGCGCAACGTCAAAGAAGTTCAACGGTTGACGGGTCGCCTGGCGGCCCTCAACCGATTCCTCTCTAAGTCAGCCGAGAGGGCCCTCCCATTCTTCCAAGTCATGAGGAAGACAGCTGGCTTCCAATGGACATCTGAGTGTCAAGAGGCCTTCGACGAACTTAAGAAGTACCTCTCTTCTCCCCCGGTGCTCTCCAAACCGAAGGTGGGGGAGACCTTATACTTATATCTCGGTGTTAGCCCTGCGGCAATCAGCTCAGTACTAATCCGAGAGGAAGATGGCGTCCAACACGCCATCTTCTACGTCAGCAAAACCCTCCGGGAGGCCGAACTCAGGTATTCTCCCGTCGAGAAGACGGTGCTAGCCATCGTTTGGACCGTCAAGAAGCTTGGCCACTACTTTCAAGCTCATCCGGTCCAAGTGCTCACTCATCAACCCCTCGGCGCCCTCATGAGGAGTCCCACTAGCTCCTCTCGGATGGTGAAGTGGGCCATCTTCCTCAGCCAATACAACATAGATATCCGTCCGAGGCCTGCCATCAAGGGCCAAGCCCTGGCAGACTTCGTAACGGAATGCACCGCAAGATCAGCGGTGGATGAGGAGCCTTCGGCACCCCTCGATGAGTGGTGGACCCTCTATACCGATGGCTCCTCGGCTACCAAAGCATGCGGAGGGGGAGTAGTTCTGATCACACCCGAAGGCTTCCGCGCCTATTATGCCATCCGCTTCTCCTTCAAAGTCTCCAACAACGAGGCCGAGTACGAAGCCCTCCTATGTGGCCTTCGGCTGGCAGCAAATCTGAAGGCCAAGATGATCCACGTCAAGTGTGACTCCAAGCTTGTCGTAGGTCAAATTTCCGGGGAATACGAAGCCAAAGAGGGGAGGATGAAACAATACAAAGAAGCGGCTAAGGAGTTGCTCAAGGTGTTTGAGGCACATTCTCTTACCCAAATACCGAGGGCTCAAAACTCCGAGGCCGACATTCTATCCAAGCTCTCGGATGAATCTCCCGAGCACCTCTCAAAAATTGCAAGAATTGAGGAACTTAGCCTCTCAAGCATCCACGCGAGCCCCGTTATGAACGTTAGCCTGAGGCCGGGGGACTGGATCTCTGACATCGTCGCCTTCATCACCGCAGGGCAATTGCCCCAAGACGAGACCCGCGCCAAGTTAACAAAGCTGAGGGCTCCCAGCTACACCCTCGAGAATGGGAGGCTTTACAAGAGATCTTACAACGGCACCCTCCTTCGGTGCCTTCATCAAGATGAAGCCGAAGTCGCTATGGAGGAAGTGCACAGTGGCACGTGCTCGGCCCACCAGGGACCCTTCTCCATGTCCCGAAGGCTCATAGTTCAAGGCTACTTCTGGCCCACGATGGCTAGGGATTGTGCTGATCTAGCCCGAAGATGCACCGCTTGCCAACACTTTCAGAAGGCCCCCGGCAGACCAGCGGTCAATTATGCTCCCATCAGCACCGCTATACCCTTCTCTAGATGGGGGATTGACTTAGTGGGCCCCCTGCCGAGGGGTACCTCCAACAACAGGTACATCATCGTGGCCATTGACTACTTCACCAAATGGATGGAAGCCGAGCCCCTCGCCAGCATTACTGAAGCCCGGTGCCGCCACTTTGTTCTCAAAAATATCCTCACAAGGTTTGGCGTCCCCCAACAAATCATCTCCGACAACGGAACTCAGTTCGAGGCGGCCCCCTTCTGTGCCCTCCTGGAGGCGTGGGGCATCAAACACACCTTTTCATCCGTTGCCTACCCCCAAGGCAACGGGCAAGTAGAGAACGCCAACCGCACCCTCCTCGAAGGGTTGAAGAAGAAGCTGGAGGCCGAAGGGGGAGGCTGGGTAGAAGAGCTACACAACATCTTATGGGCCTACCGTACCACCCCTCGGCGTGCAACAGGCGAAACACCCTTCTCCCTATGCTATGGCTTTGAGGCTAAGGCTCCAACAGAAGTGACCCTTCCTACCCGAAGGGTGGAACAGTATGAGCCCGAGGTCAACGACGCCAACATGGCCCTCGACCTTCATCTCATCTCAGAACGCCGAGAGCAAGCTTTCCTCAGGGCCGAAAACTATAGGAGACAAGTGAAAGGATACATTGACGCCAAGGTCCGCTCCCGGGAATTTCAGGTGGGTGACTACGTCCTCCGACGAAGGGAGGCCAGTCTACCCACCGAAGGAGGGAAGATGGCGCCCAAGTTTGAAGGCCCTTACATTGTCTCAGCCATCATCAAACCGGGAACATACAAATTAAAACGTCCTAATGGGACAGAGATTCCTAGACATTGGAATGTGCACCACCTGGTAAAGTTTTATCAATGAGCGGCCAAGCCCTCATCCTCAACAAGTGTAAATTTCAATGGCCCAAGGCCCCATCTGTTTTTGAAGAATAATCAAAAGGTCAAGCCTTCATCACCTACATATTGTACAAGCGGCCCAAGGCCCCCTTTCTCCCCTACAAATGAGTGGCCAAGCCCTCATCTCTTCACCAAAATAGGCCCGAGTTCTCTCCCTCTCATGAGGGGGAACAACAATTTAGGTACCAAGTACCAAGTGTATGGGTCACCCCCATCACTCTTTGAAAACACCAAGTGTTTTCTCAAACTTTTACATACTCTCCTAAAAAAAAAAAAAAAAAAAAAAAAAAAAAAAAAAAAAAACGGGGAGTGCAATACCCCTCGGCCCCGGCTGGTACCAAGTGCCCCCGGCTATTTGTGTCCCACACACAAATAAAACCCTTCCCAGGAACGCTTTCCGCGCCATCCCCCAAGGGGAGGCAGGCAACGGACCATGTCCCGGGCCCAGGATTCGACTTCCACAAACGAAACGCTCCCCGCGCTATCCCCCAAGGGGAAGCAGGCAACAGACGATGTCTCGGGCTGAGGGGACGACTTTCAAAACCGAGGCGCTTTCCGTGCTATCTCCCAAGGGGAAGCAGGCAACAGACGATGTCTCGGGCCGAGGAAACGACCCTCAAACCCTTCGGGATATCGGAAGGTCATTCCCGAAGGGGGAGCCAACGGTTTGTTCCGTTGCCTCCCATATGGGCCAAGCCTTTCCTAGAAACCAAGTTTCTAGATGCCTCTCCTACACCATAAAAAAAAAAAAAAAAAAAAAAAAAAAAAAAAAAAAAAGATGTGTAGGGGGGAAGGAACCCCCCGGATACTATTCTCCCCGGAGGCTCAACACTTCGGATATACATTGCCGAAGGCTGCTACAAATGCACAAGAGAATCTCTCAACATCGAGTCATCTGGCTACATAGCCGAAAGCTTCACTACATGAAGCCTCGGAGTACAAGAATTTTACCGGAGGCCCAAAAAAGAGACTGACTAGCGGAACCTCACTAAGCCTATATGTGCACAAACCGGAGGCCCCAGGCCGAAGGCAGAAAGTCGCCAGGCTCATTCAAGGATGAGAAATTTGACTAAGTCCACAATTGGAAACCCTTCGGGAGAAAACCGGGATGCCCTCTTCACTTACAAGGTTGCGGCCGATGGCCCCCCCAAACTACTCGGCAGTGACCTAAAGCTACACTGCTAATTCATTTTATCCCTCGGTCCCGATGCTACAACCCGAGAGCAATTCCAATACCTCACCACCAAAGGCATACGGTGGGATCTTACTTAAGGAACTTTCCAAGCCCCCGGTGACTCTACCCTACATCCACAGCCTCAATCCCCCCGGTGGTCCTTAGCTACGGCCGGGGGCTCACGGCAAAGCTTTGCTTAGAAAACTTCCTAAGTCCAACAACAACGGCCCCCCCGGTGATTCTACACTGCAACCGGGGGGCTAGCAAGGAGTTACACTTAGAAGAATTTTTCTAAGTCCACAAACTCGGGCCCTCCGGGAAAACGTGCATTCATCCAAGTAAAGAAAGGCATACATTCATGAAGGAAAAGAGCGAAGGCAAATAAAAATGGAAGAGAAATGGGGCATTCATTCATACAAAAGGCCCGAAGGCACACCATTCATTCAAAAGAAAAGTACATTCATCATCAGGAATATTCAAAGTAACAAGTGTTTGGTTACATGTGGCCGAAGCCGAAGTTTACAACCACAAAAATATTACAAAAAATCTTAAGTGTCAGCTACTTGGGAGACATCCTCTTTCGGCTTGGAGGTGGCATCCTCTTCATCCTCGTCATCATCGGCCTCCTTCGCCAGTTCGGAGTCTTCAAGCAGCTCCCTTTCTTCACCCTCGGGCAGGGGGGTCCGAACATCTGGTAGGAGCGGGGGGAGGCCGTGATCTTCTGGTTTGAACTCTTTTGGATCTGCACCAAGGTGCCGGGCAAGCCTCCGGTACAGCATGGCCTGCGTGAAGTACTGCCCACCTTCGTAGAAGCTTTTGCCCTTTAGGGCAAGCCACATCGCACCAGGGCCCTTGACCCAACTATCTACCGAGGACTCCACCACGGAAGCCCTCCACTGCTCCCGGCCCTCGGATTTCCACCCCTCCTCAAGGAAGAGGGCAACGGCATCTCCTTTGGCCTTGGCAACAGCCTCAGCCTTAACCTCCTCGGCTCTCTCAGCAGCTATCCTGGCGGCCTCAGCGGCGGCCCTCTCGGCTTCGGCTTTCCCCTCGGCCCTGGCTTCCTCCTTGGCTGCCTCCAGCTTCTGCTCGGCTCGCCGAAGGGCTTCCTCCAGACTGGCCAGCTGCCGGATGGCCTCAGTGTTATTGGCCACCAGCTTCCTCGTGACCTCATCAGACTGGGCCTTCTCGAGGCGGTGCTGTTCGGCCCTCCTCACGAGCTCCCCGAAGGCCAAACTAGCCTGCAAGCACATAAGGATGCACCTGGGATCAGACTACGCAAAGGGAAGGGAGCGCGATAACAAGAAATTTCAAGGTCCGAAATACTTACAGTGGCCGAGGCCTGGAGGGCCTTGAGCTCGAGAGCCTCGTCCCCGAATCGGCCGAGGGTGGTCCGATCCAGGGGGGGAGTGGCGCCCCTCAAGAATTCCCTCGGATCGAGGGTGCCGTGTAAGATAGCAGTCCCCTTCTTGATAGGGAACTGCACCTTCTCAAGGGGCCAGGCCCCTTCATCCAAATCCATCAGGGGCAGGGAGCCCGAGGGCTTGTCGGAAGGATGGTCGTCAATGATCACTACTGGGGGAGCCTTCTGTTCGGCGTCCCCCCTCCTCTGTTTCTTCTCCGGAAGCGTGGTCCCCTTTCCGGTATTTTTTCTTTTGAGCTCCGGGACGTGGGAGCCTTCAGTGACAACACCAGCACCGGCATCCTTCGAGGGCCCCTCGCCCTCAGGTTTCTTTTTAGCGTCCGGCTTCTGGAGAAATTCCTCCACAGCTCTCTGGTTGGAAGGCCCCTCAGCCTTCTTCTTCTTCTCTTTAGCCAGCTTGTTGGAAAGCCTGGCGAATGCTTTCGGGTCCATGATGTCGCCTGCCAAAACAAGGAGAGGGTTAGAATCACAACGAATCAAAGAAAATATACTAAGTACAAAAACGAGGGCCCTCAGGAACAACCTCCGGCATTTCGATACCCTCGGTCAATCTCGGGGTATTTTTCGTCCGTCTCCCCCGGAAGGCGGTAACGCCGGAAGCCCAGCAAGTACAGCTCCTCGGGGAGCGTCGCCTCCTTGATGGTGATTACTTTATCGGAACCCGGAGGCTTCTCGATAAGCTTCCTCCCAGCCTTGTCGAGGGCTGCATTGCCCACCTTCGGGTGCCTCTTAAAATGATTGCGCAGGGCCCCCGGGAATGGGTTCTCGGCCACCCGGATGTAGCAGAACTTCTCTTTCCACTCTTTGTGGGATGAGGGGGTCTCAGAGAAGAGTTTCCATGCCGGAACCTGCTGCAGATTCGCATAGCCCCCGGCGTGCGAATGCCCTCCCCGGCACAAGTTGAAGGAGAGAAAGAACTGGTCTAAAGTGGCCTCCACCTTCCGGCTCCGGCAGAGAGATAGGAACCCCGCCAGGTAATAGTGGCTGTTCGGGGTGAGCTGGCAGGGGGCTAGCTTTACATACCTCAGGTACTCCAGAACAAAGGAATGGAGGGGGAACCTGAGGCCCAACTCCACCGAGAGCATGTGAGCTGAAAAGCACCCCTCAGGAGGATGGGATAGCAGATCTTCGGGACCCGGCTCGATGACCTGTGCCGAGGGCCCCACGAGGATCTGGAGGGCTTGGTAATCAGCGCCTGAGGCTGTAGTCTTCACCTCGAGGGCAGTGGTATCCAAATAGGAATGTCCCTCGGGAATCCCGACCGGCCGTCCGACGTCAACGGCTGCTTGTTTTCCCTTAGGGGCGGCCTTCGGCTTCTTCTTCTTCCCCTCGGCTACCCGGAGGGGCTGGGCGTCCAACGGCCGAGAGGTGCTCGCCTCGCCATCACCCCGAGAGGGCATGACAGCAATTGTTACCTGACGGCGCTCCTTTTCATCCTCCTCTTCAGCGATTTGCAGAGCGAGGGCCAGCTCCTCATCCTCATTCACTTGTTCGAAGTCTTCGGCCTCCAACTCGGCCCGAAGGACTTTTTGTACCTCCTCAGCTACCACGAAGTCGTGGTTCATCGACGGCTGCTCACTCGAGGACTCCACGTCCGAGTAGCTCTCCTGCTTTTCCGAGGGCTCCCTTGAAATGTCCTGAGAATCGCTGGCAGAAGACATCTCTTGCAGGTTGATCGCCGAAGGATTTTCGAGAAGGAGGGAGTTTCCTAGGGTTCTAAGGCCACTAACACTAGATCAAGAGACGAAAAAGCAAAGTACGCTAGAAAAGTGAAAAACAGGGAAGAACTGACCTCAAGGAATCGAATTCAATCGAAGGAATTGCTTTCTCTCTCTAGAAAAATGAGCAGAGCTTCGCTATAGCTAAGGACGCACAGCGCAAATGACTTGGGGCTCGGGGTATTTATAGGCTTTCAGCCTTGAGAACTGGGCCTGGATTTGAAAAAGCCATCATTACGGGCCGCCGGTTCAGCCAATGGATGGAAGCCGCCCCCCACCCGCCAACGACAAAGCGCCACGTGGAACCCTCTTCCAACGGCTATATTACAACGACTATATTTCGGAAACACTGGAGTGCCCTCGAATGATAGCCTCCGACTATCACCCGCCACATCCTTCGAACAACGAATTCCACCGAACGCCTTCGAGCCCGCGGCAGCACAAGCCCCCGGCATGACAACATTGTCACCCCTCGGGGAACCCAACAACACATTATAACTCCTTCAGCCCGAACTCGCCTTCGGCCTAAAGGAGTGGGGGACTGGGATACACCCCTCGGGAATCATGCAGGACAAAAATTCCTCATGCAAAGATTTACAATTGACGCAAGTAGCATCCGGGTGAACATCAAAGCAGAAACTTTCGGGTATATACTTCAACACATCCTTCGGCAGAGGGAGAGTATCAAAATTTTTCCCCGAGTCACTTTGCGGAAATAAAGCAACCCTCATCACAACACACGCAGGCAATACATCCATGCTTTCCTCAGAAAACCCTCGACGTGTGAGGGACTGAGGAAAGCCTTCTGCGGTCATACAGGTGTTATACTGCCCTCAGAAGACCCTCGACATGTGAGGGACTGAGGGGAGCCCCCGGCGAACATACGAAGGTTGTGAATACCTTCCCTCAGAAAACCATCGACATGTGAGGGACTGAGGGAAGCCTTCGGCAGAAGGGAAGTTCTCCGGCAAAGGCACCCAACGAAATGATGAAGCCTCCAGGAGAATCAACACAACTACTCCTTTTCCCTCAAGTACCTTTCGGCAAAAGGAGTGAGGGACTCCTGATGGAGTATATGGCCCAGGAACCCCCGGCCCATAGACTCCTGCTTCTCCTACACAAGTTCGTCGAGCCCAGAGAACAACTCAGGCCCAATTGTGGCGGCCCAAGCCTCAAAATAGCCCAGAATACATACTGGGTGCCTTCGGCCTCCCTGGCCGAAGGCTCCAGACCTCACAGGATGGCCTTTCTGGCATAAGAAGCTGCTGGGAGGAAGTGACAGAAAACGGGAGCCTTCGGCACTGTGGAGCCCTCGGCACCAGGGGAAGCCTTCGAGTGAACCAAGCCTTCGGCCACACAAGGCTTTCGGCCGCACAGGGGTCCTTGGTCACATGGAGCCCTCGGCCACACCAGGAGCCTTCGGTCAAACATGCTCAATCATCGAAGATTCCTTTTGGAGACAGCCAACCACCGCATTTAATGCCACGTCACATCCGCCAACCGCATTCAATGCAGTGAACGTACCACTGCCGGTGCCACCCGGCTGATGTGACCCCTCGGCCGTCGGATTACTGACACGTGTACTCTCATCGCATTTATTGCTGCTATAAATAGCAGCCCTTATTCACCTTGTAAAGACACGCTGAGTTCATTTAATAAATCGACTCTCTCTCCTCCTATTTTGCTCTGACTTCTCTCTAGTTATTCCTGCAATAACCCCTCGGATAAGATACCCCCGGGTAGACTATCCATCAGTAATAATATTATTTTATAAAAAAAATATTGTTAAATTTGTCTCATTGTAATTTTTTTTTAATTTTTTACTAATACAAAGACATTTATATTAATGGTTAAAGTTGTGTCTCGGCAAGTGTGAAATATTGACCGTTGCATTTATTTGTGTCACACTTAACACAACGCCCAATAATCGGAGTGGAACTAGTGAAGCACTTTGTCCAAATAGGCGAGGGGTTGAATCCCTTCCTACAAATCATAGTGACGTGATAATTTGATTTTGGCCAATTGGGAACCTTTATTATAGTAATAGTTTGATTTTTGCCCTTTTGAAAAGTTTAAATTAGTTTAGTTTCAAACGAACTTCTATCGTTTTAATCATTTTTGCGAAGGATACAAAAACCTGAAACGTAACTTTTAATTCCACGAATATTTATATTGATATCCCACTCTACATGCATTTCACATTTGGAAGCTCCACGTATAGTACAAGTTTTAAACAAATATGTATAGCTTTATTTTATAGAGGGCAGTTCACATCAGGAACTCCTGATGAGAACCCCCGTGCGGACAAGCCCATCAGAGGGTCTTCCCGGTGGAATTTTTTGATGAAATGTTTTGAGCATGTTCCTCATCAAGTCTAGTTTGTCCATACCAAATTTCAGCTCAAAATTCGATCGGGAAGGCAGTCAAATAAATCCTGGAAAAATATGGTGCATTCTGCGCACATATAATGTGCAGTATGTTTCCAGGATTTATTTGACTGCCTTCCCGATCGAATTTTGAGCTGAAATTTGGTATGGACAAACTAGACTTGATGAGGAACATGCTCAAAAAATTTCATCAAAAAATTCCACCGGGAAGACCCTCTGATGGGCTTGTCCGCACGGGGGTTCTCATCAGGAGTTCCTGATGTGAACTGCCCTCTTATTTTATATTTATTACTACGGTATAATTTTGCATTTACAACTTAAATTAACTCTAATTACAAAATTCATTTATCCGATCCCTTATTCAATTCATTTTTTAATTGGCATAATTAATAAACTGTAAACTTTCGGAATATCTTTCTGTTTAGAAAGTAAAATTAAATTACATGAACCATGACATGTTTTGCATACAAGTAATGTGAACATATAGTATATACCGATAGGGGATGCATGCGAAAGCATGATATACATTTTTTCCGAATAAATCATTTTTAAATTCAAATTTCCTTTCATAATGTTGTAAATTGTACTTCGAATGTAAATTGCATGTTATATGAATAATAGTAATATATTATAATGCGAATTTTAATTCATGACCAAAAAATTGCTGCCTACACCACCGCGTTTAATGGTTACCCTCATATAATAGCAGCTATTCAAGTGATTATTCAAACCATAGTATTAATTTTGATCTCTTCTAGGTTTAGTACTTTAAAGTATTACTGCAGTTTTAGTCAGTTAATAATAATAATCAATACCCGATATTGCTTACAAGTCACATGGGGAGACGTGCTAGCATGTACATTTTAGGCCAATGTTCAACTATTACATGCATGATACGCAGACATATTATTAAAATAACGTGATTAAAAATTGATACGGACTATTATTAGAATAAAAATACATTACCTTAATGCGTAGTTGCTAGGTCTTATGACTTTTTAATGATTACATACAATATAACACTAGTAATAACTTTCCCAAATAAAGACAAAACTACGGAGTATTTATTTTTCTAAATTTACTAGTTAAATTACATTTCGAATAAATAGTTGGTTGACGTTGTACACCTTGAACTCTTCACCTAAAGTTGACTAAAAAAACTTAATATACATGGTTGACATTATTCACCTAAGGTTGACTTGATTCAGCAACGGTTGTTAAAAAAACACTATATACTTGGTTAATACGTACTTCTCACATAACTACTTCGTATATTCAAACTTGTTTTGAAATGTCTAGGCATTACTCCCACATGCAGTAATAGTTTTAAGATATACGCACAATTTAAATTTCAATAATGCTTGATGTATCCACCATGTTTGTGAAGTGTTTTTTTAATGTGAACCCTGCTCACAGACAATATTTTGTTTGTGCAATTAAAATATTATTGTCTGTGAACCGGGGTTCACGGACAAAAAAATCACTTCGATCACAAACATAGGTGGGTACAAAGGTGAGTATAAGAGTGAGTACAAACATCATTTTTGTTTAAATTTAAACATCATGCAATAAGTCATCAATCACGCAAAGTGTTACGGAGTACTACTTCCAAAATCTAGTTTCAGTTTTAGAGTTGAAATTTCGTTAGTTAGCATTTATCATTACTTATTAATTAAGAATATATTTTATTCATTCTTTTTTAATTGCAATGGTCCATTTTTCACGCTTGTCAAGATACAAGTTTGACCATTATTATCCTTTATTCCTTATTAGTAGAAAACTTAAAAAATCAGATTTTGAAAATTTACAATGGGGGTGTTTTTGTAAACGGTGTTTCAGTCGAAAAATGGCAGTTTGACCATTCTCAGCGTTTTCAACAAGTGAAAAAGCTATTTGTTAAATAGCAGTCCCGCACTAGCGTTTTTGATGAAAACGCTGCTAATAGGAGAGTTTCGGGTTGGCGTTTTGAAAATTTGCGTTTTCTATTAATTTTATGGCCAAACAGCTAAATAACCAAACATCTTCTAACAATCCGCCAATTTATTCCGCTAGTCAAACCCGCTGACTGAATCCGCTAATAACAATCCGCTAACATAACCCGTTATTCGCTATTCGCTAACCGCTAATCGATGAATGCCAAACAATTCAATGAGCGAAGGTGAAAACAACTGAACCGGAGGAAAATAGAGTTTATAACTAATTATTTGATGACTTGGACTGTAACTATTTAATACAAACAGATAGTTTAGCTAGATCAACTATTTTAACATGTTGACACAGTAAATGTACTTGATTGACTAAAAATAGAAATTCATATACTTTGAAATTTCAAATGCAAGATGAAGTACTACTTAATCTCGTCGAAACAACTTCATGTACCATTTTAACCATTTTCTCACGAAGTTATAGCTCACTTTAACCATGCATTTTAACCAACTTTCTTTTTAACCACTTTCTCATGAAGTTATAGCTCAATTTAACCATGCATTTTAACCAACTTTCTTCTAATCTAGTTACGAGGGTTTCCGATATGTGGTGTATTTGTTTTTACATGAAAGTTATATGTACACATAACTATAAAATACTTCAATTCGTATATATGTACATCGGCTAGGGATTGAGTACCACAAATTGATACAAGTCTGCAACATTAGAAGAAGGAAAAAATCCAAAATTAAATGGACGTCAATCAAAATGTAATCATCCTAGAAGGATATGGGCTGTATTTTACTACGCTTAATCAAAATCAATCAAAATGCAATTCGTAAGGTGTTCTGGTCCAATTAATGTATTAAGGTCTTGTGTTATACTATCGGTATATCTCTAATTCACTCTTTAGGTTAAGTATATTCAATTCGTAACAAAGATATTTTTTATTTGGTCCCTATGTTCTATTATGATAATTAAGTATATTTCCCATCTGATCTAATTATGTTCAAGTCTGATCAAATCTCAACTAGACACGTAGTCATTGTAACCAATTTTCTTCTTAATCAATTTAAGTAAAAAAACAAGTTCGGATGAAAAAAGGGTGTTACAATAGAGCGTCTTCAAATTAAATTCTATACAAATAAAACAATGACTTGAGCTGAAATTTCACCTATATAATTATTAGCCGGTCCCAAAGGACTTTTAGAAATGGATGTCCAGAAATGTTAGGGGTATCCCATTTTCTATACCTCATTCGCACACTGTGTCTGTCTACGCAGACGGAATTGTCTATATACACATAAAGAATCGTCTGTCATTCGCACTTTTGGTCCTCCGACTATTATGTCATTGACACTTTTGGTACTCAACTTTGATCTTTTCCATTTTTAGTCCTCGACTATTACGCTATACAGTGGCGTATCCAGGAAATTTGGCGAGTGGGGGCAAACTTGACTACAATTTAGTCTCATATTTCACAAATAACAAATCACAATATTGTTTGATTAAATTTAGTTTATGATATCTATGTACAAGTATGAATAAAAAGAAGCTTAATTTATATTACGGGTGTGTCAAGATGTAATTGCAGATAAAATGTAATAAAATTACCTAAATATAAGTTAAATATAACAAAAATTTAGTGAATTTTTCATCCTTTCATTCTTTTAATATTAAAGAAAACACTTTTAATCCTATTTTAGAATTTTTTTCTACATTTAACTCTTATTTTTGAGCATTTTCTTGTAAAAATTTGGACATATATATAGGGGTTGGGTTGGGGTTGAGTGGGGGCAGCTGCCCCCGCTGCCCCCATAGTGGATACGCCACTGACGCTATAGACACTTTTGATACCCATCTATGAAAATTTCCACATTTAATTTTTGACTCTCATAAAAGTGACACTTTTGGTCATTCAACTATTATGATAGTGACATTTTTAGTCTTCCACTAAATGTGTCTAAATCATAATGAGAGGACAAAAAGTGTCAATTTGATAATACTCAGGGAACTAAATATGAGAAACCTTGAAGTCAGGGACTAAAAGTGTCTCTAACACAATAGTCGAGGACTAAAAATAGAAAAATTAGAAGTCGAGTACTAAAAGTGTCATTGACATCATAATCGAGGGACCAAAACTGAAAAAATTGTGAGTATACAGGCAACTCTATTTATGTAAACAGATATTGGCTCATACTCCGCATAACATTTCCGATCGTTAAAAAATTCTAAATTTATGTGGTACAACCAAACCCAAAAATTGCAACGAACAAATAGGTAAGTAACCCTACTTGGCCTACTTACACATTGTAAGGAAGATGTACGTTCCTAATAAAGAAGCTAGGCCGAATAGAGTGGACAGAAGTCGTGCGTACGTAAAGTAGTCCGTATATAATGCATATCTATGGCCAGACACATGTAAAGATCATCATACCGATGGCAGAGACATATACAGATTTTTTTTCCTTTCAAAAAATAAAAAATAAAACAATAAAAAAACTCTTAAAATTTTCAAAGTTTCTTCTTGCACAATTTTTTCTGTAGACGTCATTCTACAAACGTCTATGAGTAATATTCTTTCGGTCCAATTTTGTGAAAGATTTTTTCTATTCACTTGACAACACAAAACACGCTTAATCTCTTAATCTACTTTCTGAATATGTAATTCTTTTTTTTACAAATAATTTAGAAATAATTACATAAATATGACCAAAATAAAGATGATTTACAAAAATATGATTATTGACTAGAGTAGTAATGAAATCATAGTAATTCATGTTCAAGTTTTGAGCTTAAGTTACCACAACACCACATTGTAGTAATGAATAGTCATATTTATGTAAATATGTTTTATTTTAGTAATATTCTTGTAAAAACCCCAATAATTTAAGTACAGACATGAATCCGTTTGTTTTATCGTCGATCAATCTAAGCATCGTAAAACGTAAAGTCTCTTACTATTCGGGACTGAGGGAGTATCTTTTATTTATGAATAGCATTTGACAGACAAATCACGTTTTGTACTTGAACAAGCTATTCATAGACACAAAAAAACGCTTGTAGATAAAGGACAACACACATCTCTGCGGGATCCCAAAACAATCCGAACAATTTGGGAGAATCTAAGTTGAACTTTGATCACATTCTGGTGAAAAAAGTGGATTCCATTGAAATACATTGTTTGGATTAAGCTCGATACATCTCCTTTCAGTCCTCTGTGATACCCTCTTTTTATTATCAGGTGAGTTCCGCCCTCGTGCTTAACTGCTTATAGACGTTGGTAAAATAATGTGTCTAACGTCACTCCAACCTATAAACCTCTGATTTTACTCCGTACCGGTGGGCGTAGCTCAACTGGTAGCGAGAGAGTACCACAAGGGTTAGGTCCCGGGTTCGAATCCCGACAACTGCAATGAGAGGTTACTGTGCTAAAAACGCATATAGTCTCTGCAAGTATCGGGACGGAGCCCCACTCTCTAACTGTCAGATTATAATTCAATTTATATTCTCTCATCGTATTGTCCGATCGGTGTTGGGGGACCTGGGGAGGGGGGTGTCATCCTTTTTTTTTTTTCTGATTTTACTCCGTGACTTGTGAGGCTCTTGTGACCGGCCGGTACGTACTACGGGTCAAAGTGGTGCACAGTCCATGCACATGCAGTTCTGCTTCAATTCAAACCACTCCACTCTTTAATTGGATATCCGCAGAGTATCTTTCCTTTTAAAAAAATCCATCACTTCCTCGTAAACCTCATCCAATCTAACCATCCAAACCACCAAACCTCTTCTCTTAATTATCGCTGCCGTACATCTCATATATCCACACTCTCACCCATTACCCTCCGTAGTGGGCGGGATTGTCGCCCACTAATTACTCCACCACCGTCGTTTTCTTTGAATTTGGGGGTTCTAAAATCATGAGCATCCGTTTATAATGTTATTTTAGGGTTTAATTAATCTTCTAGAATAAGATTAACATGGATTCCATTATGTCAAAGATGGAATAGTAGAATAGTAGGTACAACGTACGATAAACGAAATTGTTGTTTTACTAATAAGCTTGCATTAACTAATTTACAAATCAAACGTTAGAAATAAAATGGTCACCAACATATTTGAAACATGGGAATAATTTGGGGTAGAAAAAACCGAATCAAAACTCGGAAATCGATCCTAACCGGCTCGAATTATGTTTCCGATCCGAGTTTTTTCTTTTTAATCGACCCGAATAAAAAAATGGACCAAACCGAATATTCGAACTCATAAATGGGGCATAAAATCTATAATCCTGCCCGTACCGATAAAAACACGATACAATTAACTTTAATATAAATCAATATAATACTCCTTATGTATTTAAAGATTTGTTACACTTTCCTATTTGGGATGTATTTAAAAGTTTGTTATACTTTCCTATTTGGGGTGCTTTTAAGAGTTTGCTACACTTTCCTTTTTTGTAAGTTTTTCTTTTAAAAATACTCAATTACTCTTACTGTTTCTACTTTTTATCTTCTTTTTCCTACCCTTTTCATTTTTTTCTCCTACTTTTAGAAGCAATTTTCTAAGAGATTATTGAAATAGTGATTTGTAGTAAAAGTTGATAGTGTTTTAGAAAGAATAGAAGTGATTAAAATATAAAGGGTAAAGTTGTAGTGTTTGGTAAAAAATGATTTTTGATGTATTGTTTTGTTAAAGTACAAAGATGCCCTTCACAAAATATATTCCCTATACACTCGTCGCTCTAATTATACAACGTTCTTCCTTTCAGCCCCCTTCGTCATTTCTTTCTTGATTTCCGATTTTCCTTCGTAAGTAATGCAGTTCAATTCATAGCATCTCTGTAGTGTAAAGGTGTCAAATGAACTCAACCCATATTATTGCTACAAAATAAGGAGCCGGGAGGATATATATACACACGTTCCAATGCTCCATGCCTTCGATTAGTGGATCTGTCTTCAATACTCTGTATATGTTTGCATATACGGAGTATATACATCAGTATATATTTATAATAAAGCTGCTAAATCAATTAATTATCTCAAAAACTCGGTGAAAATGGAAGGGATTAATATAATACATCAATCTTCTCTAATTGACGATCTATCATTTGCCAGGCCAACCGTGCATATATATGGAAGAGGAGGGAGTATGGTTGTATGGGATATGGCGGTGGTTTGTGGAACCGAAGCAGGGTATGGCGATGGGGTCGTGGAAGGGGAGGCAGTAAGGTCCAACAACTATGCGATGAGGCAGGGGCGGAGTCAGGGCACTGAGCCTCACTAGGCCGATACAAAGAATATTTTTGAAAAAAAAAATGTACACGGAATTTTTTATGCTAAAAATTTACACAATTTTAAAATTTGGGCTGGGGCAGGGTTGACCCTCCCCTAGCTCCGCCCCTGCGATGAGGGAAGGGTAGACTGAGTTTAATGAAAATATTTAACCTAATAACTATCCTCAAGGTTTAGATTATTTACAAAAATACCAAGAAGCTGATAAAAGCATCTATACATCTGCTTTCAACTTTTGACTTAAAAGCACTTTAATTTAAGCAAAAATTTGGAGTTACAAACACCTCTTTTAGCTTATTCAACAAAAAAAGTTGAAAAGCACTTCTAAGAAGTGTTTGCAAACACTACCTCATTATCCCACTATTTCTCTCTTGAATATTATATTGTGCCAAGACATGATGTAGTGATATTTCAAATATGGAGGGAGTATATAAATCTAATTTATAAATAATTCCTAATATAATCATAGTAGATGAAAAAATGACTTACTAACTTATAGTGAGTACACATATGTTCACTTTTGTATACCGTAATGACCATGAAATTATATTTATAGTAACTCTAGTCACATTTTTTCCTATAAATTTAATTTAGGTAGATTCTATGGTACTCATAAGGTACCATACCTTTGTCTACATGGACCAATCAAAGTGTTGCAATTGAATTATTTAAATCTCAATTAAAAATGATATAATGATTTGGACCAATCAAGTGAACTGTAGGTACGGTACCCCATTTTTTAAATGGGTACCGGAGTTGTCACCATTAATTTATTACTACCTCCGTCCCGTTAGAAGGTTCCCATAGCAAAACGGCACGATTATTTAGGCAATAATTAAATAAAGTACTTCGTGTATATTTTAAGAAATAATTTTAATAGATATATATTATAATGTAGTTAGTATTGATAACTGCAATGTTAAATTTGTATTATTTTTAATATTTAATGATTAATTTGTCACTTAATATTGTTAAGTGTTTCCTAAAATGGAAATGAGAATCTTCTAATGGGACGTCCAAAAAAGGAAAGTGGGAACCTTTTAATGGGACGGAGGGAGTAATATTTTTAGAAAACCTATATTATTTATTTATATATCTTAAACAAAATATTAAAATAATTATCTTCTTTGGATTTGAATTGTTTGTGATTTTGGAGAATAATATTTGTGTTAATGATTAATTTTATTTGAAAATTAGTTTTGAAAATATATGAATTTTATCAATCCAGGGGGAAAGTTTCAAATAAGCCCTTGTACTATTTCCGAACCGTCACTTAAGCCCATGTACTACAAAAACTATCATATGAGCACGCCTACTTTACAAAATGGATCAATTTGACCAATTAATTAGCTTTTGACCTATAAAAGTAGGTTTTTAATATTTGAAAATTCTAAAAAATTGTTAAAATTTGAAGAAATATATAAAAAAGATTGTGAAAATTTTCAGAATATCAAAGTCAATATGTTTTACTTTTAAAAAAATTGTATATTTGACATCTATTTAAAAGGTTTTTCAATTTTTTTGTTTCCACATTATTTTTTCAGTATTATAATTTTTTTTTATTTTTTTTTTAAATTTTTATCTTTGTTTATAGTTATACTATTTTTATATTATTATTAGTTTATTTATTCAAATTTATATGATTTTTTAAGATTTATTTGTATCCCTAATTTAATTTTAAAAAAGAAAACTGTTATAGATGGTCAAAGGGCTTGGTTGATTGTATTTTAAAAGTAGTCATACTTATATGATACTTTTTTTTTGTAGAAGGACTTATTTGGCCCCTAAGGGGCCTGAAAGATAGACGAATTATCAATCTGGGACATGAAAAATGAAATATATAAGTATAGGGCCCAATAGATAGAAAACTATCAATCTATGACCTGATTGTCAGCAAATCGTCTTATCGTTGGGCCCTCGCCTTGGGCGAATGAGAGGATTAGGAGCAAGAACTGTCATTCTAACGTTTCTCGGAGGATTTCATCCCCAAACGCAAAGTTGAAAAATTGTCAATTTAAGGCCTAAGTTTTAATATATATTTTTATTTTTTATTTTAAAAAATTTAAATAATATATAATTTTATTATACTAATAAACTTTTGTGAAGAAAAGTTCACCAAATATCAGCAATAGAATGAATAAAAAATTAAATTAATCAAAATCTATAAAATGTTAGGTAATAGATTGATGATTTTCCATTTTTCGGCTCCTATATATACCGATACATTTCAGCTTTCAAGTCCAGGATGATAATTCGTCTATATTTCAGATCTCGGATTGACAAAATTTCAATACAAAAGGATCGGAGATGGTTTCACTTTCGGTCTTTAACCGGGCCAAACTGAACTCTGATCATACTCAGGCTACCAAAAACCCGACTCAGATCAAATATAATGGGTTTTGTTCTAGTTTCTAATTTTCAATTTTCATATAACTCGAGACCTTACAAATAATTTCAGAGTTTAGCAAAACCCCGATTCAGACCTAATCGTTTTCACCCTTGGAAATAATGACTTTAATTATGTTCAAATTTAAACGATACTAACAATGACTGCGTATTCATAAATCATTATAACTTGGTTTTATATCGACCTGTTTGTAAACTCCATTTCATAAATATTTCAGAAGCATCTATTGAAAATGGAACTTGTAGGGATTTTAGATTAATGATGTTTTTTGTGCTCACTCATTCCAAGTCTGTTTGGTAATTTTGTTTTTTTTGCTTAATTATCATATTTATCAGTTAACTGTTTCACTAAACATGTAACTATTGATTTCAAGCGCTGAATTAGCTAAAGTTAGGATGTTTTTACTTGGACTGTAATTTGCTGGTCTGGTCTGGTCTGATCTGGTCTGGTTTGAACTGGTCTGGTCTGGTAAGGTCTGGTTTCTTTGTATTTTTATAACTATCCAAATCTGGTCTGGTCTGGTCTGGACTGGTCTGGTCTGGGACAAATTACTGTCCAAGTAAAAACATCCTTACTGTAAAAGATTACTTTAACTATTTTTACATATTACTTTATCTTTATTTTACTAATAAAATATGTCTTTTAAATATAATTTTTTCACAAATCAGCGAAATAAGTCAATTCAATTAATTCTATCAAAACTTAATAAATTTGAGCAGAATTGATTGATTCAGCCAATTTGCTATTACCAAATAGACTCTCAATTGAATAACTTCTGACAAATTAGCATATAAATCCCATTAACCAGCCATATAAACATACTCAAATACATAGAAAAACATCATACGGAGCATAAGAACCAATGCTTTTAATTATTTCGCTTATTGGTCCGGCCTTAAGCGAAAATGGAAATCAAGACGGGAAAACTCTAATGTCAAAATATCAAGATACGGTATGATAATGAAATGTTGAATTAAAAATTAAAATTTTACTAATACACGTAATGTTTATGTCCAACAAATATGAAATAAATAAACAAAACATATGTCATCCTTGTCATAATCCATTCAACATCATAATAAATAAGATGGAAAAAGTAAATGTTTCATTGAGTAATGAACACACTCTTCAATTATATCTCATCTAAGGATAAATTAGCAAACCCCAAATAGCTCATTTCTTTCAAATTGCCGAACCCACCTACTCCAACATTGCACATTTTAGTCTTCTCATTTGCATATCGCACAAACACCAAATCCTCTGCATGCTTAGGAGTTAACTTGTTCAGCCTAAATGAATGGATAAAGGAGTAAGTGCTCCAATTTTGTTTACAAGAATATGAAAATGTAGGTTGGCCAAGAATTCTAAAAGCAAGCGATTCTACCCCACCAACTTTTACGATCCATGTTTCTTCTCTTTGAAAAAGATGCAATATCTTTAAGTCTTAAGTGAAAAAGAAGCAAATTCATCCAAAACCTTATCATAATTACCACCACTTGAAAAGAGCCTTCAGAAGCTAGCGTTTCATCCTCTCCTGAGAGATCTCACCATCTCTATGAGGAGGGACCCTAGCCGCGGGATCCATCAACCAAACTTCACTTAAAACCATTACGTAAATAATATAATCCAACCTTTAATAATTAAATAAATTAATATATGATGGGTAACTAATAATGAGCTTAAGGTATGACATACCTTGGATCCAATGAATGTGCTAGACTGTGAAGCGGTGTTGAACTCTCCACCAACGTGCCATAAAAGTACCATACACTACTATGAAGAAAGCACTATATTCGTTGAGAGACTTTTCCTCATGCTTATACATTTGAAATTTGACTTTCTCAATCATGAAATCTCACATCTCATACACCAAATGAAGACATGCTCTATCAGTATCACGTACTCGATAATACTCTATTATTACATTTAGAATGGTTTATTTTTTCGCTCAATACTTTTTCTGAAATATGTTATTTACACATATTTGAAATTAAATACACTTTATGATCACTTTTGGGGTTGTGGGTCAATAGCGAGCAGGACCAAATACCCCAGCAGTCCAATAAGCACAATAGGCCCAACGCTCGCTTTCGGACACAGCTAGGCTCGACTAGTCCTCTTTTCTCGCTCGAGATGTCCCGCTCGAGCAAACTCGAGCGTTCACGACATGGGATTTAGAGTTTTCACTTGTAGCTTGATGATGATTGGAATGCTTCACCCAGTAATTGCAAGAAACTCTGAGTTGGCGGGAAGTGTGTGTGAACTTGTTTACTTTAGTCTCAAATCCGAATAACTCTATGAGTGTTTTTATGTGAACTTGTTTACTTTAGTCTCAAATTAGAGCACACTGATTACTAAACCAAATCGAACCTTGATAACAAAAATATTAATGAGGTTGAAGATACTTTTCAGACAGAATTGATTTAATCCGACTATTTTAGTTACTTTTAATCTATTCTTTTCTTTATTTTACTAATAAAATACTTCATATCTAATAGACTTTTTCATCATTTGGCAAATTCAGTCGTTTGAATTGGGAGCTTGTTTGATATTTTTAGCTTATTTGTCAATTTTACTAAATATGTAACTGTTGATTTCGCGCGCTAAATTATATAGTAATTCAACAGCTTCAACTACAATTTCATCAACCTCAACCGATTCATCCGATTCAATCATTTCAATGAGAGAACTCCAAAATTTCATAAATTTCGATGGATTGAATCAATTCAATTAATTATAACTGTTATTAATAAGGATCTAAAAATAGGAAGCCATGTATCCGTTACAATTAATGCATAAATTGTTGAAATAAGAGCCCGTTTGATAGCACGAAAATCGGTTTTTTTGGCTGATTCTGCTGAAATTTATGAAGTTCTTGCTGAAGTGGCTGTTTTGGCTGATTCTGCTGTTTCAAGAAAAAAAATTAAAAATATATTTTATTATTAAAATAAAGAAAAAATTATATGCAAAAATAGTTAAAATGGTCATCTACATTAACTTCAGCCAATACAGCCAGAAAAGTAACTCCAACCTTACTTTTTCTGCTTATTACACATTTCAGCGTGCGAAAGTAAAAAATTACATGTTTGATGAAAAAGCTGGCTGATAAACCTGATAAGCCGAAAAAAAAGTGTCCAAACGGGCTCTAAATCTCACATATTAGGAGGTAGAGTGAGATTAAGCAGGGCACGGTCAACCTGAGACGTGTAAACCCCGTTGGGGACTGGATCCCACTCCAACTCAGTGTCCCTTAACCCTGTACACACACTTCTAACGCCCGCCCGTGTTCTGTCCTTTCCTCCTCCCAAGCCCACATGAACCCCCCCCCCCCTACCCCCCACTACCCCCCAGGCCCCACCCCCAACCCTCACACAACAGAACGATCCTCTTTTCCTTCCTAAATAAATACCTCCAAATCCCTCTGTTTTCCCCACCGCTGAGCCTCAATCTATCTATTCCCATTTTAAATCTATAGCTTAATCAGTCAATCAAGCCATGGCGATCAGAAAATCTAACAAGCTGCCGCTCCAATCGGCCGTTTTAAAGCAGATCCTGAGGAGATGTTCCAGCATCGGGAAACGAAACGGCTGCGACGGAGACGAGGCGGCGCCGCCGGTGGACGTCCCGAAGGGGCACTTCGCGGTGTACGTCGGGAAGAACAGAACGAGACACATCGTCCCGATCTCGTTTCTCAGCCACCCGGAGTTCCAGTGCCTCCTCCGGTGCGCCGAGGAGGAGTTCGGGTTCGACCACGATATGGGCATCACTATCCCCTGCGAGGAGGTCGTTTTCCGGTCACTAACTTCCATGCTCAGATAGGATGAACGGCGGCGGTGACGGCGTCGTTCTTTTAACCTGCGGCGGCGGCGGCCATTCTGGATTTGTTTTTTTTCTTTTGGTAGAGCTCAATTAGGGCCTTGTAGGCTTTAACCGACCCGACCCGTGATTTTTTTTCTTTTAATGGGTTAGATTTGTTGTACCTTACAAATGGGTTGAGATGTACGGTGTTTCCTTTGGTGGTGTGTGTTCGTGAGACGCCCTTTGGAGAACAACCTTCATTAATGGCATCCAACTTTTGCAATTTGCCCCCTCTTCTCTCTATATTTGCACAGATTCATCCCTACTGGTTTTGCTATTTGCCCCATTCTCTATATTTATTTGCACAGTTTTATCTCTACTGGTTTTGCAATTTTGCTCCATTCTATATATTTATTTGCACAGTTTCATTTCTACTGGTTTTGTAAATTGTCCCTCCATATTTACAAATTGGATATCACATCCCCAATTCTGCAACAAACTTTTAATTCTATTCTTTGATGAATATACTGTACCATTGATTTCAATATGTGTAAAATACATATGCAAGATATATTTGGGTTAGTGAACTCTTAAAAAGAGAATTGCTTTTCTTTTGAATATTTTGATCTTATGCTAAAAAGAAAAATAGGTTTCTAAAATAGTCAACAATGTTTAAAAACAATTGATACGAAGTACGGAGAACTGTTTAGGCTAGATCGACTCATTTTATTATTAAACGTTATAAATTTCATCTTATCGTTTCATTTGGTCGGTTATTTTTGAGCAACTTTAAGACAATTTTACCTCTTTTTTAAAATTTATCTAGTTTCGATGAAACTTATACGGAGTAATATTTTCCTAGCACTATTTCTAATGTGTAGTCAAACAAAATCACTTCATTCTAGACAAGGTATTGTAATTTAGAGTCAAACTTCATAAAAAATTTGATTGATTTTGTTTATGTCAAGTTCTCATTTAAGTGGCTAAATTGGTTGAATATGTTGAATTGAGAAATGTGAGTCTCTCAATGTGTATCATGTCTTTATTTTAATAAAACTAATAGCCTAATATTAAATTAGGAATACTTTGTATATTTGGAAACTCTTTTATTATAAATATATCTGCTAGGTACCCTATTGGGGTAACCCTTTCCCATTATTTCACATGGTATCACGAGCCTAACAAAAAAAAAAAAAAAAAAAATTCTCTCCCAAAACCCTCGTTTTTTTTTCGGCCATGGCTTCCGCTACAGCATCTTCAGCCGCCGAAGCTCTGCACTTTTCCGCCGCCATCTTTTCTTCATCAATGGAGGCCGCTACTACCGCTTCTTCTTCCTTGACTTCGGCGCCGGTAACTGCAACCTTTACCGACGCAGCCGTTGTCACCACTAGCGCAGCCGTCAACTTGTCCGAGCCGCAGCAGTTATCTCAACCAATAGGATCGGTCGTGCACCCTCTGTCTTCCTCCTTCATGACCGAGACCTCTGGGGGTTATTCCATGTTTCAAGCCATCCCCTCAACTTTTCCATGGCAGAACACGGGTGTACCCAACATTCCTGGCAATTCCTTCTGCACTCCACCTCCTGCGATCACACCACAACCACAGCCCACCCCAGGCTATTATGGTTCCACGTTTTCTGGAGCACCAGGTCTGTCTCGGCCAATTGATCACTCCTTATTCCAGTCACAGATGGCTACAATTGCACAATCAATCGCTCCGGCAAATAATGTAACTCAAATTGTTACAATCAAACTCAAAGCGGTAGAAGACTACATCACATGGCGTACTCAGATTGAATCTTTCCTAGTCTCTCAGGGGGTGTTTAACTTCGTGGATGGTTCCACACAGGTACCTCCAATGTACACGGTTGATTTTAATAATCGCCAAATCATTAATACGGACTATTATCATTGGCTCCGGGTTGATCAAACTATTCGTTCTTGGATTTTTGCTACCCTTACTCGTGATGTATTAATTGATGTACATGAACTTAAACATTCTTTTGAGATTTGGGAAAGATTGCAAAATAGATTTCGATCGGCTAGTTTGGCTAGGTCTATGACTCTTAAACGCCAGTTGTCTAATACCAAAAAGAAGGGAAATCAGTCTATGGAAAGTTACTTAAGGGAAATTCATGTCCTAGTTGGTGAACTGGCTGCAATAAATTCCCCTATGTCTAATAAGGAAGTGCTTCAGACCACTCTTATGGGGCTCGGACCTGAGTATGAATCCACTATGGGCACTATTTCCCTTTTTCCTGACAATTTTCCGCCAGATATTCTTCACCGGAGTCTGTTAGAAGCTGAACAGAGGGTTCTTTATCTTCGTCAACAAACCGCTCCCCCTGCATACCAAGCCTTTGGAGTTCAAGAACGAGGTACAGCACAACGAGGTGGACGCGGTGGCCGCGGCAGAGGCGGCCGTGGCAGAACAGGTCGCGGCAGGGGCCGCGGGCCTAACCAATCCGGCCAGCAACATCTGGGACATGGACAACAGGTGTTCGGCCAGGAACAGCAGCAGCAACATGGCTTCGGTCCACAGCATGGAGCGCAGCAACACCTGAGATCTCTGAATGCAGATGGTATACGTAATTCTGTTTTGTCCACTTTAAATACTAATGCTTTATCATTTTGTGGTACTAATGTCAAGTCTGCAGGCTCTCCATCTACTGAGGGAATTCTTGGAGCAATTCCTCCACCCGTTGTGTGTCAAATTTGTTTTTCTGCAGGTCACTCTGCAATCCGCTGTCCGTCTCGTTTTTCTCCACCCACTGCACCCGTTCTTCTCACCGGTCAAGCTAATGAAGCTCTGTGGTATCCAGATACTGGTGCCTCTGCTCATATGACTTCCTCTGAAGGTATTTTGACAAATAAATCTATTTATTCTGGTCCAACTATTGTTAGTGTTGCTAATGGTGCTCAACTCCCTATTAAACATGTTGGTGATATTTCTTTAAATTCCTCTGGTCGCCCACTACTATTGAAATCTGTTTATCATGTACCTCATATTAAATTCAATTTAATTTCAATACAAAAATTGTGTGCTGATAACAACTGTGTTGCTATTTTTGACAAAAATTCCTTCTTTGTTAAGGACAAAACTTCGTTGGCGGTTCTTCTTCGGGCAACAACTAATGGCCATCTCTATCCCCTCAGCCTGAGTCCACCATCATGCCTTGCCTTTTCCTCAGTTCTCACCACTGGCCCGGTGTGGCATCGTAGATTAGGTCATTGTGGTGAAAATATTTTACGTATTTTAAGCAATCAAAAACGCATATGTAATAGCTCTAGTTTTTCCCATGATTGTATTTCTTGCCGGTTAGGCAAGTCCCAACGATTACCTTTTTCCAATGCTATTCATACTGCTTCTTCGCCCTTACAATTAATTCATTCTGATGTGTGGCAGTCTCCTGTTATGTCTAATTTGGGGTTTAAATACTATGTCTGTTTTATTGACGATTTTTCTCGTTTTACGTGGATTTACCCCTTGCGTACTAAAAATGAGGTTTTTGACTCGTTTAAAGTTTTTAAATCTTTAGTTGAGAATCTTTTTAACTCTCGAATTAAAATTTTTCAAAGTGATGGAGGGGGTGAATTTGTTAATTCTAATATGCAGCAATTTTTTAATTCTCATGGAATTTATTTTCAAAAATCCTGCCCTTATACTCCTCAACAAAATGGGCTAGCTGAGCGTAAACATCGTCATCTTCTTGAACTTACTAGGACTATGCTTATTGAAGCATCTATTCCTACTCACTTTTGGGTTGATGCATTGTTTACGGCTGTATATATTATTAACAGATTACCCACTCCAACACTTTCTGGTCTCTCCCCTTATGAAAAACTTTTTCAAAAATCTCCTGATTATTCTCTTTTACGTGTTTTTGGGTGTGCATGTTTTCCAAATATTTCTGCCACTTCTTCAAATAAACTCTCTCCTCGATCCATTCAATGTGTTTTTCTGGGATATGCATCTGGATATAAAGGTTATCGTTGTCTTGACCCTACGACTGGCAAGGTTTACATAAGCCGTCATGTGCGTTTTTGTGAAAATATCTTCCCGTACACCACTTTGTCTTCTCCTTTGAATGCCACACCGTCTTCCTCACAAACTTTGTCCAACATCTCTACCCCATCTTTTTCCACCTGGGACCGTTCCTCTCCTACCTATTCTACAACCTCTCGGCCAGCCCAGTGTCTGCCCAATCAGCCAAGCCCCAGCCCGCTGCAGCCAGAACCGCAAACCAGCTCACCGCACACCACTGCCAACCCAACTGCCCAGCCCACACCATCCCGGCCCACATCATCTCCCAGCCCAATTCCCTTCTCCTTACAATCAGACCATGCACCAACACCCGCCCATAGCTTGTCCAACAGCTCAACCCAAGCAACTAGTACACCTGCAGCGAACACTCCCTATTCCCCAACTACTAGCTCCCAGAATACTACCAGTCCATCCTCCCCAATCCCTTCTCCTCTCCTATCTGATTCGGCCAGTGTTCAATCCCAAGAAACTCTCCCTGACTCGTCACATGCTTCTCCCATCAATGTCCACCCGATGCAAACTCGGGCAAAATCAGGAATTTTTAAACCCAAATCAGTTTTTAATTTGAACACGGTTGTTATCTCAGCAGACCCCACTTGTTTTTCTGAGGCAAATAAACAGTTAAAATGGCGTCAGGCCATGGCTGAGGAATTTAATGCACTTATTGCTAACCATACTTGGGAGTTAGTACCATTTGATAATTCTAAAAATATTGTTGGATCTAAGTGGATTTATAAGACAAAATATCGTTCTGATGGGTCTATTGAGCGTCACAAGGCAAGATTAGTTGCTCAGGGTTTTAATCAGCAGGCCGGTGTAGATTTTTCTGAGACATTTAGTCCCGTTATTAAACCCACCACTGTTCGTACTGTCCTTACTTTAGCTATTTCTTTTGGGTGGATTATGCGTCAACTTGATGTTAAAAATGCTTTCCTTCATGGTCATCTTACAGAAGAAGTTTATATGCGTCAGCCGCGGGGTTTTATTCATCCTCAATATCCTCATCACTTATGTCGGCTGCGCAAGGCTATTTATGGCCTTAAGCAGGCCCCGCGGGCATGGTTTCATAGGTTCAGTAGCTTTCTGCTTACTCATAATTTTTTATGTAGTAAGTCAGATAACTCTCTTTTTATTTATCGCCAGGGCACTTCCATTGTTTATCTACTTTTATATGTGGATGATATAATTATTACTGGCAATTCTTCCTCTGTTGTCTCTGAGTTTATTCATCTTATTGCTTGTCACTTTGCAATGAAAGACTTGGGTGATCTTCATTATTTTCTTGGCATTCAGGCCACTCGTAACAGTAAAGGTTTGTTTCTATCCCAACACAAATATGTATCTGACCTTTTATCCAAGTTCCATTTACACACTGTCAAAGCGGTTCGTACTCCCCTTGCATCTCGTACTTCTTTATCTCTCACTGATGGCGAGTTACTCGCAGATGCGACTGAGTATCGCAGTATGGTAGGTGCATTACAGTATTTAACCTTGACAAGACCTGATATTACTTATGCCGTGCATTTAGTCTCTCAGTTTATGCATGCTCCACGCACCACTCACCTTTTTGCTGTCAAGAGGATTTTTCGATATTTACAGGGTACTATTGATCATGGTCTATGGCTCCAGCCTACCGCCAAGGCAACTTGTATTGTGGCATATTCAGATGCAGATTGGGCTGGGTGTCCAGATACCTCTCGCTCCACCACTGGCTACGCCATTTTTCTAGGGCCCAATCTTGTCTCTTGGAAGTCCAAAAAGCAACCTACGGTCTCCAAATCTTCTACTGAAGCAGAATATCGTGCTATTGCCTACACGGTGCAGGACACACTCCATATTCGGTCCATTCTGTTCGAACTAGGTTTCCCTGTCACGGCACCAGTTCGCTTGTTCTGCGACAACGTTTCTGCCTCATACCTGACTGCAAATCCTGTTCAGCATGCTCGGAGTAAGCATATTCAGATTGATTATCACTTTGTTCGTGAACGCGTGGCTCATGGTGATCTTGTTGTTAAATATGTGCCTACTAGTCTTCAGCTGGCGGATATATTTACTAAGAGTCTCTCTAGTCAGCAATTTCATTTTTTAAAAGACAACCTGCGCGTTGTATCTCCCGCACAGTTTGAGGGGGTGTAATAGCCTAATATTAAATTAGGAATACTTTGTATATTTGGAAACTCTTTTATTATAAATATATCTGCTAGGTACCCTATTGGGGTAACCCTTTCCCATTATTTCACAAAAACAGGGCAAATGTTCTCCGATATTTGCCCATCGACTTAGGTTGTTTGTCCACCAGGATTAAAAAATTGTTGAATTGTGAAATATACAAATTTAAAATATATTTTATTTATAAAATAAGAAAAAATGTACTCGTATTATGTAATAGTTCTAGATGATTTAATCAATATATAACTCAAACTTTACTTATTTTCATCTTATTAAATCAAAAGTTATGCATTTAATAGAAAAGTTGACTAATTTTCATAGATAGAAAAGTTGACTAATATTCATAAATTGATAATCCACAAATGAGCTTATCAAACAAATTCTTAGTCAATAACTTCGAGTATCAATTTTCTCCCAAACATATTTTTAAATTGTTGCCAACTAGAGTCTAGTTACAACCATGTCTAATAAGCCTGGGTTGATAGTTAATATATTTTGACATAATTAACCCAGTTTCCGTTATTTTAATAGCATACGTCATAAATATTCAACTCAATATTTACATATTCAAATATAAAGCACACACTACACATATAATAATATCGTACACCATGACAATATTCAATTCAAAGTCAACAGAACAAGATATACGACACTTATAATTAAATTCAAATTGAACAATGCAATATACAAGACTCAACATGTTTTGTATGTGGTCTGCTATTATTCAATTTAAATGAAAGTAGTTCCGAGTAAATGGCTTGGTTTTTCAATCCATGAAAATAGAGAAGAACGGGCATAGATAGTTCAGTTGGTTGAGTGGTGGAAAAGTTGGACAATGATCATGGATCGAATCCCGCATCGATCATGTGGAGGTTACAGTTCCTACGTGTTGCGCTGGTGACGAGCACTTCGTCGTAGTGCGTCAAAATAAATTCGATACTAGCACTTTATACGTAGTATAGGTGAAGTAGAGTTCGTATCCACATGGAAAGAAATAGTTCTCTTTTTAGTAAAACTAGTAAATAAAGGGGGGTTTTGGGATTGAGTGATTTAATTTAATTAAATACGCAGATGAACGACTTATATGAGATTTAATTCAAGAATAAAAAGGACTTGGTCTTGCTACTTTTCACTTGTTGATATATTTTAGTCGATCATTGTTATATATATAATGTATCCCCTCTTGAATACTCAATCGAGGAGTATCTCCAATTCATCGAGGGTATTTATTAACAACGACTGTTCATTAACAACCCTTACTATTAATCAAATATAGAACAACATCGTATACCGATTTAATAGTAGCATTTAATCTACTTAATTCCTTGATGAAATCAATTGAGATTGATAACCTTAACACAACGGTTTCGATTTAACCAACAAAATTAATCCCTCTTAAGTTTATTAACCATAGCCGTGCATTAATAAACCGAAGTTACTTACTTATGAAACTATCAACGATTAATCATTGGTTCGTTGATCGTTTCTAGTAATAATTAATGTCGGAACCTTAACTAATTGTCACTTAGCAACCTCCAATATTAATATAGAATGAGATTAAGGGAAGAATTAATAATCAAGATAAGAAGTTAAGAAAATAACTTACAACTTTAATAATCAACAAGCTTCAAGAGCAAAACCAAGAAATGAGAGTTTAGCTCCTCATTTAGAGACTAAACATTCTACAAAAATATAAGAAATAACTATTCTAAACTGAGCTTAAGAGTATGGAAGAAGGAATGATTATTTGTGAAGGAAAAGTGTGATATTTATAGGTGTTTTTCAACACCTTTGGCCGGATACCCGACCGGGTATAGTTCCCACCCGACCGGGTACCGGTCAAAATCAAATATTTCTCCACGTTCTTGTGTTTCAGCACGTTGTTTGTCCCGGGTTACATCTGACTTGACCGGGTGAGGTAAGGGACCCGACCGGGTCTGCCAATTTCCTAAGCATCTTCGGTTTTCACTTCTTGCTCAACCAGGTGCAAGGTCCTACCCGGTCGGGTTTTAGCTTCTGGGCAGTCAAATACGTAGTACTCCCTCCGTCCCTAAATTATCTTCAAACTTTCCTTTTTCGTCCGTCCCAAAATTATCTCCTCTTTCCCTTTTTGGTAAAGAATTTGTGGTTCACAACCATTCTTACACATTCTTACACATTTCTCTCTCCTCTGCACAACTCTCCACCACACAAAACCCACTACCTAAATTATTGTGCCCAGCCGTAATAGGAGAAAAAACAGGGACGGAGGGAGTATCATTTTTCTTCACTTCAAAGTCTTCCTTTTAAACAACATAATTCCTAACTCTACTTTACAACTTACAAATGAAGATTAAAATAAAACTACATCTAAAATCACACAAATGTTTACAAGCTAAATAAAACGGTAAACAATCCACACAAATCAAACATAAAAACATACATTTATGCACTACTAATTAGTGCATATCAGCTAGACCTTTGGTGCTCACGGGTACAAGGTCTACCACTATTGGACCGACTGAGTCATTGTGACTTACATCCTACCAAAAGTCTTGTCGAGTCGGCGCGTACTTGGAGGCTCTTGGGGTTGGGAATTCAACCTTTTGTACAATAGATACGGAGCAGAAGATATGAAAATCTTTACTAGGAGTCTAGGAGGATTCCTACGGCATGACACAAGGATATAAAGCATAAATCCTAATCAGATTTGAGATAAATAGTTGTTTTCATCATCATAACGATGCATCATTCATCCGAATTGAGTCATACAGCACGATAAAACAATCCAATTCTATCCAAGTTTGGCCAAATCGACCAACCCTCCCAAACACTGAAACTAAGGAGGGCCACAACAAAACTCTGCAAGTCAATTGTTGAGACGTCTTTTAAATTGGTTAGATTTTAGTCTCAAATCAAATTTAAAGATGGGGCATAAACATATTAGATCGAAGAGACCAAATTTAGATAGTATATAAATAGTAACATACTCACGCACAAGATGTTTACTTTTATTACAGATTCATACATATGAACGATGAAGATCAAAAGTCTCATTGACAAATGAGTTCTATATATTTAAAATGGATTCTCATTCAAACTTTCCCATGTAGGGACTGATTTTTGTGGAACACTTCTTCCGGTGACAAATGGGATGGACCCGAAACTATACACATTAATTTCTACTAGACACATTTTTAGTCCTTTTGTCACCTCAGGTTCATTCTCAGTATTCTCAAATTGACAATTTTAGATCTTTTCACTATGATTTTGACACAATAAAAGGAGAACTAAAAATGTCAATATGATAATAGTTGAAGTATCAAAAATGTCACTTTTATAAAAGTCATAAGACTAAGTATATATGGAAATTTTTAAAGATCGGTATCAAAATTGTCTTTTGCACAATAATTGTAGGAGTAAAAGTGGAAAAGTTCAAAATTGTGTACTAAAAATGTCACTGATATCATAATTAGAAGACTAAAAGTGACAAGCAATCATAAAAATAACGAAATACGGAGTATATCATTTCAATTGATTTATAATTAGCCGAACTTTGGAGTTTAGGCCTCCAGAAATATTGGACCAACCCTCAGTCAAGCAGCTTAACACAAATTTAGAGTGCGTATTGACCATTTGACCTTGATAGACAATAAAATTGTTCTTTTTTTGTTGATTAATGATATTAAAAGTAACAATTGACAAAGCAGGGCAATAATTCAGAGCAATTATGGAGTGAAACATAGAACTAGCTAGTCCAGAAGGCGTGCCAGATTGCTAACTACACAATATGGTAGGCTATTCTGGCAGCATGGTTAGACGGACTACTAAGACCAAAACGTACTCCGTAAAAAACAAGCGCTCAAAGCTGAAAAGAAATACGAGTATATAACATAAATTCTGATTTTTCCAACCCCTAGCAAGGGGGAAAAGGTTTGATCCACCACCTTCAAAAACATCATTTTGATTTAACCATCCACTGGAAAGAGAGGGGGTTTGTTATGATGTATTGTGGATTTGGGGTTCAACCAATAACAATATAACATCATATATGATCGATCGTTATGAAAAATATGTATATGTTGTGAATTTTGTTTTTCTATTCATTCCCATTATGGACACAATTTCAACTATGACATATATAAACATATACTCCCTTCGTCCCATTAACAATGGGACAAGAGGGAGTGACACGCAAACTAGAAAAAAGTGAGTTATGTGGTTGATATTGAATCGATAAAGTAAGAATGATTTAGAGCCACACAAATTTTGTCAAATTTGGTATGAGACAATCTTAGTGGGACGGAGCGAAAAGGTAAAATGAGACAATCTTAACGGGACGGAGGTAATACGAAGTACATACACACTCATTAAATAATATTAGTCCCCCCCATGAAAGGTGACAATTGTGTCATTTCTGTGCTCTAAGTTAGCCAATTACACATGCTTTGCTGGTGAGGATGACAGGAGGTCATGATTCACAACTGTATGACCAATGGTCATACAGTTTGGTTAAACCAATTAGCCAATTGTCATACTGTTGATGAAAGGACATTCATTTTGATTGTTTAATATATACTAGTAACCAATTGTAAGAACAAATGGATTAAATATTTATCAAACCCCTATTTTTTAGGTGTAACTCAAATGTGTATTGAGTGAAATTAAAATGTGTAAAATAAATCAAAGATATGATATAATGTGATATCATTTTTGTATCTTTTATTTTGCACGTTTCATTTTCAATATATAAAAACCCTAAATTAGAGCTAACTGTTTACTACCTTTAGTATTTTTTAAAAATAAAATTAAAAATTAAAATTCAAATCCAATAAGAGTATAAACTAGGATTAGAAAACGAGAATCCGGGGAAGAAGAGATTGAAAATGCAATTTAGTCTCAAGAATGGGAGAGAGTCAAATCTAAATTCAAATCCAACTATGATGACTTGTATTGAGCTTGTATAAATAACTACGTATGGATTTCAGATTTGGATTATCATAAATTTTCATTGTTGTAGAACCCTAAAGTTATGATTTTGATGGTTTTATAGTATTATCCACGGGTGGAGTAATTTTGAAAACACGCTTTAAATTACACTAATGAATAGATTTTAAATTAGTTTATGTTAAGATCCGGGATTCCATCTTAAAAGGTCAATCTTTTAGGATGAAATCGCATATTTTAACAGTTTCAAATAGAACGGTATTAATAGTCAATCATATATATAATCCTATTAAATCGCATAAAGCATATGCAAATCTTGTGGTGGCAGTGGTGCTACCCATTCTAGTGCACTGTTTTGTGGTACATTTTTGTGATTGGAAAAACTTTGACCTATTTATCAAAACACTATCATATTTTCCCTTAAATCTAGTGCATTATTCACTTATATTGAAACATTAGATCCTAAGTTTAATACACACGATTGATTTGTATTTTTCATGAAAATAACTCTTTTTATTTGATCCAAAATCAATACCATTTAAAGCTACCCAGTATGTTTTAGTGCGTGAATTTTTTGCATGTATATTGTTCTTGTAAATCAAATTATATAAAATATGCAAGAATCGTTTATGAATTTACATGAATAGTTAGGTGATGACTTGACTTTGAACTCCAACGCATTAACATGTAAATTTTATTAATTGTCGCTGTTTCAATAACTATTCCGGAGCATAGAATAGACTTGTCCTTAATGTTACAACTTGCAATTCGATGAATTGGTTCCATTAATTAAAAACGAACGTACTATTTCGATCACAACATAGTGTCATTCGATTGTGGACTAATCCATAAGTCATATGCCATAAACCGTCCGATTCGTGTACCTAAAGCAAAGATATCAAAAATGGGTCCTTTATGGCCGGCCTGTACACAGGATTAAACTAGCACAGCTTTTTTTTAGGTACAACGTTGATCTTTTAACATGAAAATTTTTCCGTAACCGAATTGTACACCGTACGAGGACAAAACATTCAATTCACTTGCATCAAATCTGCCCAAACAGATTGATCCGTACTTAGTATGGAAGTTATGAATGGTCATATCATCTGTGTCACCAAAGTCATCTCATCTACTTTAGATGTCATAAAAGATGCCAATTCATTCATTTGTATAGTAGCAAGTGTTGACCCACACAAATACCTCACACAGATACCTCAGTTGGTGAGAAAGTTGGAACATTGATCGATGATTGAAATTTGCAGCGGTTGTGTAGAAGTTACATCTATCATCATTGAAATGACTGAATCATCATGACTTACAATCTCTCAAATGCCTTGCAAGATCGCAGTGTGAAAGAACATTGGAGTTAGAGATTCAACCTTTTGGAACATATAGTACGAAGTATTACCCGTCTCATCAACTTTGGGATATGAGGATGGTGCAGTTATTAAGAGAAATAGATATATGTGGTTGATATTGATTTGATAAAATTAGAATAAAGTTATTTAGATTGATTATAACCACACAAACTTTATTAAATTTGAGATTAGATAATCTTAATAAGACGGATGGAAAGAAAAGATAGGACAATCTAGGATGAAGGGTTATGTCTATGTGTATATATACGTTTATGAGTCATTCATTTTCTATCATTGAATGTGTACCCTTCTTTGGCCAGCCCTAGGAGATATCGACACATCACAAAGGCACATGGCAATAGTCATAGAGAACAAGCAAAAGGTAAGAAGGCCATAGGCCGACAATTCAAATGGATCCACATCCAATGTGGGAAAGAAATGAGCGGGTGGGAGAGAGGCGGGGAAAGAAGTAATGCTTAACTTTTTCGGTGTTAGAAGATGATAGATGGAGGAAAAAGAGACTTACTCCGTATTTGATTAGATATAAAATTCAATTCTCTAAAGTAGACAAAATGGTTGCTGACTATGCACAACACCTTAAGAGAAGGTCGGTTAGCCTAATACACTTGCTTCTAATGGGACAACATCTTAAGAATTGCTTGAGCATAATTAGGTGGGGGTGCGTGAGCAAGTCCACTAAAATATACTAGTATACTTCTTTGTCCCAAAATAATTAACAAATGAACTTTTTAGTTTAATACGGCTTCATTTTATTTACTTATTTAACATGTTTTCTTTTTATTCTGATTTGGTTTTTGTGAGTTTATAAAACTTCTTATGTAGTACTCCGTATTAAATATTAATTATTATAACTCATTTAATTATGCATACTTGTGACTTAATATTATCTTTGCTCAACCTTAAAACACACACAATATAAATCAATTATGATGGAGGAAGTACAAGTTTTAATTTTCAACATGGATTGATTTCACATTTTCACCCTTAGACCAGACTCAAACAAACTAGATCACATCATACCAAATTTAAAAAGAAATTAGACCTAAACAGACTAGACAATAATAAAATAAATATAAATCACACGTATATCATACGAGACAAGGACAAACCCCATGAGAAAATTTCAATCAAATGAAACATTCTAATAATACTCCTCTCAATCAAGCGACTTGCAATAATCGCAGCATGTGATCGACTGATCGATCCCCAACTCTGGCACTATAGCACCATTGGTATCAGGGAAATTTTACCTTGTTGGGCATATGACATATAGGACGTCTATGATGTTGGAAGCATGATTACGTACATTAAGAAAGAAGTAGATTAATGGCTAATAATTTGAGGATAGAAACACCATGAATTACTAATAAAAATGATTTTCTAGATTGGGGAGACATATAAGTATTCATTACAGGTTAAAAAAGAGAAAATGCCTTGAATAAGATAAAACATTGTTTTCCAAAATAAGACTTAAGTAATTCTATTTAGAAAGGAAATATTACATCCTATGTTAGAACTTTGTATTGTTTTGATCAAATTTAGAGTGATGTGAAGTACATATTAAAACTTCATGCAACAACTATTGAGAATACAATCGAATTGTATTGCAAGTTTTTCCGACTTGATTATTAGTGGTTTATTATCAGAAACTACGAATATAGACATTTGATTGTATATTAAAGGTACAAATGCATCGAGTAATTACTAATGTATGGAATATTAGGGGTGGAGATGGTCCCGAGACCGGAACTCGTAAGCTCTTGGCAGGGCCGTCTAATGAATTTGGAGGTCCCGGTTCTAAATGTAATATCGGGACCCCAATTAATATAAAAGGTTTATTGAAAAATATTAATCCAAATAGTTATATTCAAATCAATTGAATACTTATTAAAGAGAACCAAGAGTAAAAGGACGAACGAAAAAAAATAATGGATTTATAATTTCCTTCCTTACTAACTGTATTTTACTGATTACTAATTTGGGGCCCCATAAATTCGGGAGCCCTGTTCTGGATAAGTTATTGAATCCCCTAAAAAACGGTTTTGACTCTTGGGACTAGACGAGACCGGATATAACTATTCCCAAACCCCAGTTGATGATTTTTGCGACCAAACACCAGACCATTTGCCCAATTGCCCCCAAGAGCTTCAAGGCTAGTCCTAAGAAAGTGGAGAACCTATGTAAGAATAAAAGTTGGACATTTTTCTAACAAGTAAAAAAGTTATAATATATACGCAAAATATATAATTAGTAATAAATTACGAATATTTTATATCAAATTATAAATTACGGAGTATTAATTAATAAAACTGTCAAAGTAAAAGTATTTGTTAACAAAGTACACTTCATTTAAAAGAGATTGCTCTTCAACCATGTTTTCATTAGGTTGCAATTATATTATTCTAATAAAATTGTTTTCTGCATTCATTTTTCGAGACCCTATGCAATTGGGTGCTTGCCTATGCTTCGGGCCGGCCCTGCAACAACTAGTCTTTTTATTACCTTTTCCTATTGGCAGGCAGATTATGTCTATATAACAGGGTGGGTGTCCGGCCCGAAACTGCATATAATGGTCGTAGACTCGTAGTCCCATAAATTTCACCCAAAGACCAGCTACACCAGAGCCAGTCCGAAACGGTCTGTGTCCATCGGGATAATTACACACTTGCCTTGAAATGCACTTAGGTCCAAAATTCCAAATTGCAGAGCTTATATGCTGGCCAAGGATGTTTTCTTTTTTATTGAAATTTGCTAGTCTGGTCTGGTAAACGTCTGGTCTTTGTGTATTTTATAACTACGGAAGTCAAGTCTGATCTGATCTGGTCTGGAACTGAAAACGATCCAAAAGAAAACATCCTAAGACTCCAAATTGGACCCTTTCACATTATTATCCTTGTTTTATATACTATCGTACTCCCTCCGTAACATAAAGATCTTCCCATTTTGACTTTTCACGGTCTTCTAAGTTGAACTTTGACTGCAAATATCTACATATCTATATTTATAAAATTCATAATAAATTAACATTCAAATAATATGTTTTACAATGAGTTATATAAAATAAATTTTTAATCATAACATAATGTGAGTTTTGAATAAATAATGATCAAAGTTCATAAAGTTTTACCCAAAAAAGTCAAACCGGGAAGATTCTAGCGTTACGGAGGTAGTATGCTGTATCGGAACTATTGGGCCACATTGTCCTCCTCTTCGGGCCATTTATGTCAATTTTCTCATTTCACAGACATTCACAGACATGTTACAGAATTGCAAAATGCAATGCCTTTTGTAGGTGACAAAGTCCAAATCTAATAAAATGCTTTAATGCGCATTTAGATCATTAGTCTCGTATTGTGTGAAACTAAAAGTATGTCCCATACGTTGTTGGCATTTACACCTTGACATAAAATTATATACATCATTCAAGACTTAGGCATGGAGCGAACCGGTTCCGGGCCCGGGTGGGCAGTTTATTAGCTGGGGGAAGCCCAGGACCGGCCCGGGTTTCCAGCGGGTCCGGTTTGGGGCGGGGCGGGCCTCAGGCCGGTTTATATTTTTTTTTTTTGCTTTCCTAGCTACTCTCTACCACCCCCGCCTCCTCACCCCCACCCCCCCACCCCCAAACCCTCCCAAAAGACCCAACCCAACCCGGGGGAAACCAAAAAAAATTTGAGAAAACAAAAAAAAAACATTTTGGCCCGAACCGGGTCCGGGCTCGGCCAGGCCGGGTAACCAATTCACCTACCCGAGCCCGCCCCCACTTTACCCACCGGTTCGGGTCCAAGCCCGGAAGCGGACCGAAGGACTGGGCCGATCCCGGGCCCTCACAGTAGCGGGCCGGGCCGGGCGGCCCGAACTGGGTCCAAGCTAGGGTTGTATACGAACCAAATCGAGTCGAATAATGGGATTTTGTATTTGTATTTGTTTAATTTTTTTGAATACGAATTCAAATTCAAATATGAAACGAACATTAATTTCGATTTGTATTTGTATTTGTTTAACAATACGAATAGTTAACGAATCATATACGAATATCGAAACAATTTGAGCATAGGTTAAATATTAGTCAAATATCACTTTAAAATAATTTTTTTTATACTCCATATTTTTTATGTTGTAAATGCATGCTATGACAAAATATGTGTATTTAGATTTTAAATTTAATGAATCAATGCATTTTTAGATGGTGCACAATAGGGTTTAATGCACCAAACCCCCCTGTGATTTGGAAATTCGGCGCATTAGCCCCCTGTGATTTAAAAAGTGCGTCAAACCCCCTTGTGTTTTAATTAATCATGCACAGAATCCCCTTTATGAATAAATTTAATGATTTGAAAATCACTTTTCCTAATATTTTGATTGAATATGCAAATAAATATGTCAAAATCTCTGAATCATACAAAAATGTTAATCATTTTTCTTTTATTTGACAATTGAATTTGTTCACATAAGGGATTTGGCGCATGATTAATTAAAACACAGGGGGGTTTGACACATTTTTTAAATCACAGGGGGCTAATGCACAATATACTAAAGTGAATTAATTTTATGATGATTAATAAATATATATCTATTTCAAACTTTTTGGAATAAACACTAACACACACATATTAGAAATTATACTTTGTGAAATAAGTTGATAATTATATATATCAAAGTCAACCAACTCTAATTTTATTCTTCAAATCAAATACATAATTATTTGTATTGTATTTGAAAGACATTTGAATCAAAAAAATGTTTTGTATTCGTATTTATATTCTGGGTCATTCCAAATGGGCTTAGAATCTGTATGCAAAAATGTTTATATGGGTCACACTAAGGGTATTGCTATCCTTTAAAAGTTATTATAGTGTTATTACTATTATTATTATTATTATTATTGATATTAATATTACCATTATTATTAATCAAATATTTTTTATCAATATTCGAATCAAATACACTGATTTTCTTATTTGTATTTGATAACAACTCAAATCAAATTTAATATTCTTATTTGTATTTGTATTTGTATTTTCCGAATTCGAATCATCCTATACGAATTCGAATCGCGAATCGAACACAAATTATTTGATTCATTTACAACCCCTAGTCCAAGCCTAATTCAAGTAGTAATCTCTTTTCCGATAGACTAATTTCACTATGAGAGTATGAGATGAAGTCATGAAACTACCATTTCTCTAAGAACTGAATTATCATCAGCAATCATGATTAGTCATGTGATTGAAGGACTATAAGAAATTGAACGTGAGGAACTTCTATGCGACAAGAGTAAGTTCCCATTTTAGCATGTTATGCACTTATTCGCTAAACACAATAAAATATCAAAGAGTAAGAGAGCAGGCAGACAATATAGTTATATAGGGTCGCAATAAAAATTAACTACCAACTCATGAACAAAATTGAGCAGTGTACAAGTAGAAAATGATGTTCATTAGCATCAATTGATCCACAATGAAACATGTAAATGGGAGTTTGTTCTTTCTTGGATTATTATTAATTAATCGGCAATCAACATCTCCACAGTTTCAGCCTCAGTGGTGTGCCTTGGCTTCAGCTTTTCTTTGGGAATTAGCCTTCGCCTGCAAAAAAATAAATAATGGAAGAGTTGATGTACTCAAAATAATGAATCCTCTCAGTCCAGATAATCAATCAATCAACAAAATATACATAAAATAACTCAAACTGAAGGTACCACGGATACACTACATAGAGTGCATATAATAAGTACAGAGTATTAAACAATTTGAGGTGTCAATGAATTCCAGATTGTCAACTACAACTAACAGGGAATACATTCATGGTGTTATAGATACATCGCATAAAGTTCACAGAAGTACATAATTATGATATACGGAGTATAATGTGTGACCCTGAAGGCTAAACAACCTGAAGTGTAAAAAATACAGATTGTCCACCACAAGAACAAACATGCATGCCCATCATTAAACATAGAAATAGTTGGTTAGACGTCAATAACATGTTATGTACTCACGTACTCACATATGAATACATATATTTTTAGTGTAAATTATCATTATATTTTTATTTCTTAATAACAATGACAATAGAAATAGTAAAAATAATGACAAGAGACCTCCATCCAAGAGGTCATAGTTAGTTTACAATTATGGGACAGTTTGCTCCCAACTCTCAGAGCAAGACAAAAGCACGATTACTAATAAGAGAGACACTATGGTACTGCATTGTTTCTTCAAAACAAAAAAAATAATTAAAATAAACACCTCAACAGAGAGACTTTATGCTCTTTTTGGATGGACGTTGGAAAGATGCTTTGGGAGGCCTATGTCTAAATCTTGAAATATAATTGGCATTTTTATAAAATTGAAAATTAAACTAATATATGATCTTATGACATTTCAATCACAATAACATCATTCAAGCCTTAAACCAACATAAATTGGGTGAGCTACAAAAGTCAATGATGACACGAATCAAATATACTCCCAGCTCTAATTAATTCTATATACTCTAAGTCAGTGTCTGACACTATTTACATCACTCATTCATTCATGTACTTCATGTGACATCAGAGAAAGATTAAACCGCAGTACAAACAAATTATGATTTTTCAAAAATAATTGATCTCAAGTAAACAATTATTCGAAAATGAATTAAAAAGCAAGGTAGAAATGATTACCCTAAGATACTTTATCTTAACGCTTCCATAAAAAAATCCAAGTCCCAGTGATGATGCACGTGCCACCTACAAACAACCAATCATCAATTTCATAAAAACACCGAATCAATTTCATATAACAAAACTATAGGTAAACATATCCACACACACACACAAACATACAGATACAAGAGTGTGTACATCTGACAGATCAAAAAAGATGGAAGGGATGACTTTGTTACCAATGCTAATGTGCTCTTTCCAGAATAAGGTCCAGGTATAGGTGCCATTGTTGACTGCGAATAGAGCAGGTTGAGGATATTATGTGCTAAGATCTCTCTGCAACACTAGAAATAACAATGTCTCAAACTCATTAGTCATTATAATTGATGGGTTCTTCCTATCTGTACATATAATAAATAATGCAATTCCTTTCGCCGCTACTCAATCCAGAACTGACCAAGAAAGCATTAATAAAAAAGACACTCCCCATTGAAGAACTACAGATGCTGATTGCTAAAGCATTAGTTTGGTTGTGTAATGTGCCTTAATGTTTGGTTGGTTTTTGTTTCCAATAAGCAGTACAATTGCGGGAGTTTTAAAGTGAATTACATGGCAATAGTGAAGCTATTTGGTGGCAAACTACTTGAAGCTTATCCAAACCCAAACTCCCAAAGAATGGAAGGGTACAATCAGCTCGTGCTCTCACTCCATACATCAAACTTGAAATGTTCACTTTCTTACACCACTAGCGATTCCCATAACATTGTATTAATTTTAACCCATTAAAATTGACAAAACCTAGATTTTAAAAGGTTAAGTCAATCAGGCGAAACAAATACTCGTACAATTATTTACTCAAATGATCATCTAAGACGTGAGCAAAAGATCTGCAGCGTGGTGTTTTACATTTTCTAAAATATAGGGATTATAGATGATCAAAAACTATTTTTAAATGCAAGAACGTATAAAGAACGAAGCTCAACAGCACCCTATAAGCTTGATCTATTCACTGCTGATAAGATATAAAAAGATATGAAACAACAAACAAAACAAGTTGTGATAAAATAAGAAGACAGTTAGCAAGGGAGAATCGACTAACCTCGGGATTTTAGACGAACGGCGTGGAGTAGGCAGCGTCCGACCTAAGGAGAAGAGGAGCTGAAACGGAGAGAGCAATATAGCGGTCATTCCAGATCTTGGGCATTTGATTTTCAAATTGGACCGGATCAAACACTATGGGCCAATAACTTTAAATCGTTTATTACTAATATTAAAATCGATCAAATTGGTTAAATCTATTGAAATTGATGAAATTCTAATTAATTTCATTGATTACACTAATTGCTTATTTTTGGAAATATTATATTTAAAATATTTTTTAATGATGAATAAAGAAAAAAACTAAAGAGAAATAGCTACAATGGAGTTTTTTCTAGGATTAATGCTAACTAAATAAATATTTCACAAAATACCTGCTCGGATAAAAATAATACCCAAATCACTGTTGGCTTAACTGTGATTAAGGAAAGTTGTCACTCGAAGTGGCAATTTTATAAGCCATCAGTCAGAGTGGCGGCTTAATTATTAACGCCGAAGACCAAACACTCTAACCCTGCGAGTGCTGCAACAGGGAACAACGACAATAGTTCGATTTTTGACCGGAAATCATCCCAAACACTTGTAAAATCAAGGGGAAAAGTGACATGGTGTAACCGGAGGTCGTTTGTACTATCCTAGGTATTTCATCTGTTTAAATGTATTTCACCAATTTTGTTAAACCTATATTTTTAATTTATTTTGAATTGCCGATTTATTTGGATTATTTGCATTCTATTTTATGTTATGAAATATATAAGTTGTTATTGTTGTTAGTATGCTTGAATTTATATATTTTGTAGAATGTGAATTATTCATTGTTTTGGTTGTATTGAGTTTGATATATGAATTCGTTTGAGAAAGAGTTATGTAGCACATTATTAATATGTATTTATTTGATTTTATATATGAATTAAATCATACAAATGAGATATATGATTTAATTCAATTCATTTGAATGAAAGAAATTGTAGTTGATTTTTTAATGTACCACGTAAGTCATATATAGATTTTTTGGAGTGCATCTTTTGTAGAATATGGACGCTTCAAACTTCCCCATTGTTTGCCACTGGGGAGGAAATATTATTGATGAATCAAATGGAATTCATTATGAAGGGGAGGATGGAGGATAATTGTTGTTTCCCGCGGGGTGGATATAGCGGACTTAATGCATAAAATTTATGGCACCACATCCATCAAACGTATATATAAATTGGATTTGAAAGTTAAATATCTCATTCATAGTGGATTATACATGTTGATGCATCTCGATGATTATGAAGCCATAACACAAATGTGGACTTTAATTACGAATTTTGCTATGTCTACCATGGAGATATATGTTGAAGAAGTGGTTTGTGTTGCCCATACAACATGATAATCCATCATTATCTGGCCCATCCACAACTATTCATGTTGTTATGAATATGAATATACAAGAGAATTGGAGGTATGTGAACAATGATGCAATATTTTTGGATTCTCAGTACACCAACGACAATGCAGATAAAAATGTGAACCATGACACACTACGAGATTCAGATGAAGATGGTGGTGATCTCATAAGTGGCAATGTTCCATCCAGCCATTACACTAAAGTTTGTGAGCACCCTGCGAGATTTGATGAATCATGGAGGGTTTTTACAACTTCTAGTCGTTTGTATGTAGTTCGTGAATTTCAAGTTAGGCAACAGTTTGATGATAAGAAACAACTGATTAACATGGTTATAATGTACTTTGTAAAGAGGAACAAATTTATCTCTGTTGCAGAGTATGACAAACACAAATGGGTGGCAGAGTGTAAGAGAAAAAAAATGAGGTTGCACTTGGCGAATACAGGCTACGAAGAAACATGCAGGGCTAGATATGTTCATAGTTGTTCGTTATGCAGGTCCTCATATACCCACTTGTCTGGGTAACATCGATAACAATGACCATTATGGTATCACAACTTAGCCCGAAATTGTTTATCTTGTTCATACTGATCCATCACTAAAATTGTGCACTATAAGTGAGCTTATGAAAGAAAGTACGGGTATGTACCTTCGTACAAACGAAGTTTGTTGGCCAAGCAAAAGGCTATCCGTAAAATATTTGGAGATTGGGAGGTGTCATATTATTTTGCCTCATTTCATGATGGCATTACCACATTCAAATTCGGGGACGGTCGTGCATTGATACCCACCTCTTTCAGATTAGTATCTTTAATTTATTGTATTACATTCCAATATAAATTCCCCCCATTCTCTCCATCTTTCATGTACTACTGAGTATGTGTAGTTCCATAAAGTTTTTTTGGTCATTTAAGTCATCCATTAATGGTTTAAACATTGTCATCCCTTACTGGCTATTGATGGCACACACTCATATGGGGAGCATAAAGGTACATTGTCGGTGGCAATGGGCAGTGATGCTGATAATAAACTTTTCCCTTTGGTGTTTGCTATTTGTGAAAGAGAGAATGAAGATGGTTGATTATGGTGTATGGCGTGCATAGGTCACTTTATCACACATAGAGAATTGTGTGTTATTTCAAATCGACATGTTAGCATTTTAAAGGCACTAAATGAATTTGTTAGTGGATGGGAGGAGCCAGATGCACAACCTAGGCTTTGCATTCGGCATGCCGCTTCTAATCTGCACACTCAATTTAAAGACATTCACTTGAAGAATCTCTTCGCTTAGACAGCAAGTTAACATCAAAAGAAAAAGTTTTATAGTGGCTTTTAAGTCCTTTAACAGGATAGGCGTAATGCAAGCACAAGTACGATAATATCTAGGGAACATTTCATTGGAGAAGGTCTTTACACCACGACGGGGTGTATAGATATGGCACCACAACAACGAACATGTAAGAAGTATCAATATCGTCATGAAAAGTGCATGATATTTGCCTATAACTGCCTTATTTGAGGCATCATTCTATCGTGTGAATGCCTATTTTGTGGAAAGAAGAGAAACTAATAAGAGAGGATTAGCAGAAGGACATCGTTACTGCTAGCAAGTGACTGAACTCATTCAGAAAAGTAAGAAGTCATAGCATCACAAGATCACAACATTCGATATAGATCGTGGTTTATACGAAGTGGACGTGGGTCGTGGTGGACGAACTGTGAGGAAGGATGGTACAAAACACATGATGAATTTACACTGTTGCCATTGCACATGTCAGAAGCTGAATATTTATAAGATTCATTTCTCACATATCTTAACGGTATGTAGACAACATAGTTTATCTTAGGATGCTTTTGTTGATAGTTTTTTCTCATCATCGGAGTATATGGGTTCTTATAAAAGAGTATTTATACCCATACTGGATATAGCGCATTGGCCTACTAACACTGAACCACGTGTTTTGCATAACATGTCAATGATTCACGCTAAAGGTCGTCCACAGGCTACACGATTGAGAAATGAACTCGATGAAGGTCCTCGAGGTACTATGAGATGCGGATTATGCAAGCAAACAGGGCATAATTGGGGCGATATGTGATAGAAGATCACAAGGACACGTAGGGAGTCCCATCGGGTAATGTTGTAGTTTTATTCACAGATGCATTAACACTATTAAAAAAATTAAATATAAATGCCAAAAATTAAGATAACTAATACCTATATTACAGCGCCGATGCAGGTGTAAATAGGTCCCAGACCAACTGATCCTTTAGCCCTGACATTGCAGGCCACACACGGGAGCGAGGATGTGTGGTGCGGCCTGAATGTTCGGGTAGTGATACGCTTGTAATTTCCGTGTGTTTGTTTACGTTTTTAGTTAGTTTTGGTTGTTTAATATTTCGGAAATTACACACTTTTGGTGTAATAGTTTAGTTTGTTAAATTCTTGTAAATTGTTTAGATTAGGTTTATTCTGAGCTCAAGCAGGTCTACTATCACTCAAAGGACAGTTGGTGAACCCCAAAAGTGGAAGGAAGGTGCAAAATCACAAGACAAAGAATTGTTCCTGATTTTTTGGTCTATACCTGGTCGAGTATCACCTATACTCGATCGGGTATCTTGTTGAAATTTCAAATCGGATCAGATCCGAAAACAAAGGAACATGCAGGGAAGATTTTGAACACGATCGAGTGTCTATACCCGATCGGGTACACCGACATACTCGATCGGGTATAGCTCTAAATTTTACTCTAATTTCGATCGAGTATGGATCGAATTCAGTTTTCTACACATACTCGATCGAGTACATGTATATACTCGATCGAGTACCCGACCTGCACCCCAAAAAAACCTATAAATACACCCCATTTCCTTCACAATTAGATACCAATTCCTATATACTTCTAAGCTCAGTCTAGATAAGTTCTTTCTTTATATTTTCTTCATGTTTAGTCTCCAAATGAGGAGCTAAACTCTTCCATCTTGGTTTTGCTACTTTGAAACTTGATGAATTGTAAGTTGTGAGTTATTTTCTTTTACATATTAATATTTTGAGCATTACTTAAAGGATCAACTAGTTTTGTTTCATATATTAATTAATACTAGATTCGGTCGATTAATACGCTTGTTATTAATTCGATCCTTTCACGGTAGTAAACTTGGGTTGTTAATGCATGCGTCTCATGGTTAATAACCTAAGGGGAATTAATTATATTGATTAAACCGTTAAACCGCTTGTGTTGAGGTTATCAATCTCAATCGTTTTCATCTCTATTTTATTGCTACTATCGAGTGAATATATGACGCGTGTTCTATATTAACTCGGTAGTAAGTTTTATTAATGAACGCGTCTCGTTATTAATAACTACCCTCGATGAACTGGATATACTCCTCGATTGAGTATTCGAGAGGAAGATAGTTAAAGATATAACCGGGATCGACGAACATTTCATTAAGTGGATAAAAGCAAAGCCAAGTCTTCTTCTCATTAATCAAACCACATAACTCGTTCATCTTTGTGTTTAAATATAATTTAAGTTCCTTCACTCAATCTAAAACCCCCCTTGTTACTAGTTTATAAAAAGAGAAGTATTCCTTTCCCTGCGGATACGAGCCTTACTTCATTATACTACGTATAATTGTTGTATTGTATTATTATTTTGAGTGCACACCACGACAAAGTGCACTTTAGGTAGATATGTGACGTGAGCACCAACGCACTTAATTCTACCTGCAGGTGGACGTCGATATTTTACATTACATTCAATTACCACGTTTTTATGTTCACATATTAGTTTATTTAAGCATTGGAGACAAAAGACTCACATTTTCCATTTGCTCGTAGGTGAGGTGACGATCACATTGAGAGAAGTTATTGTACTGGCGGGTCTACCAATCCAAGGTCGGGCAGTTACTGGGACTGCATGTATACTGTGGGTTAATGAGGTACACAAATGGTTGGGAGTACGCCCACAGCCTAGGACAGATATTTGAGGGTTTTAACTTGAGGTTGGCTTGGTTGAGAGAGCATTTTACTGCTTTACATGTTGATGCAGATGACACTGTAGTGTTGCGGTATGCGAGAGCCTACATTTTAATGCTTATGGGAGCCTCTACATTTGCGTACAGGGGCGAATGAGGTGCAGGTCCTTTACTTACCCATTCTCGAGACTTTTGATGTAACAACGCTTTATACTTTATAGTGGGGGGAAGTGAGACTTTAACATACCTATATCGGCAATTATGTCGAGGTTGACATTTTGGCAGTGTCGGGATGAGTGGATTTTTATTGCTCATACAACTATGGTCTTGGAAGCATATTCGTATTGTCAGACCAGTCATATTGCGATATCATGTGGTAGATGATGATCATCTTCATGATGTTTTAGGATCGGCACGGCCGACCTGTACTTGTACCACATCATGAAGTGTAGGTACGTTTATGATTTTTTCACTTTTATGTATGATGTACTTAAATCCATTTTCTGAGATCGTACATTATTGTGTGTCAGATGGCTTTTTGCTGACGTCACTCACACTTCATTTGTTGTTGGATTAGAGTACTATCGGGATGCATTAGATGACATGCGCGATGATCAGGCATACACCCTGTATATCATTAAGTATAAGTACTTTGTCTTAGGTTTTTATAAACTATGATATCACAATAATTTGTAGTATAGATGACGTGGATGCAACACACTCATGAGATTCTAAGACAGTGACCTCCTGTTGGCCGAGAGCACACTGAGACATGCATGGCGATCACGTATATGTCAAGAGCATGTTCCTAACCTACATATAAATCCCTAGTTAGTGAACAAGGCATCTTTAAGTATAATCTCACACATTAAACAATTTAAAAGTATATAAATCCCTGATGAATGAACAAGGCAGTTAAGCTCCATCATCCTTCATCATTATCATCAACAACTTCTTTTTGATAAAAATTGTGTAAAATTGGTTAATAACTTAATACTAAAGGTTCATCCACACAAAATTAAAAACGGTGGCAAAGTACCAAAGGAAGTATTGACGTGATAAGAAGAACCAACTAAACCTCAAGAAACATCTATCATGTAACCTCTATGACGAATGCTTTTCAGAATTTTAACGAAAACCTTGAGTTCAACTGTTTCCATCACTCATTTACAAATCTTCCAAACTCGCATCAACACACAAATATCCCACTTAAGAAAATTAAGGAAAAATCAATTGCACCTCTAGACGGGTTGACGCGAAACCACATGTTCCCGTCCAACCAAGAAATCTAGAAATTTTCACATATGGACATAAAATTGCACCACAACACTTGAACAAAAGGTGGATGAAATCCAATGGAAGAACATCGACACATGAACTAAAAATTTAGAACTTAGGAACACATACCTTTAATTCCTTAATCAATAAGAAATATGAATATATTCTCAAGACTAGTGTTGTAGATAGTGGATTCTAAAGGACCGGAGGCTGGTGCCGACTACTCACTGGAACGATTGGAACTCGCGATGCTAGACTTTAGTGGTTGGAGCAAGTCATGATTGGAACTCCCGAGGATGGAGGCTAGAGCGACTGTGGGGCAACGATGAATGAATTCGACGACATCCCTCACGAAGTTCAGATTACCTAGCGAGGAGATGGAGTCAAGCGGCATGGCCAAGAAAAGCCGACAATCGATCGAGGGGTTGGGGTTCATAGAAGGAAAGCTGATTAGTGATATAATTAATGATGTGCGCCTTCAAATATACTCCGTAAAAAATGTAGGAGTGTCACTTCATGATGCTGATGTAAAAAATGTAGGGGTGTAAGAAAGTGTCACTATAAAAGTGTCACTGTAAGCCTATTTTCTAGTAGTGGCAATTTTCTATATGTGATTAAACTTAGCGGATTAAAATTATATATATGAACCATTAACTTATATAGTTTTATTATGAATAAAGTTGTAGGTTTTGTGATGACGAGAAATCGAAAATATGGTTTAGGATGTACAAAGAGAAAGAACAAGCTCAGAAAGGATTTAGTTATAAAATCACTTATCGGCTTTATGGATTGGTACGTAAACACAAAACATTCTCCTTCATAAATTGTTCCCTCAAATATGATTGAGAATGAGGGTACAAATTGTTGGAAATATGCCCTAGGACAATCATAGTTTATGATTTATCAATAAATATTTAATGCTCATTAATTAATAAAGTTGCAAACTCATTTTATGTTAATTATTATTGTGAGTTTTCTTTATTAATATTTAGTCCCTGAATATTCTGTTTAGTAGCTAATTAAGTATGTGACTTAATTGTGGAATGCTACACTTTAAAATAAACATAATATTCTAATTGTCCCTGGTCTAATATTATTAATTTGGGACATTAATAATTAATAGACCAGTATGTGGATTAACTGATGGCTATATTCCACTAGTCATGGGTATAGAGATATCAAGTTAATAACATAGATGCTTGTTAGGGAACAAGTTCATTGGACAGACCCAACTTGGGGACACTGCTAGGTTATATGTCATCAGTGTTGTCCTCAATAATGATGAGGTGCTATATTCTTATACTTGAGATAATCATGGTTACTAGCATGAGAATTAATATGTATTAACACCATTAAATGTTATCTTTAACTGGATAATTATAAAGGTGGTGATTGTACATATTATGAACCATGTAGTAGTATGTGAATTATCAAGATAGTTTTTGTCACTCTTGTACATCGAGAGAAAGATATCTATTGGGCCCCTTGACAAGTAAGATTAATTAGCATGGCCATGCTCAAATGAGGTGTCATTTGATCAAGATTAATCTTACTTGGTAATCAAGAAATATTAATTGAGAATAACAAGGATGACACGACCTAACCTTGTCTCAATTAAGATATCGTTTGACAAAAGAGAATTGTTAGCACAAATTAATCATTAAAAGGTTATGTCAGATTTAATTGACATTTATATATTTTTGGATAGTCATAATGCCTTGCTAGAGACCGCTTATGATTTGTGAAGCTCGAATTAATTTCTAGCCCACTACCAATAATATATAAACCTACAGGGTCACACACCTAAGTGATTTGGATCATTAATGTTTGTTAATAACATTAAAATAGCTTGATTAGCCCAATTCGAAATAGGTTTTCGAATGGTATTGGGCTAGGGCCTCTTTAAGGGTTTTATTAGCCATAAAACCCCTTCTGTACTCCTCTTATAAATAGGGCCATATAGACCCACGAATTTTAAGAGTTAAAATTCACTTCTTAAACCTAGAGTAGAGAGGAAGAAAGAAGAGAACGCTAGCACGTTCCCTGCGGCCGATCCAGTCACGTGCGTGTGGATACCGGTAGAGCTCGGGATCGTTTTCTCGGACTGTCTGACATCCCTGATTAAGATTGTTATGTAAGTCCCTCTTAAATTCTTGTAATTTCGTTTATAATAAGAACCTCAGATCCGTTTGTTTACTTTTGGGTAGTAAAAATTTTTGTTTATTCCGCTGCGTTTTTCTGCCCGAAACCCAACAGTGGTATCAGAGCCTACGGTTCTTTATTATACTCGGGTTACACGATTTAATGTATAATCTATAATTTGATTATTTTGGGATTTATTTTCGGAATTAATTTTTATTAATTTCGAAATTATTGATTTATTAATTTCGGAATTATATATGTGTATATTATATTCCGAATTTTTGTAAGGATGTGATATTCGAATAATTCGAACTTGATCCAATATATATTCACAATAATATTTGGAATGTTTTGTGATAATATTTATTTTTACAGATCAGATCTGAATAGATTAGGAATTGGATGGAATCCTACAGCCTAATTATTCAGGAGAGATCTGAATAGACATAAAAATTCAAGAGTTTGAATTAGATCCAAGTTAATACTCATAATTTATGTTAAGAATATTTTATGATATTATTCATTAATTTTCGGATCAGATCTGTATTGGATTAAGAAATTTATTTTTCATAGGTACGATATACTCCATATTGTTTTTTGGCACTGTATTCGTACCTAATGTGGTTTCCCAATCTATTTTTATATTGATATCAAAAGTTAGTAATCTACTTTGTATTAAGATTTAGATTTGCTTTTGATATTGAGGTATGAAAGATCTAAAATATATTCTGCCTATAGTTGATTTCCGAATTTGAAATCAATAAAAGATTGAATTTGAATTAGGTTATATTCAGAATATTATTTTATTTTGGGAGATTTGGTTTCTAATTTTTTGGATGAGATCCGAATTATTTTTGCAACCTCTGGCTGATGAGCTGTTTTGTGTATTGGACAATCTTGTTTTGGCCGTAACTTTTGACTCGTTAATCCATTTTCGGTCCATGAGTACTTTTCGGAAACGGGAAGACGAGCTCTACACAAATCAAAGCAAAGCCATGAAAAATTCTCCCATATTATAATTCGAATGGTTTGATCAAGTATTCTGCCAAATTCGAATTTTAGTGCATTATTTTTCTATTCGTAGTTATATATGTGTATTAATCTATATTACGGATATGATCTGTATTAGTGCATATATAATACGAATTATTTTAGAATTCATTAAATATGTATTTTATTTTTCGGATGAGATCCGAATTAATTACATATTACTTGCGGATTTTAAATTTAATTTTCAATTCGTGCATGCACAATTATTTTGCTCCGCCACAGGGACAGCTTGAAGTGGTGGTATAGCATGATCTGAATGTATGTTTTATATTATGTTGTTTTACGGCCTGCGTGCCGTTTCCCACTATCCCCTGTAATGGTTTTCAACCCCGTAGATTTTTATTAGTACACTACACAGGTTGAAGATGTCAAGGAGATATGAAGATTTTGGGATCATGCTATATCACTGCACTAGTTTTAAATTATTTATTTAAATATTTGATTGCTGCATGACGTGCACTTTGTCGTGAGTGCACTCAAAATAATATTCAATACTAGCACTAATACGTAGTATAGCGTAGTAAGGTTCGTATCCGCAGGGAAAGGAATATTTCTCTTTTTATAGAACTAATAATAAAAAGGGGGGTTTTAGTTTGATTTGGTTTAATTAATTAAACACGAAGATAAATGAATTATGCGGTTTAATTCAAAGATAAAAGGGACTTGGTCTTGCTACTTTCCACTTGTTGATATATTTTAGTCGATCATTGTTATATCTATAACTTATCCCCTCTCGAATACTCAATCGCGGAGTATAACCAGTTCATCGAGGGTAGTTATTAACAACGACCGTTCATTAATAACCCTTACTATTAATCAAATATAGAACAACGCCGTATACCGATATAATAGTAGCATTTAATCTTTTTAACTCCTTGATGAAATCAATTGAGATTGATAACCTCAACGCAACGGTTTTGGTTTAACCAATAAAATTGATCCCTCTTAAGTTTATTAACCACGACCGTGCATTAACAAACCGAAGTTACTTACTTGTGAAACCTTCAATGTTTAACCATCGGTTCATTGAACGTTTCTAGTAATAATCAATGTTGGAACGTTAACTAATCGTCACTTAGCCACCCTCCAACAATGATATAGAATGAGATTAAGGGAAGAATTAATAATCAAGAGGAGAAAGTAAGAAAATAACTCACAACTTTAATAATCAATCAAGCTTCAAGAGCAAAACCAAGAAATGGAAGTTTAGCTCCTCATTTGGAGACTAAACATGCTATAAAAATATAAGAAATAACTATTCTAAACTGAGCTTAAGTATATGGAAGAAGGTATGATCTTATTGTGAAGGAAAAGGGGTGTATTTATAGGTGTTTGGAGGTAGCAGGGTGGTGTACCCGACCGGGTATATAGGGTACTCGATCGGGTATTTTAGGCAGTTTCCCGGAAAATCACTTTTCTAGACATACCCTATCGGGTATGAAGGCATACCCGATCGGGTATGAGCCAAATCTTCAAAATCCTGCACGTTTTTTTGTCTCTCCAAATCTCTCCAGATTCTGATTTTGACACCCGAATCAACTCAATACCCGATCGGGTATTGCCTATACCCGACCGGGTATATGAAATATTTTTTCAATCTTCTTTTGATCTTGTCCCCTTGCACTTTCCTTGATCTTTTGGGGTCCAAACTTGATCCTTTGGATGATTTTGACATGTTCTAAGCTCAGAATAATCCTAATCTAAACAAATTACATCTATCTAAGAAAATTAACTAATTGCACCAAAAGTGTGTAATTTTCCAAACAACAACAAATAAAACTAGTTAAAATAGAAATAATACATGATAAAATACAACTCTATCAACTCCCCCATGCTTAGTTTCTTTACTCGTCCTCGAGTAAAGTCAATGTTTCATCAACACTTTAAACAATCATGAACAAGCAAAAGACAACCAAGTAATGTTTAAAATGTGTTTTACAAAGTGAAATGATTCCACTTATGCACTACACACTTCATGATATTGGGTTTACTTGTCTTCTATGCCTTTCATGTCCTCTTCATCATTGTATCACCACATCCCTGTAAAAATAATTTCTCTCATTTCTCTCATTTTGCCTAGGATCTTTTTTTTTTAATTTATCCTAGCCTCTCATTTTTTTTTTCTTTCTCCCCCACTCACTCATTTTTTTTTTTTGCTTTTATTGCTTAGATTGCCCATTTGGGTTTTCAACCTAACTAGCTTTTTTATGTTTTTTTTTTGCTTTTTTTTAAAACAAGAATAAAAAGTATGAGAGTGAGTATTCCATGAAACTCTCCCCCCAAGCTAGTCAAAGCACTGTCCCTAGTGCTCATCTTCAAGACGTCATAGAAAAGGAGAATTCGGACTTGGTGTAGGTGGAGTTAGGGAATTCGGATTTTGGATTATTTGGTGGGTTTTGTTGGTATAGAAATGAAAATTGTGGGGAGGATAAGAAGAATATGAGTTTAGTTTGTTGATTTGGTGGATGTATGAAGAAGATATGAAAGTGTGAAATTGTAACTATGGAGGGTTTGGGGTGTTGGGTTCGAATGGGGTGATACAATTTTTTTTTTGAAAAGTGCAAAAATAAAATAAAATAAAATAAGTAAACATACCTTGCATGGGTTGCCTCCCAAGAAGCGCCTCGTTTAACGTCGCGGCACGACGCCGTCATTGTGTTCAATCGTTCAAACTCGGATCGTGATAATTTATCTTCTTCACACTTTCACTCCTAGGACTTCCATAGGAATGCTCAATTTCTCGATTCTTCACTTTGGAAATCTTTCCAGGATCAAATATCCAGATTTTCATTGATTCATGTGGTGGGAGGAAGGGGAAGAAATTATCGTTTAGCATGGTCAATGAAAAGTTTTTCGATCCCTCAATTTTGAAGAAGATTTCGGAAATGTCATTGTCCTTTTCAAGTTTATGAGTTTCTCTTAAAGCTTCCAGAGATGATGGAGATACCTCAAAGGATGACAATGACAAAAATTCAAATTTGAAGCTCGGCTTATCCTCTTCTTGGACCAGTTGGAGCTCCGTGTCTTTTTCTTCTTCTACTTCTTCTGGATTCTGGATCTCCTTTTGCATTTCCTTTTCATTTGTCAATGTGATTGCAAAAGTTTGCTGTTTAGGATCACATTCTATTTGAGAAGGAAGTTTTTCCGAATCTCTTGCTTCAAGTCTACTCACGGCTCCGGCTATTTGAATCATTTGAGTTTCCAAGTTTGAAATGCTAGACTTGGTCTCATTTTGGAATTGCACCATGTTGTTCTGCATGGTGGTCATGTTGGTAGCAATAGCCCGGATCATATCCTCCGTAGACATGTTAGAGTTGGAGAACGGATCATACCTCATGTGAGGTACATCCCTTTCGTAACCAACATCATCAATTTGTTCAAGGTATTCATCTTGGAGCTTTGGGCAGAAATCCGTAAGATGCCTGTGAGACATGCAAATGTTGCATGTCTTGGCATCTTGAGCTTTTGAGCTTAAGATTAATTCATTTATTAGAGAAGTCAAGAAGGAAATTTGACTCTCTAAGGATGAAATGTTGGTATCCATACACTCATAACTCATGTAAGCTCAGAAAATAGATGAGTAGGTTTTTTTTTTTTTTGTTTTTTTTTGTTTTTGATTTTTATGAGATAAAATAAAAAGAAAAATAATTGCCTTTCCCCGGCAACGGCGCCAAATTTGACGTGCACTTTGTCGTGAGTGCACTCAAAATAATATTCAATACTAGCACTAATACGTAGTATAGCGTAGTAAGGTTCGTATCCGCAGGGAAAGGAATATTTCTCTTTTTATAGAACTAATAATAAAAAGGGGGGTTTTAGTTTGATTTGGTTTAATTAATTAAACACGAAGATAAATGAATTATGCGGTTTAATTCAAAGATAAAAGGGACTTGGTCTTGCTACTTTCCACTTGTTGATATATTTTAGTCGATCATTGTTATATCTATAACTTATCCCCTCTCGAATACTCAATCGCGGAGTATAACCAGTTCATCGAGGGTAGTTATTAACAACGACCGTTCATTAATAACCCTTACTATTAATCAAATATAGAACAACGCCGTATACCGATATAATAGTAGCATTTAATCTTTTTAACTCCTTGATGAAATCAATTGAGATTGATAACCTCAACGCAACGGTTTTGGTTTAACCAATAAAATTGATCCCTCTTAAGTTTATTAACCACGACCGTGCATTAACAAACCGAAGTTACTTACTTGTGAAACCTTCAATGTTTAACCATCGGTTCATTGAACGTTTCTAGTAATAATCAATGTTGGAACGTTAACTAATCGTCACTTAGCCACCCTCCAACAATGATATAGAATGAGATTAAGGGAAGAATTAATAATCAAGAGGAGAAAGTAAGAAAATAACTCACAACTTTAATAATCAATCAAGCTTCAAGAGCAAAACCAAGAAATGGAAGTTTAGCTCCTCATTTGGAGACTAAACATGCTATAAAAATATAAGAAATAACTATTCTAAACTGAGCTTAAGTATATGGAAGAAGGTATGATCTTATTGTGAAGGAAAAGGGGTGTATTTATAGGTGTTTGGAGGTAGCAGGGTGGTGTACCCGACCGGGTATATAGGGTACTCGATCGGGTATTTTAGGCAGTTTCCCGGAAAATCACTTTTCTAGACATACCCTATCGGGTATGAAGGCATACCCGATCGGGTATGAGCCAAATCTTCAAAATCCTGCACGTTTTTTTGTCTCTCCAAATCTCTCCAGATTCTGATTTTGACACCCGAATCAACTCAATACCCGATCGGGTATTGCCTATACCCGACCGGGTATATGAAATATTTTTTCAATCTTCTTTTGATCTTGTCCCCTTGCACTTTCCTTGATCTTTTGGGGTCCAAACTTGATCCTTTGGATGATTTTGACATGTTCTAAGCTCAGAATAATCCTAATCTAAACAAATTACATCTATCTAAGAAAATTAACTAATTGCACCAAAAGTGTGTAATTTTCCAAACAACAACAAATAAAACTAGTTAAAATAGAAATAATACATGATAAAATACAACTCTATCACTGCATGTGTGTAATTATTAGTCCCGACTAATTATAAGTCTAAATTGCTTTCCCAATATGACCACCATTTAAACTATGCTAGTCGTGATATGTGTCTGCCAAAGCAGAGCATTTCACACTATCTTAGGAAGATGTTTTGAATGATCGTCATTCTCGGGTCTTAATATTGGTTTGGACTTACAAGGCCATCAAAATGGTTTTGGGCCTTGAAGCAAGGAGTGTTTGGATAATCAAATGATGTTGACCAAACAAACCAAGAGTCATATAGGATATGATTAACAAGAGTTGTTTACCTAAATAACTAATTTTTAAGTGATAAGCCAAAGCTTACTTAAATTTTAGTGAAATATGGATCTTGGACCACTATATTTGGGACTTTCTATTTAATATAGTGGGAGTTATTTTTGAGCATTATTTAAAATTCTTTGCATTATTTGTTGTAGTAAATATGGCCGCCAACACAACTTTTTCACTGCGATCTATCCTTGAGAAGGAAAAACTTAATGGAACAAATTACATGGACTGGGATAGGAATCTGAGAATCGTTCTCAAACAAGAGCGTAAAGAATATGTCCTTGACCAACCAATTCCCGCTGAACCAGCGGCCAATGCTGCTAGAGCCATTAGAGATGCTTATGAAAGGCATGTCCGTGATGAAGTTGATGTCACTTGTCTGATGTTAACTATCATGGAAGCTAATCTTCAGAAACAGTTTCTGAATCGTCGTGCACATGACATCTCTAATGAACTCAAGAACTTGTTTCAGAAACAAGCACGGATCGAAAGGTTCGTGACGACCAAAGCTTTGTTTCACACAAGGCTTACTATGGAAACCCGGTTGGACCTCACGTGCTCAAGATGATTGGGCTTAGGGATCACCTGGAAAGACTTGGATCTCCAATTAGTCAAGAGTTGGCTACTGATGTGATTCTCGCATCACTCACTCCGGCATATGACCAGTTCATCATGAACTATAATATGCATGGTCTTGAGAAGACCTTAACCGAATTGCATGGAATGCTCAACTCTGCTGAGCAAAACATCAAGAAAAATCGGAGTGACATTTTGATGGTCAAAAAGGGGAAGGGATTCAAGAAGCACGGTAATGGCAAGGTTGGTGGAAACAAGAAATCCAAAACCCTGGTTAAGAACTCGGGTAAAAGCAAATCGGTTGCTGGCTCTTCTTCTAAAGAAGAGCAAAAATGTTTCCACTGCAACAAAACTGGTCATTGGAAGCGGAATTGCAAGGCATATTTGGAGGAACTGAAAAAGAAGGGGCATGGTGATGCTTCCAATTCAGGTATCTATGTGATAGAAGTAAATGTTACTACCACTACTTCATGGGTATTGGATACCGGTTGTGGTTCTCACATTTGTTCAAATGTGCAGGGACTAACAAGGAGTAGAAGGCTGGCTAAAGGTGAAGTTGACCTACGAGTAGGCAATGGTGCAAAAGTTGCAGCATTAGCAATAGGGACATTTACTTTGAATTTGCCCACGGGCTTAGTTTTAGAACTTGATAATTGTTATCATGTACCTGCCATTAGCAGGAATATTATTTCTGTTACTTGTTTGGACAAGAAAGGATTTCATTTTATAATAAAGAACAACATTTGTTCTATTTATTTTAATGAGATCTGTTATGGTAGTGCTAGTCTCATAAATGGACTTTATGTTCTAAACCTTGAAATGCCCATCTATCACATAAATACAAAAAGGTTTAAATCTAACGACTCAAACCCAACATACCTTTGGCATTGTAGACTAGGCCATATAAATGAGAAGCGCATTAAAAGACTCCATTCTAGTGGATTTCTTGATTCTTTTGATTTTGAATCAATCGAGGAATGTGAATCTTGTTTATTGGGTAAAATGGCCAAGTCACCATTTACTGGTAAAGGTGAAAGAGTTCACGGTTTATTGGACCTCATACACTCGGATGTATGTGGCCCAATGTCAACAATGGCCAGGGGAGGTTTTCAGTACTTCATAACATTCACTGATGACTTCAGTAGGTTTGGTTATGTGTACCTAATGAAGCATAAACATGAAGCTTTTGAAAAGTTCAAAGAATTCCAGAATGAAGTTCAGAATCAACTTGGCAAAACAATTAAGGCCATTCGATCAGATCGAGGTGGTGAATATTTGAGCCAGGAATTTAGTGATCATCTAAGAGGATGTGGAATTGTTTCACAACTCACTCCGCCAGGTACACCACAATGGAATGGTGTGTCCGAACGGAGAAATCGGACCTTGTTAGACATGGTCCGTTCCATGATGAGTCTCGCTGAACTACCAATCTCTTTCTGGGGTTACGCTCTTGAAACCGCTGCATTCATACTCAATAGGGCTCCAACAAAGGCTACAGAAAGGACACCATATGAGATATGGACAAGAAAGGTTCCTAGTCTAGTTTTTGTGAAGATTTGGGGTTGTCAAGTTTATGTAAAACGTTTACTTTCAAATAAACTTGAACCCAAATCAGATAAGTATTTATTTGTGGGTTATCCTAAGGAAACAAAAGGATATTACTTTTACAACCCATCAGAGAACAAAGTGTTTGTTGCTCGTAATGGTATTTTCTTAGAAAGAGAATTTCTTTCCGAAAGAACCAGTGGGAGTAAAATTCAGCTTGAAGAAGTTCAAGAAGATCAAGATAGTCAGACTATGCAAGCAGTCCCACAACCTCAGCCACAAGTTGTTGTGGATACGTCTGAGATAACACTCGCTCCAAGGAGGTCATCTAGGGTACGTAACGAACCGGTTAGATACATGTTTATCTTAACTGAGCATCGTGACGTATTATTGATTGACGAAGATGAACCTTTGACCTACCAAGAAGCAATAACGAGCCATCACTCCGATAGTTGGCTAGAAGCCATGAAATCCGAAATGAGATCCATGGCTGATAATCAAGTCTGGGACTTGGTTGATCTACCTGATGGTTGTAGAACCATTGGGTGCAAATGGATCTACAAAAAGAAATTGGATAAAGATGGCAATATAGATGTGTATAAAGCACGTTTAGTGGCGAAAGGTTACAAACAAATTCATGGTATAGACTATGATGAAACATTCTCGCCAGTTGCCATGCTTAAATCAATTCGGACTCTCTTAGCAATTGCCGCTCATTTTGATTATGAGATTTGGCAAATGGATGTCAAAACTGCTTTCCTAAATGGAAATCTAGAAGAGGACGTGTATATGATACAACCTGAGGGTTTTGAACATCCAAGTAATGCTGGGAAGGTATGCAAGCTTAAAAGATCAATTTATGGTCTAAAGCAAGCATCTCGGAGTTGGAATCTTCGTTTTGATGCTGCAATCAAAGAGTTTGGTTTCAATCAAAACGAAGAGGAACCTTGTGTTTACAAGAAATTGAGTGGGAGTGCAATCACTTTCCTAGTCCTATATGTAGATGACATACTTCTCATTGGGAATGATGTTTCAATGCTTTCGTCTGTAAAGGCTTGGCTTGGAAAGTGTTTCTCAATGAAAGACTTGGGTGATGCATCCTATGTGTTAGGGATCAAGATCTGTAGAGATAGATCTAGAAAACTAATAGGACTAAGTCAAAGTAACTACATTGACAAGGTCCTGCATAGGTTCAATATGCAAGATTCCAAGAGAGGATTCTTGCCTATGTCACATGGCACATATCTCAGCAAGACTCAGTGTCCACAAACACAAGATGAGCGAGATCGGATGAATAGAGTCCCTTATGCTTCTGCTATAGGTTCTATCATGTATGCTATGTTATGTACTCGCCCTGATATAGCTTGCGCTCTAAGCATGACTAGTAGATACCAGTCAGATCCAGGTGATAGTCACTGGATAGCAGTCAAGAATATTCTAAAGTACTTGAGAAGAACTAAGGATGTATTCTTGGTCTATGGTGGTGAAGATCAGCTCATTGTAAAAGGTTACACAGATGCTGGGTTCCAATCCGATAAGGATGATTTTAGATCGCAGTCAGGATTTGTGTTTTGCCTCAATGGCGGAGCAGTGAGCTGGAAGAGTTCTAAACAAGACACGGTGGCTGATTCTACAACAGAAGCTGAGTACATTGCTGCTTCAGAAGCAGCAAAAGAAGCGGTATGGATAAGAAAATTCATCATTGAGCTCGGTGTGGTTCCTAGCATTGTTGGACCAATGGACTTGTATTGTGATAACAATGGAGCCATTGCACAAGCCAAGGAACCTAGATCGCACCAGAAATCAAAGCATGTACTCAGACGCTATCATCTCATTCGAGAAATAGTCAATAGAGGTGACGTCAAGATATGCAAAGTACCGACAGATTCAAATGTGGCTGACCCGCTCACCAAGCCACTACCACAAACAAAGCATGAACGTCATACTAGTGCATTAGGCATTCGTTTTGTTCACGATTGGTCCTAGTGCAAGTGGGAGACTGTTGGAAATATGCCCTAGGACAATCATAGTTTATGATTTATCAATAAATATTTAATGCTCATTAATTAATAAAGTTGCAAACTCATTTTATGTTAATTATTATTGTGAGTTTTCTTTATTAATATTTAGTCCCTGAATATTCTGTTTAGTAGCTAATTAAGTATGTGACTTAATTGTGGAATGCTACACTTTAAAATAAACATAATATTCTAATTGTCCCTGGTCTAATATTATTAATTTGGGACATTAATAATTAATAGACCAGTATGTGGATTAACTGATGGCTATATTCCACTAGTCATGGGTATAGAGATATCAAGTTAATAACATAGATGCTTGTTAGGGAACAAGTTCATTGGACAGACCCAACTTGGAGACACTGCTAGGTTATATGTCATCAGTGTTGTCCTCAATAATGATGAGGTGCTATATTCTTATACTTGAGATAATCATGGTTACTAGCATGAGAATTAATATGTATTAACACCATTAAATGTTATCTTTAACTGGATAATTATAAAGGTGGTGATTGTACATATTATGAACCATGTAGTAGTATGTGAATTATCAAGATAGTTTTTGTCACTCTTGTACATCGAGAGAAAGATATCTATTGGGCCCCTTGACAAGTAAGATTAATTAGCATGGCCATGCTCAAATGAGGTGTCATTTGATCAAGATTAATCTTACTTGGTAATCAAGAAATATTAATTGAGAATAACAAGGATGACACGACCTAACCTTGTCTCAATTAAGATATCGTTTGACAAAAGAGAATTGTTAGCACAAATTAATCATTAAAAGGTTATGTCAGATTTAATTGACATTTATATATTTTTGGATAGTCATAATGCCTTGCTAGAGACCGCTTATGATTTGTGAAGCTCGAATTAATTTCTAGCCCACTACCAATAATATATAAACCTACAGGGTCACACACCTAAGTGATTTGGATCATTAATGTTTGTTAATAACATTAAAATAGCTTGATTAGCCCAATTCGAAATAGGTTTTCGAATGGTATTGGGCTAGGGCCTCTTTAAGGGTTTTATTAGCCATAAAACCCCTTCTGTACTCCTCTTATAAATAGGGCCATATAGACCCACGAATTTTAAGAGTTAAAATTCACTTCTTAAACCTAGAGTAGAGAGGAAGAAAGAAGAGAACGCTAGCACGTTCCCTGCGGCCGATCCAGTCACGTGCGTGTGGATACCGGTAGAGCTCGGGATCGTTTTCTCGGACTGTCTGACATCCCTGATTAAGATTGTTATGTAAGTCCCTCTTAAATTCTTGTAATTTCGTTTATAATAAGAACCTCAGATCCGTTTGTTTACTTTTGGGTAGTAAAAATTTTTGTTTATTCCGCTGCGTTTTTCTGCCCGAAACCCAACACAAATATCGAGTTTGAGAATGAGTGTGAGGATGTAAGTTGTCACAAAAATGGACAAATGTGTGTGATATAAATGATAATGTTCATACTGGGAATGAAAATGACAATGTAAATGATGGTAATGAGAATGAACATCTTTGGGGTGAGAAAGAAATTGTAGATGGTATATTGTTATGTTGAATAAAACATATTCAAGTGAAACATCTATATGATTGTTTAGGGCCTCATAATTGCTCCAGGTGCCCCTGATTTTGAGCACGATAACCATTAATGATAACCCCTTTTAAATTGGGAACCGATATATAAATTAGAAATTTTAATCCGCACCTTTAATATTTCAAAAGGGTTAGAATCAATAAGGTGACATTTTTGTAGTAATTTCACAATATTTACATAAATGTATAAAGCCCTCTTTTGAATTTTGATTAATTACACAAAGTGCCACATGCGCATCGTAATCACGGATTGAATAAAATGAAAGGTTACGTTTAGATCAAAAGTTCTTATCATAAGAAGTTCTCATTTTAAGTAGGGTTCTCACTCAAACTCCTTATATAGGTAATATATTTATAATGTATATGTATGTGTAGGATCCATTTCCGATGAGAACATTTTTTATCATGGAAACAAAGATGATCTAAAAAATGTACATTAGTGTTCACGAAGGTGCACATTTATAGTTAAAATAATGCAAAGTTCAAACATGCTTACTTGTAATTAAAATAATGCAATGTTCAAACACACATTTTCTAACTTATGATAGTGCACATGCATTGATAATCAAATTCAACGATGCAAAATCATTCTCATGTTCTCAATTAACAACCAGCTTCTCAATTAATCCTAAAAATTCAATCATTTAACTCATAACAAACTAATATCAAAATATCAAATAAGTGACTGTATTTACAAATATCATTTCTTAGATGTTCCCCTGCAGAAAAAAATCATTTATTAGATGATTCAATATTTGTTTTTTATATAAGCCGCGATTTTTGGTAGAAAAATAGCCTAGTGTTATTAAAAATGTTTCTAAAGTACATATTAGGGTTCCTATTATTCATATTAGGAGTATTATTTAAAATTATTTTCCAAAGATTTGGGAAGCTGGTTGTTAAGGATGCTTTTACTTGGACTGTAATTTGCTGGTCTGGCCTGGTCTGATCTGGTCTGGTCTTGTCTGGTAATGCCCGGTTTCTTTGTATTCTTATAACTATCCAAGACTGGTCTGGTCTGTTCTAGTCTAGTCTGAACTGGTCTGGTCTGATAATGTCTGATTTCTTTGTATTTTTAAAACTATCCAAATCTGATATGGTCTGTTCTAGTCTAGTCTGGTTTGGTTTGGGAGAGATTAAGGTCCAAGTAAAATCATCTAACTCGTTAATTAAAATGCTTAATTGCCTGTATCCATTCAGCCATCACTGCACTTCTTTGATTTCAGCTACTCTTCTACTCATGGCCTCCTCCATCAACCCCACCCATCTATCTACTCTCACTCAACCACTGGAGAAGGTCTGTACCCGCTTCTCATCCAAAATCCTACAAAATCCCCGCCGCCGCCTCCCCGCCACTACAAAAAATTCCACTGTCAATGCGGCGGCGGCGGCATCTAAGTATCCGATTTCCAACACCGGATTTCAAAAAGATGTACATACCGTGGATTCCTTCGGTTCATACTTCAATGACGAGGGTCACAGCGACCATCTCCGGGAAGAGTGCGGCGTTGTAGGAATCTACGGCGACCCGGAGGCCTCCCGCCTCTGCTATCTAGCTCTCCACGCCCTCCAACACCGCGGTCAGGAAGGAGCCGGCATCGTCGCCGTCCACGACAACGTTCTTCAACACATCACAGGCGTCGGATTGGTCTCAGACGTCTTCACCGAATCCAAACTCGACCAGCTTCCCGGTGAAGTGGCCATCGGACATGTCAGGTACTCTACCGCCGGCTCCTCGATGCTTAAAAACGTTCAACCGTTTGTCGCGAGCTGTAGGTTTGGTTCAGTCGGGGTGGCTCACAATGGCAATTTAGTAAATTACGAAGCCCTGCGTGCGACCCTAGAGGAAAACGGGTCAATTTTCAATACGACCTCAGACACAGAGGTGATTCTTCACCTCATTGCTATATCAAAGGCCAGACCTTTCATTCTTAGAATTGTAGAAGCATGTGAGAAGCTCGAGGGAGCCTATTCTTTGGTGTTTGTGACAGAAGATAAACTAGTAGCGGTTAGAGACCCTTTAGGATTTAGACCATTAGTAATGGGTAGAAGGAGAAACGGGGCCATAGTTTTCGCTTCCGAAACATGCGCTTTAGACCTAATTGAGGCCACATATGAGCGTGAGGTTCATCCCGGTGAAGTTGTGGTGGTTGATAAAGAAGGGGTTCACTCACTATGCTTGATGTCTCGCCCAGAGTCCTCCAAATCATGCATCTTTGAGCACATTTACTTCGCTCTCCCAAATTCTGTCGTTTTTGGGAGGTCTGTTTATGAATCTAGACACAAATTCGGACAGATACTGGCAATTGAATCCCCCGTAGAATGTGATGTTGTGATTGCGGTCCCCGATTCCGGAGTTGTGGCTGCACTAGGTTACGCTGCTGAAGCGCGGGTCCCGTTCCAACAAGGGCTAATAAGGTCACATTATGTTGGTAGAACCTTCATTGAGCCGTCACAAAAGATTAGAGATTTTGGGGTGAAACTCAAGCTCTCGCCCGTCAAAGCCGTATTAGAGGGGAAAAGGGTTGTGGTTGTTGATGATTCTATTGTTAGGGGGACCACTTCGTCAAAGATTGTTAGATTGTTGAAGGAGGCAGGGGCTAAGGAGGTGCATATGAGGATTGCTAGCCCTCCGATCATAGCGTCCTGTTATTACGGGGTCGACACGCCGAGTTCAGAAGAGTTGATATCGAACCGGATGAGTGTGGATGAGATTAGGGCATATATCGGATCAGATTCACTGGCGTTTCTTTCGATAGATAGCTTGAAAAGGCATCTGGGGACTGATGACCAGAATTTCTGCTTTGCGTGCTTTTCTGGGAAGTACCCGGTCCTGCCAACGGGAAAGGTGAAGAGGGTTGGGGATTTTATGGATGATGGGTTGAGTGGAAACATGGGGTCTGTCGATGGAGGTTGGTTTCACAAAACTAAGATTCTGAACGAGGATGAAGGTGAGATAGCAACTGCCACATTTTAACTCATCAGTTTAAATAAATGATTCTGAACTTCTTCAAGGAGGGTGTTTGATGCTTTAATGGGATTCATTCTGCCAACATCACTACTGTGTTTGATATTGCTGCAACTATCGCAATTCAGTGTCACAGTGATGCTAGTTTACGGTGGTCCTAGTGGTTAGAAGTTGGAAGTAGAGATATCACTAATCAGATAACTCAGGATAGAACTGGTTGTTTAGAGGCTGTTCCACATTTGTTTTAACCCTTCCATCTGATTTGATTCATATTGCACTATAACCTTGTTTGATCACTTTTTGTTTAATACTAAGGTTTTAGATGTGTTTTTTTATTACGTCGTACTATAATCCGCCTTTATGACTATTGCTTGGAACCTGGATAATATGTGTATAAATGTACAAACTTACCAAGTATAAATGTGTCGGAATTTTATCAATCCTTAAAATCTAAGTTAAGTATCAATTTAGAACCAAAATGATGAAAAATGTTGATATATGACACTAATGATGGAAAATCTAAGACTTAAAATATCTGAATGTTATCTTTTGCTATTTTGATTTTTTTTTACTCTATTAAATTAATAAACTTTTGTGAATAAAAAAATATCAAAACATAGCAATAAAAAATGAAAGAAACCAAAATCTAGAGAAGCAGATGCTTACTTCTATAAAAGAAGCAGATGAGCTCTTGTAACCTACTAATCTCGGTTATTGCTTATGTGGCCTTATTTTAGCCAATCTTTTCTCTCTTACCACGTCAGCCGCCACATAGGTTTTAATTTTTCAAATTTTGACATGGCGGTAAAAAACAGAGATCGGCCGTGTTCTTCTACTAGGTTTTGGTAAAAGATGAATTTCGCAATTGGGACGACAATATTGAGATTGATTCTTCCCTTTTGCTGCTTGGGTTGGAATTTGCTTCGTTCATCTGAGTGTACTGACTGTGTAAGGAAATTAAGCTACTGTACTATCTTAAATTCGAAATCATTGGTCATGTTTAATTGGGAACGATTTTGGAAAAATTTGGTATATCTTTCTTTTTAGGTGAAAACAGTTTACTTAAAATTCGAATTTACATTTATATGTTTGGGTGGCTTGAGTATGTTGAATTTGTTTATTGTCTTGCAGAAAACAATTTTTTGCTGTTTGGTATGTGTATAGTGACTGATTCAAATATCGAATAGCGTACTACATGAAATCAGCATAAAATGTATTTGGCATTGTTTTTATTAGAATATTTTTGTAAGCCGATCTGAAAATACACTATGGTTTGGATATTCTGAGTTAGGGAAAATCAACATAAACATAAATGTTAACAGTATAGGGGAGTAACCGTTTGAAAAGCATACTTATCCAAGGTTTCAAACAATTGGCATGGGACTGAAATTTTGTATAGGTTATACCTTTTGGAAATGATTACTTTCTGAACTTACACTCATGTTTACTGAATTACTGGTTTGGCTTAAAACAACGGATAAGGGCTTAGGTGAGGCAATGTGCCGCTGGAGTTCAATGACCTTATATGACAACTTGACCATTTTAGTTGAGTTGGTATAGTTATCCTTATCATTTCAAAACAGATAATCACCATTAACATTTTATCATTTAAAAACAGGTAATCAAATAAACTGCTAGTGTGATTTTGGCTGAAATAATGCTTCAAAGTCCTTGGTTAAGTTGCTGAATCAAGTCAAATAAACTAACGTTTCAAATATTAACTTACAGTTTACAAGTTTACTGATACAATGAGTTCACAGTATTCTGAGGCAGTTTACCAACTTATATCTACCCTAAATATGCAGGGCTTAGTGAATGTGATCAATGACTTTTCTTTAATTCCGAGCATAGAAACTGTTGCAAACAATCCAACCATACATAGTATATGATAGTACTTGTGAACTGGAGTAAAAACATAAAGGAAAGGTGCTAAAGAAGCATTGAAGTCTTGAACCCACCCAAACGTATGATATCATAGTTTAAAGTTTAATGTAAAAAAGAAATGGCATTGAAGTCTACATGCAAAAGAAATGGTATTGGGGGTGTTGAGGTTTATTTATAATTAGTGCATTGGCTTTCCCATTTCATAAGGCATTGCAAAACTGAGACTCATAAGAGGGACACTACCAAGTAAGCCTCACGCAAACAGATCTATGCCCCAGATTTTCTCCAATTGATTGGTCCTAGAGTTTCTGTCTATGCTCTTGATCAGTTCCATGTCCTCTTCACTAAGATCAAACCCAAAAACATTTATATTTTCTTGAAGTCTTGCAAGATTTGACGACTTTGGTATCAGAACAGTGTTTCTCTGGATTCCCCAACGCAACACAACCTGAGCGACTGTTCTTTCATACTTCTCTGCTATGCCCTTTTACACATACACATGATAGTAGAAAACATAAATATCAATGCTTTGAAGATATAAGACTATTTAAAAGAAAGATGGTTTACTTTGAGGACGGGGTCTGTAAGGCACGACACTGAACCAAACAGTTCAGTGTTAGCCAGAGCACCACTGAGAGGCGTGTGGGCCGTAACGCAGATTCCGTGTTTTTGACAGAACTTGATCAGCGAATTGCGCTGGAAGTAGGGGGATGTCTCAATTTGGTTCACAGCAGGCTTGACCTTTGAATATGCTAAGCAATCGCGAGTAAGGAAAATATCATAGTTGCTGCACACAAGATTTGGCAATGCCATATGATCAAACTACATGCAAGCTACAGAGATTTGGTGTCAAATTGCAGTTGTACATTTTCTACTAGGGAATACACTTTTAAGAACTGAACTATTTTTCTTTTCAACACAAGTAGCTTTTGATTAACACTTGTTTATGTAGTTGGAACATATAGGTCCTAATGTTCCAGAAATGGAAGTTATACATCCTTCCTTTCTGAAAGTCGCAAATAATCAATATCAAATGGACGACAGGCAAGAGTCTGGTGAGAAATAACTTAATAACGTGTCGGGGGCGTCGATACAAGGTGTAGAGAAAAGCTCTTACAAACACAATTTAGATTGCTGGTCCAACACGGCAACACCAGTAACAACTACAATTCTACATTGTAAAGGTATTGCGCCTATAACAACATGTCAACATTAGGCCGAAATCCCCACTCTTTTACTAAAATATAATATTGCGTATTTTATTAACCCGTTTTGTGAAAAGTAAATGCTGCATCTGCGACCTCAATTGTAATTTTAAAAATCATGCTTACTGTGAAATGTTGTGTGGATCCATTTAAGAATCAATAAAAACTTTAATACATTCACATTACCATTGGCCTTTGATTTACATAGTAGGCTATTAGCAAACCATCAGGAAGGAGCCCATGACAATCCTATTTTGTGCACTTTGTTCTATTTAGGATTGTCATGACAATCCCATGACAATCCTATTTTAGTTCTATTTAAGAAATTTACTCATAATTTAAGTGTGTCAAAGGTTAATGCAACACATGTATGACTAATTGACACCTAGTATTATAGCGAATATAGGAAAGTTATATAGTTGAAAAGACCACAAAAAAAATACTTCCCCCGTCCCGAAAAGGTTCGCCAAATTGACTTTTCTTGATCAATAACAATCAACTTTGACCAATGATATTTTTTAATACAAAATGATTTTGAATATGAAAATTATTTCAAAATGTTCCTTTTCCAAAATATTTTCATAACAGAATAAAATTTATAAATTTTTCATAAATATAATAATTAAAATCATCGTCCAAAGTTTAACATCATTGACCAAGAAAAGTCAATATGACGAACCTTTTCGGGACGAAGGTAGTAGTTAATAGGGTAATAATGTCATATGGAAATTAGTTTGTTATTTTGTCATATATATTGTTATTAATTTACATGGACATCTCTAGTTTGAGATGTAGACAAGAATAAACTTACTCCGTATTATTCTATTTTAGCCAGTCGGCTTATTAACAGATTATGTTGTGAAGTGGTTAGTGTGATTAATAATTTGAGTACAATAATTATTCGCATCTTTATAGATCTGGGATAAGCTCGGTGCTTTAGTGTTTCGAGAACCATCTGAACAAATGTTAATATATCAAAAGTTTTGTTTTATTTATTTTTTTAATAAAAATGTATAAAACCGTTGATATCATATCATCACTTTGGTTCTTCTGGAGCTTAATTAATCCAAATTAAAGAAAAACTCAATATTAAGCACGGTATAGTCGCATAGAAACAATTCAAACAAATAACCAAGTAAAAAGCCATCAATATGGGGGGAAATTAAATGGTGTACACAATGTAGATTAGTTAATTAAAAAAAATTCTAAAATTTAAGTTTAATTGTTTAAATGTCTATGTTTCAAATAAAAAATGAATAGGCACATATATATACTACGTACTACGTAAGTAAACTAACAACATAAAAATGAATGATACTACGTATGTTTTTTAATGTATAGAAAAATCTTAAGCTAGAGAAAAAGGATTTGGAAATCTAATGGAATGACAAACTATTTTTCAGATCACAACGGACCCGTTACCCAATTAGTACTACGTATAACGTAACGAACAAAGTAATAATGCATCAAGTGAAGCATAAGACACAACTTTTTTAAGTTAGCATGTGTGCAATAAGAAAGTAAAATAAAACTTGCGTGGTTGAAATTTTGGAGATGGCTGAATAGAAATATGCCCAATAAAAAGTTGACAAAATCCAATTGAGGAAGTAACAATATAATAAGAAAGCTCATGAGTGACCTGAGTCCAATACTGCGAACCAAGCCCTTGAAAATAAGATCTTCCATGGCATGCCACGTAGCCTCCAAAGATATAGTGGTGTCTAGATCCATAACTCCATCCTCCCCCATCGGGATTGAGCTTATACCAACTCCTGTGCAATGAAACGAATTAATACATACCCTCTCCGTCATTAATGTACAGAAATTGCATAATATAGAATTAAAACATATACAAAGTTCAAAAATAGGACTAAGTATGTTTTATTCCCAAATAAGACTTATTTAGTTGTACTAAAAGAATAAGTTTGTTAAAATAAGAGTGAATTGGTCCTATTTTGGGAATTAAACAAAGAAAGTTCTATTTATGAACTGAATCTTTCTTTTAGTTCTATTTAGAGAATTTTCTCAATAATGTATTTCCCAGTTTGACTTCACTAGTTTGCTGTAAAACTACGTTTTAAATTGGCTTTCCAAATATATGTTTCCTTAAAAGTATGACAGAGAAAATGAATAAAAGAGTATTTCACCACTCAAATATTATTACTACCGTACTACGTATATGATACTAACTCGTATTAGAAGAAACAATGATTATATACTTCGTTTATCATAAACGGAGTATATAATCATACATTAGTAGTACGTGCACATATCCATGCATGTTGACCTGTATGTTTAGTGGCAACAGGGAAGTGAACAAGGTAAAGATCCAGGTAATCAAGACGTAGCTTTCTCATACTGTCTTTACAAGCCTCAAGAACATGACCATGGTCCGAGTTCAACAACTGCATGCATGGGCAAAATATCACTTGCAAATAACACCCGATCTCTTTTTAGATCAAACAGATTTGTTAGAAAATAGAAGAGGTTGTTAGTGTATGAATATGTTAAGTGATTTTAGTGAGGTGTAGTGTAGAGGAGGGCTATTATTCTAGAGTATTCTACAATTCTAGAGTATTCTACATCTATGTCTAATTACTCTAGATTTTACATAAGAATTCTCTAGTAGAGAATTTTCTAGAATACTTCTAGGTTTAACTCTCTAGATCATCTCTAGCCTTTTCTACGTAGAATATTCTAGATAAATGCATCACTATTTAATAAGATTGAATCTTACATTACTGGCACCCTCTATTTTTTGAAAAACATTATCCAACTCTTCTCATTTTAAATTTTCAAAATCCATATATTAAAATTTTACCTAATATATCGATTTAAATATATTAATTGCCAAAATTGTGTAAACATGAAAACCGAAGGGTTAAAATAAAAAAATAAAAAAAGAACGTCAGAGGTATATTCCGATGTATTAAAATATTTTAAAAGTGATATATAGCAAATTTTCACAAAAAATTCAGTTATTTAACTCATCAAAACGTCAAAAACTAATATCAAATATCAAATAAGTGACTATATTTCCAAATATCAATTATTTGATGATTTGATATTAGTTTTTGATGTCTTAAATGGCTGAATTTCTTGTAGAAAAGTGACTCTATTTTATTTTTGGTTTACATTCTCATAGTTGATATTATTAAAAGTTATTTCTAAAGTATATACTATTCTAGATTCATGGAAGATAATTGGTATTATTGAAGTTATTTTCCCAAAATTAAATAAAAGTAGTAGACAAAAATATGACCCTAGTAACTTTTTTTATCATGACCCTAGTAACTTTATTGTATAAGACTTATATTCACATTATCTTAGTATTCAAATGTTACGTTACATTATCTTAGTAACTATAAAACTTATACATGAGACTTATATTCACATTTTAATTTTGTCAATAGATCTTTTACTAATAATATTTTATGAAAAAACTTCTTCAATTCAAATGATGTTGTTAGACCAAACGAACCTTAGTTGTGACAAAAAGATCTTCCCTCTTGACTATTCCAGTACGAAGAGCCTCCTCGAGTGCCTCCCCTACCTCCGTTTCATTATCATATTCAGCTGTGCGTAGTCATGGATTACACCACTATTACTCGTATAATTTAGGTATAGGTAAACATTCTCTTGCTAAATTCTATTACCTCTGTTTCGGTGAATTTTGTCCAAAGCAGGTGAGAAATAAAAAAAAGTAAAAAATGTGTACGTAATTGAGGTTTGTGTAGAGGTGAGATAAATGAGCAGAATCACGAAATAGTTGCGGGCTTTAATATAAAAGTGACAGAGAGAGTATAATGTATAATCTACTACCTCCGTCGTCCCGAAAAGGTTCGTCATATTGACTTTTCTAGTTCAATAATTACAAATTTTGGACAATAATTTTAATTATTATATTTATATATAATTTATAGATTTTATACTTTTATGACAAATATTCATAATAAGGAACATTTTGATATAATTTTCACATTCAAAATAATTTTGTATTACAAAATATCATCGGTCAAAGTTGATCTTCATTGACCAAGAAAAGCCAATTTGGCGATCCTTTTTCAGGACGAAGGGAGTATCATATTATATTGTTCGGTATTGGTCAAGCCATGGAGTGTAGTCTCAAAGGGTCAAATGAGGAGTTTTGAGTGTGGAAAGTACTTACGGAGTATTTAATTAGTCATACAAAACTTGATCAAATGTGATGAAATGCATGTTTCTGTGGAAAGTAATATCATCCCAAGACAATAAAAGAATTTACTAAGAAAATGTACTTATTATCTACCTTTTAAACCTTTGACTAGCTACTAAAACAATATTCATAAAATATAAAACTCAAAACTTTCATACAAATATACTCAATCCTTCTCATATAACTTCATGAACTTTTCTTATTCAAGAAACCTTTCCTACTCTACATAAATAACTCCTACCTCCAGCCGGATTTAAAGTTCCGGCTTAATATATAATCCAGCCGGATTTAAAGTTCCGGCTTAATATATAATTGTGATGTTACAATTAAATTGTGATTTAAAAGTGTTAATTGTTTTTAAGAAAATAATTGATAACTTGTATATATATAAACAGTGGCGGACCGAACATGGGGGCAAATGGGGGCTGTTGTCCCCCCAAAATTTTAATTTACTAGGTATATTTACCCCAAAATTTTAATATATATGTATTTGTATGTATATTTTAACCCTGCCGCCCCTCCAAACCAGAATTCCTGCGTCCGCCGCTGTATATAAATACGTGTTCAAAAGTGGGAATTGAGAACATTTCCAAAGAGTACGTATATAGGAATTACCTGCGCAGTCAAAGTGACGATAACCAGGGACGGATCCAGGATTCTGAGTCAAGGGGGGCGAAATTTTTCGTTAGTGTAGGGGGTGAATTTTTTTTGTTAGTGTAGCGGGGTGAAATTTTTTTCCCTAGTATAGCGGAGCGAAATTTTTTCGCTACTGTAGGGCTATGCGGCTATTTTTATTCAAAAAATGACATTAATACATGCACATCCCGAACGACATTTAAATCTATTACATTCTAAGTTTAGACGATGACAAAGACATCAACCAATACATTTTCAATAACTTTTACATTGTTTAACCTCATGAATCGGTTATTGAAGTGTAATTTTTGTCAATCAAGGAGAGTGTTGGTGAGTCATGACTCATGAGAAGTTTTTTTAATATTACAATAGTAGTATACTAGTATGTATGAGATTGTTATTTTTAGAATAATATGCACCACATACACACACACACACATATATGGTGCATATTATATTTTAATATTTTTATTAATTCTATAATAATTTAGAGTTTATTATCCATGCAATAAATTATTTTTAGAAAGCAAGAAGTAAATGAATTATGTAATCTAATGTCTATAAATATTTATATTTTGGATTCATTTCACGTGATCTAAAAATGGTGTAATTAGTGTGTCTGGTATTTAATATTGTTTGATATATGTTTTACGAAATCCAGTACTTGTTATCTAATAAAGATAATTAAACATTACAAAACTAGGAATTCTTATATAATAAGTATCCTAAATCATAAATAACGAGTTACTCTATTGTTTATTTGTTTAAGTTATGTAAATTATTTTAGATGTTTCTTCTTTTAAATCTCCAATTAAGTATTACATTATGTAAGACTATATATATTAATTTTGAAAATTAAAAGCTAAGGGGGGCGAATCTAATTAAATTATGAAAGTTTTATGAAAATATTACATATATGGTAAAAAAAATTGAATGTCCAAGGGGGGCGGTCGCCCCCCCCCCGCCCCCCCCCTAAATCCATCCCTGACGATAACCGAAGTTAATGGCGTTGATGATAACGTCTTTCATTTCTTTGCCTTCAATACGCCAAACGCCGAGACCAACCGCCGGTATTTCGTAGCCGCTGTTCAGAGTGATCGCTGCCACCGCCGCCATTTCTCAAAATGCTCGATCTCAGCTATTTCTTGACGCCTACGTACCAACTATATATGTTAATTAAAACTAATATTAAACGGAGAGAAATATGTATTGAGGAGTTGTTAGGAAAGCATTATGCTTCGTACATATTATCAAACCTTGATAATCAAAGAGAGAGAGCTAGAATGGATGGCCCATGCATACAATCAAAATAATGAAAACCAAATTTAATCTAGTTATATGCAATCTCAATACTGGCCCTCAATCAAGGTGGAGTGTGAAGGTTACGAACACCCAACTTGCTCCGGAGAAACTGAAAGCGATCTATGCCAAGTGCTTTAATAAAGATGTTCGCGACTTTATTTGCTGGGGAAATTGAATATGGTTGAATTTCATTACTAGTCACTCTTTCTCACACAAAAAACAGTCAATTTCAACATGTTTGTGCGTTCAATAAAATGCTCTCTTTAGTTTTTTCTACAAGTAGTATACTGTATACCTAGCTGGCTCATTATACTCCACATATTTCAAAATAAGATAATATTTTCTTACTAAATTATTATTATTATTATACGGAGTATGTAATAATACAAATATAGAAATGCGACACATTTTGGTATAAAACCCGTAAAACATTATTTTATGGAACTGTCCAATACTTTTTAAATACAAACTTTAAGGAAGTGCATTCAATATAATCATCTTACATAGAAATGTGTGACAAAAGAGAAAATGACACCAAGGAAATACTACTTTACTAGTATTAGTTTGGAAGGTAAGGAGTAATAAAACTCTAATAGTTAACGCAAAGCTTTTTGAATTCAGTATTCTACATTTATAGAAATTACTTTTTTAAGGGCATCCACCTCCATAGATTATTTTTGGGATTATTTTGATGATGTGGAGGATTTTTTTTTGGGATCATGGATGTGGAGTTGAGATTATTTGATAAAATAATCTGGTGTCAAATTTTAAAGCTGGATTATTTTGAGATTATTTCCAACTTCTAGGTTATACTCATAATTACTCACTTCACGTGGCACTAGTATCGATATTTAAAGTACTGCATGCGGCTATCGTTGCTATGTACTACGTATTTACAAAACACTCACTTCACTTTGAACCGAACTTAGATTAATTTACGTTGGATTGAACCCAACTTTGAGTACTGCATGCACTGCCGTTGCTATCCAGCCATTTTCTAAGATGAAGATCAACAATGATTCGTATATGATATGCTTCGTAATTAAATTCTAATGTGTGAACAATGGTTAATTTGTAATTATCTAGGTACTAAATTAAAACACAGTAATTAAAACATTTTAAATGCATGTTTAACGTATTGCACTATATATATTTAAAAATATAATATAGTTTTTGCATGTAGAGTGCATGTGAGTGTGTGAGTGCATTTAAGTTAGAGGTTTTGAAATTAAGTGTATGTCTCATAAAAAATCTAGGTAAATTAAGATCATGAATGAGGAAAATTTATAGGTTTGGAGATTATTTGAGATTGTCTGATATGGAGGTGACATGACAACAATAAGCCATGAAAAAACGTAAAGATGAAAATCATCAATGTGGATGCTCTTAGGTGAGAATTCCGGTACGCTTTTAAAAAATGGGGTACCGTACCTACCATTCACTTGATTTGTCCAAATAGGTATATCATTTTTAATTTAGATTTAAATAATTCAACTGCAACATTCTGATTGGTCCATGTGGATAAAGGTGTGGTACATTTTGGGTACCATAGAATCTACCTTTTTTTTAAACCCGGAGAAGCCACTACAAGCGGGGAAAGCGCTGGGGAACACTTTCCAAATTTATTTAAAACTTGAAGTTACTGAAATTACTTATATATATGTAGGAGAAGTTTAATAGTGAACAGGGACTAAAACATAGCTGGTTTACTTAAATTGACAATTAAATTTAATTTTACTAAACATAAATGTTTAGACAAGATTTCCCCCCTCTGCCCATAATTATTCATGGTCACCTTTTTTAATTTGCGAAAACATTGTCTTCTTCACTACTCGAAATTAATATTGTCATTTACCCATGGACACATCCTATCCTACATCCTTATAATAGCGAATGATAGTAAACCCATTTTAGGAATTAGAAATTTGTTCGTGTAACATGTGGCTATCAAAACTTGTACATTATGCATCAACACTTATTGAGTAGAGTTTTAGCCTTTCGGCCTTCCGTTACCATCTCGGTGCTGTTTATTAAATTCCGTCTCGCTATCCTACGGCAGCCTTTCTTCCCGTCACTCAACCCATCCCCTTCACCCGCGCGCCTGACTACGAAACCACATCTGATTACCGTGGAGGTAAATTTAGATTTGGTTCAACTTAATCATTCGAAGGGCTCTCATTCCATGGAATCCAGATTATATGATAGTAGTGATTTAGTGAAACGTTCACTTTTTCCACTATAATTCATTTTGTGAATCCAATGAAACGGATAAAGTTTTAATATATTTTTTTAAGAAAAAGTTTTACTTCTAAACACAAATAAGTTGATTTTCGCAAAATAAACTTTCATGACTATATTCATTATTTTGTTTCACAGAATTTCTATTTTGGAGTGAATTTTCTACTTCGAAAATTTAACATGTTCTATGGCACATGGTCCACCATTTTGTGGGACCCCATTAACCCATTTTTTTTTCAAAATTCGTATTATAAATAAAAATAATAATATAAATATATAAATAAAATGAATATACTAATCGACAACCAGTCTAAGAGTTATTCACTAACAAAAAAGTTACGCGGAGTGGTCGACCCCTCGTTTCTAGCAGCTTCTCGCCAATCAACATATTCGCAATTTCGCATGTGGGCTATAGCTATTTCAATTTTCAAATAATCGAATTAAGTTGTCGTGGGACCGAAAATTGGTTCTGTGCAGCTAGCGGCTCTGGAGTCCCAAATATGCCTCTCCTGCTCTCCAGGTTCTCATCTCGGTTGCTCTGTCTTGCAATCTGTCGTCAAGTTTTTTACTTTTTTTTTCCTGGAGTTTATTATTCACGCAATCTCGCCTCATTACATCAAGCTTTGATCGCGTGTTGCCCTATTCTCTTCAGGTTCTTACTTTTGACCTCTTTTCACTTTTGTTATTTGACATTGTTAATTTGTTAATTGGTACTCCGTATTTGTTTATTTGTTTATTTGTTTATTTCAGAAACAGAAAATTCAGCTTTTGTTATTTTTAGTTTTGTTTCATTTTGTGATTTTTTATTATTATCTGTGGTTTTAAATCTTGTGTGGCCCCATTTTGGTATTTAGAACAGGGCCTCTAAATTTATTAGACGGCTTTCACTTCGAAAATTTTTTCTTGCTAAATATCCACCAATAGAACGGATTTTTTGGTATGGACATTGGCTTAAAAGATAACTCATTCTATGATTGCTTTTTTGTATCAGGAAAAAACATAGTGGGCACTATTCCAATCGCGCAAAGCGCGAATAAAAAACTAGTACATATATATAACGCTAACGAGCTAGCAATCCTAGCATGTATACTCGTTGTAATGTCCGTTCATTCACTCATCATCCTCACTACCAAACCCGGCCTAAGCTCCCTACCCATCAGAGCACCTTCCTAATATTATCAATGTCCATTATTGCATCTATTGACTCCCAAAGAATGCCATAAAAGGTAGTGATGGTGGCTAGGGATGGTAGCAAAAGGATGATATTATATGAGTGGAACAATGGGGTCGAGGTGTTCAATTGACAATCCCGAGAGCATTTCTTTCATATCATGTAGGAAAAAAAATAGCTCAAATTAAGAGCCCATTAGTGATCCTATTTTTCTGGATATCAAATAGTTAGCTAATTTTTTAATTTTTGATTTCGCGCGCTTAATTATGTAATAATAAGAAAACATAAGTTATGAGTTACTTTTCTTGATGTATTAGTTGAAGTTACTGTAGATGATCATTTCAGCTATTTTTCATATATTTTTTCTTGATTTTAAGGATAAAAATATTTTAAATATAATTTTTTCATAAATCATGCAGCAGAATCGACCAATTCAACCACTTGAGCTAAAACTTCATAAATTCCAGCAGAATCAGTCGATTCAGCCAATTTCAGTGCTACCAAACAAGTTTAGATTAAATGTATTATGAGCCTCTCTTATATGGAAACTTAAGTTACTTCAACAATTCTACCATGTATAAATTTAAGAGGATATAACAGTTGAGATATACATACTACATATCATTTGTACGTGCTGCCAGCCTGCCAATATCGAAGAACACTGGATGCTTTTAGACGAGGCAGTAGACAAGACTAGGCATGGTAATGGGTCCGATCGGAGCGGGGTGGATGCTGTAAGATCCAAACCCGTTTTGTGACTTTATTGGGTGGACCCGCCGAATTGATCGAAGAGCTCCCACCGAATTAATCGAATTGATGGAAGAGCAAAAGAATAAAGATAGGAGCACATGGCCTTCTCCAACACTTAGATTGAAAATGTTTTCTACTTGAAACCCCACTACAGTTTTAAAATATGGCTAGAATAATTAATCTAAATATGATTATTGCAATTAAGTTTATTAACTCGTGAAAAGAAATGTCTAAAATAATTACTCCTTCCGTTCTTTAATACATGTCTCTCTTTCTATTTTGGGATGTTCTCTTATGCATGTCTCCATTTCCATTTTTACATTTTTTTCCCCAATAAATATACATATATACGCTCATTCTCTTTCTTACTTTTTCATTCACTTTCCTATTTTTTCCTTTACACACAACTCACTATACCTTTTATTCTACCCCTATTAATTTCTTCTTAAACCTTGTGTCAAAGGCTATACTCCCATCTATTAGAGAACGGAGGGAGTATTAACGTATGTTTATTCATCTTTACTTCTTTAATCATAAAAACGATTGAAGTAGTTGTACTAATTGTATAAATAAAATTTAATAGTTGTCCTTAAAAGTCATTTAACAAGTTATCAGCTGATTGTAAATAGCTATTTAACCAAACACTATTTTAGAAACTGCTAATCCTATCAGCCAATCAAAATAGCCAACTGAAACTACTGACATCAATCTGCTAACACAATCAGCCAACAGCTAACAACCAACAGCCAATTGCCAAACACTCCCTTATTTTTTACTCCGTATTACTTATTCTTATCTTATTTAGACAAGATTAGATAAAAAGTCAAATCAGATTAGCCCAAAACATTCAATCTAGATTAGATTAAATAAAAAAAAATAGATCCGATCGGAAAATTCAAATCGGAAAGGTTCATATATAATTTGTTATTTTTACTATTATGATTATTCCAATCTAATCTGAATATTTTTGTAGGTTATTATTGCAAGTTGCTTCCATTGAAATTAATTATGAATACTGTTATTATTTTTTTCTGAAGCAACTTCTTAAAAATCATATTTTAAGAACATTTTTATTATTTGTATGTTATTATAGTCATTATTTGTATGTTATTCAGAAAAAAATCAGATGACATCAGATTTTAAAATTTTCTAATCATAAATATTCATATCCGGTGAATATAACAACTTCTTAATATCAACCATATTAATGGAGTATAATTTTCGGAATAAATACCATATCAATTCAGTTTCCAAAATAATGGACTACATCAATTTTTTTTTTAAAATGAGACTCTAAATCTCTAATACATGTAATAGGACTATAATCACAAAAAAAATCCTACACATTTGAGTGAGGCTCTAATTCAAGACCAAAATTTTAAATAATGGAATTTTTGTCACGTATTACGGGACTCTAATCGCACAACACCAATAATACACGTGAATATCCAAAACAATGTAAAATTATAAGCTCCACATATTTCCAATTCCAATTCAACACTTCGTATAATCTTCCTCATCATATATTTAGTCATATAAAGAATTAATAACTATTACAATACTAAACACATAAATCACAATATAACCCAAATCCTTACTCCAAAAGATGGTGATTCATCACCCGTATTCCATGGTGGTAGTTGCTTCATACTACCTTCGTCCCTCTTTATTTAACCATATTTGATTTTTCCAGTCAAAGATGATAACCTTTGATATATTATTTTAACTAATATATTTATGTGAAACTTAATAAATTTATACTTTTATGAGCAGAAAGTTTTAACAAAGAACATTTTCATATCATTTCCATATTATCATTACTACCGTATATAAATAAGTAATCGATCAAAGTTCAACATCATTGACTTAAAAAATAGTGTTTGGTTAAATATAAAGTGACAGAGGGAGTAAAAGAAATCGAGTATAGCCTCACCCACCCTCTTCCCTCTGCGTCACCAAGCCCACCTGCTTCACCAGATCCCAGTCCTAGCGGTCAGATTTCTAAGCCTTAGCAATGGAGACCATTACAGAAGGATGGGTTGAAGAAGGGATGAAATAGCAGAAGAAGGAATGAAATCGCAAAGCTTCTCTAGTCGTCAATGTGTAAAACAGATGCTATATGAGAGAAATTTTCTTTTTGTATTCTGTTTTCAATCATCCAAAGGATGCGACCATATATACAGGTTACACGTATGGATCGTTCCTGCGTTGGAGTACTGCTAGGCGTAAAATAAGGAGTCGTAAAAGGAAAGAATAAAAGAGAATAAAACTCCTAATCTAACTTACCTACTACGTACATGTTACACGAAAAAAATATGTACACATAATAATAAGAATAATATGGCTAACACCCCCCCTCAAGATGGAGCATGGGGGTCACAAATGCCCATCTTGCCAAGGAGATATGAGAATTGTCGTGCTCCAAGGGCTTTGGTGAGTAAGTCCGCCGGTTGATCCGTAGTAGGTGTATAGGAAGGTAGGATGGTATCAGCTTGTATGTGATCTCGGACAAAGTGACAGTCAAGCTCAATATGTTTGGTCCGCTCATGATACACCGGATTGGAAGCGATGTGCAATGCAGCCTGGTTATCACAAAAGATACGAACCGGTCCAGAATGTGTAACACCGAGTGAACTAAGTAAATTCCGTAGCCAAATGAGTTCACACGTTAATGAGGCCATAGATCCATATTCAGCTTCCGCAGAAGACCGAGAGACCGTTGCTTGCTTCTTGGTTCGCCATGACACAGGAGAAAATCCAAGAGAGACGAAGTAACCCGTAACCGATCGTCGAGTGACAGGACAACTTGCCCAATCGGCATCACAGTAGCCGGTGAGCGAGAGAGATGAATCTGAGCGTAACAAAATTCCCTGTCCTGGCCGCCCTTTAAGGTATTTAAGAACACGGAGTACAGCCTCCCAATGAGCTACTCTGGGGTTTTGCATGAATTGTGAAAGAATATGGATCGAATAGCTGATATCAGGTCGTGTCAAAGTTAAGTAGATAAGTTTCCCAACGAGCCGCCGATATCGTTCGGGATCAGGAAAAAGTGGTCCAGAATCAGACTGCAGACGGTGGTTTTGTACCATCGGAAAGGCAGCCGGCTTACATCCGGACAACCCGGTCTCAGTGAGAATGTCAAGCACATATTTACGTTGACACAAAAAAATCCCTGTGGGGTTCCTGGCTACCTCAATCCCGAGGAAATATTTCATGACTCCCAAATCCTTAACAGGAAAAGTGGAAGCAAGATAGGCTTTAAAGTCCGCTATCATGGCGCGATCATTGCCGGTGATTAACAAATCATCGACATATATAAGAACACAAATGATACGACTATCTCTCCGTTTGGTGAATAAAGAATAATCCGCATGGGATTGTGTAAAGCCATGATCTCGTAAGGAGGATGATGTAAGTTTTGAGAACCAACATCTCGGCGCCTGTCTAAGCCCATATAGAGATCTCAGCAAACGACATACCTTCCCAGGAAATGAAGCTGAGTATCCTGGTGGTAGGTGCATGTAGACTTCTTCATTAAGGTCGCCATGTAAAAAGGCATTATCTACATCCATCTGATGTAGCTCCCAATGACAGGAAGCAGCAACCGCCAAAATGGTACGTACCGACACCATCTTAGTGACTGGAGCAAAAGTTTCCCCGTAATCAATGCCCTCTACTTGGCGATTTCCGCACACAACTAGTCTTGCTTTATAACGCTCCACAGTCCCGTCACTCTTGTGTTTAATTTTGTATACCCACTTGCAATATATAGCTTTCTTCCCGGGTGGCAAATCCTGGACTGTCCATGTGCCTGTTCGCTCCAGGGCTTGGATTTCACGACTCATAGCATCCCTCCAATGAGCATCCCGAACCGCTTCCTTAAAGGTACTGGGCTCCTTACTCATGGTGATAGCTGCAAGAAAAGCTCGGTGCGAAACCGAAAAATGATCATATTTTATATAATGAGAGAGTGAATAAGGCGTACCTGATTCTGCCGTGAGAGCGGGGACACCGTCGGGGGGAGAGTTTATTTTAACCGTATTTAACTGTACGTCGTAATCATGATGCCACTCCGGAACCTTACGAGCTCGCATACTTCGTCGAGGTAGTTCTGCATCAGGAGCATGATTTTCGTCATCGATGCCATCACCAGCCGTAGCATTCCCTGAGTCAGTCTCATGTGCATGACCATAATCCACCATATGTTGAGAGTCATTGGTTTCCCTCCTTTCTGCCTGCACTGGTCCGTGAGGTATGTCACGCAAGTCATCATCATCAACTCCATGCACGTGTGTCTGCCAGGCATGCAAATCCTTTTCGGCATTTAAGTCATGGTCCAGAGTAGCTTCCCCCACTTTATAAGGGAATTCCTGCTCAATGAATTTCACGTCGCGCGAAACAAAGTGGCGTTGGTTCTCCAGATCATACACCTTCCAGCCCTTTTGTGAATACGCGTACCCCAAAAAAACACATTTAATGCCACGAGCCGCAAATTTATCACCTCCATGATTGGGCTCATGTGCGTAGCAAAGACAACCAAAGACCCGCAATTGACTATACACCGGTATTTTGTTATATAGCAATTCATAGGGACTTTTGTTATCTATCACGGGAGAGGGTAATCGATTAATCAAATACCCCGCGGTCAACACACACTCGCCCCAAAATTCAATGGGTAAGTTTGCATGAAAGCGCAGAGTTCGAGCCATTTCCAAGATATGTCTATGCTTCCGTTCGACCCTACCATTTTGTTGTGGGGTGTATACACAGCTTGTTTGAAAAATAATTCCACTAGTCGAAAAATACTCTTGTAGACTAACAAATTCTTTTCCATTATCACTTCTCACAATCTTGACATTTCTATTAAATTGCCGCTTGGTCATTGCCATGAATTGTTTAAGAATATTTTTGACTTCAGCTTTGTCACACATCAAATGCACCCAAACAGCTCTAGAAAAATCATCTACCACAGTCAAAAAATACCGAGCACCACAAGTAGACACAACACGATAAGGTCCCCAAATATCACAATGAATCAATTCAAAAGGTTCAACAGCTCTAGCACTACTGACAACAAAACTATCACGTGTTTGCTTGCCTCTCATACAAGCATCACAAACTTTATTTTCAACAGAATGCAACAACGAATTATTCAAATAACCAAGCAAACGAAGTACTTTTACTGACGGATGTCCCAACCTTGAGTGCCATAAGCCATCTGAGTCTGAACCTCCCACTGCACATGCCTGAGCTCGATCCAGACCCCGGAAAAAATAAACTCCCCCTCGTCGTTCACCCACTCCAATCGGCATCCTCGTAAGTAGGTCCTGTATTACACACAAATCATTAGTAAAAAATATATCACATTTTCGGTTATCAATCAACTGAGCTAAAGAGATCAAATTGCATTGTAACCCAGGTACAATCAAGACATTAGTTAATTTTAAGCTTGTATTAAGAGCCACATTCCCGACGTGTGTGGCCTCTGCACGTTCCCCATTCGGTAATACCACAGGCACGGGAGCTATGCAAACAATTTCCGTCAATACTCCATTATGCCCAGTCATATGATACGAGGCTCCAGAGTCGAGAAGCCACTCATTGTCAAGTTTCATACCTGTGCGTTTTTCACCGGAGGAAGATGTCTTACAACTTTCCATCAACTTGAGGAATGTCTGCCATTGTTCGTCGGTGAACCCCGGCTTATGCGGGACCACCTCTTTCGCTCCTTGTGTCTGTGTGCCATCTCCCTGGAAGTCACCCACGTGCATGGCATGTATTGGTCCACGTCCAGAGCCTCTCCCCATTCCTCCACGTCCAGCACTCCCTCGGCCGGTTCCTCCACGCCCTCTGCCGCCACGAGCTCGACCCGGGTTTTCATACCACCACTCCGGGTAGTTTCCTGTACGACGAAAGCAATTATCATAGTCATGACCAGACTTCTGACAATAAGAGCACTTTGGGCGTTCATCCTTCCCAACCGTTGGTCCTGGGCGTGCAGCAAAGGCAACCACCTCCTGCTTTGGTTCACGTCCCCGTGTCATGCTCTGAAGTCTTTCTTCCTGTACAACCATGTTGTACACGCGGGTTAATGCCGACAAGTCATCTGCTCCCAGTATGTTTGACCTCAAATTGCCATATGTCTCGGTGTCAAGACCCATAAGGAAATCATGTGTTTTCTCATTCTCAATATATTTGATAAACAGTTTCTTCAAATCACACGTGCACCCATTGCAGGTACACTGGGGAAAATTCCGGACTCCATCGTAGTCATCCCAAAGTGTCTTGAGTCGCCCAAAATAGGTAGTGATTTGTTGTCCTTGTTGCCGGCAATTCCGAATCATCTCTTTCAATTCGTAAGTTCTCATTGCGTCTCCAACAGAGAAGCATGCCTCCACGTCATTCCACAAGTCACATACGCTGTCCATATAGGCCAGATTGGAGCGTATAGCCGGATCCGCCGAGGTCATGATCCATCCTACCGCCATGGAGTTCACTGTGTGCCAGTCTTCGAGATCCCTTTCATTGTTCACTGGCCGCTTAATGGTTCCGTCTAGAAACCCCAATTTCCGCTTTGCCCGGAACGCATTCTTCATCGCCGTGGCCCATTCTCGGTAATTGCTCTCACCTTTGAGAACAACCGCGCAGATGTGTAGTCCCGGAAAGTCCGAGCTCGTCAGGTAGTATGGTGAGGAGGGATCGTTAATTTTCCTCCGTTCACCTAGGTCACGATTTCCTCCCGCGAAGCTCCCAGTCTCGCCAGCCATCTTCAGTCACGTTTTGTGCGATCCGTCGGTCCCAAGATCAGCGCTCTGATACCATGTAAAACAGATCCAAAGGATGCGACCATATATACAGGTTACACGTATGGATCGTTCCTGCGTTGGAGTACTGCTAGGCGTAAAATAAGGAGTCGTAAAAGGAAAGAATAAAAGAGAATAAAACTCCTAATCTAACTTACCTACTACGTACATGTTACACGAAAAAAATATGTACACATAATAATAAGAATAATATGGCTAACACAATGGATTCCAAGCTTCGCTCGCCGTCTATTGGAGCCATCTCCAAAGTGTCGTCCTTCATTCCGATCTCTGGAGTGGATTTGGAGCAGACACGACGGAAAAACAAAGCTTGTGGAGCAGATATGGAGCGGGCGGCATCTGGTGGTGTAGGCGGCGAGATTCGTTGTCTTCGACGGAGCTGGTAACGGAAGAAGATAGGCGATGCAGATGTCGGAGCAGACGCGAAGAGCTGATTGATCTCGGATGAAGATGCGGATGGATGCGGGCGACCTGTCTAATTCACGCGAGATGGAGGGAGGGGTCACTTTTTTGGGAAAACCAAAAGTGGTCATATTTTTTTAATTATAAACCTACGGAGTAATATTAGGGCCATTATTTCAAGATAAAAACACGGGAACATAAATGAAATGCAAGCAGGAATAGACGAATAGTGGGTTTGGTATAACAACCAAGTTGTATATAATTAATGCTAAAAAATGCAATCTTTATCGCAAAAACTACTTAATGTAACTTCTCGAAATAAATGAATAAATCTTAAACTTTTTTTAACAAGCTCTTAAAATTGTTGTACACACACAACTACGAGTTTTAGAGACTAAATAAGACGCGAAACAAGAAAATATCACTGATTTCAAGCCTATTTATAAGAAGATGATAGTACTAAAAATAAAGCCAGCTAAAATAGTACTAAAGTGAAACAATAAAAATATCACTGATTTCAAGCCTGTTTATCAGTCCACTTTCATGAATAGTTCACAAGGATTATGGCAACCCGCTTCCTCAACTTATATACTCCCGTATTAGCTTCTAATAGAATCTCCCAGGAGTTTTTTTTATCAGCTATTTTTGTAAAATTTGGTTTCTTTGAGAAGCTTGTTCTCATAATCATGTTAAAATTTGAATCCATTCATCTCTTATTTTGTTAATGGTATTTCTACTTGTTTTTTAAAGCCTAATAAAGGAGTTAACTAAATAACTAATGATATCTTCTCTTCGACACTTGCTTCTGAGGATTCTTTTATTCGACCAGAATATATGAAAAATGTCCCATAGCAAAACCAGCTCTAGAAACAGAGCATAATACACTTTAAAGCCTTACATGAACACTGAGACTCATAACAGGGCCTATACCAAGTGAAATTCATGCAAACAGATCTATGCCCCAAAACTTTGCCGGTTGATTGGTCCTATAGTTTCTGTCGAGCCTCTTGATCTGTTCCATGTCCTCTTCGCTAAGTTCAAACCCGAAAACACTGATGTTTTCTTCAAGTCTTGCGAGCTTTGATGACTTTGGTATCACCACTGTGTTCCTCTGGATGCCCCACCGGAGCACAACCTGAGCCACTGTCTTCTTATACTTCTCAGCAATGCCCTTTTATACACATTCACACAATAGAAAACATAAATCCCAAATGATTACTGCAAGTTCCATTTAAAGCACTTATCTTTTCTAAGAAATAAAAAATATATGCAAGAAAGATGGTTTACTTTGAGAACGGGATCTTCAAGGCATGATACTGAAACAAACATATCAGTGTTGGCAACAGCACCACCAAGAGGAGTGTGGGCCGTAACACATATTCCGTGTTTCTGACAGAATTTGATGAGGGAATCGCGCTGGAAGTAGGGGTGTGTCTCGACTTGGTTCACAGCAGGCTTGATCTTTGAATATGCTAAGCAATCCCGGGTAAGGAAAATGTCATAGTTGCTGCACACATGAATTGGCATTGCAATATGGTCAAGCTACATGCAAGTTACTGAGTATTTAACATCAACATGCAAGAGTACTTTTCCATCACTGTTATTGTATAGTGTTACTAAGGTTCTGTTTAGTAACCTTATTTGGCTTATTCTGTTTTTTCTTTTTTGTTTTCTTTTTTTTTACCCCAGGGGGCGTCAGGGGGAGGGGGGTTGGGAGGCCTGGGGTAAACTGGGATCAATTTTACTCCATTGAGAATTGAACCCGGGACCGCTTCCTCTTTTGGCTTATTCTGCTCATTAGCACAATAAGTAGCTTTTGACTTTTCTATTTCTGATAACCCAGGAACTCCTTACATACACTAGCAGAGCTCAACCATCTTGCCAATGCGGCGCCCATCCCTGGGGCTGACATACTAGGCTGACCAATATGCCAGCATTTGAATCACTTGCTGAGGAGCCACGGATGACCTCACAAGGAGTGGAACTTCGGTAGAAGGCATACTCAAGAACCTAAGCTTGCCCAGTTACCCAACCAACTACCATGCCTGAACGCTTTTGACTTATGTGGCAGAAATGGATGTAACAAAAGGTCTTTCAGAAAATTCAGCCAGTAATTGAATAATCCTTACCAAATGGTCCCTATTACTATCTAGGGACAAGTTTGTTTGTGTGTGAAAGGTGAAGACGTATAATCTCTTACTGTAGTGCGAGTAATAACTAGGATGTCTTGTGGAGTACTTTCCTGTCTGGAACAGCATCTTAACACCATCACATTATCATTGGTGTAATGGTGTTGGACTTTGCAATTAGCCTATCAGCACATACTAACTTGTAGCACTGTAACAGGATAACGCACCACCTGTATGACTACTGCTCGTATAAAGCAAAATAAAAAAATGATATTCCGGACAACAATTTATTCCAAGCAGTAACATGAATGAAGAAAAGTATGCATTAAGTCAAACTCAAACCCTTAGAAACAACTTCGTTAAAAATAAATAAACAAAAAAGAGTACCTGATTCCTATACTGCGAACCAGGCCTTTGGAAACAAGATCCTCCATGGCATGCCAAGTAGCCTCTAATGATATGGTGGTGTCAATGTCCAGAACTCCATCCTCCCCCATTGCACTTGCCGTTGTACCAACTCCTGTACAGGTGCACCAAATGTGAAATAACAAACAACCTTACTAGGGACAAATTGATATTTTGAGAATTTGTGGTAACTGGCACACAATATACAGGAGAAAATGAAATGATCCAACTACAAAAACAGTAGCAGACATGCATGTCCACCTGTATGTTTTGTGGCAATAGGGAAGTGAACAAGGTAAAGGTCCAGATAATCCAAGCGTAGCTTTCTCAAACTGTCTTTACAGGCCTCAAGAACATGACCATGGTCCGAGTTCCACAACTGGGGAAAAAATCACTCACAAATATCAAATTTGTTTCATACTTGGAAAAAACCCAAGGTATCAGACAAATCTATATGGTTTGAAATGGTTGGACCAACCTTGGTTGTGACAAAAAGATCTTCCCTCTTGACGATACCAGTCTGGAGAGCCTCCTCGAGAGCCTCCCCTACCTCCATTTCATTTTTGTAGTCAGCTGTAAGCAAAGAAAAGTAACCAGTGTTAGATTCTAAGAAGGTAGACCCAACATAAAGCCCTATACTATAGAGGGAACAAGTTAGTAGACGCCTACAGCAGAAGACTCAGGGAGATGGTCCACAGAACCTTTGTATGTCTAACTGTCTATGTATAGTATTGCATTGAAGATTTGAAGTCTGTACATTCTCTGAAGAGGTAGACGCCTAGATTTCTACATTTATACTAAATCTAGTAAATATGTCCTTATAAATTATAATGGTGGGGATAAATACAGTCATTACTGAGTAGTGAACAGTAAGAGCACAAATGTTCTTGTAACATACAAACATCTGAGTACTAAGTGTGGTCAAGCCTTGTAACATACAAAAGGCTCCGAAATTCTACATCCAAACTGAGGACCCTTAGTTGACAGTTGACAAGGGTGAAGTGATGGACACTTCCTTCCTTAGGGACCAAGCGGTAGGTCAGCCCGTCGGGTAGCAAATCTCTAACTTAAATGCTCAATAAAGCAAAATGTAAGGAACCCATCCAAAGAGCAATTGTAAGTCAACATAATGAAGAAACATTCACAGATGGTACTTGCTCCTAGAAGCATCTGATATATGAAAACCCTATACTGTCCCATTTGTAATCCAATTCTAATATCTTCTTTCTTATCATGTTCAAATTTAATTTCCGACTAGAATTGCTCAAAAACAAATCATGCATTCCACGAGAGTATCACGAAATAGTGTGACCATTAAATAGCAAAATTCAAATTGCTGAGAAGAAGCAAAAAAGGAGTTTGATTTTACCAGCGCAGTCAAAGTGACGATATCCGAGCTTAATAGCATTGTTGATAAGGTTCTTAATGTCTTTGCCTTCCATGCGCCAAACGCCGAGACCAATTACCGGCATTTGGTAGCCGCTGTTCAGAGTAATCGCCGCCATTTCTTCGAATTCTCGCAGATTTGCTCTCTTCGCTTATTGCCTAGTACACGAACGTTTGCGTAGCTCTCTCTATAACTCTTTATGAGTACACACGTCTCTTTTATTTAGCACAACACTGACTCAGCACTCAAACACGTGTCCGTTATGCTTCTTTACTTTTGCGTGTATCTCTCGGTTCATACTTTTTTTTAAAAAAAACTGTCAAATAGGTTCATACTAATATGGAAAAGTCAATTAAATTCCTGAATTCAAAAAACATTCAATTAAACCCCTGAATTAAATATAACGAGGCAAAACAGTCCTTTTAGCATGATATTAAGCGGTTAAAAAGAGATAGGGTAAAAAGGAAAGAAAGAGAGAAACAGAAAAAGAAAATGTAAAAACATGTCACATCATTTTCCACACATGCAACTTAACCGGGAACGGTTAGTATCCTTCCCAAAGGGCTGTTTTGCCTCATTATATTTAGTTCGGGGGTTTAATTGAATGTTTTTTAGTTCGGAGGCTTAATTGACATTTTCGTATTAGTAGGGGGCCTATTTGACACTTTTCCTTTTTTTTTCGTTTGTCCGAAAACTAAAACATTTCTTTTTCAAGCATGCAATAATCCGCAATCTTTATTTAATTAATCCCCTCTCCTTTTTAGTTACACAAACATTGCCGAGTTTTGAAATATTAGATTCTACTTTGATTATATTTTATTTATTAATATATTACTACATAAATTTATTTATTTTAAATATTACTCCCCCCGTCCCCCAATTAAGTTCTCCATTTCTTTTTACACTTATTAAGGAAAAAAATTTACTAAGAGGTAAACCTTACCGTTTTGACACTATTCGCACACTGTTTGACACTGTTCGCACACTGTTTGACACTGTTTGACATTGTTTTGATGTATTTAATTTGCCAAATAAGGAAATGAGAACTTAATTCAGGGACTATCCAAAAAAGAAAGGGGGAACTTGATTGGGGGACGGAGGGAGTATTAAACTCATCTATTTTAAATTTTACAAATCTGATTTTTTTAACTTTTTACTAATAAGGAATAAAAGATATTAATAATCAAATTCATGCATTAGCCATGATTACAAACGCGAAAAGTGGACCGTTGCAATTAAAAGAAACAAATGAAATATAATATAAATTTTCTTAATTAATAATTGAAGAATGATATTTTTAAGAGAAAACTGTCAATTTGGTTCTCGTACTTTCATGAAAAAATCAATAAGGTCCTTCTACTTTTAAAAATCAAATTCCCGAATTTGTAAAAAAGTTCAATTGAGTCTATTTGGAGGTTACTTGTCAAATCAATATGTCACCTGCTGACGTGACACACATGTGACAGCCCAATCAGCAATAAAATTGCTGACATGGCATACACGTGGAAGTCCAGACAGCCATTTGCCGATGATGTGTGTCACGCCCCGGACCTATCCGGACACGTCAACAACCCGCCGTACAATATGAATAGCCAACCGCAGTCCAACACATTCATAATATACAAGGCGTCTTGAATATCATTCACACATACACATCCATAAACAAACATAATAAGTAATTCGTAACGCAGCGGAAAACATTGTTTAAAACGAAAGGGCCACACAAGGCTATTCATGAGCACGCAGGCTCTACAGTAAAATATCCATGAGCATGTTTATTAATGTTTAAAAACAGAATGGAGGAAGCACGAACCAAGTCTTCCCTCCTATATGATCTCTCGAGCAACGAGCACAGGAAGCAAGCTCTAGCCTCAACCTGAAAAATGGTGGTGGGACGCCCCCGAAGGGGTCAGCACTCTATAGGGCTATAAAGTGCTGGTGTGGCAGGCATCTAATAGTTATACAACAAGTATTTCACACACAAGACCCTCAAATAGGGTGATAATATAGTATAGGCCGTAATCCCAGATTACCCCTTTCAAAATACATACTTACTTTATATAAAGTCAAGTAGCCGGCTCAAAGGCCCGTGTTTGTTATAAAACATTTCCCAAACCCCGTGACTAATAGTCACGACAATACATAGGGTCCAACCCTAATATAACTTCTCACTTCTAGAGTTAGGCTCGAGTACATCATCATGCACTCGCATCATAGATCTCCTACTTCATATAATCATACCATAGATCTCCTACTTCATGTATTCACCCCATAGATCTCCTACTTCATACAATCACACCATAGATCTCCTACTTCATACAATCACACCATAGATCTCCTACTCCATGATATCACACTTGACACTTGAATCTCATTCAAGTTCATCACAAACAACTCAAACCTTAAGTTTGATTCTATCAACATTTAGAACAATCCTTAACTAGCATCACAATACTATTAAGATTATTCCTACAACTCATTTATTCTTAATGGTAGCCCCTCCATATCAATAGATATGTGGCAGCCTCCCATGTGCTAAGCATCATCATGCAATCATACATTTACATACACATAACATTCATACATGAGTTGGAAGGTCAATTTACCATTTTAGCATACTTTTATCTCACATGACTCCATATTCATCAATATGGTTTCAATTTATGATCAAGTCCATTACTTATCATTCATATCATGTTCAAGCATATTTATTCACAAAAACATGATTTAAGCATTTAGGTAATCTCATGCATAACCTACAAGTTGTAAGCAACTAGATGTCGGTCCTCACCTCAAATGAGCTTTAAAACCTTCCTTCTCGATCCAATGACCAAAGCCTCGGCCAAGGAATATTGAGAGCTGGTTCCTTGCTTGAAAATGGGTGTTAAACAGCTTCCTCAAGTTGCTATTTCAACTCCTAATCGTTGATACGAAAACAGCCCCTAGAACGGGTGTTTTCCGGCTAACTCGATTCCTAGTTTTCCAATATTTGCTCTAGGTTAGTATCTAACCTTTACATCAATAAAATAACTTTTCAAGGACATATTATACACTTGGATTAGTGTACAATAGTCCCACCAATCGTTCATATCATTTGGAAAATGAATGGAAAGGATTTGGGGTTAACAACTCACTTTAGAAGAGTAAATCCGTTTCTGCGAGGTTGTGTTTTGCTCGGACGATTTGGAAGCCTTCCTCTACTCCGATTGATGCAAACCAGACCTTCACGGATTCCTCGTCTTGAGATCTTTCTTTTGGTATCTCACACGCCTTAATTGGATTGGTAAAACTCGAGATATCAACCAAACAGTCTCAGCACCCTCACAGCTCGAGTTCACAGACCACCACTCACTCCAGCTCGATTTTTGTAAGATAAGCTTTCTCTCCTCGAACAAAGACCACTCAATTGAGACACTAGACTTCAAAGGGTATCCAAGGACATATTATTCACGTTGTTTGGTCGAGTATAGCTTCTATAATGAGAGGAGACAAATAGCACACCAATTTGTGCGAAAATAAGGATGGTGGCCCAAGCTTTGATTCCTATCAAGTCACGTGCAGCTCCCCTCCATTATGGCCGGCCAAGGTAGGTCTTCTAACCCATTTTTATTTGTTTTGCAGGTACTAATATCATGTGGAGTGGTTCCCAATTGATCCCATTAAATTTGGGGTCCAAAATATCTACCAATACTTCCAAAAATGGGAAGATGGGTCCTATTGTTTTATCTTTGTCAAAAATGTCTTTTTGTACTCATCCTAATTTACTTAGAACAAGTCAACTTCCTAAATCACATTATTGATCTCCAATATGTGTAGGCTCATCCCAATAATTTATTTGATGAATATTATAGAAGGAAAATCCTACTCCCATTATTTAGCTCAATAAGGCCCAAGGTGGGGTTATAGGCATTTGTATTCTTCCTTAATCATTCAATCACTTATTTGACATTTGTCATACGTATTATTGGGCTACTAGCCGTGTGGGTCACTCCCGAGTGGGTTTAGAACGCCATTCTCGAACACTTGCTATTTTTAGCAGGTTGGCCCAAAATAATGTTTGGGCCACCCGACCTTCCTCAAATTGTCTTGAAGGATTATGTAACACTATTTAGGTAATGTTGAGCTCTTTTATTTATTAATAAGTCCCGAATAAGTATTTGCGAAACCCGACACTAGTGTACGAGTTTGAACAGTACGATATTCAGTCATGCGCTACGTAAAACATTAATCGTTTTACAATTGTTTGGCAATTCAGAAATCAATACATAAATGTTAAATTTTTAAATCGAATTTTCAAGGACGTTCGGGTGCGGTGTCACAATATGACACACATGTGAATCGCCATGTGTGTGCCACGTCAGCGGGTGACCTACTGACATGGCAAGTAACCTGCAAATGTACTCAATTGAACGCTTTTACAAAATTCAGGGATTTGATTATTATTTTTTAAATACGAGGACCTAATTGATTTTTTCCATAAAAGTATGAGGACCAAATTGATAGTTTTCTCTATTTTTAATATGAAAATATTTAGAATGTGAAAAGTAAATGAAAATTGTTGTTTATGATTATTCAAAAAGAAAAATTGGGCAAAGTATGTGAAGGGGTTAAAAGTTAAGAAGCGTTTTAGTTAACAAAATAGTGAGTTGGGGTGAGTAACCTGCAAATTTACTCAACTGAACGCTTTTACAAAATTCGAGGATTTGATTGATTTTTTTTTTAAATTACGAGGATCCAATTGATTTTTTCCATAAAAGTATGAGGATCAAATTGATAGTTTTCTCTATTTTTAATATGAAAATATTTAGAATGTGAAAAGTAAATGAAAAATTGTTGTTTATGATTATTCAAAATGAAAAATTGGGCAAAGTATTGTTGTTTATGATTATTCAAAAAGAAAAATTGGGCAAAGTATTGTTGTTTATGATTATTCAAAAAGAAAAATTGGGCAAAGTATGTGAAGGGGTTAAGAAGCGTTTTAGTTAAAAAATAAGTGAGTTGGGGTGAGAGAGGCTCGAACTCTCGACCTCAGGATAACTCAGAAGCTATGAGACCTACGCGCTAGCCAACTGCGCCACCAACCCGACTTGTGTATGTCTGTGGTTGCTACGTATTTATACCCATCGACTTGTCCGTAGACAATGGAAACAGCAACGAGGCTGCCGCCTGCCGGAGTGCCGGGTTTAACTTTCTCATCTCCGATCGACCCCATCGCATGTTACACATAGGAGCCAGTCGGTCATAGACTTCACCTAATGCCAATTAGGCTGGTAATTGGTAAACGGATTGAATCAAATAATGAGATTTTGTATTTGCATTTGTTTAATTTTTTCGAATACGAATTCGAATTCAAATATGAAATGAATATTAATTTCGATTTGTATTTGTATTTGTTTAATAATACGAATAATTAACGAATCATATACGAATATCGAAACAATTTAAGCATAAGTTAAATATAGTCAAATATCACTTTAAAATAACTTTTCTTATACTTCGTATTTTTTTATGTAAATGCATGCTATGACTTAATATGTGTTTTTAGAATTTAAATTTAATGGATCAATGCATTTTTAGATGGTGCACAATATACTAAAGTGAATTAATTTTATGATTAATAAATATAAATCTATTTCAAATTTTTGAAATAAACACTAACCCACACATATTAGAAATTATACTTATAATGTGTGAAATAAGTTAATAATTGTATATATCAAAGTCAAACAACTCTAATTTTATTCTTCAAATCAGATATATAATTATTTGTATTGTATTTGAAAGACATTTGAAACAAAAAATGATTTGTATTCGTATTTATATTCTGGTTTATTACAAATGGGCTTAGAATCTGTATGCAAAAATGTATATATGGGCTACACTTTGAGTGTATTCCTATCTTTTAAAAGTTACTCTGTATTATAGTGTTATTACTTTTATTATTATTGTTGTTGTTATTACTATTACTATTATTATTATTATTATTATTATTATTGATATTAATATTATCATTATTATTAATCGAATATATATGATTAACATTCGAATCAAATACACCGATGTTCTTATTTGTATTTGATAACAACTCGAATCAAATTTAATATTCTTATTTGTATTTGATTTTTTCGAATTCAAATCGTCTTATACGAATTCGAATCGCGAATCGAGCACAAATTATTTGATTCGTTTACAACCCTAATCCGAATTGACCATTGGTGTCATGGGCGGCCCTGGGGTGCGGTGTGGGGGGACCTAGGCCAAAAAAATAAAAAAAATGTAGGTTCTCACGAAATTCACAAAAATAATTCATACTTCTATGAATTCCACAATAACAATTTCTATTGACAGTGTTCATAAAAATAATTCGTACTACCAATAATGTCCAAAAGAATAAATTGAAACAAATTCAATGATGTTGATATAAAACGGATTTTAGTTTGAATTTGCTGTGAGAAGAAGATTAGGAAAGAAAAAAGTGAAGTAAGGGTTGAAAGTATTAAATAGATGTTAATTTGAATTCACCCCAATTTATTCTTATGAACACCATTGCTAGTTCAGATTTTTTTTGTGAACACTTTGAGTAAAGATTATTATTGTAGAATCCCTACAAGTAGGGATCATTCTTATGAATTTCACCTTATTATAAGTGCTAACAGACTAATTTTTCAGCTCTAAACTAATTTTTTTTCAGGTGGTTTTTAGGTAATTTTGGATGGATTTTTTTGATAAAAACTTATGACCATGTTCTTTATGAAGTTTAGATTATATCCATAAATTTTTAGTTTAAAATTCAAACTAGAAGTTAGTTAAATAAATTAATGAAAAACATTGTGTTTTTATGCATATTTTGGTGCAGTGTTATCCAATAATTTATTTAACCGACTTCCCGATTGAATTTTAAGTTTAACTTTTATAGACATAATCTACACTTAATGAAAAATATGCTCACAAAAGTTCATAAAAAGTTTAACTTCGAAGCATATGAGTCAGTTATGATTATTTGATTAGTTTTTTTGGGAAGAATGTGGCTTATATTAATAAGAAAGAACGTAAGTAGGATACAACCAGACAAAAAGCCCACTATCTACCGTTCGCCCTTGAACCAGACTTAGAACCTGCCACCTCAAAAGAAGCATCCAGATTCGATGATCCTGAATTGGGCTTACCTAAGCCAATGACTGGCAAACTAGGCTCCTCATCTCCTGTCTTAAGCTCTAGAGTTTCAACGCTAGTAAAATCAAACAAAAACAAAAACATACGTAGTTCTAAACAAAAAAAAAAAACAAGACTAAAATTGAAACGTTCTTTGGTCAGCAGAAAGCACCAGAACTTCATGGGTTTTGGCGGGTCTGGAGGTACTAGCCCGCCCCTTCCCTGTTTTTTGCCTTGTCAGAAGTCGTACCCTCCTCCTCAAAATCCACCTGCCCTTTGTGCTTCTATTGTGCGTCTTTTCTTCTGCTCCCCTAATCCGCCTTCCTTCTGCCCTGCACCCTCATTATGAACTGCAGCACCTCTGAAAGTGAAGAAATCTTTCCAACCCAAATTGGATCTCAACTTGCCATCTCGTATAAAGAACCCCAACATCCATGTGCTCAGCTGATCAATCTTTGTGATGGGTCCTCCTCCGCTATTCTGCACCGCCACGCCATGACAGCCGACTCCATCTATCAACACAGGCCCCCCTGAACCAGTGCGGCATCACCTCGCCGAAAGAGACCCATTGAACAGATCGAGTCTTGAAATTTCCAGGCGGGCCTAATTGCTAGACCCGCTTTGCACCTGTTCCTTGATGACCTTTTGTACATGAGCCTCGTCGGCTGAGGCCGCCGATTTCCATTTACGTTCGGGGATGGCCGCACTCCACATCAAACGTGTCGCCACCGCTACCACCTTCAATAGTTAACACGCAGAACCGAAAGCAGTAATTGGTTCACCGCTCTGTTCTAGCCCACAAACACACCAGAATAACATGCAAAGCCGCTCCATCTTTCAGCTATGGCTGAAGGCGGCGGAAATATCCCAAACCCTAATAGAGGGAGATAGACCGCAAGCTCAATAATAATTTATTTGATTATTTATTAATTGATTTCATTCATAGTTGATTGTTTGATTTCTTAATTGTTGATTGTTATCTATGGGGTGTTGGTGTTATAATTTGTTGATTTTATTAGACAAAAAAACTCAAATATAGTTAAATTTATAAATTTAATTAATTTGAATGTGTAATGAAAATGATTGAATCTAGATATGTTAAAGAAAGAAGATGAGAAGATTATATAAAATGGTTCTAAGTGAAAATGGTACAATGGAAAAGTGTGTTTGTGTAAAGAAGTCAAGTTCTGAATGTCTTCCTCAAGATGAAAACTTAGAGAAGAAGAATGATTTAGCTAGCGATGATCACATCATTGGAGGGGGGATTTAGGAATAGATGGTGATGATAATAATAATAATAATAATAATAATAATAATAATAATAATAATAATAATAATAATACTCCCTCTGTCCCTGAAAGAAGTTCCATTTTACTATTCATTGGTCAACTTAAATCACTCTTAATCTCTTACTTTTTATATCAAAATTTTATAAAAGTTGAATTATTTTTTGCAGGCTTTGTAGCGGGTTTAATGTAGTTTCTGAATATGTAAATTTTATTTACTAAAAATAATCCGAGTTTTCACAGGGATCATTTAACTTTATCGTCGGTCAACCTCGTAATCCGCAAATGGAACAACAATAAGGGACGGAGGGAGTAATAATAATAATAATAGTAAGAGTGATGATGATGATGATGATGATGATGATGATGATGATAATAATAATAATAATAGTGATAGTGGTAATGATAGTGATAATGATCATGATAATGATGATGATGATAGTAGAGGTAATTCCTTAAATAAGACTAAAACATTGGAAAGTGCACAAATAGGATCACTATTGTTTCTTCCTAAATAAGGACTACCAATACTATAATATTAATGGTTTAGAAAAAGAGAGTTTTACGATTTTTTCTAAATGTCTTGAAATATTATTATTACTATTATTGTTATTATTATTATTTTTATCATCATCATCATCATCATCATATTTATTATTATTATTACTATTATTTATTATTATTATTGTTATTGTTATTGTTGTTGTTGTTGTTGTTATTATTATTATTATTATTATTATTATTATTATTATTATTATTATTATTAATTTGATTATTATTATTATTATCATTATTATTATTATTATTATCATTATTATTATTATTAGACTTAAAAGGCTTTACAATTTTCTTTAGGGGTGGGTTCGGTTCAAACGGTTCGGTTTTCACCTAAAACCAAATGCCGAACCAAAGTAAAAAGTTTGGTTCGGTTCGGTTTTATGTTCAAAAATTTGGAACCACGGTTTGTTCGATTCGATTTAATTAGGTCGGTTTCGGTTTTTTCAGTTTTTACCAAAACATTTTTATTGTTTAGCAAAATAGTAATTGGAAAACAAAAAAACTACAACAAACTAATATTAGTAGTTAAACAATACAAAAACATACATAATTAAATAAGAGAGAAGAAACAAATACACTTCCAAGTAATGAATTAGAGAGTACATGTATATCAATTTAAACATTTTCTAAATTAATTAAACGCATGAGTTTATTTGTGAATTATATACAGTGTATTTGCAAGTTTTTTTTTGCAAATTGTGTATTTGCAAGTTAATATTTTATTAGTAAGGATGTTTTTACTTGGACTGTAATTTGTTGGTCTGGTCTGATCTGGTCTGGTCTGGTCTGAACTGGTCTGGTCTGGTCTGGTAAGGTCTGGTTTCTTTGTATTTTTATAACTATCCAAGTCAGGTCTGAACTGGTCTGGTCTGGTCTGGTCTGGACTGGTCTGGTCTGGACTGGTCTGGTCTGGGACAAATTACAGTCCAAGTAAAAACATCCTAAATAACCTATTCTACTTTCTGTTTAAACAATACGGAGTAATATTTATGCTCTAAAGTTTCATGTTTTCTGCTATGCTATTTAAAGCATTGTTTATATAGTTTATATTAATTAATACGGAGTACATATTTGTTCAATATAAACATTTATGTGATAACAAACATACATAACATATAATATATATAAAAAAATCATTGTCATATATGCTAGAACAAAATATCAAAAAAAATATAAACAAATATTAAAAAAATGTACGATTTAAAATATCAACATATTAGTATTATAACAATAGACTTAAGTGTATATACAAGTGTTTCACTTAATTAAAGCATTAATATTAAATGTCAATATCTTGCAAATCATAATAAATCTAGTATCAAACATTAATTTTCTAAAATTAAAAACTAAATAAAATATTATACTTAATGATTAATAAATAAAATAACAAGTTTTAAGAAGTTCGGTTTGTTCGGTTCGGTTTTGAGATGTGAAAACCAAAACCGAAACCAAACAACTACGGTTCGGTTCGGTTTTTTGAGTTCGGTTTTGGTTTTCTTGTGGTTTGGTTGTTTTGGTTGCGGTTCGAGTTTTTTTTATTCGATTTTCGATTTTCGGTTTCTCTGACTCACCCCTAATTTTCTTAAGGTTAGGGACATTTTAATTCTCTGCCCCTAAGCTTTCAATCATATAGGACCCCTGATTGGTGTTACTTTGCCTTTTTCTCCTTATTTGCATATTATTGTATTAATCTATAAAAAGACATATCATTGCATTTTTGTTTTGAACGAAACTGGCCTCTTTTCATATCATAAGTAGTTTCAGGATCATTACATCAATCAAAGGAAAGACAATACTGACACCAGCTAAACACCAACAACTATGACTGTAAACTCTATAGCCAGACTTGGAGACGGTCACCCCAGAAAGAGCCACACGAATCGCTGACCATGTATCGAGCTTGACACAGCCATCCCTGTTCCCACAGATCGAAACATACCCTATGACACAACAAAAGGCTAAAAAACCAAACAAACTGGCAAACCTAACATAGACAGTAACAAGAACCCAAAGAAAAAAAAGATATAAACTCTTCGGAGGGAGACAAAGCATGAGAAAAACTAAATAAGCAAAATAATTGTCTTGAAACCTAGCACCTCGTTCAATCCCTGGCGGTGGTTCAGGAGGAGGTCGGACCGTCACTCGATTGATTCCCTCTCTCGTTGTTCCCCCGGCTTCGGATTCTGAATCACCAACATCTTCGATCAGTTTCATATCCGCCGTAAGGCCCACATCCATACCGTCGAGTTGAGCGGTCGAAATCACCACGCTAACCATGTCCACCAATTCGCTCTTATGGATTCGATCATCCCTGCTCCTCTCTCTTCGTCGAAAAGCAGAGCGCCGCACCAGGCGAAGACAAGCCCTACGCGAGAAGCTCTTGCTAGGGAAAAGGTAAGTATCCCCTCAATACGGAGTATGACATAGTATGACATATCATTACAATCTTAACAACTAAAAGTGATTAATTTGTATTCCCCGTCCCAACTAAGGGTCCAAATCGACTGGATTTGGCTCGGTTCATGGTCGGCTCAAATTTCTATATGCTCGGGCTCGAATAAAATGTTTAAACTCAAGTTTGAATTCAAGTTATAAATAAATTTTCTATTTTTAAAATTAATAATGTATTTATACATACAAATAAATGATTATTATATAATATGTGTAGTTTATCATTTTTATTTTTATTAGACTCTCTCTCTTTCACTAACTTAGTTACTTCATATTTCACTATCATTTTGAATTTAAATATATAGATAAATATACCGCTACAAAAAAATATGGGATCGAAGAAATTTTTTGCAGGGGTTCATCAAAATTCATCAAAATTCATGGAGGATTTGAGAGTGATATGCCAAATCTGTGTCAAAAAGACTTTGGCACTAAATCTCGGCATATCCCTGACAAATCCGTGTCAATCCCATAATTTTTTTTCTAGTGTGTATATATAAGAGTAATCTTCTCATACAATCGGATTAAATGTAAGTGCCATCCGGCCAAGTCCGTTTTAGGTGCTTTCGAGTGAAATTATTTGATGAAAATTTGTGAGCATGATACTCATGAAGTGTAAATTCTGCACATAAGTTCATATTAAAATTCAACAAGATATTCAGCTAAATAAATAATTGAAATACATTGCTCTAATTACTAAACTACAATTATGTAATTGATAGTTGATACTAAGTATAATTTTACCCCATAAGTTAGTTATTTAAAATTGAGGTATTCATCGATACAGAGTCTTAGTATTACTATTGCCGCAGTTGGCCGAACCACTCTAAGGCAGGCCTCGAAGAGTGCTGAAGAATAATCTGCACATGGCATCATGGGATGCTCCCAACATCGTGAGCCCACCCTGGAAAGTGAACAGGTGGGCCTTAGGGTCCCCCACCCCATTGTATATCAAGATGCTCGGTGGCCTGCAGTCTCGGGGAATCTTAGCAACCATGATCCTCGGAGAGAAGGGGGAAGTGAGACCAATACGAGGCTATGCCGACCTATTATCCGCCCGGCAAGTCAACTCGTCGATTTGCCTTTGTATCCAGCCAGCATCACATCATGTACCATAGGAGTGGGGGCCACGGGATTGATGACTGCTGTCACAACTTCCGCACGGGCCACGTCTGCGTCGTGTTGCCTTTGGATAATGCGACTGCCATTCCCCTCAACTTAGTGGAAACGGCGGCCCATGTTGTTCACTGTGGGAGTAGGGTCCCTAGCCAGCATGCTGTTACGCGGTACCACTGGAGTTCGGTCTGTGTTGGCACGTCGTCGGTGTCTTGGAACACATGTTCCTCTTTGGCCTCCCATATCTTGGGAGTGTGGCGTCGCGCCAATTCGGGTATGAACTGAGGTACGATAACCCTCGGTCTCACCAGTGTACTCCCCAAACGGCTGCATGTGCCGAATTGGGGAATGGGGAGTATGCTCGATTTCCGCCGAGTAGACGGTCCGCTCCGCGTCGTGTTGATCCGCCATGCGTCGTATGGCCTCCGCCAGGTCCCTCTTGGCCTCGAGGAAGGCTATTGTGTTCCACTCATATCAAGACTCCAAAGAGAGAAGAATATTGTGATGGCTCACCAAACTTACGGCCACAGTAATATCAAATATTCTGTGCTAGTATCTCTTTACTTCTACTCAAATAGGCCGCAAGGCCATTTTTATTACTTGTAGTACCTATGAATTCAAATTCGTATATCTGAACTTACATTTTAAAGTGCTAAAAATGTCGTGCATATGTTAAATTAGTCTTTATTTCTATTATTACATTAATATATAAGACACGTATTATATATCGTATTTTTAAATTGTGAAATGCTTAAAACGCGTCCGTAGTCGCGGACTTACAGTATAATTAGGGTGTCCGCATGCTACACCTCAAAAATAGTCATAAGCCTAGATGGTATTAGAATTGTTTTCAGAATATAACACTGCTTCAGGTCGGGTCTTCCAAGCTCCTCAGTTTCATAACTTCATTCCCTATTTTAATTTTTAAATCCAGCATTCAAAATCGTTTTACCATTGCATCACTGCACATGCTGAAGTTACGGATCCAAATTCAAAGCCAAATTACAAATAGGTATATATAGGGATGGACCCGGGCCGGGCCGGTTCCGGTTCCGGGCCGGGCCCGGGCGGGCTTTTTTTCGGGTTACATGGGCCCGGAACCGGCCCGGGTTGATACCGGGTCCGGGCCTAACCGGGCCGGGCCGGGCCGGGCCCGGTTCAATGTTTTTTTTTTTTTTTTTTTTTTTGACTTTCTTGTTATCTCCCTACCCCCCCCCCCCCTCACCCCCACGCCCCAAACCTCCCTAAAACACCCAGCCCTACCCTAGGAAAAGAAAAAAAATTGAAAAAACCAAAAAAAAAAAAAAAAAATGAACCGGGCCCGGCCCGAACCGCCCGGGCCGGTTCAACAAAAAACAGGGCCCGGAACCGGCCCGCCCGACCCGCCAAAACGGGCTAAAAGCCCGGAACCGGCCAACCGGGCCCGGTCCGGTCCGGGCCCGCACAGTAGCGGGCCGGTCCGGTTCCGGGCCGGTTCGGCCCGGCCCAGTCCATCCCTAGGTATATATTTAAATGTCCAATAACATTTTTTGAAACAAACTACTCAAATACCTAAAACAAAGAATCAGCAAACTACTGACGCCTTATGGTCCGCTAATCGCTCATCTTCAACTACTTTTTCTTCCAATTTACTCTTCAATTTGCTCCATAATTTTGTTAATGTATAATTTTCTTTTTATTATATTCCTATTAAAATGTAGTTTTAATATTATATGTGTATACACCGGTCTTCGATGCCTAAGTCTGCCCCTGCCGACGTCCGAATGTGTATTCATTTCACGAAAGTATAAAACATATATGTAGAAGTATTTTATATAATTGTATCTTATTATACACGAACTTACATATTATTATTGTATTATTCATAAACAATGATATCTTCTATTATACAAAGCCAAAAGAAAAAATGAACAGTGTTCCCGCCCAAATGCAGTGCACTGCTGGGTCGGGTCAGGTCAACATGGGTGTGGAAACGGGTCCTATGCAGGCACACTGCTGTTCTTTAATGCGGGCCACTTGAGCAGGTGTGGTTGTGTGGCTCAAAACGTGTGGGGAATTAATCGGTACAATGCATTAAATACTAGATTGTACTTTATCATAAAAGAGATCACAAATAAAATCCTGAATTAATCAGTTAAAACCGGGCAGCTGGGTTGGCATTAATGGATTTTGCAGATTCTATAACTAAAGTATACAACATTAAATGCAAAGGCCAAAACCCAATAAAGCAATTTGTGAGGCTCAATAAAAAGGACAACTTTAATATTAAAAAAAGGGCAGCTGTCACTTTGAATTAATTAGTTTGTACTAAAAAAAATCTTGAATGTCATTTCCAAATCCGCATGGGGATGTGTAATCAAAGATTTCAAAAGTTCAATGTATTGCTTGAGGTCATTTAATGTTTGTACTTTAATATCTTTAGTAAAGATTTTGGTTTAATGGACCTTTGGTTAAAAACCTATTTGATTTTGGAAGACACTCCATTCTGCCCCTATAAATACACTCAATATGAGTTGCAAACCACACCACAAGCAAGCATTGCACAAGCATTTACTATTACTACTAATATGCATTCATATGATCTACTATGCATTCATTTAAATTTTAACATCAAATGTTTTTGACAGGGGACTCAAATCCATGCTATAGTGAAAAAACCATAGCTTGGAATGCAGAAGTCTTGAATAAAAGAGCATGAACTGTACTGGTCATAGTAACAAATATCAACAATCTCATCAGAGAAATCCAGGTAAAAATTTAAATAAAAAGTAAGACTAAAAAATCTAGGGGATGTAGATCATACCTGCTGAGAATTTGACTATGCAGTAATAAAACCCTGTAATCCCTAATCTGAACTATTTTATAATTACATCTCATTTACGAATAGTACATATTTTGGCACCTTATTCAGGTCCAACAGCCTACAAATTTACATTTTACAAAGCATACTTTTATAAGTCAACAATATAATCCGTTTTTTAGATAAGACCTGCAATATAAAAGATAATGACATGTTAAAATGTATCTCACTACGTAGCACATACATCATACATGTTGAAATGAATCTGTTCTTATCATTCCTGCAATCCTGCTCTTATGTATGCTTTATGGCAGTTTTGAAACATATATCATTGGCAAGATTATGGAAACTGTGTTTGTCAAACACACAAGGATCAATGGCAAGGAAGAAAGGTAAATTTCAAAGCTAAAACTAAGACTGTTTTAGTAATTTGTTTCATATTCCTCAGGGTTTTACAACTAAAATATTTTGAGTGCATGAGATCAAAAAACATACTTGAATGTCCAAACAATTAAAATAAACACATTAAGCTCATTGACCAACTTTGTCATCTTATATACGGAGTATATAAATAGACTTAAAGTCATTAAAAGCACTGAAGTTTTTCTGCCCAGCAGGCTGCCATGTGAGATCCTGACTTTTATATGTATATGAATGTATCACATAGATGCTAATATAAGGAATAGATACCACTACATGAGATAGTTAAACACTAAGTTTATTAATATCCATGACATGCAAACATAGAAATTCAATTTGTTTTATGCAAAAAAAGAAAATGTTTTGGCCGTTGAAAAATAAATAAATAATTAGTTCAAATACTATCTAACAATGCAGATTACAATTTTTATGTTCTAAGACACTTTTGAATCATATGTCATTCTAAGATGAACTTGATAAATTGATTTCATAATCAATACCTTTCACTAAATTAAAAATGCTTATAAGATGTTCAAAAATATATCATATTGAGATTAACAAGAACGGTATCCATTGCAGCATACGTAAAGGGCCATGTTAAATATATGAGTACAATACTGTTTGTATTTTCAACAAAGTATGTATACAACGTCATTCATATGTACAAATTACAATCCAAATGCGTTAAGTATATCATATAGCAATATAAACTCACTTAAGTATGACATTTATCTACTGGGGGTCTCATTGATTTGAGATCTCACTATAGTAATGTCATATATGTGTGGCATAATTTATTTACCGACTCCAAAGCTATTTATTTTCGTCAATGTCTATCAAACACAGTGAATGTCTTATGATTTCAAAGATTTGGGTACCAAAATGACAGATATTAAAAACTTTGTATATCCATTCTGAGAAAATTACAGATTTAGTCAACTTAATAAATCTGTTAAACATTATTTTTCTAAAAAACATTTATACATTTAGTGAACAATAATACTATATATCATTTACATATACTTTTGTATTGAAAAAATCACGTTCGATGGTATTTGTCTCCTCAGTTCCATTCACAATGTCATGCATAGAAAAATACATACAAGGATAAAAATTCAATGACAGAGACGCAAGGAATACATATTCAAATCCCAATTAAGGATGGTAGACATGATCTGAGATATTATCCCTCAGCCATCGTAACTATTCCGGTTGTTGGATAAGGCAGCATGAAACAAAAAATAAAACAAAGAATCAACGAATTCAACATTGATACCATTAGATTAGAGGCTTTGAATCGTCTTCAACCACCGCTGCATCGGAGTTGGGATGAGAGCATCGCTGCATCGAGTCACCAATACCTCTCTGGTGTGGAAGTATGGAAGGTATACGAAGCTTAGAGGGGAGAAGATTCGTGATGGGCGGAGTTAGGGTTGAAGAAGAGAAACGAAGACCATCGGATTTACCCATGTCGCTCTCTACCTGGACGAAAGTCATGTACAGAAGAATGGGCGGCGCAGGGCTTGAGGAGGTTATACATGGAGTATTAGGGTTTTGTAAAAGGACGGTTATGGGTTATTGGGTTTTGGCCTTTTGGGTTCCTAGATACGGAGCAATATATTACGGAGTATTAAAATGGAGGTTATTTTACAAGAGTTAATTGTCTCTTTAGGACTAAAAGAGGAGCCGTGTTCATAAATAGGACCGAAATTCGAAAGTATGTTACATAGGACCTATAATCATGTACTCGGACAAAAACGCCCCCATTCAATTATTACTCTGTATTTGAGCAGTTCCGTGACCCTTGGTGCCGTTGCAGCTTGCCCCTGCCACGTCAGTGCCGCCTGCCACTGTCTCACCGGTGCCGGTTGCCGCTGTCTCGTCGGTGCCGCCTGACGTCATCTCATCGGCGCCGCCCTCGCCAATACCGTCTTCGTCCAGCATCTCCGCCGCATCCAAACAATGTCACCATTCATTGCCGCCCAACCACCACCGCCGCCACCATCCTCATAGCACCACCATTGTGAACTTCAGGGCTGCCACATCACCTCTGAGCATGGTCGCCGCCGTTACAACTCCAGTCCCAGAAACTGCCAAATTTTTGGCAGATCTAGTCTAAATTAATTTCAAATCTGCCATGAACAAGGTTTTCAAATTTGCCACATAGTTGGCAGATTAATTTTGGAATAATAGTAGAAAACTGCCATTTATTTGTCAAAAACATGAAAGGAATAACCAAAATTTCAAACAAAAATTAACAGAATAAGAACTCTAACAGAATTAGAAATACGGAGCTAATGAAAAAAATCATAAAAGCAGATTTACACAAAGACATTTTTGCCATAATCTGATTGCCCGTGTACATTTCTGCCACAAACATGGCCAAATCTTATGCCATCATCCAAAACTCTGGAAAATCAAAATGTTTAAATACTCACAAATCAAAACACGAAAATATAAATCTCAAAATTGACAAAATCAATGTCAAAATTATCCCAAAAAACAGAGGAATGTAAATTACCCACAAAATCATAGAATTACGAAGAAGAAGAAGGAAGAGAAGGAGGATGGAGAAGAATAGAAGAAGAAGAAGAAGAAGAAGAAGAAGTAGTAGAAGATAAAAACCTGAAATAGGGAGGAAAATAAATTTGACGCTGGTGGAAGGCGGAGGCAACGAAGCAGAGGTGATGAAGATGGAGCCGGCAGAGGTGGCGTGCGGCGGCTTGCAGCAAAATCGCAGATCTGTAAGGGAGAAAGACGATTTGCAAAGAAGATCGCGTCTGGAGGAGTAGTGATCGATAGATGTAGCGATTTGTGCAGAGAGAAGGTTAGGGAGGAGAATAAATAAGTGCGGGGTAAAAATGGCACGCCAATTTATCTATGTTTCATAATAGGAGTAAATTGGTCCTATTTGAGAATAAAAACATAAGAAGTCCTATTTTTTATTTTTAACCTAGTTTTACTCCTATTTTGGATAATTTCTGTATTTTACAATGGAGTGATTATTAAAATGGAGCTTAAGGAGGTTATTAATCTGTACGTACTACGTACCAATCTGAAATCAAAATGTCTACTCCGTATATATTTTACAAGATTTAAAATGGTCCCAATTTTTGAAATAAAAAACCTATTTGTTAATAACTAAATAAATACTATTTCATTTCTATTAATAAATTACGTATCTTATGAAAGGTATATTCAAATAAAGTCTTCACAAACCTATTTATTAATAACTATATAAATTTTTGGCCAAGTTGATCAAAATGTTGAAAAAAAAAAGATATATGGTCAGTCCGGACTAACTAGAACCACCGTCCGGTCAATGTGTAGATTGTGAAACCCTATTTAACATTTGTTTTTTATACTTATTCCAAAACATACTTACTACCTGTCTTTGAGTTTTCACTATCCGAACTTTATTTATAAATTATTATGCATGTTACATATACTCCCTCTGTCCCATTTATATTGACCTGTTTTACCTTTTCGGAAAGTCCCACTTAAATTGTCACATACCATATTTGGTAAAGTTTGTGTGGCTCTAAATCATTCTTACTTTATTCTTACTTTATCAATTAATATCAACCACACAAACCCACTTTTCTTAATAATCGTGTCACCCTTTTCCGTCCCAATATAAATGGGACGAAGGTAGTATATGCTAATTTACTTTCATTTCACACAATCAAGTACGGAGTAACATTTAAAAAAATTGTTGTATTACTATTACTTTTAATATCCCGCGCATCGCGCGGGTGAGAATCTAGTCATATAATAATAACAAAGTTCCGAATTCGTGGCCCTACATAAAAAAACAAATACTCCGTATTATAGAATATTTGTCAAAGATTTTTTTTTTTAAATCAAAATATTTGCCAAATAATTTAGGAAAAAATCGATTAATGATGAGCACACCATCCTAGACTAGCACTGCATTCCATACGCGTACGTAGTATTCGCAGAGTCAAAGACAGGTGCTACAAACCAGTCGTCTGCAGCATGAGTTCATCTGAGCTTCTCCATTTTCACCTCATTCTGTGGGAGGCTTTGACAACCGGCGCCATCACCGGAGAACATTCGCTGCTATTCTTCGCGGCATCATTCACCGGCGAACCCATCATTGCCCCTGGACAAAGGTCATAGACATCCATGACTTCAGCCTGACCGTCGCCTGAATCTGCTTCGTCCCGCAGAAGGGGAACAGAAACTTCATTTAGGTAAAAAGGAAACTGTGCGCAGAAAATAACTTGACTTGTGATTCCGTTAGATCGCTGCCAATACGAAATTGTTCATTTACTTCGTATTAATTGTTCATGATCATGAGAGGCAAGATGCTTATTGTTTTAATGCGATATAATTTAGTCTACGCTTTTGTGTGATAATGATACAGAGTATTAAACCTCTTGTGTGGCCGGTCCGGATAAGAGTAGTCAATGCCATGCCGTTGCAAATATTTAAGCTTTTGAACATAGTTACTCAAATTTAAAATAAAGCTAATCACATTTTTGTCAAGAGTAGAAGTCATATTTTTTCCATTCTTTCTAATTATTTTCAGGAAGATGGAAACAAAGAGCGGCGAAGATAACCCACTAGATGAACCGCTATTGGATGAAAAAAATTCAAAGGAGTGCAAAAGGGATAACTCTGTAACCCCATACTCAAGGGCAGGTCTTTTCAGTGTTCTTACTTTTTCTTGGATCAGTTCTCTAATCAAACTTGGCAACAGAAAACCATTAGACTTTGTTGATGTTCCTAAGCTTGATAGTAAAGACAGTATTTTTGGAGCATTCCCAGTTTTCAGAAGTAAACTTCTTGAGTCCCAAGGTGACACTGCCACTAGAGTTTCTGCATTGAACCTTGTCAAGGCATTATTCTTGTCTGCCTGGAGAGATATTCTTTTGACAGGTTTCCTTTCCTTGACATACACCTTAGCTTCTTATGTTGGTCCATACCTCATAGGCGAATTTGTTAGCTGCCTTAATGGGGAAGGGAAGTTCAGAAATCAGGGCTATCTTTTAGCTTCATCCTTTCTGGTTGCAAAGTTAGTAGAACGCTTTTCATACAGATGCAGCTTCTTTAAGCTTAAGCAAATAGGAATGAGAATGCGTGCAGTGATTGTGACATTGATATATCACAAGGGCTTAACGGTGACTTCTTCCGGGGAAAACACAAGTGGTCAGAAAATTAATCTCATGACAATTGATGCTCAACAGATTGAGAGTTGTGGCGTCGAAATTCACGAGCCTTGGGTAGTTCTTCTTCAAATAAGTTTAGCTTTGTTCATATTGTATAAAAATCTTGGGCTTGCCTCTCTTGCCACACTTGGTGGAACTTGTATACTCATAGCAGTGAAGTATCCGTTAGGAAAACTATACGCCAGTTTTGATGGGAAACTGATGGAAGCTAAAGATGAGAGAATTAAGGCAACTTCTGAGGTTTTGAGAAACATGAGGATTATCAAGCTTCAGGCTTGGGATATGAAATTTCTGTCGAAGATCATGGGACTTCGTAAAACCGAAGAACAATGGTTGAAGAAAGTTCTTTACACTTCTGCCTTTGTAACTTTTGTTTTCTGGTGCGCTCCTATTTTCGTGTCTGTCACTTCCTTCTCTGCATGTGTGCTATTAAAAATCCCTTTAGACTCGGCAAAGATCTTATCAGCACTCGCAACATTTGGAATGCTTCAAGATCCACTGACAAATATTCCTTCTTTAATTTCTACAATCGCTCAGACAAAAGTCTCCCTTTGTAGAATATCATCTTTCCTTTCTCTTGATGACTTGCCTATTGATGCTGTAGAGGAGATTCAAAGTTCTGACATAGCAATTGAGATAACAAGGGGCTGCTTTTCTTGGGGCTCTAATTCTACAACTCTAACAGACATAAATTTGAAGGTACTTCGAAAGATGAGAGTTGCCATATGTGGCACTGTTGGTTGTGGCAAGTCTAGCATGCTATCTTCCATTTTAGGAGAAGTTCCAAGAATCTCAGGCTCGGTTAAAGTGTGCGGGAGAAAGGCGTATGTTGCTCAGTCACCATGGATACAGAGTGGGACAATTGAAGAGAATATCTTATTTGGTAAAGAAATGGATAGGAGTAAGTATGAGAGCATATTGGAGGCATGTGCCTTGGAGAGGGACCTTGAAATCTTGCCATTCGGAGATCAGACCATTATCGGCGAAAGGGGTATTAATTTAAGTGGTGGACAAAAACAAAGATTCCAAATTGCAAGAGCTCTATATCAAGATGCTGACATATATCTTTTTGATGATCCTTTTAGCGCCGTTGATGCACATACTGGATCTCATTTATTCAAGGTAATCATTATTTTTGTCTTCCCTTTAGAATCCTACATCAGAAAAATAAAGAGAATGATAGGTTAGATGGACATTGGATAACTATTGTGGTATGGTCCCAGTGAACTCAATCTTTTAGTGTGGTATGGTCCAAGTGACTTGTGGTCCAGTTAGTGAACTTAATCCAATCTTGAATTCTGTCACAGTTTAATAAATAGTGCTAATAAAGTATATTTGTTTGTTCATCTCACAACAGGGAGTTTTGCTTGGACTTTTGAGTCAAAAAACTGTTGTCTATGTGACTCATCAAGTTGAGTTCTTGCATGCTGCTGATCTTATACTAGTAAGTAACTATGCATATTCTTTTCTCATTTTAGTTTCCTATTTATTTAAGGATTCTTCTTTTGAAAACTACAGTACTTATTAGGGAAAGTTCCCGAAATAGGACTAAAACAGTTTGAAAATTCCAAAATAGGACTGTCATGTTTTTTATTCCCAAAATAGGAGTAATTAGTGCCAAGTTTGTAAAATACTACCATGTTTGAAGTCTGGTACTGCCAAAACATGGCAGTAATTAGTCCTATTTTGGGAATAAAAACATGGCAGTCCTATTTTGGAATTTTCAAACCTTTGTAGTCCTATTTCGGGTAATATTCTCTACTTTTATTAACTACTCATCTGATAAAACATTAAAATTTTAAATTTAGAACATAAAATGTTACCAACGCAGTTAGGATTTAGGAACAGTGACTCACCAGATGCTGGTATATAACTTTGGTCATAAGCAGTCATTGTTCGTTGACCATAATTACCGTATTAGTAATATTTTTTCCTAAAATTAAAATGTTAACATTTTGTTGAATTGCTAGTTCCTTAGTAATGCTTGAGGATTTTTTTCATATATTTTTATACTATAAGGACTGTTTCACTCAGCTTTGACATTAATTCTGTTTAGGTCATGAAAGATGGAAGGATTACACAAGCTGGAACATATGAGGACATTCTCAAGTCAGGGTCTGACTTTATGGAACTTTTAGGTGCACATAACCTAGCTTTATCCGCACTTAATGATTCTAAACATGAAGAGCCAGATTGTAGTACTACAGAAAGTATTACCAATTCTAATGAGGATACCTTGAAAGAAGAGTGTCTTAAACCTGATGATGAGACAGCTGCTGCTATGGAGGGAGGGGGACAACTTGTTAAAGAAGAAGAAAGAGGAAAAGGAAATGTCGGATTCCCAGTGTACTGGAAATATCTAACTATGGTATACGGAGGAGCATTAGTTCCCATAATTTTGTTGCTACATCTTCTTTATCAGGTCCTTTTGATTGGTAGTAACTATTGGATGGCTGGGGCTGCTCCTACTTCTTCTAAGGATGCAAAGCAGATAGGGTACAATCTCATAGCTGTTTATGTTGCTTTCGTTTTCGTCAGTTCTGTTTGCATTCTGTTTAGGTCCATACTCCTCGAGACAGCAGGGTATAAAACCGCAACCATACTGTTTAATAAAATGCATTCGTGCATTTTTCGTGCTCCCATGTCCTTCTTTGATGCAACCCCAAGTGGACGGATTCTTAATAGAGTAAGTTCAGCACACAGCATTTGATTTGTTAGATACGTATTAAAGCTTTGTCAACATGGGCTAATTATTGAATAACAAACCTACCCCCCTCCTCGCAGGTAACTGTCCTGTTGGTTCTGGGGGCCCTCAGGGATGGGGTGTCATCCTTTTTTTCATAATAAACCTACATATAAGACCTTGAAATACACCCCTATCATGTTGACCTTTAAAAATGGAATCTCACATTTTAAAGATATTAAACATAATGTTTGTTGAATTCTTCTTATTCCTTATTGGATTTTTTTGGGTCTTATAGTGCTCAACTGACCAAAGCGAAGTAGACGAGAACATATCATACCGGGTTTATGTAGTTGTTTTCTTAATGATCAATCTTCTGGGCACAATCACAGTGATGTCTCAGGCAGCGTGGCAAGTGTTTGTCATTTTTATACCCGTGATATCTGCATGCATCTGGTACCAGGTAATATTCTCCTTATTTGGATTTTAAATGATACTCCATAAAGTTCATGACTGAGTAGAGGTCAATCAACTTGGTCATGAGGCACTTGGGTCAAACAACACTTAACTAACATATTAACTAGTTCAACCTAATGCCTTGTTAACTCATCGTTTTATCTTTAACTTTTGAATATGGACTCTAAGGTGCTGTTCTGTTTGTCTTATTCTTATTACTTATTACTTATTCTTATTTTATTCAGATCAGACCAGATCAGATCAGAAAAATTCAGATCAGATCAGATCAGAAAAATTCAGATCAGATCAGATCAGATCAGAAAGATTCAGATCAGATCAGACCAGATCAGAAACATTCAGATCAGATCAGAAAAATTCAGATCAGATCAGATCAGAACTTAAAAAATTCAGATCAGAAACATTCAGATCAGGCGAAGAGAACATCTTCTTAGTTCTATACCCACCGAATCTATGAAAATCCCGTACAAGTCTATAGACCCATTTATTAAATTATCCAAACACTGAACATCTTCGTGTATCCCAATTCATTTACGAAACAGTCCAATATTTGTGTACAACCCAAATCTTCCTAAAACATTAAGTATACCAATTGATCCATTACCAGTGGATAATGGATCCCCATACATTATAGTGAACAACCCATCATCTAACTATGGAATCATAGTTTATCCATTGGGTAGTATGTGAACACAATACTATTTAACATGTTGGGAAGTGGGAACCCGTACTCTAGTAATATACAAGTGGGATTATCGAAGGGTTAGATGTAAATGTGTTAAGACACGTGGTTCCATCCTAAAAGGTCAACCTGATAGGAGGAGTAGCCCAAAGTCTTATATAGTGTTTAATTGTTTTATAGCTTTCCGGTGTGGTACAAATGCTTCAACACGTCCCCTCAGCCCGAACCGGGCTGGACAATATCGGGGTGTATAAACGGGCCAAACAAACCCTTAACAAGCTACACTTAATAATGGGTGCTAAACAAGCCATCAAACCACAACCGGAATTGGCTCTGATACCATGTTAAGACCCGGAGTTCCATCCTAAAAGGTCAACCTGTTAGGAGTAGTAGCCCGAAGCTTAATATAGCATTCTAATGCTTCTCAATTTTCCGGTGTGGGACATTTAACACCCCTCCTCATGACCAGACACTTCGTCGGGATCGTGTCGTCATTCATTTTTTTCATCGGTCGTCAATTTTTTTGTTAAGACCCGGGGTTCCATCCTAAAAGATCAACCTGTTGGGAGGAGTAGCCCGAAGCTTAATATAGCATTCTAATGCTTCTCAATTTTCCGGTGTGGGACATTTAACACCCCTCCTCATGACCAGACACTTCGTCGGGATCGTGTCGTCATTCATTTTTTTCATCGGTCGTCAATTTTTTTGTTAAGACCCGGGGTTCCATCCTAAAAGATCAACCTGTTAGGAGGAGTAGCCCGAAGCTTAATATAGCATTCTAATGCTTCTCAATTTTCCGGTGTGGGACATTTAACACCCCTCCTCACGACCAGACACTTCGTCTGTATCGTGCCATCATTTATTTTTTTCATCAGTCCGTTTTTTTCATTCGGCCGTAATTGTCTTTTTTTTTTTTTTATAATCAATCATTTTCATAAGGGGCCCCCCACCATGAATCGATTTGGCTCTGATACAATGTTAAGACACGTGGTTCCATCCTAAAATGTAACACCGTCCCCAAGTGTATTTACTTTTAAGTGAATATTGTATTTAACCTTATTGAATGGTTAACGAGTTTATGATGTTATGAATTTTTATTAATTCTTTTGCGGGAATAGTAAATTCGCACGTGGGGCCCACACCGGGAGCGGGGACCGCCCCATATTCCCGGGACCATATATTTTATTCATCTTGGTCTAGATAATATTTATATGGCGGTGGATATCTCATTTGAGCAATGGAAAAGCCCAAATTCCGGTATTGGTAATTTAACCAATAAAAGCCCGAAATGGGATTTCGGAGGCCTATAAATTAAAGTTGGGAAATGTATATTCATTATAAAGGGTGTAATGATTAAGAACACATAATATATTTTATTTGACCCGATAAAATAAAATATATTTAAAACAGTCCAAAATAATACAACTTTCGGGACCGATTGTACACTTCTGGACAAAAAGGGTTGACCTCCCACATGGGTGGGGGCCAACCCACGAATTTGACCACTCAAATTAAGGAGTTGGCCGGCTGGTAGAGTAGGGAATCATGGGAGATGATATTGAGATGAAGGAATTGGCATCAAACAAAATGGGGTAGACCCACACCCATGGTTATTTGCCCATTAAGACAAAAGAGGAATTCCTCTCTCCCTCATTTCTTTCTCTCGGCCAGCACAAACCCCAGCAAGACCAAGAAAATCCCCATCCTCCTTTTCCCATCCTTGAAGAGAGCTCAAGCAATAGAAGTCCAAGGGGAAAGATTAAAGGGAGAAAAAGCTAGGAAAAGTGAGAAAGATTAAGGTAATAACCTTATATTAACTTTTCCTTTATTTTTCTTCTATCATATGTGATATATATCATATGAAGGACCTTGAGGGTTGTTCTACATAATTAAAGTGTGGAATAATAGGTTGGAGAGTGGTTCTAAGTCCAAAAACGGACTTAGAAGCCAAACCGACAAGTTCACCGGAAAATAACCTTTTAAAGGTTATTTGTTTTGATTAAGGTTTTATGATGTTAAAACCTTGTTAGGAACTTGATTAGAGCATTTTCGAGCTTCGCCGGAGTTGGTCAAAGTTCGCCGAAGTTGGTCAAAGTTCACCGGAATTAGTCAAAGTTCGATCGGGGAGCGTAGAACACGCTTAAGCTCACTTAAGGTGAGGATGACCGACTATATTGCTTATAATTATTGGGTTAATTTCATAAGATTTCCTAAATGAATTATATGTGTTTGGCATGATTTATTAATAATTAAAAATGCCTAAACGAGATCATTATTGTTTATAAGCAAAAATGCATAATATACAAATTTATGAATAAATTGTGTATGATTATGTGTTATGAATACAATGGCATAATAGTTGTATAAACTACAAATTAAATGGTGATAAATATACTTTTACCTCATGTAAGGAAGTCATGGGAGGATAAAAGTGATATTTTGATAATAGAGCCAAATTATACTTGAATGTGAAATTTAGTTGAAATATACGAATTATTATGAAATTGCATTGGTTTATTAAGATTAAACAACTTAAAAAACGAGGCAGCCCTTGACATGCAACTCACCCCGGATTTCAAACTGGGTTACTCTAACATTAAACATGGAAGAATATGTTGGAATGAAATGTTGCTTTTATGATGCAGAATTATTACATACCTTGTGCAAGAGAACTTTCACGGCTGGTTGGAACCTGCAATGCTCCGGTTATCCAGCATTTTTCTGAAACGATTTCAGGAGCAGTCACCATTAGAAGTTTTGATCAACAGTCCAGATTTCAAAATTCAAATATGAAGTTGAATGACGCATATTCTCAGTTGAAGTTCCATAGTGCTGGTGCGGTCGAATGGCTTGGTCTTCGCTTAGACATGCTTTCTTGCATCACTTTTGCCTTTTGTTTATTTTTCCTAGTCGGTTTCTCCGATGGAATCAATCCAGGTATGTATGTCATGGTTTGTATGTATAATAACTGTGGTTTCTGTAAGCCGCAACATGGATTACTGTTAACTTGTAATATTTTTTTTATTAAGCCATTGCTGGTTTGGCTGTGACTTATGGACTTAACCTAAATACGGCTCAAGCGAAGGTGATATGGAACATTTGCAATCTAGAGTATGCGATGATATCAGTAGAGAGGATACTTCAATTTGTGTCTATCCCTAGTGAGGCCCCTCTTATAATATATGATGTAAATCAACCAGAACCTTCATGGCCATCTCATGGAGAAGTTGTTATAGCCAATCTACAGGTAATGTTTGCCTGCTTTATTTGATTTACTCAACAAATAAACTCTAGTTTGGTTTAAATTATACAATGCCCATCTATAGAGATTTTAAAATTTGCCACTCTGCAGGTTAACCTTGACAATGCCTAACTATTAACACTTGCATATAATTTTAAGACGTATTTGTTGGTTTAACTAAGCTCTTGCTTGGTTTGGGAGTTTTCAGGAAGGAACTAAGGAAGTTTTATTTTTAAATTTACACTTATATTTAGATAGTTTCGAAGAAAGTGAAGATGAAAAAATTACATAGAAATACATTAGAAACTACAAAATGAAAATGTAGTAAAACAAAGAAAGAAATCTTCTTCTGTTCTCCGAAACCCCCAACAAAGATGCCTCGAATGTTTCATAATTCATACTTAACATGTTTGTTAGTTATTCGGCAATCTACAAGAAAAATACCTTTATGGCATATATGAAGTAATAATGAATATAACATGCAGGTGCGTTATGCCCCTCACTTGCCGCTAGTGCTGTGGGGTCTCACGTGCACTTTTCCGGGAGGGAAGAAAACTGGTATTGTAGGTCGAACTGGTAGTGGAAAGTCAACACTCATACAAACTCTATTCCGAATAGTGGAACTTGCAAACGGACATGTTGTGATTGATGGTATCAACACTTCGGTGATCGGTTTGCACGATCTCAGATCGAGACTAAGCATCATTCCCCAAGATCCTACCATGTTTCAAGGTACAATCAGGAGCAACTTGGACCCTCTTGAGTCCTACACTGACGTGGAAATTTGGGAGGTGAGTTGATAATGATTTTATATAGATTAAAAGTAACTTGTAACACATTAGCATTCTTATTATTAAAAAAGAATTCCTCTAACGCCCCTCATTCATATTTACTTATGGTATATATAGGTTCTTGATAAATGCCAACTTGGTTACGAAATCAGGAAGAAGGACAATGACTTAGATTCCATAGGTGAGTTACTCAGTTATATAATAATAAAAATGTATTCAATTATTTTAAACTTGTCGTGGCCCGGTTGTTGGAGTGTTTATCTCAGAACAGTAAAACATGAGTTATTAAACTACTACTCTGCATATTACTTTAAGATCACATATTACTCCTCCTAACTACAAGGATGAAACCGAAGTCTAAGTACTGATTTTTATGGTGTGTGAAGTTACGGAAAACGGAGAGAACTGGAGTATGGGTCAGAAACAACTTATCTGTATAGCGCGGGTGCTACTAAAGAAGAGTAAGGTGTTGGTCCTTGATGAAGCTACTGCATCGGTTGATACTGCCACCGATAACTTGATTCAGCAAACCATTAGGAATCACTTTTCCGACTCCACTGTTATAACAATTGCACATAGAATAACTTCCATTCTTAACTATGATGGGGTTCTACTTTTGAGTAATGGTGAGTATTTCCTTATCTTTTGTCTTATTGTTATTTAACATGTTCACACAAACATGCACGCACACTTTCTAGATTTTATGTTGAAATTCATTAATGGTGCAGGGCTTATTGAGGAATATGACTCTCCTGACAGACTATTAGCAAACAAGTCATCCTCATTTGCCAAGCTTGTTAACGAATACACCGAAAGGTCAAAACATCGGCTTGTGAAAGGCTGATGCCTGATGGAATTGACTTGCGGAACTCCAACAACTGATGTGTAAATTGAACAAGCAACATTCTTAGTTATTATAGAGCTATTTTTTTATATTATAGAGCTATAGTTATGGTATACTAATGAAGCAATTTAGTTTTAGTATGTGATGAAATAAAGTCCTTGCAGTTGTTTCAATGATTATACATACCGAGTATCATGTTATATTTTTTCTTGATAAAAAAATGGTGAATGTGTTCTGTTACTTGTAATGGCATTGTTATCACATATTCTCCTATCACAAGAACAAAATTTAACCAAACCAAACAAACCCAATATAACCACTCTGTATGTAGGGTTTGTGGAATGTGAGGCTTTTTAGATGGGGCTCTTTGTAAGTTGTCACACCAAAAATATGGTTACTACTTTATACCTTTCATTGGTAATGGGAATAATGACCAATCTCACAAATCCGGATTGAGTTGGTTCAACTGTGTAAAACGGCACGAGTAGTATATATTATATGTATTATGTAATGCAAGAGATCACTGGTGACTTGGAGTCTTACTTTCCATACGTAACAGAATAAGTTGGAGTTGTTACTACATTCATATTGTCATATTGTCATATGATCGACTCGGAGTCTTACTTTCCATATGTAACAGAATAAGTATTAGTGTTTAGATAGACAAACTTGTTGTTAGCCTGATCTCTTGATATTCACATATATACAAAGCTTAATGTCAAGTATGGGTTTGTTTTGGGTTTTATGAAGAGGTATCAAAGTGGGTTGATGTCTTTAACTCGCCACAACATTGTTTAAGAATAGGTTGGTGTTGTAATTTTTGGACTTGATTGTTTGATGCTCCTCGGTCATCCAACGTGGAGGGTGAGTTGTGTGTCAGTTCACGACCTAAACCACATACTCCGTATTCCCCCTCTCAATACCCACACAAATCATGTGTGTGTATATATTTAAAATTAAATTAAATTATATATATATATATATATATATATATATATATATATATATATATATATATATATATATATATATATATAGAGTAATCTTCCGGTCAGGAAATTCCTGACCGGAGCGCCGTCCGGCCTCCTCCTTTTGGGGGCCTTCCCGGTGGTATTTTTTGCTCAAATTTTTTGTGTATGTTCCTCATCAAGTCTAGTTCATCCATACCAAATTTCAGCAAAAACTTTAATCGGGAAGCTCGTCAAATGATTTTTCCAAGTTCACTGGTACGGAAAATACATATTCCGGACCAGTTAACTTGCAAAAATCATTTGACAATTTTTCCGATTGAAGTTTTGGCTGAAATTTGGTATGGATGAACTAGACTTGATGAGGAACATACACAACAAATTTGGTCAAAAAATACCATCGGGAAGGCCCCCCAAATGGAGGAGGCCAGACGGGGCTCCTGTCCGAAATTTCCGGACAGGAATAATCGTGTGTATATATATATATATATATATATATATATATATATATATATATATATATATGTGTGTGTGTGTGTGTGTGTGTGTGCTAAATATAGTATTATATACATTAATTATGCTAAGAATGACAAAAATTTCTTTGGCCAAGCGGAAGTGCCCTTTCCTTGTGAATCTTATTTTTTATCCTCTTTCTTTCATGTTCTTTTTCTAAGTGACTTTAGATAGTTTTATCAATTTTTCTTTAATTTGAAAGTTTAAACTACTTCATTAAGATTTTTGTTTCTCATAATTCTACCGTTCTTTTTTAATATAACAATCCACTTTTCATGCTTGTCAATGTATAAATTCTACCATGAGTATCTTTCATTCTTTACTGGTAAAAAAATTAAAAAATTCAGATCTTGATAATTTAAAGTGAGAGAAATTAACTACTTTTTTCAAAATTTGAATTTGTAATACATTAATAAATAAAATATAGTCAATGTAGAATATGTGAATAGAGCAAAATCACTAGTGTTACAACTAAAAAAGAATGGAGGTAGTATAATTTATTAAGTTTTTCAATTACATTTTTGCACTAAATATAAACTGGTTTTTAGATATAATTGTGCATTCACAATTTACATTAATACAAAATACATACAATATCCATCCCTTATTCAAGTCATCTAATTTATTTCTGAAATGTTTTAAGTATGTTTTCATGTTTTTTGTCGAACAAATATTTTATTATTTGTAACTAACTTCACAAAAATCTCTTATTGTATTCAACTGTTTGTGACATGATGGCTAGAATATGTAATGTAAATTCACCCTCACTCACAACAATTCCTAGATACATCACTGTCTGTATTTATTAAGGAAAGCTCTCCCGTACCATCATATTAGAATATGTTTTGGTACATACAACGTGTGGCGTACTCCTATTTGACATTCACTCCATGTCAGCTATTTCTTTTTTAAAAAATAAAAATTGCAAATGATCCTTGGACAAGTTAATATTTGCCAAAAGGCACGTGTGGTTCCCTCTTCTCTTATCTGCTTTCCCTCTTCTCTCATACCCACTCCCGGTATTGGCCTCTTTCCTGCATAGAACTACCCCTTGTTTCAATCTGGTTCAATTTTTCCATCCAATCGCCTCTCGCATATGAAGACCTAATCGTGTGCTTCTGGTCAGTCGCTCAAACGAAATCGCAATAGGTAAGCTTCCTTTTCTTTTACATTTTTTTCCTCCTTAAAATGTCAATACTTCTAAAATATTCATTGCATACTCCCCTAACCGGTATACAATATTTGTGGAAAGACTCTCTTCATGCACAGGGGTGCGGATCAAATCCCGAAAAAGGAGAAGAAAAATCGCGACTTGCGTGCTCGTGCGACCTGCGGATACGAATGTCATCCGTAAATCCATCATACAAAAATAATATTTAATGTCCAACGCTCTTCTCCTTTAATGCATCTTTAGATTGACAGTTTCTGGACATATTAATACCCAACGTTCTGGTCCATTAAACCTCACTTAACACACAACAAATTCATCCCTATATATTGCTGGCAGGTGATCGATTCTCAACAACATACGACTATTCACAGTTTACACGTAGTTTTTCAGCTACAATCTGCCTCCAACTTTCTGAAAATACCTTTTGCTTTGTTTTCGTTCACCGGAACGACCGATTGTGTGCTCATACGGTTGTTCGTAGCCACCGTATCCAAGGAAACTTTTGCCGCAACACTCGTAGCACCGTGGGAGATAGCGGATAAGTTTTAAGGAAATTGTGTTTTGCACAAGACTTGGCTTTATGTCCCATTTATTTATTTATTTATTTATTTATTTATTTATTTATTTATTTATTTATTTATTTATTTATTTATTTATTTATTTATTTATTTATTTATTTATTTATTTATTTATTTATTTATTTATTTATTTATTTATTTATTTATTTATTTATTTATTTATTTATTTATTTATTTAATTAATTAATTAATTTCTTTATTTTCTGATTAAACACGCCAACTTTCAACACTAGTTACTTTATTTTAATTGTTACTTTCGTGACTGAATTTTATTATATTGGGTAAATGGATTTGTGGATATTTAAAAGAAATAATTACATATTTATGACAAAATAAAGATTGTTAATAAAAATGTAAGTAGTGACTACTGTAATATTACAGTAGTCACTACTTACATTTTTATTAACAATCTTTATTTTGTCATAAATATGTAATTATTTCTTTTAAATAACTATGACAGTATGACGATATAATGTGGTAACTATTAGTTAACCATATTTATGTAAGTAAGTTTTATTTTAAAAAATTTAAAAAGTTAGTGACTACTTTGGGCCATTCATTTGTACAATTAGGCTTTGTTCATACTTAATCGTATGTAAATTCTGAAACAACCCTATCAGTTATTTAAAGCTTTTATGGACCTACTTTAAATCACGAATAGATAATTCTATCGACAGCCCCCAATTTGCCATTCACAACCACCAATTACTTATTAATAAAAATACATAATTAAAAATAATTTAACCCTTAATGAATCAACGTAAATTTATAATGACTCAACACACTTTATTTGTAATTACTACATTTTATATTAATATTAATCATTTAAGTCCTCAGCCATATTGTTTTTATTATAAGTCTCCAACCATATAATATATATTAAAGAACACATAATTAATGTGTAAAATATGGATATTTTTTTATTAATCCTAACTGAAAGTAGTTGTTATATATAATTTATATGTGTGTATCATCATACTCTTAATATACGGAGTATTAATTAATCACTCTTTCAATCAAAAGTATACATAAATTTTAAAAAGATCACACATGCGAATATATTGAATACATCAAATATCAGATATGTGTCTAGTGTATTGAAATAATGTACTTTATTACTTAATGTGCACATTAGAAATTTTAAATAACCAGATTTATAATATTTAATTTGGTGGTTGTAAATAGAATTATCAATAAACAAACTGCGTAGAATCATTATAAATTTATGATGCTATTTTAGTGTCTTGATTGATATGATGGGTCTGATTATTTTTTAACGATGTATTTTTATTAATTAATAATTATTTTATGACTGTTAATAGTAAAAAAGGCTGTGAATAGAATTTCACGAATTAATTGGCCCCAATATCTTATACTGGAGTATTAAGATCATATTCGTGACTTGTTTTAAAGTTGTAAAAACAACTATTTTATATCTTCAGTTAAAATCATATTTATTATTATGACATTCTATTTTTATAATGAATCAACATCATCTAGTTATCCACAATTACCACCGCCGCAATTACCACCGAAACTATCATTATATTGTTGCCATCGCCGTCAACACCGTCACTGTCGACGCCACCAGCACAACTGCCGCCTCCATTAGTGACCACTAAATAACTAGCTTAAGTCTCACAGTGACTACGTATCTCCTTAATACAATGTCTCCGACGATAAGTTAATAATTTACTATCACGTTGCACCAATAGTGATTCCAGCCACCGCTAATCAATAATGGTAACCACCTAGCAATCTTAGTCACTGAAGCTAATAGTGACTAATCTGATAGTTACTATCACATTCCGCAAATAATTTTAATGCACAAGTCACTACCGGACGAGTTACTAATGGCATGAGTCTTTGATAGTAACTGTCAAATGCGGTCACTAAAGTTTGGGCAGTGATTAATAGGGTTTGATAGTAACTTTAGACGTAGGCGATGGTCACTATTACTGATGACAGCGATAGTAATGGTGGCAACGGCAATGGGTGGGTAGGGTCCTAGGGAGGTAAGGCGACAGTAGGTGGGTGGATGGGGTGGGGGTGCAAGATGACACTATCATCTTTTTATCATTAAAGTGTAATAATGGAGTAAATCCATTCAAAAAAATAGAGGGTAATAAATGTGATGAGTTACTTTTTGAAAATCTAAAAAGTTTCATGTTTTTGAAAATGAAAATACTTGTAGTAATATATGTGTTATTTTTTCATTTGGCTATGGTGTTACAATTGGACTGATAATCGACCCCAACAAATTACTAGATCAAGGGTCAACCTGAATCCGAATGAGTCAATTCGGTCAAGTGATTAATTGACCTGGTCAATGCCTACAAACATAGTTCTAAAATATTTCTTTCTAAAACATATATATGCTCCAATATAATGTACATAGTTCAAAAATACCTTTATAGCTAAATATAAAATTTATGAACTTTTCCAAAAATTTACTTTTATAAGATTTAAACAAATCACATTTCTATTTAGGAGTAGAATAGCACTTTCTCTAATAATCATTTTCCTAAAAATAACCTCTAAAAATAAAGTTCTAAACAAATGACATCCCCATTTAGGAGCAAAATAATACCTTCCAAAATATTACTTTTCAAATATATCACTTCCCAAAGTACGTATGACCTTCCAAAAATATTACTTCCCAAAATATCTCTTTCCGGAAATATAAATTTTCAAAGATATATTTCGCAAAATATGATGACCTTCCAAAAAATTATCTTTTCATAATAACACTTCTGAAAATATTACTTTCCAAAATATCATTTCTCAAAATATTATCATCCAAAAACATAACTTTCCAAAGACAAAACTTTCCAAAAATAAAACCATCCAAAAATTTAAAATTTAACTTTCCAAAAATATTGTTCTTATAATATAAAGTTTGTCGGGTGACTACCGATCCACTGCACCATAAAATTTTCGTGGTGATTACTGACTCACCATAAAAGTGTCGTCGTGGTGATTACCAACCCACCATAAGAATTATTGTTAGGGTGATTAACGACACACCATAAGAATAATCGGGGTGATTACTAAGCCACCCTAAGAATTGATAGGGCGATTACCGACCCACCATAAGAATTGACGACCGATCCTCCATAAGAATTGTCTGAGTGATAACTGATCCACCATAAGAATTGTCGAGGTGATTACGAACCCATCATAAGAATTGCCGGGGTGGTTACCGACGCACCATAAAAATTGTCGGTGTGATTACCGACCCGTCATATCCGGGATAGTCACCAAATCAACTCAGCATCACGGCCTCACGGGTTCATAATTTAATCAAAACTAAAGTTCGTTTGGTGACTCTGTTTTTCGGCTTATCTAGCTTATTAGCCAACTTTTTAACCAAACACATAACTTTTGATTTCACGCGCTGAATTTCGTAATAATAAGAAAAAGTAAGATTGAAGTTACTTTTCTGGCTGTATTGACTGAAGTTACTGTAGATGACCATTTCAGTTATTTTTTCATATGATTTTTTTTATTTTATTAATAAAATACAGAGTATATTTTAAATATAATTTTTTCATAAATCAGCAAAATCTACCAATACAGCCACCTTAACCAGAACTTCATAAATTTTAGCAGAATCATCCGATTCAGCCGATTTCAGTGCTATGGATTCTTAATTTATCTCAAAGTACTCCGCAAAAATATCTATTATATATATATCGATAGATACTAAAATTATGTGCATAGCATATCTATTATGTTTAGTATGTTCAAATTGACCCTTTTAACCAAAAATAAATTAGATAACTGAACTTCTAGTCGAAAAATGACCTTTGTATCAGTTTTATAAAAAAAATTATAATGTATTATTATTAAGTTATAGGTAATACTCCGTAGTGGACACGGAGTGTTATTTAAAGTTGTTTTTCCTAAATTTTATTTTTGCTTTTATGGGTTGTTTTGGCTAATCGGCCGTCGCTAATACTCCGATTGATTAATAAAGTTACATTTCCGTTCACATAAAATTTACAATAGAATATACTCCGTAGATGTTTATCCTTTCTTCTATACTAAAAATATTTCGTACCCCAAAAAAAAAAAATCAAACGCAATATCCCTTAACATGCGTGATGGATTCCCTTTCAATTACAATATAGGTAGTAGAAGAATAGAAGATGATGATTTACTAAGTTTTATAAATAGCTAAGATAAGATAAAATAATAGGGTATGGCCAGCCTTTGCATTTTCTGCAGTGTGATGCACAACAATTTTCAAGATTAGATCAAGCCAGTCCCCTAGATTATAAGATAAAGTAGGTAATTGTTTCGCTTCATACATTCACTAATCTTTATAGATTGAAATTATGTTACTTCGAATCACTGTTCTAATTTCTAAAAATTGCTCTAAGGGTTCGACTATTTCCCGCCCAGGCGCTAGGCGGTAGTCGGGCACCCCGATTTTAGTCTAGGAGTTCCGACTAATTGATTTGGCACTTAGGTGAATTAGTGAGCTGCCTTGGGCGTCTATTTGGCCGTCCATGGCGCTTTATCGACTGCTTAGGTGTCTAGATTTATCGAACTTTTTTTTTTTGCCTTTTTATTTAGTATCCTAGGAGATATATGTACCTTTAACTTTAACAACACATATGAAGAAAGGTAATAGTGACTGATAATGTATAATACTATGTATATTATTAAATGAGACAACTCTATCATTCATGCATGTTGATGTGTATATATTTTTACACACACACAAACACAATATTACCAATCATATTTATGTAAAAATATTGAAAAAATTACAAATTTTATATCTCCGACTAGTCTACGCCTAGACGTTCGCCTAGCCGCTAGGCGGATAGACGCTGGGCTGACGAGCTACTAGCGTCTAGCGCCTTTTAGAAGATTAGAACTAAGGATTTTTGTAATTGGACTGCTTTCATTCTAGATTAGATCAAGTTTATATTCTTGAACCAAAGTCACATCAGATTAAAGGAGACTTAAATAACAAACTAATGACTAGATCACACTTCACAAGACTTGGAACTCAATAAAATGTTATGTGTTTGTTCATAGCGGCTACACAAATGAACGACCACATAACACGATACCAGATTTAAGCATATCAATTCCAAATCAGAAAATTAAAATTAGTCAAATGTTATGAGCGACCACCAAACGTTGTGTGCTTACTAGCATTACACCATTATGGATATCTGAAACAGGATTACAAATGTATATCAATATAATGTATATCAATATATAAGGGTGTGCTACGTTATTTCTATTGAGTAATCATTACTGGATTTGTTGGTATGTATTATAGTGGGCCTATGGAACGAACACTTGTTCTGCTATAGAACTATAGAATAAGAAATCTGTTATTATTGCTCGATTGCACTTTTCTTGATTCTTTTTTGTTTTTTGTCTTGTATTTTATGACTTTGGGCTTGTCTACTTTGAAATTAAGTGAAAAAAGATGGAATGTTCAGGACACCCTTATTTTCATGAATTCCACATAAATCCAAATCGAGGACATCCGAATTCTGACGGATTTCTAAATTCCATTAAAATCCTCTAGAATCCAATTCGGGGACATCCCCCTTATTTGAAATATTGAAGATACAAGAGGGGGAAATGCCAACTTAGGACATGTTTACTTCGTTGTTTAATAAATGGTGTTGAATAAAGCATGTCTTACTAAGCCACTGTTTACTAAGAAGTGTTTATCACATTTGCGTTTACTTCATCACATAAAAGTTGTCTTATATTTAAATTGACCAAAATAACCTTAAAACATATTTGATTATATTTCATTGGTCCAGCTCTATCAATGAGAGGCAGTCCTATAATTGGTTAGATAATAGCAAAGAAATCAACACAGTGCCACATATAAAGCAAATAGCGAAGGGGTGGAAGCAAATATGAGCACCATTAATAATCATATACGAGTGCGGTAGAATGTGAAACCATTTTCTCATGTAACTCTGTCAAGCTCAACCTAATCCAAGAAATAGAATAAGAAAAATCACAACTTAAATAAACTTTAAGAAAAAGAAGTGTAGAACCTATGAATGCTGCGACTTAATAAAGAAGTGTTAAGGGGAGATCGTGAGAGACGGTTCTGCACTTGTGAGTGGTGAGAGATGGGATAACGGTGTCGATGCAACTGTGATACGAGAGAAACGAGGGGCACGCTGGTCAATAAGAAATAGCTTAAGTTGGCGCTTAATAAAATATGAGGGAGAGTGAGTTTAGCAAGCGGCGTTTTAAGATGGTAGTCAGCTTACTAAGCACGTTTTAAAGCGTCCAACTCGTTTACTTCGTCTGCTTTAGTAAACACTAGACGATAAACCCGTGCGTTGCACGGGAAATCTAGGAACCCTTTGGTGATCCATATATGTTTACGGTTTATCAAACTTATCAACCATTTTAGTTTTTTCTCATATTTCGTATAATTTTTTCTGAGACAAAGGGATTATAAATTTTTGAGATAACAAAAATAACGAATGTTAGCAAAGTTTCATGAGACAGAGTAAGTGTAAGTTTTATGATTTTTAATTTATGAATGTGACTTTTCTAACTTGTAGTTACTAACTGTCACTGAGAAGTTGTTGTGTTCGTCATATTTTTATGAGAAAAATAATCAAAATACCTAAACTCTGAAGAAGCGTGAGATAAACACTCCAAACTTTCATATGTAATTTAAATACCCCAAACTTTATGTAAAATTTATTTTAGCAATATGGTCCTATATTATTCCTTTCAAAAATGTTATTTATGGTGTTAATTGCATAATTTAAAATAAAAAATTAAAAATATTGCAATTGTTCACTCTAGTGGGGGCATAATTATTTATTTTTCAATGGAAGTTTAGAATCTTAATTGTATTTTTTAGAATGCTAAAATATTTTAAATTGTGAAACTTACACAAAAAATTAACAATTTTGAAAGAAATAATACATGACTGGTGCTAAAAGAACTTTTTACATAAAGGTTGGGGTATTTAAATTATATATGCAAGTTTGGGGGTGCTTAATTCACACTCCTTTTAAAGTTTGAGGTATTTTAATTACTTTACCTTATTCTTATTGCTTATTGTTTATTTTTATTTTATTCAGACCAGATCAAATAAGGGACAATTCAAGTTAGATCAAATCGGAAAAATTAAGTTCACATGAGAAAGGTTTAGATGTATATTTATAGTTCTAACTATAATTATAGTTATAAATTTAATCACAATAATAGTGATGATAATAACAAAAATAACCGCAACAATAATAAACATTTAATTACATTAGCAATATTTAGATCTGAGTGAGATTGATTCAGATCAAATGAAAAAGATTCAAATTAGATAAAAAAAAGTTTCTGATCAGCTAAAAAAACTCAGATCATATGAAATATTAAAAATTCAAATAAAAACATTCCTATCCGGCTAATGGAATAACCCCTAAGAGAGTGTTTGCAAATACTTAAAAAAGTGATTCTCGACTTTTGGCTTAAAAGGCTAAAATTAGTGTTTCCAAATGACTTCTACTTAAATAAACGTTTATCGACTTTTGGCTGAAAACTGATCTTTACTTTTACTACTACACAAAAAACGCATATTTTACCAAACACGGTCAACTTTTACTTTTCAAAAACATTTTTTCTCTCAAGTGATACTAACTTTTACTACTAATCACTTTTTCCAAAATAATTTCAAAAAGTGTTTTTTTAAGCAAAAACATTTGAAAACATTTTTTAAATCTTCAAAAAAGGTATTCCACTAATTATTATTATACGGAGTACTAATTATTATTATACGGAGTACTCAATTAGTTTTAGTACTCCGTATTACCCAACTACTACTTTAGCAAATACTAATTAAAATACTAATTAGCTAGTATTATGCATGTTTTCGTAACTGAAAGTGCATTGATGAAGTATTAAGATAGATATTTAATTGAGACAACAATTTTTCACATGTTTTGACTCCAAATAGATCCCACCTGAAATCCCACCATAGGATCTTTATATATATAAAGATGTGTGATAAATATGTGTGAAGGATAAATTTTTGTCCGAGGATTGTCAACTTAAGATTGAAGATGTAGTGACGTTAGTGCTCCTGTTTGCATTCTTATTTGATTTCGGAACAATTTTAGAATTTGAAGCATTATTGCGGTTTGTTTTCTTATGTATGCAATTACTTTTCCTTATGAATAAAATCAAATATTTAAGGGAAAACTATCAAATAAGCCCCGTACTATGTTGAAAAAGTCGATTAGGCTCTCATACTTTACAAACACTCAATTAAGTCCTCGAACTATTAAAAAACGTTCAATTAAGCCCTTTTGGTCGGTAAGTAATCGGTTTCCCGGTTAAACGGCGACGACGGCGACGATGTGCTCGAACCCCAGCAACGGCGGTTGCCGGGAAACGGGTTACATTTAACCGGGAAACCGGTTACTTACCGACCAAAAGGGCTTAATTGAACGTTTTTTAATAGTTCGAGGACTTAATTGAGTGTTTGTAAAGTACGAGGGTCTAATTGACTTTTTCGGTATAGTACGGGGGCTTATTTGATAGTTTTCCCAATATTTAACCACTAATTAACCATACCCCGCTGAAAGTTTGAGAGCATAGAGATCTGAAATATCTTCGATTTGATATATTATGGCCCCCGTAACTCATTACGAGTAAAAAGTTATGACTCCTGCACAATCAGCACTATTTAAACGTAAAATCAGCAAAATTTGATGAGTAATATTGATTTTTTCCCCCCAAATTTTAAAAATAGCGTATAATTAACTCATTACTTACATGACATGACTCAAAAATAGAGCAAAAACAGACTCTTTTATTGTTACGAGTGCCTATTTATCTAAACTACATATAAAATATTCAACTCGGACATTGTTTGGAAACGATCCACCGTTTTCATTTTGTATAAAGTTGATTCTCGACCCCCCTGGACCGTATTTCTGGCTCCGCCACTGCTTCCAAGTCCACTCCATAGGTAATAAACTTAGGAACTCCATTGAATTTCCATGCATCTCATATCAAGTTCCAAGTTAAGTTACTTCCAAAAACATTTGGAAATGCAATACGTAGTATTTAAAGTTTTACTACACATTCTCAAAATCTTTGAAGCGAGTAACTTTTGTATATAGAGATTAATCCAATCTTATAGAGAATAAGTCGCTGACACTAACAAAAAATACGTGAGTATATGATTACATACATTTTTGTCCATCATATCAGAGATAACTAAGGGTCTGTTTACTAACAGAGATATTTTCCAGTTTTCCAGAAAACTGGAAAACTGGAAAACAGAAAACAGGAAACGTGTTTACCAAAGAAATTCCTGGAAAACTAGAGAAATGAAAAAAGAAAAACGTGTTTACCAAATCGTTTTCCAAAATGGAAAAAATGAGACGTGTCTCTCTTTTCCTTAATGATTTGGAGAAGTGACTTTTACTAGTTTTCCAAATTTGGAAAACGCAGATGCTACAGTGCCGCTGCAATGAATTTGCATACTTACACCTCGTGGTGGGTCCGGTCCCGCTCCGATGTCGATTCCATTCCGGTACTTCCATCCTCGTACCTTACCCCTTACCCCTACCCTACCCTACCCCGCATACCTATTTTTCCCCATAATGACCCTACCCCACCCCGATCCACCCTACCCTACCGCCACCCCCCTACCACCTTGACCCCTCCCCGACCCACCCTACCTCGGCCCCACCCCACCGCCATCCTACTCCCACCCTCGTACCGCCATCCTACCCCCACCCTTCCGCCATCCTACCACCATCCTACCCCCCACCCTCTACCTCAGCCCCCACCCCGACCCACCCTACCCTACCCCCACCCGTATATTACCCCTTACCACATGCCCCTACCTCGGCCCCACCCCACCGCCATCCAACCCCCACCCTCGTACCTCCATCCTACCCCCACCCTTCCGCCATCCGACCACCATCCTACCCCCCCACCCTACCCTTCCCCTACCTCGGCCCCACCCATATCCCGGGCCCACCCTATCGTCATCCTATCCCACTACCCCTACCTTACCCCAACCCCAACCCACTACCCCCACCCTTACCGTCATCCTACCCCCCCACCCCCCTACCCCTTCCCTACCTCAGCCTCACCCTGGTCCCGCCCCCACCCTACCGCCATCCTATCCCAACTCCATACCCTACCTCTACCTTACCCCAAACCCTACCCACTACCCCCCACCCAACCCCCTACCCCTGGACCTTACCACCCCACCCTGACCATACCCCTTACCCCACCCCCACCCATAACTTCCCTACCCCGACCCCTACGAGTAGGTATGGGTGGGTATGAAGGGTTGTGGGGGAGTATGGGTAGAGTCTAAGATCGTGGTAAGGATAGGGGTCAAGGGTGTGGAATTGGAGAACTGGGTGAAAAAATTGATGAACATGTTTTCATATTTGAAAATGGAAAATTAAAAAATAGAAACAGAAAATTGGAGATAGAAAAACTGAAAAATAAAAACAGAAAATTGGAGAACGAAAAACAGAAGTAGAAAACAGGAAAATATCTCTGTTAGTAAATAGGCCCTAATGTTTGTGCTAACTAGTGAGTGTAGAAAACATATATGAGTGTGCTAACTAGTGAATATCTGTGAATAGACATTAGTTGGATGTGTGAGTATTGATATCTGATCTTCACACAGACATATACGGAGTATATGTGAACCTAATTAATTATTTTATCCAACCCGATTCATGTGCAGTGTACAAAAAGTTGATATGAATGCCATTCCAATAGTTATTGAACAATGAAAATTGTAATTTATATTGTGTCCGTCCCTTATAATTTTGTCAAATTTGAATGTGTAATTAATAATATAGTAAAAACTGTATATTTATTTTTGGGGAGGATAGAAGAACAACTAGGAATCACTAATTGATTACTTAAAAAGATAAAAAGGAAAATAGCAAAACAAATTAGACATCTAAAAAAGAAAAGTCACTAAAATTATACTAGTAGAAGATAAAGGAATGTGTTTGAAATTTATTCACCTATAACGAAATTAGGATTGACGGGCAAACTTTTACTCTAGGTGTTTGAATCTACTTCTCAAAACTACTTCTGCTCTGTCAAAGAGCAGAAGCATAATGTTTAGTAACGTTTGAATGAAAGTATAGAAATACTTCTAGGTGTTCCAATATGTTTCTAGAAGCAGTTTTTTTGAACCAGAATGAGATTGACTTTTGAAAAACTGATTGTAATACTACTTCTATTTTTGCTTTTTATAAAAGAAATAGAAGCAAAATCAATTTGAAACGCCCATTAGATCTTTGTCATTTTTAGTGGCGGATAAAGAATACAAACGTTTGATCAAAAATGATTTCGTTATAGATTAAGTTGAATTTGTACACGATACACCCAAATTAGACGTCCTTCCTACGCGCTAGCTACAAATATGAATCCAATTTAGGAGGTGTTTGGATCTGGTTCTTAAAACTGCTTCTGCTCCTTGAGACAGCAGAAGCAGAAGTTGGAGTGTATGAATGAAAGTGCAGAAGTACTTCTTGTGCTATAATTTATTTCTAGAAGCAATTTTTTTTAAACTGGGAAAAACCAGTTTCTGAAACCTGACTTTAATTCTGCTTTAAAAAAGAAGTGGAAGCAGAATTAATTCCAAACATAACCTTAACCTTATTCTGTTTCAATAGACTCCATGAACCTCATAATCCAAACAAGACCCCGTTTTTACGTCGAATAGAATATGAGGAAGGTATATATAAGTAGAAGAATAGCTACAACTAGGTCGACAATATATGGACTCGATTTAGCGATCAAATCTAAGTGGCAAACTTAAAGCCGGGCTCAAATAATGGTCTAATATTTTAGAAAAATTCCTTTTGTACACGTTCTTATACACATCAGTACACCTCCGTGTCTGTGAGAGTTTTTTTGTTTGTGAATGCAAGTTCACAGACAAAACCTGACTTGTTTTGTCTGTGGAAAATTCTACAGACAAAACAAGCCAAGTTTGTCTGTGAACTGACATTCACAGACAAAAAAAACTCTCACAGACACGGAGGTGTACTGATGTGTATAAGAACGTGTACAACAAGAATTTTCCAATATTTTATTCATTGATATCAATTACATGACTAAGTATAAGTAGGAGTTTTTTGGACACTGAGGTAGTGATGAAGATAATGATGGAGAGTAATATATCACAACATTAATTTCTGATTCATAGTGGTTCATATTTCTGATTAAAATAACGCACGCATATATATTAGTACATACTTGATACTTATACTATGAGCCCGTTTAGTAACACAAAAATCGGCTGAATCGGCTGATTCTGCTGAAATTTATGAAATTCTGGCTGAAGTAACTGTATTGGTTGATTCTGTTGATTGATGAATAAATTATATTGAAATTATATTTTATTAATAAAATAAAGAAAAAATTATATGAAAAATAGCTAAAATGATCATCTATAGTAACTTCAGCCAATACAGGCAGAAAAGTAACTTCAACCTTACTTTTTCGTATTATTACACAATCATCGCGCGAAATCAAAAGTTACGTGTTTGGTGAAAAAGTGGCTGATAAGCCTGATAAGCTGAAATTTGGGCTATCAAACGGGCTCTATATTTGTCGGGCGCTCCTACCTGTTTATCAACTTTTTATACTCCCTCCGTAACTTTAAAATCTTCCCATTTGAAAAGTAGGTAGATTAAGAATAGTGAAAGAGGATATAAATTATTGAGGGTATGATGGGAAGATAGTGGAATAGTGTGATGGAAGTAAGGATAAATTCAAAAAAAGTAGTTGTAATAGTGTATTATTTTCAAAATTATTGAGAGTATGATGGGAAAATTTAGAAATGAGAAGATTTTTTAGTTACAAACGAAAAAGGAAAGTAAGAAGATTTTTAAGTTACGAAGGTGTATTTGTTTATTCCAGAAGTTGTCAACTTTCTTGAAAGTAACTGATATGATATGCGGTTAACAGCATTTCTACATAATTTGTACTTTAATACTAGTATTTCTTATATCTTGACAATTTCATGCGAGGCAGATGAAGACTATATTCACGTGTAAGATACATGAATTGCAGGGCAAATTATTAGAAGTCATTAATATGACCTAGCTGCAGGCTAGTGCCATTTTCCCATGTCTCTACTGTATAGTGGCAAGGCATGTGAAATGGGCCGATCAACAATCAGGATCACCAATTCACAACTCGAGTGTTTCACGAGGTTTCCCAAAAGATAAAGGCAAACATAGGTGAACACATTAATTGGTTAATTAGGAAAATTACATTTGCACACAAAATTAGTGCACAAGTTGTACACAATCCTCCTAATTGCTTTTGTACACGATCAGTTCATTTAAAAAATGAGTAATTGTCTGCCAATTATCTGTGTACACAGACAATGTATACTTTGTGTATAAATTTTGGGTACAACAAAAATTAAATACACTCGTAATAAAAACCTTACGTGTGAGAAAGCTTGAATCTTGAAAAATTAAATACACACCTTTGTGATATAGAAGTATTAGGAAGTAGGAACCTTTTGAACTATGACTAAGTATATAGGTTCTAAGTATTCGGGGAGGAAGGTCGTTAAGTGAAACGTTTATATTGAGTGTTGATTTGGTATAAGAGGTATTGGTTTGGTCCCCTCTTTGTAATCAAATTTCTTTCTAATAATATTTCGGTAAATGAACTCCGGCATTTACCCCACTGATTTTGGTGGTTTGCCTTCCGGAGGAAAAAAAAATTTGAGTGTTGATTATTTCTTGGTGTACGTACTTATATACACATTTCGCACACTTTGACCTTATACATGCAAAATAAGGAGTGTGTAAATAAATGTACACAAAAGGGTGTACAAACATATTTTTCCCACTTGAGTGTTATACGTGATAGTGTGATAGTTTAGATGACCCAATCTCTTGTTGGGATTGGAAAATTCTTCTATTCAATATCAAGAACAGAATTACAATAGGAGGAGCAAACTCTCACACTCAATTATTACAAAAAACCAATCCTCACCAATACACTTCTACTCTAAGTGTATTTCACTCTTCACACACTTTTCTCACTTTCTAAACTGATACTATGAACAACAATGGAGCACTCTATTTATAGGACTAGTTTGGAGACAAGAGGAAGTTGCATCCAAGCTTCCAAGGTATCTCCATATCTTCTCTCACACCTATTTGTTGGAGAGCTCTTTCCAAGAAGGTGCCTCCATGTTAAGGTGTCTCTTGGCAACTTCCAAGAAAGAAGGTGGAAGATACCTACAAATCTCCCCCTCCACCTTTTTCTTTATTTCTCTCGTTCCTGCGATGCTCGTTGGCTCCCCCTCGCTGGCAACAAGTATCCATTCGGATGTGGAATACTTTCTCTATGGAACTATGCCTCGCATAGAACGTCGAACATGAGTACCTTCAGCTTCGTCTTCAGATGAAGGCTCCCCCTGCTGAGGAATATCATCACTGTGAGTATCATCATCACCTACTGAACCATCACTCTCTTGTTCAGTAGTATCATGCATCTCCTCGTCGCTGAGAAGAATGTTTGATGATACAGGCACTTCGTCTTCTGGAGTATGTTGTTGGCGGATTATTAGAACACACCCATGAAACTCGTTTTCATGAAATACAACATCTCTGCTTCGTACAACTTTCTTCAATTCGGGATCCCACAACCGGTATCCGAATTCTTCATCACCATACCCGATGAAGATGCATGGGTTTGACTTGAGATCAAGCTTCTGTCTCAACTCCTTGGACACATGTGCAAATGACTTGCACCCGAACACTTTCAAGTGAGAGTAAGAAACATCTCTTCTTGACCATTTCTTCTCTGGCACTTCAAAGTTTAAAGGAACAGAAGGTGACCTGTTTATAAGATAACAAGCTGTCAGCACAGCTTCACCCCAGAATGGCTTAGGTAGTTTAGCCATACTCAGCATGCAACGAACTTTCTCCATAATGGTCTGATTCATTCTTTCGGCTACACCATTGTGTTGCGGAGTTCGTGGAACCGTCTTCTCATGTCGGATTCCGTATGCAGCGCAATATGCTGAGAACTCTCGATAAGTGTACTCTCCTCCATTGTCTGAACGCAGACACTTCAGCTTCTTCCCTGTTTCTCTTTCTACCATGGCATGGAATAATTTGAAGCGATCAAACACTTGATCCTTACTCTTTAAACAGTAAGCCCATACCTTTCGTGATGCATCATCAATGAATGTCACGAAATATCTGCTTCCTCCAAGTGACTCCTCTTCAATGGGTCCACATACATCAGAGTGGACAAGACTGAGTAACTCTGTATGGTTCTTCCTGGTAGAACTGAAGGAAACCCTGTGTTGTTTCCCAAATAGACAGTGCTCACATGGATCTAGGGAAACACCTTTGCCCATGAAAATGCTTTCCTTCCTAGCAAGAGTTGTCAATCCCTTCACGCTCAAGTGGTCGAGCCTCCGGTGCCACAAGTTTGGTGATATCTCTTCTTCAACAGCATTAAGACTTGGATGACACAACTTTGCATGAGTTTTACAAAGAGTACCACAAATATGGCCTCTTGCAACAACCAAGGAACCTTTAGATAACTTCCACGTACCTTCTTTGAATCGGTTAAGATATCCTTGCTGATCCAGAGCTGTACCGGAGATGAGATTCAATCTAAGATCCGGAACGTGTCGAACATCTTTCAACACAAGTGTGCATCCAACATTGGTTGTTATGTGCACATCACCAATGCCAACAATCTTCGAGAAACTGGTGTTCCCCATCTTCACAGCTTCAAAGTCTTCTGACTTATAAGATGTGAATAAGTTCTTGTGTGGAGTAGCGTGAAATGATGCGGCTGTATCAATCACCCACTCAACATCATGAGTACCTATGTGTAAACATTCTTGTTCACCATGTGTAACAAGACACACATCTGATGACAAACTAACCATGGTCTCACCATCTTCTTGGCTAGTATTTTGACTCGTCTGTGGCTGCTCTCGTAGAAACTTTCTACAATCTCTTTTTCTATGCCCATAATTACCACAATAGTTGCAATATCCTTCAAACCAAGTATTGTTTTCACAGGACATACCTCGTTCTTTTGATCGGCCGCGAACTTGAGAATTTCCTCTGTTTTGACCTTGGCCTCTACCTTGACCTCGACTTCTTCCTCCATTTCTGCCTCCCCCTCCTCTGCTGGTTTCTGACACGAAGGCATATGATTGTTCAGTCCCGGCTTCTTTTCTTCGGGCTTCTTCGTTCATAAGGGCATCTGTGACCATCTGCATAGTCACTTTGCCATTGGGAGCAGAATTGCTGAGAGTGACAACAAGAGTCTCCCAGCTGTCACGTAGAGAGCTCAAGAGTAGTATCGCCTGCTCTTCATCTTTGAGAACCCATCCTGTGGTGCTCAACTGATTCACAAGATCCTGGAATTGACTGGTGTGTTCTGACACCGAAATACCTCCTCGTAACTTGTGGTTTACTAATCTCCTCATTAGTAACGTCTTATTTCGGGCGGTTTTTGCTTGATACATGCTACCAAGCTTCTCCCATAGTGTGTAAGCACTATGTTCTTGCGCAACATGGTGGAACACACTATGATCTATCCACTGTCGAATTTGTGCGACAGTTTTTCTATTCTCTTTTGTCCATTCTTCATCCGTCTTTTTATCCGGTTTCACGCCATTATTATCAAGAGGATCGGCTAAATCCCTCAAATTTAGCAAATCCTCCATCCGAGGCTTCCACATATTGTAATTTGTGGAAGTGAGCGCAATCATGGTGTCCGATGATGATTTATCCATAATAAAACGCTCAAAATATCTCGTACCTTATTTTCGGAGCCGAATTTGGACAAACGGAGCTCACCGTTGGATCCGGAATGGCCGAAAATGGTAGGAACCGGTCTGACCTCGTCCAAAACCGGTCTGAAAATGGGTGAACCGGCCTCCACAAGTACGAACCGGTTCGGTCCGGTTCAGGCAGTAGCCCAGTGAGCAGACCAGCAGGCGGATGACGTGGTAACAGCTGGCTCTGCGCTGGCGCTGACGTGGCGCCACGTGGCGATGACTTGGCCGATGACGTGGCACGGATCGGCGGCCTGGTAGGGTGACGTGTCAGCTGACGGGGCGTGACGGGGCGCTGACTGGTCGTCTTCTTCCTCTGGACAGCCTGATGACGCAGCGATGACGCAGGCAGTTTTCAGGCGGCGTTTGGGCAGCGCGTACGGCCTCTTCCGGTGGCAAAAAAATTCCCCAAAAATACCGGATTTCTCGTCTCGACGAGACGAATCTAACGGTATGATCAGATCGTGATTCCGAGCAACTTCAAAAATCACGATTTTCTAACCTGTAGAAATTTATCTGAAAATGAGAAAACGGTGTATGGAAACTCAACCTCGCTTTGATACCACTTGTTGGGATTGGAAAATTCTTCTATTCAATATCAAGAACAGAATTACAATAGGAGGAGCAAACTCTCACACTCAACTATTACAAAAAACCAATCCTCACCAATACACTTCTACTCTAAGTGTATTTCACTCTTCACACACTTTTCTCACTTTCTAAACTGATACTATGAACAACAATGGAGCACTCTATTTATAGGACCACTGTTCTAAAAATCGGCCTAGGCGGACCGATTAATCGGCCTAGGCGGCCTAGTCGGCCCTAACCGTAGAGGCCTAATCGGCCTAGTCGGCCAAAAAATCGGTCTAGTCGGCCAAAAAATCGGCCTAGTCGGCCGCCTAGGCGCTAGGCGCCCCTCAACCGCCCGACTAGCGCCTAGCGAGTTTTAGAACAATGTATAGGACTAGTTTGGAGACAAGAGGAAGTTGCATCCAAGCTTCCAAGGTATCTCCATATCTTCTCCCACACCTATTTGTTGGAGAGCTCTTTCCAGTTTCCAAGAAGGTGTCTCTTGGCAACTTCCAAGAAAGAAGGTGGAAGATACCTACAAAGGCAATGGAACCGTGGAGGACTAATCATTTTATCACTTTAATGGAACCGTGGAGGACTAAGCTAGTACGTTATCAGTTTATCAATTTTATACTCCCTCCCTTCTTTATCAAGTGTTCCCTTAGCTTAGAGTATGTTTGGGAGTTTGAAAGGAGGGGGAAATGAATGTTTTGAAGGTTAGTCATTGGAAGGAAAGGGGAGGGAAAGGGAAGAAAACATTCATTCTTGTTTGAGAGTAACAAATCTGAAAACATAGAAGTTATGAATGAGTTATAATTAAAATCACTTCACATATATGATGAATTCATATAGTTGATTTTATATTCATTTAAATTTGAGCTAAAGTTGTCATTTAATTAGTTATCCTTCCAAATCACCCAATCTGAGGGAACTTAAAAGTTGAACATTTGAAGGGTTTTGAAAGATTACAAAAGCCCTCCAAAACCATTCCCTCCATATTTTGAAACTCTCAAACATGAAAGGAGAGGCAAAAAAAGCCTTGTCAACCTTCCCTCCCCTCCAAAACTCAACTCTCAGACACACCCTTAGGCTTTGGCAGTTTTAAGGGGAAAATAATAGGCGTAATGTAAAAGGTGTATGATGGATTGTCTACCCGGGGGGTATCTTATCCGAGGGGTTATTGCGGGAATAACTAGAGAGAAGTCAGAGCAAAATGGGAGGAGAGAGAGTCGATTTATTAAATGAACTCTGCGTGTGGAGTTGGGATGTGGATCATTTACAAGGAGAAATGGGCTGCTATTTATAGCAGCAATAAATGCGATGAGAGTACACGTGTCAGTAATCCAACGGCCGAGGGGTCACCTCAGTCGGGTGGCACCGGCAGTGGTACGTTCACCGCATTGAATGCGGTTGGTGGATGTGACGTGGCATTAAATGCGGTGGTTGGCTGTCTCCAAAAGGAATCTTCGATGATTGAGCATGTTTGGCCGAAGGCTCCTTGTGTAGCCGAGGGCTCCATGTGATCAAGGACCCCCGTATAGCCGAAGGCCTCGCGTGACCGACGGCTTAGTTCAGCCGAAGGCTTCTCTGACGCCGAGGGCGTGGTAATGCCGAAGGCTCATGTTTTTCGCCGTTTTCTCCCAGCAGCTTCTTATGCCAGAGAAGGCTGTCCTGTGAGTTTTGGAGCCATCGGCCAAGGAGGCCGAAGGCACCCCAGTGTGTATTCCGGGCTACTTTGAGGCTTGGGGCGTTGCATTTGGGCCTGAGTTATTCTCTGGGCTCAATGGACTTGTGCAGGAGAAGTAGGAGTCTATGGGCCGGGGGTTCCTGGGCCATATACTCCATCAGTGATGACGGCCTCCAAGTCCTCGAGGGCAGGCCGGCCGAGGATGATGTTGTGCGCACAGTCGAGGTTGACGACGACGAATTCCACTTCGAGCTTGGCTCTATGGGTTCCGTCGCCGAATTCAACCGTGAGGGTGATGACGCCCTCGGCGTCTATGTTGTCCCCCGTGAACCCGGAGAGGGGGGTGTTGATGTGCCGAAGGGATCCCCGGTCGAGTCTCAACTCTTGGAAAGTGCTGAGGTACATAACGTTGACAGAACTCCCCGTGTCAACGTACGTCCGGTGGATGATGGCGTCATTAATCTCCGTGCGAATGACGAGGGCATCCCTATGAGGCAGGGATCCCGAGGGGAGGTCCGCATCTGTGAAGAAGATGGGTTCTCCCTTCGGCTTCTTAGCTGGGGGCACGTGGTTGACCTCCCCAACGTAGAGGGATTGAGCCCATTTCTTTCGCTGGCTGGTGGAGTCTCCACCAGTGTTGCCACCATTAATCATGTGGATGTGGCGCTTGTACTGCTGATGGGAGCCTTCTCCCTCGTCATCCAGGCCCCCAATTTCACGTTTCTTCCCCTGTGGGTTTCCCAAGGGGATGGTGTTGGGGTTCACCCACTTGTTTGCCTTCGGCGGAGGGCCTTGATGATGAGGGGGGCCCTGGGGAGGAGGGCCCCTAATAAAGTGAGACAAGTGGCCCGCTTGTATCAGCCTTTCAATGGCGTTTTTCAGCTGATGGCAGTCGTCGGTCTTGTGTCCATGGTGGCGGTGGAAGCGGCAATAGGGCTCATCAGGACCGATGGCATAAATCTCGAGGGGTGTACGGGAGTCTCGCTCCACCAGCCCTCGCTCTTCTGCGTGGTCCAAGATGACTCTGACGGGGTGCGTCAGGGGAGTGCGTGGGTGCTCCAGGAGGACGGGTTGCGCCCATGCCTTCGGATTATTCTTGTAACCGCCCCCGGGTCTGGCTTGGCCACCTCGGGAGCGATCGTTGTACTGCGCCTCTCGGTTGGCCGGAGGGGGAGGCCCTCCGGGCGGATTCCTGCCCTCATTCTTCTGAGAGGGGGCCGCGTTGCGGCGGTCCTTCTCGATCTCCTCTGCTTCAGCATATCGGTCCCCCCGCTGAAGGGCCTTTGTATAATCGCGGGGGGGATCAGTGATAAGGCTCCGGGAGAAGTTACCGTTGCGGAGGACGGTGTGGAAGAGGGCCATCAGGGTTCTGTCATCGGCGCCCTCGACCTCGAGGGAGGCCTGCCTCCAGCGTTCTAGGAAACTCCGAAGGGTTTCCTCCTTCTGTTGTCTCACGTTTAGAAGGTGGGAGAAGTGCTTCCTTGAACGATGCCTCCCAGCAAATTGCGTGAGGAAGCGGTGGGCAAGTTCTTGCCAAGAATCAATACTGCCTTCGGGCAACCGGTTGAACCACTCATACGCTGGACCCTCCAAGGTGGAAAGGAACCAACGGCATAAGTATTCATCCGACGCCCCCATCATCATCATGCTGTTTTGATAACGGCTATAGTGCTCTTGGGGATCCGTCTTCCCCTCGTATGGTTTGATGGGTTGCCCCCGGTATTTTTGGGGGATCTTGGCCGCCAGCACCCTTCAGGTGAAGGGCGTCCTAGTGCGGAGTTGAATGAGGGGCTCGCCTGAGCCTTCGGCGAGCTTACGTTTCATTTCCTCCACCTGTGCCCGGAGGTCAGCGTACTCCGGAATCCAGATCTGGCCTAGCTGTGGAAGCCGTCGGGGGTGCCTGACGATTCTCCTCGAGTTGACGGAGGAGGGCTTCAATGATCTCGTCCTTGGGATCCTTCGGGGCAACCCCTTGGGAGTTTGCCCGGAAGGACTGCGCCTGATTGATTTGGTGCCTGGCGTCATCGGCGTGGAGGAGGGCTTTGCCTTTGCTTCAGGGGGGAGGCACGCCCTCGGCTCCCGAAGCGGAGGCACCACTCTCCTGGGGCCTGCTGAATTCTTGCTTGCCGAGGCGGTCTTGGACCCCTCGGCGTCCGGGAGCTCCCCCAAGCCTCTCAAGTGCAGAGGTTCGGGGTTTGTCCTTCATCATGGGGCGCTTGTCCCTGGATTGGGCTTCTTGGGAGGCGGTATCCTGTGCTATGATCCCCTCGGCGTTGCCAATCCCCGGGGTAGGATTGTTGAACAGAGGGGGGAGTGGTGGTAGTTGGATAACATTTCCTCCAGCGTGGGGCTGAAGGGGCGCCTGAGAGGCGAGGGCTCCTGAGTTGAGAGCCATGTTTTGAACAAAGGCCGCAAAGGCAGCCTGAAGATCGATGGCCGAGGCCGGAGGGGGAACTTGGTTCTCACTCCGATCCCTCCTTCGATTATCAAGGCCAATGCGGGCATCAGAGGCATTCTTCTGTAGCTGCTGACGGAGGTCAGCAGTAGCCTGCTCCAACTCGAGAATGATTCCGCCCTCGGGCACTAAGAGCCTATTAGAGGCCTCAGCCCCGTTGGTTTCGCCGGGGGCTACATGGTTCTCCTCAAGGGTTTTGGATTGGGCACGAGTTGTTCTTCCCATTTTTGGTAGGTGTTTTGAGTTTGGTAGAGGGGGAGGGTTTCTTACTCGATTGTTCTGACCTCTCAACGAGAGCACCAAATGATGGATTGTCTACCCGGGGGTATCTTATCCGAGGGGTTATTGCGGGAATAACTAGAGAGAAGTCAGAGCAAAATGGGAGGAGAGAGAGTCGATTTATTAAATGAACTCTGCGTGTGGAGTTGGGATGTGGATCATTTACAAGGAGAAATGAGCTGCTATTTATAGCAGCAATAAATGCGATGAGAGTACACGTGTCAGTAATCCAACGGCCGAGGGGTCACCTCAGTCGGGTGGCACCGGCAGTGGTACGTTCACCGCATTGAATGCGGTTGGTGGATGTGACGTGGCATTAAATGCGGTGGTTGGCTGTCTCCAAAAGGAATCTTCGATGATTGAGCATGTTTGGTCGAAGGCTCCTTGTGTAGCAGAGGGCTCCATGTGATCAAGGACCCCCGTATAGCCGAAGGCTCATGTTTTTCGCCGTTTTCTCCCAGCAGCTTCTTATGCCAGAGAAGGCTGTCCTGTGAGTTTTGGAGCCATCGGCCAAGGAGGCCGAAGGCACCCCAGTGTGTATTCCGGGCTACTTTGAGGCTTGGGGCGTTGCATTTGGGCCTGAGTTGTTCTCTGGGCTCAATGGACTTGTGCAGGAGAAGTAGGAGTCTATGGGCCGGGGGTTCCTGGGCCATATACTCCATCAGTGTAATGTTATTATGTTTAAATAATAAAGTAGGAAAAAAAGGGATAAGGATAATAAAAGTGGGGGTAAAAAGGTATTTTGATCAAAAAACATACCAAAAAAAGGAAAGAGTGACAAATGATTAAAAACGTCCCAAAAAGAAATACGAGACAGTTAATAAAGAACGGAAGGAGTATTAAAATTGAATATAAAGAAAAAGTCTAGATGTCCAATAATTTGGCACACCCTGTAAAAGTGCACAAATTACACCGTACAACCGGTTGTACCTACGGCATGGTACAACCGAGTTTTATTGTAATGGGAAAACTGTCAAATAGGTCCTCAAACTTTCATAAAAAAGTCAATTAAGTCCTTTTATAGAAGGTTCTGCCCGGCCGTCGCGACCTGGGGAAGTTGCCGGTGGAATTTTTTGATGAAATGTTTTGAGCATCTTATTCACCAAGTCTAGTTTACTCATACCGAATTTCAGCTAAAAATTCATTCGGGAACACATTCAAATTAATTCTTGAATATAACTGCGCATTTTTCCGTTCTCGAATTAATTTGAATGTGCTCCCGATTAAACTTTTAGCTGAAATTTGGTATGAGTAAACTAGACTTGATGAATAAGATGCTCAAAAAATTTCATCAAAAAATTCCACTGGGAACCGCCCCAAATCGCGACGACCGGATAGAGTCTCCTATAGAAGGAGTTAATTGACTTTTTTATGAAAGTTCGATGACCTATTTGAGTTTTCCCTATTGTAATTAACTGCAACTTTGAGCCTCATATTCATCCTTCCCACATGTTTCGTCCTCTTCTCCCAGCTTTCTTTCATTCATCTCTTTCGTCTCTAACGCATTCAACCACAATTCTCTCCGGCTGAAGATTTATGTCTGGTCATCAATGCAAGTAAGATTTCCGTCCGCTTTTCTTTGCATTTTTATTTTATTATTTTGCTTCATATTTTGTTCCGATTTTGAAAACTACAATTTGTTATTGCAGTGATAAATTTTCTTCAAGTGATTTAGACTATTTGCAAGCAGAAGCCGGTGGATCTCCTTCTGTTGGTTTTCTTTTGCGTGATGTTTATAATGAGTTGACAAAAAAAGACTAAAAAATCTTGTGATGGTTGTGATGCCAATACACTGATTAATATTTGTAAGAACAGACCGACAAATGAAGAAGGTTTTTTCTTTTCTTTTGCGGTTGATATGGATGGTTCTTTGGCTAGCTTTTTTTTTGGAGAGATAAGAAAATGAGAGAAGATTATACTGCATTTGGTGAATTGGTTAATCATGATACAACTTATTGCATCAACAAGTAGACATGATTTGTGGACTAATGTGAGTTTTCTCGCACTAAAAATATGTAGCAGTATAGGGTATAAGTACGAGTATCAGCTCCACATGGACGGAAAAAGGGAGTTAAGTATTAATTAAATTCAGCGATAAAAAGAAAAAAAACTGCAATTGTGATAGATTGATTGGTTTAGAAAATTAAAATACGAATAAACGATTAAACTAAGGGGTTCTTTCTAATTAACGACGAAGGGAACATGGATTGATTCCGGGGTAACCAGATTTCTTGCATATCAGGCTTAATTACATGAAATTGATTTAATTGAACCTAGTTAATCATTACTAAGTTCTTACCGCTCTCGCGGCGTAGATTACAATAATTTAGGGGACCAGGCTGATCTATCATGTGACAGGATCCTAAATTATTGCCAAGACGAGCGAGCTTACGGCCCCTTAATCGCTACTAATCTCTTAGCGAGTGATTAATTATAAGTGTGTGTGTGAAGGTGTCTTAGAATAAACTAGATCTCTCTTAATTTATTCTACAAGCAATTGCAATTCTAGTCGCGATTCTAGGTTACAAGAGATATCAATTAAATTATTCAAACACAAATTAAACGACATTCATGCAATCAATCCATCAAGAATCTAGCAATACATCATGGTTAAATTTCTTTGTGACCATGTCTAAATCAATACGATTCTCCACAACAACAAAAATGCAGCTCACAGATATTTTCAATATAGTGATTGGAGCTCATTAATTCTGTTATTTGCTATCCAAGAGGAGCGTTTTGAGCCCAGACCTTGAAGAGAAGGGGTCTTGGAATGGTAAATAATAATTTTTATTCTTTTTCCATTTTTATTATCGCCACAGGCAACATACAGGGACGGAGCTACGTTAATGAGTAAGGGGGCCATTGCCCCTCCCAGTTTTTAATTTCTTATAGTAAAAATACTACTATTACAATTTTTTGCCCCCCCCCCAATATGGATCCGGAAATGGGGTGAGTCACTTTCAGCTCCAATAATTAAGTTTTGACTTTTTAGTAGGAGATGGGAGACCTAACATTTGTGGTATCTAATTATCTATATACGTATATTTCTGCCAAATATTTAGTATCTTCGGAATTCTAAAAAAAGTCCAATTCGAATAAAATGCTTTGAAGTATGTCTACAACACCTGCTGCTTCGAATTAAATATGGTCATCCAAAAATTTGAGGCAATCACAACGCAGTGCTATTTTTACAATTTTATTTGTTTTCTAGATTATATTACCTCCGTCCCAAAAAACTTTGTCATTTTCAAAACTTTGACCGAGTATATCATTTTATTGAAAATGATTTATAATATAAAAGTTATATATAAATGTTCTTTTTTAAAAGTACTTTCATAAAATTATAGAATTTATAACTTACATAATATTATACTAATCAAAATTAAGGTTCAAGTTTTTGGAAATGGCAAAGTTTTTTGGGACGGAGGTAGTAAAGATATACCTGTAGTAATTTATTATCACACATTCACGATTTTCCTTTTATAATTTATTAGTTACCAATAAATTTATTAAGTAATCATTAACTTGATGTAAAGACCGAGACCTCTAGTGAATTATTATTAATAAATACCGATTTATAAGTGTGTGTGTGTATATATAAATCATTATGGTTAGCGAAATATAGTATATTGTTCGTTAATATCATAGATTCTTATTTATATGTATTTGTTAAATTATTGTTTTTCAGTTACCTTAAAATAAATATTTCAATGAAATATTACTATGTGCTATGTATTATTCTTAGTATTTAGTAATTTTTCATTTGTAAAATAGATTCTTCGTGTGACCTTTTTACTATATGTAATCGATTATTTACATATGTGACTTTATTCTAGATTGTGTCTAATTATGTGCTTAGCTTTTCAGTTTTTACTATGGGATTATAATTTATTTATGTGACTCTTTTTGCATAGAAGACACAAACTAAGTTTTAGTTGTCCTTCAAATTAATTTTGTAATTTTGAATATTATACATGAATATTGGTATAACATTTAATTTTGCTATGATATTTTTTTGTTTTCATTTTAATAGATGTATTGTACTCCGCCCCCCCTCATACTAGAGTCTGGCTCCGCCCCTGGCAACATATATGTTACTAGATTTAATTTGTCTCTCCAAAGTTTATCTCAATTTGTTTCCCTAGATTCATATATTTTTATAGTAACTACGTTTGTGGTGAGTTACGTGTATGTATGAGTTGTGCATGTAATGGTTTGAGATCATTTGAATATACAAAATATATAAAATATTGCACAAGTGTTTTAAAGCTTCTGTGGTTACGTTTTGTGGTTACTTGAAGTGATCTCATTGTAGCTTTTAAATATAAAATAAGGCGAAAACTAAAAAAATCCAGTTCAAATCTATTTTATAGTGAAAGGTGATTAAAAGAGGCAGTGAATCAACAATCGCGTACGTAGTATGACTAGTATCATATATACTTCGTAATTGATACAATAGAAGACAAAGTGTTAAAATCTAAGGATTTGTCCTAATTAAGCCAGTTGATAAGTTCAATCCTCAAATCCCCACTCTCAGTACTCCCCCACATGTAAACTAGCTATAATTGATCATTTGGAGTGTTTGGGTGAAAGTGTAATAGTACATCTGGTGATCTAATTTATTATTAGAATCATTTTTTTAGTTTCAAACATCCCCTAAATTAGGTAAGTTAGGTAAGTTATTAGTTCTCGACGTTAAGTTTCCTGTTACTTCGTAATTCACCTAATTCCTAGGCAACAAAGAAACAAGTAGCTTTGTCTCGCTCTCTGGTTGAGGCAAATTGTCTCCCTATACTTTAACTAAATAAGCTTTATATTACCTTTAGAATTTTAGCTTGAATGAAAAGTAGCACCTCTTAATTGACTTTGTGCATATATAGTTGTGCATGTAAACGTTTGAGATCATGCGAAAATACAAAAAGATTCGTTTGATCCCATAGCTTTACCTTTTAACAAAGTATTAGTTAAACTTTATAAAAGTTTTTCTCTAAAAAAAAGTTTTAAAAGTTCTAATATGTACATGGTTACGTTTTTCTGTTAAAATGGTAAAATGAAGAAGACAAGCTAATGTAGTACAACTAGTTCAGTTATTTCAAATTATCTTGACTTGGACCCCAACATTGCGGCTATTGGAATTGAACAATGGACTATATACATTCAGACATTCGGTAGATAATATTTACTACCTCCATCCCATTTTATTTTATGTGTCCTACTTAGACTTGGCAAATTCAATTATTAATAATGTGATTGAAAAGGTAAAAATTGTGGTTGACATTTGAGTATGATAAAGTGAAATAATGTGAACCACATATTTCTTTCTAAAAAGGACAATCCAAAGAAGAAAGTAAGACATATAAAATGAGACGGAGGGAGTATATTATTATATTATAGATTTCAAGTGCTCATATAATTTGTATTCATTGCAACAGTTTTATACATAGTACATTTTATTAACCCTTTTGTTTAATTGGGCCGGCTAGGCCCAACCTAGTAGCCCAATCCACGTCTTTTCTCTATAAATGCTTTCTCTGGAGCCAGGGGGAAGCCATGACACTGGGCCGAACTGGACCGATACAAAAAAATATTTTTTGGAAAAATTCTACTCGAAATTTTTTACACAAAAAAATATAGGCATTTTTTAAATTCGGGGTGGAGTGGGCCTAGGTTGCCCCCCCTCCCCCCAACCAGGGCCGGCTCTAGCGGTTTGGAGGCCTGAGGCGAAAAACGATTTGTACCACCTCTGTATCATAATATGTGACCGAGTATGTTTTTTCTATAATTTAAAGTTACGAGTTTTTAGGTATTGTAGTTGACTAGTTGTACTGTTTTCTTTTATTAAAAAGGCTTTTGGGATGATTTTTTTTCAAAAATAGAAGTTTGACACTTATTTTAATATTAATACAATCCAAAAAATAAAGTGTGCCACTTATTTTGACCCATATCATATTTATGTGATTTATATAACACATACTCATAAAAATAAGATAAAATAGTAATTTAACATCCGCATTGTCATTGCCAACAATTTTGAGGAAGAAAAATTTGTCTATGCAATCGATCAATAGAGTCAGTAAGCAATTTAATAACCACATCTCTTTTCAACTTATTGTTTCTCTTTACATATTAATGAGAAATTTTCTTTACCGGTTTACCCGTCATGATAATTCCTACATATTTAGCATATTTATAGATAATAATTAAAAAAGGAAAAATAAAGATAATAATTAATAGAAAACCCATTAACAAAAAATAAAAAAAAAATTACAATTTTAATTGCAATTATAAAATATTACTCCGTAGTAGCTAACTAACTAAACGCCCAATTGCAATTTTTTTTTAAGTTATTAACCAAAAACTTTCAAAAAATGTTATCAGTTCAATAAAAAAGGAGCATATAATGATAAAAGATAATACTCCATATGTGGCTAGTGGACAGTAAGCCTCAAACGCAGATCGCACTATCAATTCATTAAATAAGGTGGAAAAGTTTAGGTTTGGTCAAAGAGTTCTTCGTCAAACTCCAGAACCAATTTCGAACAACTAAATTTAAAACTTATTCCATAATAGCTTAACTAATTTTTGTTTTTGAGGCCCCAATAAAAAGTGAGGCCCTAGGCAAGTGCCTAGGTGAAATGGCCTTATGGCCGGCTCTGCCCCCAACTACACTCCTGTTTGAAGCCATGTAAGAAGAATAATTCATAATGTGTGTGTGTGCGCGTGTGTGTGTATATATATATATATATATATATATATATACACACACACACACACAAATGTTCAGGTCAGGAGTTCCTGACCGGAACCGCCGTCCGGACCGCGGCGTTTGGCCGCCTTTCGGGTGGAATTTTTTGATGAAATTTTTATCACATGTTCTCCATCAAGTCTAGTTTATCCACAAAAACATTCAGCCAAAAACTCAATCGGGAAGGTTGTCAAATAATTTTTGCAAGTTAACTGGTCCAGAATATGTATTTTCCGGGCCAGTTAACTTGCAAAAATCATTTGACGACCTTCCCGATTGAATTTTTGGCTGAATTTTTTTGTGGATAAACTAGACTTGATGGAGAACATATCATAAAAATTTCATCAAAAAAAACCACCGGGAAGGCGGCCAAACGCCGCGGTACGGACGGCGGTTCCGGTCAGGAACTCTTGACCGGATCATTACTCTCTATATATATGTGTATATATACACACACTCACATCTCTCTTTAGCTCTCACCTTTACCTAAAATAATACTCTTTCAGATCTCATCATTGGATTTTAATTAATAATATAAAATAAGGATTAACTATCTAATCATTGTCGTCGTTCAAGTATATCTAATTCTAGTTCAAATCAATATTGTATAATATAAGATACGTAGTAATTGAAAAAAGTAGTGAATCGATTATAGTAGAGCATATGTAATATGTACAATAGAAGATATGGTGTTAAGACCCTAATGTTTCATAATAAAATGTCAACCTCATAGAGAAGTAGTCCGCAATTTATACAATAGCTTAATTGTTTATTTTTGCAAGTATGAGAAATATATCAACATCTTTAAATTTCAAAGTTTACATTCCTGTAAATTTTAATGTTGAAAAGCTTACATTATACTAGTATTCCTTATCAATTTTGTTATTTGTATGAATTTAGAGAGACCTGTGTAATTGTACAAGCTTACAGACAAATTCATGCCATAGAAGAATTTGAAGGATTGGGTAAATTTATTACTACCTCCGTCTCATTATGTTTGAGACAAGAGGATCGGATATGACACAACTTTTAGGGTATGTTTGGGAGTTGGGTTTTGGAGGGGAGGGAATGGTTGACAAGGGTTTATGATCTTCTCTTTCATGTTTGCGAGTTAAAAATATGGAGGAAATGGTTTTGGAGGGCTTTTTTAATCCTCCAAAATCCTTCAAATGCTTAATTTTCAAGTTCCCCCAAATTGGGGGATTATGAAAGATAACTAATTAAATGACAACTTTAGCTCAATTATAAATAAATATAAACTCAATTATTTGAATTCGTCATGGTTGTGAAGTGATTTTAATTATAATTCATAAAAAATATTTACCTTTTCAAACTTGTACTCCCAAACCAGAAGAAGTGTTTCCAACCATTTCCCTCCCCTTCCTTCCAATGACTAACCTTCAAAATCTTCCCTTCAAACTCCCAAACATACACTTTAAACTGATAAAGTATAAATAAAGTAAGAATAAATTGTAACCACCCAAATATAACCAAATATGATCTGATATATGACAAACTTAATAGGACGGAGGAAAAAATAAAGGTGGATTCTATGATACCCATAAGGTACCATACTTTTGCACACATGGACCAATCACAATGTTGCAGTTGAATTATTTAAATCTAAATTAAAAAATGATATAATGATTTGGACCAGTCAAATGAATGATAGGTACGATACCCCATTTTTTAAACGGGTACCGGAGTTGTCACCAAAAATAAAATGGGACAAAGTTAGGGGAACGGAGGGAGTAATTTAATTTAACATCTACTACGTATTAATTAGGTAGATTCTATGGTACCCAAAAGGTACCGTACCTTTGTCCACTTGGACCAATCAGAATGTTGCAGTTGAATTATTTAAGTCCAAATTAAAATTGATATATCATATTGACCAATCAAGTGAATGGTAGGTACGGTACCCCATTTTTTGAATGAGTACCGGAGTTCTCACCTATTAATTATATAATTATGATGAATGATAAGTTGTCAAATTTATTTACATACTATCCTTTTCAAACTAAACTTCGTTCTAAACTTAAAAAAAAAAACTAAATTTCATTTTCCTTTGATAATAAAAACTTAAGGTCCTTTCTTATCTGACAAATAAATTGCACATTTCTCATAAAGAAATTTATGGACGTTGGAACATGACGGAAAAGGAATGAAATGTTTGTGATTGTTTCTACTTCAAAAAGTGTTTTGTCATAGTGATTTTGGAAAAAATAATTAATAGTAAGTGTTGATAGTGTTTGGGAAAAAAGTGATTCTGAAAAGTGAAAGTTGATAATGTTTGATAAAATAAGTGTTTTTTATGTTACAGAAAATGTGAAAAACAGTTTAAAAAACCTTTTCACCTATTTTCAACTTTTAACTTTTAAATTCTTAATTTAAGCAAAAGTTGTCATTTGAAAACACTTTTTCAGCATTTTTGAAGTCAAAAGCTAAAAAACGTTTTTTTCGAATTTTAGCAAACAGTCAAACACCTCCCAAAGTTGACGTGCTCTACTGCAGTATGTGGGTGAAAATTCAAAACATGATAAGAGACGGTAATGAAATTGGCAATGGAAATTCAAAACATGATAAGAGACGGTAATAGATATCCAATGGAAATTGACAGTCGTGCATATATATCTGCCACATTATGCAAATGAAATTGGTTGATGTGGTCAATAAAAGCGATTGACCACGTGGCGCGATCAGTGGCGGTTGAGATATGAATATGCGAAGCTTCGTAGTGGATGGGATGAGTCAATTTTGAACCAAAAATTCCACCTACAAGTCACAAATTCATTACCAGTCACCAAACTAACGCCCGATTCAGATGCTGCTTAAAGATTCGCGAGTCAACCCAACACGGAATCTGACTGAGTCCGTCACATCATCGCTGAGGCAACTCGGCGCTGCCTGTCCGGAACAAAAGAATCCCGCCACCGTTTCTTTCTAATTTTGGCTTTATTAATTCTTGGTGTTAGGTAGACTTTATTTTAGATATGGTACTTGGGAATACTACCTCCATCCAATTTTATGTGTCTTAGTTTGACTTGGCACGGTTATTAATGAAGTTATTGGAAAAGTAAAAGTTGTTGTGAAAATTGAGTATAATAAAATGAAATGATGTAGACCACATATTTCTTTCCAAGAAAGAAAAAGAGACATTTATTTTGGGACAACCCAAAAAGAAAAGTATGACATGTAAAATGGGACGGAGGGAGTACTATTTAGAGGGTTTAGGAAATGGTTCAAATTAGCTAGGACTAAAATGTACGGATTAACTATCCTTCAAAACAAGGATCATATGTTTTGTTATTCTTGAATAAGGTTAAATTTTATATTTCCATTTCTATTATATTTAATAATTAATATAATTAATTACCTCATATGTCCCTTGCATAGTCAATGTTATGCCGTTGGTGGCGTGTCACACTAGTGGTGGGGGGGGGGGGGGGGGGGGTAGCTCGCTGACGAACTCCGGTGGTTGGCGCCTTGGCGACAGTGATGGCGGCATTTTAACGGCAAATCGGCAGCTGCAGTCTCCAAAAAAATATCCATCGGCGGTCCGGTAGTTTGGTCGCACCACTACTACAACTCTAATAGTATTTTTGTCTAATTACAAATAAAAAATACTTGTACTATTTATAGAATTTTAAACATTACGTCTCATCTTGATATAATCTCATTGTTTTGGTCTTATTATTTATACACATTTTAGCTTACACATAAATGGACGATCTCAAACAAATCTTGGTGCCCGAGTTTGTCTATGTGATTCCAGAGAGATATTTCATGTACACATTTTTATACACAAACAATTTTTATATTTTGACGAATTGTTTGTATACACAAATAAAATAAGGAATCCACAAAAGTAGATACAGTTACTAACAGCTTCGTACGTCTGTCAATACGTTATTTCGCGGCCGTCTCCCTTGAATAAGGGTTTTCCGTTTTTGTCGTCTTGTGTGCCATCGTTATTTAGTCGGCCTTTGGTGCGACGATTAGGTTAGCAGAGAAGGAATTGTTCGTAGGAATATCGTTAGGCGTGTTGTGGCAACTGATAGAGAAGGAGTTGCTGGAGCCAAGGGAGGGAGAAGAGAGGCGACCAGAGGAGCTGAAATTGAAGCGCAGACGGAGGTTGCGCGTCAGGGAATCAATCGAGCGACGGGCGGGAGTCGTGCCTTGTTCGTGTCAACAATCGTAGCGATTGTCCGGACACCCTCTGAACCACCGCCAGAGGTTGAACGAGGTGCTAGGGTTCAAGATACTTGTTTTGTTTATTTAGTTTTTTCATGTTTCTTCCTCCTCCTTTTAGTTTTTATTATTTTGTCATTTGGTTTCTTGTTACCGCCTATGTTGTTAGATTTGTCAGTCTGTTTGGGAATTCAGCCTTTTTTAATGTCATTGAGTATGTTTGGATCTATGGAAACAGGGATGACTATGTCAAGCCCATTGCATGGTTAGCGATTCGTATTGCTCTTTCAGGGGTGGCCGACTCTAAGTCTGATCATAGGGTTTACAGTCGTAGTTGTTGGAGTTTAGTTGGAAACTGATTTTTTTTCCTTTGATTGATGTAATGATCCTGAAAGTTATGATATGAAATGAATGCTAGTTGTTGATGATAAAAAAAAAGGAATATACACAAAAGGTATACTATAGACGTATAAATTTGTAACTATTCTTTGCAAAGAGTTCCAATGTCTATGCAACTATGCAAATTATGCATAATCATTTTTTGACAAATAATTATATTTGACGAACTTTTATTTAATGTTTCAAAAGTCTAGTCATTATCTTTCACGGGGTGAATAAATTTGTTCTTGCTCAGCATCATTATTGACATTTTTCAATTGTATTGATTTTAATATAAGATCTAATTAAGCATTTGAGCTCAACTGGTTGTGAGGTTATCGTGCCTAGTGAGAGGTATCAAGTTCGAAACCCGCTAGGCACATAAGAGTTCGAAAGTCAATCGAGTGAATTTTAGCTCTAATTACTCCAGCCCCCCAGACCCCCTCCCCCAGACCCCTGAAGTAAAAAGAACAAAGGATCGATGAATCTCGGTCTCCTAGACCACAAGCATTTTTATGCATGGTCAAGTTAGACGTAATCACACTTTGACAATCGTAAAATAAATATGAAACAAATCGACATCTATCAAACCAGACTAATTCGGATCATGCTAAATTAGACCAAATTTAGAAGAAGAAAAAATCAAACCAGATCATAATAAATTTCAATCCAATTAAAAACATTTTTAATATCTTTCTTGCTAAAATACACACTTCTAGATTATATTGCCATCTCGATAAAAGATGTGATGTATTAAAATTTCCGAAGTAACATAATGAAATAAACAATACAATGTGAATGCTCAAAAAGTTTAATTTACTACAAACTGCAGCGTTGAAATTGGAACTAATTTGAGTATTATTCGTCACTCCGATGAAAATTGCGAAAGTAGTTTGACAATTTGAGTTTAGGTAATAGCACAACAAACAGTCATCAAAGTAAGTAGACTAATGAGAGTATATTATATTTTAAATAAAAATTAGGAAAAATTGAAAATAGTAATCTCAACTATTGCCGATCCGATGAAAATAATCCTAACTATTGATTATTTTTGTATAATCCCAACTATATAGACTATCCGCCAATAATATAATGGTCCATGACCATATATTACCTCTATAAAAAGTGATTTTTAAATAGAAATTAAGCGTAAAAATTAAAAGTTGAGATTATTTATAGGGATTACTTGTTATATCTCATCTCATCCATTTTAGAAACTACAAGAATTTATTCATAGGGACCATTATTGGCGGAAGGTCCCTAAAGTTGGGATTATTCTGTAATAATCAATAGTTGGGATTATTATGAGAGGACCGCCAATAGTTGGAATTATTACTATTAATTTTTCCTAAAAAGTATAGGTAAGGATAAAGAATATGATCTAATTAATGTCTAATACATATATCTAGTATGTGCAATGATAAGCATTATGCTGCTAAAAACAACTAATTATTTTATAAGTAATGTTTTTGGAAAAGAACTTCTTTAACATACGGATAGAGTATATTGACTCGGACCACCAATCTCATGACTATTGGGCCTGTACGGCGGCCCACGTATGTTTAGTAGATTACATTTACATCATTGTACACTATATTTATTCATGTATACCCATTAGAATATATATTAAATATCATTTATTAGAAATTTATTGATCTCTTATTGTATGTAATTGGGCTGTCGGGCCCAAGCCTGGAAGCTCAGCTTACTTTTCTCCTATAAATACTCCATATGGGAGCCGTGTAAAGGGTTGGAAATTCATTTATACATATCATTGTATCTCTCTCACTCTCCCTTCTCTCTAGATTAAATAATCCATCACATAAATTTATACACTAAAAATACAAAGAATATTCAAATTCGGGGTGGGCCGAGGCCCGTTCGCCCCCCTCTACCTCCCCCTGGGTGTATTATCTTAAAGAGTATTGATCTTGTCAGGTCGGTCTAAAAAGATCTGCCGTCCGACCAAGGCCATTTGGGATCCTTCTCAGTGAGAGTTTTTGATGAAATTTTTTAAACATGTTCTTCATAAAGGCTAGTTTATGCCCATAAAATTTCAACTATAAATTCAATCGGAAAGTTAGTCATGCGAAATTGGGAAACACTGCGATGTTTATTTGTATACATAAAGCACGGTGTTTTTAAACAATTTATTTAAGTGCCTTTGAGGTTGTATTTTAAGTTGTAATTTAGTGGGTATAAAGAATGTTTGTCGAACAACATTCATACCAAATTTAAGTTGTAATTTAGTGGGTATAATTTAGTGGAATTTTTCGATGAATTGTTTTGAGCATGTTCTTCATCAAGTCTAGTACATCCATACCAAATTTCAGCAAAAAATTCAATCGGTTAGGCAGTCAAATGATTTTTGAAAGATAACTGCACCCTTTATATACATATAAAACGCAGTTATCTTCCAAAAATCGTTTGGCTGCCTTCCCGATTGAATTTTTTGCTGAAATTTGGTATGGATGTACTAGACTTGATGATGAACATGCTCAAAATATTTCATCGAACAATTCCACCGGGAAGGCCCTCAAAACGTGGAGGCCGCACGGCGGCTCCGGTGAGGTATACCTTACCGGAAAGTTTTCCTATATATATATATAATAAATGTTTAGTAGTAAAAAAATACTACCGTCGAAACTGAGTCATTTCGACTTTTTTGTGTTAGTGATGGCTAAATTTGATTAGTTATACTACCTCCGTCCCAAAATGAAGTTCTCATTCACTATTCACTGGTCAACTTAGATCACTCTAAATTGTTTACTTTATATATCAAGCTTTTATCAGATTTAAATTTTCTTGATCAGGCTTTGTAGCGGTTGTAATTTAGTTTCTGAATATATAAATTTTATTTACTAAAAATAATCCGAGTGTGAACAGGGATCGAGTTGCTTTATCGTCAGTCAAGCATCGTAAACCGTACGGGAACTTCTTTACGGGACGGAGGGATTTTTTTAAATGAAATTACTTAAAGTATGAAATTTATATGGAAATCTTCTTTTTTTTTAATACTTTTATTAGACTATAAATATTATTAATTTGTCGCAAATATAATAACTAATGAAAATTATTGTCTAAAGCTTATGATGTTGATCAAGTTTTATGGGAAGAAGAGTGTGTGTTGCAATTTTAATTCTTAACTTCCTAATATGAATTCTTTAAATCCAATCACATTTCTGATTCTGCCATTTTTCATAAGCACAAAAGCCACGAAGGATGTTTTCTTTTGGACTGAAATTTGCTGGTCTGATCTGGTCTGTTTAAGTCTGGTCTGGTCTGGTCTGAACTGGTCTGGTCTGGTCTGGTAAACGTCTGGTCTCTGTGTATTTTATAACTAAGAAATTCAGGTCTGGTCTGGTTAAGTCTGGTCTGGTCTGGTCTGGGACTGAAAACAGCCCAAAAGAAAACATCCGAAGAAGCAGCTACTTTATCATAAATATCTACTCCATCCGGCCTAATGGATGTATTAAACGTTAAACCCAACCCGAATTCGGCGTTATTAGACCAGAATACATAATTTGGACAATTATTACCAGACCATTTGTGCGCTGTATTTATAGAGTAGATAAAATCATGAAATGGAATATGAATAACTGGGTGAGAGATGAGAAGAATAAGTTAATATGAGAGCTTCTTCTTACCCACACTTTAATACTCACATTATACCCACCATGTATGTGATGAGTTTTTTTTTGTCTGTGAATCCGATTCACAGACAAAATAATTTGCATAGATATATTTTGTCTGTGACCGGGATTCACAGACAAAAAAAAAACCTCTCACAAACATGGTGGGTACAAAAATAGGTATAAGTTAATTAATTATTTAAAGTGCTTATTGAAGTCATTAACTCTTTGTAATTGATTATGAACCCACTACAATGACAAATGAACCAATAGACTTGTAACATATAAATACATAGCATAATCATAAATATAAACCTAAAAGTTCTTACAAAAAAGTTCCATCTTACTACTATCGTATATCACACATAAATATATATTTGCTCCGTTCTTTAATTCTTGCAACATTGTGATTTTTGCATTATTCACAGACCTTACTTTGACCACGATTTTCTACTAATATACATAATCAAATTATTACGTATAAAATGTTATTGAATTGCTATAAATGTGAATTTCCAAAAATTTAACTTTTATAATGTTTACTAATATATAATTAAATATAATTACAATCAAATTTGTGCGTTGACAAACGTGAAAGTCAAACTGTTTCAAGAATTAAAGAACGAGGCATAATATAAACCTAAAAAGCATATATATATATATATATATATATATATATATATATATATATATATATATATATATATATATATATATAAACCTAAAAAGAATAGCCTTGCTTCCTTAGTAATCGGGAGAAATAATGGATCTCTAACGAATACTGGGTGTCAAACAATGATTAATATCTTTAAAAAGCAATTGTGTCCAAGCACCTTATACCTTTCACATGTTCTTTATGTTTTGAAATGGAAAACGAAATAAACAACAATAGGTTATCCCCAAACAGCACCTCACCGATCGCTTTCCGAGATTAACGGGAAATTCAACAAAGATCAGCTACAAGTGATGCGGCCCAGAAAGCGGGCCCACGGCCCATATCTCCCCCACTATATAAACTCGCTTCACCCTTCATGCAAATATCGCTCACTTCATTCACACCTTCTTCACATCCGTGCGATAACGTTCTTTCAACACCCTGCTTTCGTTACGCTTCGTCCTGATTTTAATCCGTTAGGTTTCCGTCGTCCTCCAGACTTCATCTTTCCGATTCATTCTCCATTTCCACAGATCTATATGTTGGGATATTCATTCAACTCGTAGATTTGCGTTCTGTTTTTGTCGCCGGCGGAATCTTTAATTTCTTACCGGCGAATACACTTCTTCTGACCGGCCGGCGTGGGGATTTCCGGGTCGAGTAGTTGTCGGAGTGGGTCGTGTTATCTTTTGATCCAGGTCCTTTTTTGCTCCTTTTGCGGGGGTAGCCGGGGCTCCGGCCTCGGCGGGTTCTAAAGCCCCCACCTTTACAAAATCGGAGAAAATTTATGTTGTTTTCCGTCAATTTGTAAAAATAGCGACCCTTTTTTGCCTCTGATTCTTTGATTCTTTCTTCTTCTTCTCATTTTCCGATTTACAAAGGGAAAATTACAGTAATATATAATATAAAAAGATGCCTGCCATTGCATGTTGCGTGGACGCTACCGTCGCTCCTCCTCCCAGCTATGCTTTCGCTTGGGATAGATCTCTTCCTCCATTGGAGACCCTCGTCTCCTCCGCTGACGCTTCCCTGCCAATAAACGCCGCCACTGCCGCGGCGGCGGTGTCCGTCGATCTCTCTCATTGGTCTCCGGCCTTGTCATCTGCCCTGTACAGGATTGACAAGTGGGGCGAACCGTATTTCACGGTCAACTCCTCCGGCGATATATCCGTCAAGCCACACGGCACCGCCACCCTCTCACACCAGGAGATCGACCTTCTGAAGGTTGTGAAGAAAGCTTCCGACCCGAAACATTTGGGTGGGCTGGGTTTGCAGATGCCCCTTGTTGTCCGGTTCCCGGACGTGCTGAGGAACAGGCTCGACTCTCTCCAATCAGCTTTCAACTTCGCGGTCGATTCTCAGGGATACGAGTCGCATTACCAAGGCGTTTATCCGGTGAAATGCAACCAGGACAGGTATGTGGTGGAAGACATTGTGGAATTCGGGTCGGGTTTCCGGTTCGGGCTCGAAGCCGGGTCCAAACCGGAGCTCTTGCTGGCTATGAGTTGCCTATGCAAGGGAAGCCCGGATGCTCTGTTGATATGCAATGGATTCAAAGATGCAGAGTACATTTCCCTCGCCTTGGCTGCTAGAAAGCTCCTTCTGAACACAGTGATTGTGCTTGAACAAGAAGAGGAGCTGGATCTTGTAACCGAGATCAGCCGTAAGATGGGGATCCGACCCGTTATTGGAATCCGGGCGAAGCTGAGAACCAAGCACTCTGGCCATTTTGGGTCCACCTCCGGCGAGAAGGGCAAATTCGGGTTGACCACGACCCAGATTTTGCGGGTGGTGAAGCAGCTAGGAGAAACAGATATGCTGGACTGCCTCCAGTTGCTGCATTTTCATATCGGATCGCAGATTCCGTCAACCGCCTTGCTAGCAGACGGTGTGGGTGAAGCGGCCCAGATTTACTGTGAACTCACCCGCCTGGGCGCCAACATGAAGGTCATTGATATCGGAGGCGGTCTTGGAATTGACTACGACGGTTCGAAATCCACGGATTCTGATCTGTCCGTCAGTTATACACTTCAAGAGTATGCTTCTGCCGTCGTTCAAGCAGTGGGATATGTCTGTGATCGGAAGGCGGTTGCCCACCCTGTTCTTTGCAGCGAGAGTGGCAGAGCAATTGTTTCTCATCACTCTGTTCTGATATTTGAAGCTGTTTCTTCCGCCAATAACAAAAACTCTCTCCACCACCAGCAAAACCGTCTTCCGAACAGCGTTGATCTTCAATTCTTTGTGGAAAAGCTAAACGAGGACGCCAGGGCGGATTACCAGAACTTATCCGCAGCCGCAATGCGTGGCGACTATGAGACGTGTCTTGTGTATGCTGAGCAGCTTAAACAGAGATGCGTTGACCAGTTCAAAGAAGGGTCTTTGACCATTGAACAGCTTGCTGCCATGGATGGTATATGTGACTTCGTTACTAAGGCCATTGGAGCTTATGATCCTGTCTGCACTTATCATGTCAATCTGTCCGTCTTCACTTCGATTCCAGATTTTTGGGCGTTTGGTCAGCTATTCCCGATCGTCCCGATCCATCGTCTGGATGAACGCCCTTCGGCCCGAGGGATACTCTCAGACTTGACATGTGACAGTGATGGAAAGATTGATAAGTTTGTTGGGGGTGAGTCAAGCTTACCCCTTCATGAACTTGGCAATGGAGGTGGAGGAAGGTACTTTCTGGGGATGTTCTTAGGGGGAGCATATGAGGAGGCACTCGGAGGATACCACAACCTGTTTGGTGGGCCCAGCGTTGTCCGCGTGTCGCAGAGCGATGGACCTCATGGCTTTGCGGTGACAAAGGCAGCTCCTGGCCCGTCTTGTGCAGATGTGCTTCGAGTGATGCGTCATGAGCCGGAGATCATGTTCCAGACACTCAAGCACCGTGCCGAGGAGTTTCAGCCGCCCGGCGAGGATGATAATGGGGAGGCATTTGCGGGCAGCCTTGCGGCCTCTTTCCACAACATGCCTTACCTTGTTCTTGATGCCTCTGCTGGCATTTGTGATCCGGTCTCGACCTGTGGCGGCGAGGATGAGGAATGGTCGTATTGAGTTGCTTGGTTGGGTTAAGTTTCTGTTGTTATTTCATTGATTTGCCATAATATGTTGCTATATTATTATATGTATTTCCCTGTTGTAGTTGATCGTGAATGAAACAAAATGCATGCCTAGAGGCAGGAAGTCGAGTACTCTCCTGCTTTCTTGAGCTGCATATGTGAGAATGTGGGCTCTCATAGCTGAATCTTTCTTATGCAACAAAGTTCAGTTGTATTCTCCATTCTACCATGTTATCCTTGGATTAATAAAGTTCCAGCTTTTATTTTCTGGTGATCTTTACTCATTTTGCCATGCTTTCTTTTGAAACCAATCTTGTATCTTTGTAAGTCACCTAGTATGAGCATGATCATACTAGTCAAAATCTTATTCGAGATGGTATTCGGTACTGCAACTCGAACTGTACCTAAAAATTGTGGTTCTGTCTATGGTTGATCTCCTTTGGAGACTAGGAACTGAACGCCCCAGCATCGGTAGGACCTGATTGGAACCAGTATTCAGTAACGCCCCAGGCGTATTCAGTACCCTGATATTCTGGTTCTAGCCACTGGTGACTAGGGCTGTTAACGAGCCGAACCGAGCCCGAACACCCAAAGCTCGAATTCGGCTCGTTAAGGAATAAGGGGTGTTCGGGTTCGAGCTCGAAGCTCGGCGAGCTTTACAAATGAGGCTCGTGTTCGGCTCGATAGGCGTTCGATGTTCGAACCGAGCGCTCGATAAGCTCGATAAATATGTCCGAATTTAAAATTTTAGATGATGCTCGTTAATAGGCTCGTGCTCGAATGGTTCGACAAGTATTCGGTTCATTAATAATCATATTTAAATTCATAAAACCATACTAATTATATTTAAATTTTGACATATATAAAAATTATATTAAAAATTTTAGGGTGTTTGATAGGCTCGAGTTCGAACCGAGCCGAAAACTACTATGTTCGAGCTCGGCTCGATTAATTTTTCGAACTTAAAACTCAGCTCGAGTTTGAGTTCGAAGCTCGTTAAGCTCGGCTCGTTAGGTTCGAAAACGAGCTCGAGCTCGAATAGTTCGATAAAAGCTCGGTTCGTTAACAGCCCTACTGGTGACTCCGCCTTTGAAGATGACTGCCCCAGAACTGGTGCCCAGGGCAGTTGGGTATGTGTGAGTGTCATATCCTGATCGTTCTTGAGTCGATCTAAAGATCTTGTATCAAAATAGATAAAACTGGATTGTCTTGTTTTACATGGATATGGAATATGGATTATCCTTCCTCTGTGAGAATATGGAACCTGAACTGGAACTTTGTGAAGATTGTGAGATTCTTATGCCTTTGTTATTGATAGACACTGGATCAACGGGCAGACACGCATTGTTGCTTTTGGGCATATTAATGCCGAATTGAATATACTTGAAAAACATTTGGACAAAACAAGGAATATTGTATCTTATCATTTAGGGAGTGAAAATGATAAAAACATTGTTGGGGAATTGCATTTGTTTACGTGTAGAAGAATTTTAAGTTAAAATAGTTAAATTTTAGAATGTCAAAATTCTATGTTAAATCACAACTTAAGTAAGTTCGGAAGAGACTATAGGAGTGTTTGCGATTGCTTGTGCTTTTTAAAAGTGATTTTTTAAAGAGATTATTGAAAAAGTGATTTGTAGTAAAAGTTGGTAGTGTTTGGGAATAGAAGTGATTTTAATTAAAATGTAAAAGTTGGAGTGTTTGATAAAAAAAGTGATTGTGATGGAATATTTTATTAAAAGTACAAAAATATCCTTTTTAACATTTGGCACATAGGGTTAACTTTTGCAGCTAGCCCCCAAATCCGAATTCATCATCGTTTGAAGCTTCTGCTGCTACTCCAGCCTCCAGGTCCCCAAATTCATCATCCTTCCCAAGTACCTTTTTAACATTTCGCACATAGCCTACAGTTCAAAAACACTCTCCCAGTCACAACCAGGCTTCTCACAGCTCTCCTCCGTGAACAGCTCTGCTTCACTTCGTTCGAATGGCGCAGATGAAGATGGAACGAGTGGATGGTGCCGGCAAAATATCTCTGCTTCACTTCGTTTGAATGGCGCATATGAAGATGGACGAGTGTTCTGTCCAGGGGCTATGGGGTAGATGGGCGTAAAATTGGAGTTTGCAGATGGGCGTAGGTGGGGTTATTTTGGGGGGTTTGCAGATTTATTTGCCATTATCACTAGCCATAAAGTTGGAATTAATTACAAGTTTACCTAGAAGCTATTAGAAGCTGGGGTACTCTAGCTTTTAGATTTTGGCTTTAAAGCACTTTTTTTAAGCTAAAGTTGGAATTAGCAAACACTTATTTTGGCTTTTTTTAATCTAGAAACTAGGAATCACTTTTTTTAAGCAAACAAAAACACTCCTTATGAAGCATCAAGGGATTCAAGGCGTTTCATTTAATAGCTTTGGTTGTTTAACCAAAAACAGTTCCATTTAGAACCATTTTGTTGTTTATATACTATCAACAAACAAATTGAGGATCTCTGGATCTGTATATAGTTATATAATTATATTATATACAATGTATCGACCTAGCTTTTAATGCTTTAATACTCAAAATATTGGTACACAAAGTTATAAATTTGTTAATAATATTAATAAGGTAAAGTTCGAATTAATACTCAAAATATTGGTAGACACATGACACATATAAAAAATTCAATTTTGATTATACCAGTTTGGACGAGAACCTAGATTAGTAGAATTGTAGAAACCTTAACGTAATTGGAATGTTAACAACCTGGGGCCAGTCTAGATTGACTAGATCGGTTTCAATTTGAATCGGCTTCTGATCAACTTGACCTAATTGCATGTGGGAGGGGGGGGGGAGGGGTATCGAGACCGAGGGCCAGCACTCCGTCTCATTCCAACTTACATGGCGTATTCCCGATCTAGTTCCTAGATGGTCGCGTGCATTTCTTTTGGATTTTCACATTTCAATGACTAATATATACATAATCAATGTACTTGCTATAAATCTCAGTTTATCATTCAAGATACTTGTCTTCCGATTGGTAATCTAAATACACACCTCAAAATCTATTGCAAATCCCAGCAGAACAAAAGGAAACATAGCATGCGGACTAGATCACAATCTAAGCAATTTCATTGGGTCTAGCTATTTTTATTTTTTCTTTCCCTTTTTCTATTCATTTTCCTTTTCCTTTTGTATTTCTTTTTCTGCTTTCTCTCCTAATCCTCCCTTCATTTTTCAATAAAATTTCCTTTTGGTAAAAAAATTCAATGTACTTGCAATTATGGATTAAACATTCCTTAAAGATTAATATAAAGATCTTAAAGCTGCATTAAAAAATAAGTAAGCACTCAAAGAACACACTTCTATGAAAGCTGAGTACATATTATTTTATAGTGATAGACTGATAGTGAAATCAAGGTTAAATTAGTTCTTCATTACAAGGTATTTTTTATAATACAATATTACTTATGTTGATGTAAAAAACCTCTATCTATTCGAACTTTCACTGCCTTTCGTCGCCACGTCATGCCACGATGATCGTGGTTGACTCTTTCACAAAATGGCATGATGGTGAGATATTTTGGTCTTGCTTTGAATGTCTTACGTTTAACTAATAATGATGGAGACGAGCAAGAATTTTAAGTGAGAACGTTACCGACACCAAGCTCTTGAAACCTATTTTCTTCTTTCGCAAACAAGCTTTACTCTGTTCTTGTTCTTACTCGTGTAAGAGATGGAAAGCAACAGACCTCTCAACATTCTTGTGGCCCTAAAGGGGATTAACTATCTTCTATGGGCCAGAATGGTGAAGAATGCCCTTGGAGGAAAAGGTTTATGGAGCCATGTTTCAACTGGAGCAGCTCAAAAACAGACTGTCCAAGGAGAAGATGGAAAAAAGATGGTGGGAGCTGATGAAGACAAATGAGGCCAGGAAGATCTCATGGTGCTCACAGTCCTCCTCAGCTCTCTTGACCCAGCTATCATGGAGTCCTACTCATACTGCGAGACTGCCAAAGAGCTGTGGGATACTCTCTACAAGGTCTATGGAAATGTCTCCAACCTTACTAGGGTTTTTGAAGTGAAAAGAGCTCTCAATGCTCTCAGTTTGGCAGGTTCAGATCCCTTTGGGCAGAGCTGGATTTGATAAGACCACACACTGTTGATCCTAAAACCTTGAATTCTAGGCGTGAAGAAGACAAGGTGTTTGGGTTATTGCTTACTCTCAACTCATCGTACAATGATCTCATCAAGCACATACTGAGAGCTGACAAGTTACCTTCACTTGATGATGTGTGTGCACAAATCCAGGAGGAGGAAGAGTCTGTGGGTTTGTTTGGAAGAAAAGAAGATCTATGTATGGCCCACCAAGCTGAGGAAGCAGTGGCAAACATAGCGGCTTACAAGCAAGAGGAGAGGAAGGTCTTGATATGTGACCACTGCAAGAAGAATGGTCACATGAAGGACAAGTGCTGGATCCTTCATCCTCACCTTAATCCAAACAAGTTTAAAGAGCCACGCTTTAAGATGGATGCTAGAGCAAACCTCTCAACTGATGGAGCTGAACCAGTGAATCTCAGCTCAATGTGCTCTACCAAACGTGCCATGGCTTCAACATCTGTGACCAATCAGGATGAGACCATCAGGAAATCAGACTTGAATGCTCTCATCAAGGCCTTGAAAGAAAAACCTGGTATCCCTAAAACTCTTGGTTGATTAGACTAACTGAAATGAAGAATTTTGCGGAAATGTGGAATTGTTACAGAAGAATCTTTAATCATTATTATCCTTAAACAAACATATTTGTCGGAAATAAGTGCTTAATTAAGTGCACCTGGGATCGTACTATCGTAGTGTGTCGTTTTCTCGCTGGAGATGAGCCATCCGTTCCGCCACTTCACACCGGATTCCTTCTTTCATCGCCTCCAATTGCTTATGAAACTCAGCCATCATCTCGTTGCCCGTTCCTTCCATAAATTTTTTGCATGATTTCCCACAGATGGCGCCAAATTGTTTTAGCAATTTTATGCTAATTCAAACAATCAATTAAATGAAGGGAAGATAATGGGCTTCGTACAAGAATCAAGATGGAAAGAAAAAAGAATATGATTATTGTTCTAGCTAAAGAATACTTTGAGGATTTATGATGGAAATATATAAGAATTAAAAATACAAAATATAATGGATTTTATAGTAATGAGCTCAATACAATTGTTTTGGAAGAGTAATAATATGAATCGTAATTCAAAGAGAAGTTTTGTGTGTCTCAACACAATAATGTTCCTCCCTTTATATTATGCTTCCAGAGAGTCATTTGCCCAAGTTGTTAGCCAAGCTACTCCACTCACTACAAAAAATTCGCGTTATAGTCACGGACTTAGTCACGGATAAGTGTAAAAAATCCGTGACTAACTCATTTAGTCACGGACATAGTCACGGCCAAAATCCGAGACTTCTCAGGCGTGACTAACTTTAGTCACGGATCTTTGTCCGTGACTAAAGTTAGTCACGGACGTTGTCCGTGACTAAAAATTCAAATTTTCAAATTAGTCACGGAGATAATCCGTGACTAAAATATCAAAAATTCAAAATTTCAAATTCAAATTTTTCAGACTACGATTTCAAATTTTCAAATTAGTCACGGACAGAATCCGTGACTAGTTATTTTTATTTTAAAAAAAATAATTTTTTTTATTTTCGAAAAAAGAATACCGGACTAGGTTAGTCACGGAATCAGTCCGTGACTATTTTATTTTAAATTTTAAAAAAAATTATTTTTTAAATAGTTCTTTTTTAAAAAGAATTTTTACAATTTACTTTTTAAAAATTGTAATACGTTTTTTAATTATTTTGAAAAACAGAAATAAATGCTACATAAATTCACTCAGACACATTAATAGAAAATTTAAAAGTCATGCATAAACAATTTAATAGAAAGGAATTTCACACACATTTAAATCTAAAATCTAAAAATATATTATTACAGTCATTCATAATAATGAACATCACTTGGCTCTTGGGGCTGCTCGGGCTCTTCGGGCCGGGTGCCTCCTTGGGTGCCTCCGCGGCTTGCTCCTCCGCGGCTGGTTCTTCCTCGGCTGGATCCTCCGCGGCTGGATCCTCCGCGGCTGCCTACGGGTGTCTGAAACATGTTGTTCCAAGAATGATCATGAAATGATCCGTAGGAGGGCATGTTAAACCCGGAGTTGGAATGGAAGCTGCCCATTTGCGGAATTTGAGGAGTCATTTCAGGAGGTCTCACATACGGCGGAGGCCGATAGGCGGCATTGAACATATTCATTTGCCGTTCCATCATCTCAAGTCGGACTCTTGTTTCTTCATCCTTCTGGCGTTGCTCCTCTAATTGTCGCTGCAATTCGACAATACGAGGATCCTCACCACGCCGCGAACTAGAAGAAGAAGAGCCGTCGCGGTTGAGCAAAATCCGTTGGCCTTCAGCACCCAAGCAAGGAACCCGGCCTTTGTAAACCCCAGCTGCCTTCAGAATCGCCTCATCATCCTCATCAGAAGCGAGGTCATCCTCTTCCGTCAAGCCAAGCTCGGCACGCTTATTTTCAACGGTTGAGTTATACTTCGTCTTCATGTTCAAGATAAATTCAAGTTAGAAACTTTTTATTTAGAAGTAAAAGAGCACAAGTGTATTTCTTACTTCGATTTCAGCGATGCGAGGGGGAAGGTCGGCTTCCGATTCGTCCCCGCCCTTCGTCCAACAGTGCTTTAACACCTTCAGATACGAGACCCTCTTTTTCTCGGGTCCCGCCTACATGGTCCCAAACGATTTAAAATCCAAAACTAAAATTGTAAACATGAAGGATTGTCTATTTTTATTTTTTGAATTAGAACTTACAAGAGTTTTTTTATGCAGAGGAAGAGGTTTACGGCTCCCATGCCATTGGGTCTCCAAAGACTTTTCACACATCCGGTTTTTCTTACCGGCTGCGCTTCGTTGCGCAAACTTCGGATCCGTGGACCAATGGTTAACAAGATTGGCCCACACATCATCGGCAATCCATGCAGGCTTCTTCATGTCTTTTCGGTAACGTTTAAAAGAACTTACCATCCAAGACGAAACTCTTGCATTATACGCTTTAAGGATGGCGGGACCATCCGCTTCAAGCCATCGGTGTTGGGACTTTATTTAAAAAAATAAAATTAGTTTATTATTTATCAAATTTTAAGTTACTACGTTTGAATAAAGAAAATTCATTTATTTTTACCTTAAACAAGTTCCACCAAAGTTCGCGGACCTCAGCGTCTACTTCAGTGTAGGAAATCCAAGTACCCCTAAAATGCCCTTTGATGATGGCCTTGATCCGATTTAGGACATCTTGATCGCTTTAAAAAATTTGTTATATTTTTTTAATAGGTTTTGATTAAATTATTTGACATAATACAAAATTATTTGATATTAGAAAAAGTTCATAATTACTTACGAAGCAATCTGCTCAGCTGTCACCCAATGAGCGGTATCATTATTGCGCTCCGCTGCTGTCTGGGGGGTGTAGTTCGGGCGAGCGCGAGATGTGGATTGTTCATTACTCATCTAAAATTTATTAATTCATATCTTTAAATGTTAGTGTGATTATTATAATAGAAAACAATGATTTAAAATGTTTTATTAATTAAAAATTGTTATGACATATTAAACTATGTTCAAGTTTAATATGGGGGGTGGTAGTTTTTTTAATTTGACTATTGTAACATTGAAATAATACATTTTGGGAGGTAACATGTTAAACTTTTTGGGAAGTTAAACATGAGGGGACATATTTTATTTTTTTATTATAGGTATTTTGTAGGTCTATTATTTTGGTAAACTTTTATACATTTTTATATTTTTTATAACTTCATTATATGTAAAAACAGTTTTATGAACAGTTTATAAAATCTTTTCGGTGTACATATTTTTGTTTTATATAACAGTTTTTATAAAATTGTTTTTATAAAACTGTTTTTATAAAACTATTTTTATAACACTGTTTTTTAAATGAATTTTCAATAACAGTTTTTTGTAAACAGTTTTAAAAAATCAGTTTTTTAAAAAAAACTGTTTTAATAATGTTTTTTAAAAACATTAAAAAATGTAAACTGTTTTTTTCAATATCAGTTTTTTTGTAAACAGTTTTAAAAAAAAAACTGTTTTAATAATGTTTTTTGAAAAAACAGTTTTAAAAACTGTTTTAATAATGTTTTTTGTAAAACTGTTTTAAAAAAAGCAGTTTTTTTAAACAGTTTTAAAAAATCAGTTTTATAAAATCAGTTTTATAAATAACATTTTTAATAAACAGATTTTCATAAAAAAGTTTATAAACAGTTTCATAAATCAGTTTTATAAAACTGTTTTATAACAAATTATTTTATGAAGATCTGTTTTATAAAAATAGCCATTTTGTAAATATCATTTTTAATAAACAGTTTTTCACCAAAAAGATTATAAACAGTTTTACAAAACAGTTTATAAAAACAGTTTTGTAAAAATCAGTTTTGTAAAACTGTTTTATAAAAAACAGTTTTATAAAGATTAGTTTTATAAAGATAGCCATATTTAGTCAGTTATTTTTTTGTAAAACAGTTTGATGAAACATTTTCCGAATAGTAAATTTTTTAGACAATCAGTTTCAGTTTAAAACAATTATTTTTCTATAAATTTTTTAGACAATCACTTTTTTAAAACAGTTTTACCATAAATTTTCCGAAAATATTTTAATTCATTTTCGGCAAATAGATTATTTAAACATGTTAAACTAAAATAAACTTTTAGTTTAACATGAGGGAGCAAATTTTTTAAACCTATATTCAAACTTGTTGGTCCCGTTTAATATGGTAACCAGTCTAGAGGGGGGGGGGGGTGAATAGACTGGATTGGTTTTTCAAAATTTCTCTAAGTCCAAAATGACTTATCAGAGAAGGTCTGATTCTGATGACAGAGAAAGGCTGGTTCTGATATCAGAACCGGCCTTGGCAGCGGATTCTGATCTGTCCGGGTAGCCTCAGAAACACTAAGGCAAATGCCTTTCTGATAACTCTGAAAACAAGATCTGCTGAACACAGATTCCAAGTTTTAGAGTTAATCAGTTAATATCCTAAGTGCAGAGAAATAAATAGCAGTGAGGTAAATGACACCGGATATTTTTATAGTGGTTCAAGGAACAACTCGTTCCTCTAGTCCACTGTTCCACTAGCTTTGAAGTAGATCGGTTACAAAGCTGAGTCCTAGTACTTAAGAAGCACTCCTCGTCTTCTTCAAGTCTAGATGCCACCCAGGATGCAATTCCACGTCCTGATGGCTGGTCCTTTCACTCAGCTTCCCGGAAGTATCACCACTTCACTACTGCAGTTACTTGGACGCCCTTCTTTTCAGAAGATGTTCTGAAAACAGAGTTTTCTCCAACTTGCTTCGTTACAAGAGATATGTAGTTGAAGTTCTTGAAGTGTTGAAGAACAGGATGAACTTTGCTCTTGTTGGGGATGAGAGATTGTGAGATTGAATCTTCCCAACGTAAGCTTTTTCTTGTTTTTGTGTCGTGGAGTTTGAATCTCAAGAGAGCTTGTAAATTTGATGAGCAAAAGTTGTAGCAAAGCTATTTCCCTGTTCTTCGGTGAGTAGCTTATATACTGGGGTTGTCTGCCCGTTGGAGGAGGAGACAACTGCATTAAATGCGCGTACAGTTGACTTGACCGCCGTTTTGGAAGGTTTATATTTTTTATAATATATCTTCCCGGATTCCTTGGTCAATCATTTGCAATCAATCCTTCAGCGTATCAGGCTCATTTAATGTGCATTAAATGCTTTCCTTTCATGCACAGTCTTGTAGCCGTTGGATGTTTTTACCCGTTGAATTCAGAGCTGTTGGATGTTGCTTGAGATTTTTCTAAGTGTTCGTCGGGCTCTGATCAGGCTCTTCTGATATGTTGGATTCTGATGGCTTTCTGATGAGTTGAGTTCTGATGGAGTTCTGTTCTCTGACTGAACTCTGACTCTGATAGGTCCGCTGATGAGTACTTCTGATCTGTAGTTCTCATCGGCTATCAGATGTCCAGGCTTATCAGCAACTCTCATGATGCAACTCTGATCGACTACTGGTAAGAGAACTCTGATGGAGCAGTTCTCATAGAGCAAGTCTGGTCGAGCAGTTCTGATGCACTTCTGTTCTGATCCAAAGTAGAGCAACTCTGATCGTTGACTACACTAATACTTACAATTAAAGATTCTAATACATAAAATCTAATTTGGGGGTACTCTAACTTTCTAATCCTATAGCATCATCAAAATCTAAATACATTTATTCCTTACAATTTCCCCCTTTTTGATGATGCCAAAACCCTTAAACTATCTCCAGAGAAGTGCCTTTCACCATAAAGAAGATAAGTTAAAAATAAATTTTCATTTAAAATCTTGGTGGGCACTTAGCATAGGAAAATAGTAAGAGTAAGATACAATTAAACAAATAATCAAAATAAGAAATAGCAAAAGGTATCAGAGCATACATGGTCATAGTGCAATATAGAAATAATTTGAAATTGCCATGCAAATTGGAGGCAAGCTGGTTATCTTATTAATGAAAGATATTTAAAGCAACAAGAGGGTAGAGTTTAGAAGTCTTCCTCTTCTAGATCAGCTTCCTTTGCTTCAATTTCCTTCAGATCAGCATTGACCCTAGCTCTGATTGAAGCAAGATTCCTGGGATTCTGATATTCTGACCAGGCAGGTTCAAGTTGGCAATCTAGATAGTTTCTGATGGCTTCAGATAGGTCCTTGCCAGGGATCACTTTCAAACGCCACCAGTCTTCTGCTTCTTGCATAGACCCACCATGGTTGATTATTATTAGCCCATCTTTATCCTGAATGAGATTCTCTTGTTGAGTAGGGGTCATATGCTTCTTCATCTCTCTGAATTGAGCAGCATCAGGTTTAGCCAAATCACTATTGAGCCATTGAGCCAAAGTGAAGCTGGAGGTTGACTTCTTCCCTTTCTTGGACCGAGGAGGAGGGGGTCTTTGAATGCCAGCAGCTAGCCTCTTTTGCCTTGCTCTTTCAAAGTACCTAGCAGGGTTAATGGCTCTGGAGCTTGGGCCTTCTGCTTCTCTGGAAGGTGGGACAGGTTCTCTGCTATCTTCCCCCTTTTTGGCATCAACAAGATCACCAAGCAGGAGTCCAATTTTCGAGAATTCTGTAGCATTGCTCTCTTTTATAGCTTCAAGGGTACCAGGTAGAGTCTGGGTTACAGAGGCCAGCCCTTCTATCAGCTCCTTTTGCTTGCCCACTGCTGATTGAATATCCTTGGTAGTAGCTTCAAGGAGAGTCAACTTGTGATCTCTGTCCTTTCCACTGTTTATCAGTTTGATGTCAAATTCTTTCAAGGTCTTGCAGATGTCCTCTACATCTGTGAGTTGCTCAGTATGCTTATCAGAGGACCATTGAAGATCATCCACAGCATCAGACAGCTCCTTAATGGCCTTGTCTTGAGCAGAGAGGGTCAGAGATTGAGAGTAGAGGACAGTGTGTACACTGGCTACTTCAGATGCAATGTTGTCTACCTTTTCATTGGATGTCTTTATGTAGCTAAAGAATGTAGTCGACAATTGTGAGAGGGCGTTGGAGATTTTCTCAAGTCCTGACTCAATGTTGTACTGTACCAAATCAAGATGAGCATCATGCTTCTGATTTAGTACAAGTAACTTGTTCAGGCCAGCCACCATCTGATCTCCAAAGTCCTCTGCTGATTCCACAAATTCCTGGAAGGGAATGAGTACAGCTTTGGGTGGTTCTGGCTGAGGTACTTGATTGATTTGAGGTTGAGGTTGAGTTTGAGGTTGGTCAGGAGATAGAGGAGGAGTAGGAGTCTTTCTCTTTGCAGATTGAAGATCACCAGCCATTGAAGCTGTGAGAAACCCATCATTATCTTCAGTTGAGGAAAGAATCCTTACAACTGGCTCTCTCTTTTGAGTTGAGGCAGCAGAGTGCTGAGGGGAGGGACAGTTAGATGTAGGCTTCTGCTGAGGAGAGGGAGATTTGGGTTTCTGATGGTTGGGGCTCTGATGGGGTGAAGTCTGAGGGATAGGGGTTCTCTGATGATGTGATGGAGGAGGAGGTGAGGGTGATCGGCTTCTGATGGGGGTTATCTGATGGCAGGGTGAGGATTGTTTTGGTGTGGAGGATTTCTTGGGTGTTGGAGATGGGATTTGCTGAGGTTGAGGAGGAGATGGGGGTGGAGTTGTGGTTGGTGTGACTGGTTTAGGTGAGGGGGATTTGGGAGGTGATGGGATTGGGACAGGAGAGTTAGGAATTACCTCAAGAGCAGTTTCTTCAAACTGAGAGTCTCTCCATTCTCTGATAAGGTTCATCATTGCCAGAGATAGGTCATTGGCAGTTGATGGTTCTCCCTCTGTACCTGGAAAGGGTTTCATCTTGATCAGAGACTCCCTCCTTTTCTTTTCCATCAGCCAGGCATCAAAGGCATCCCTCTCATGATCTTCTAGAGCCTTGACAGGTCTCTCTGGTGAGGTTGTAGATACCTTCTCCTTGCCTTTGTAGATTTCCTTCTTCTTGTCAAGGATAGAGTGTAGATATTGGAGGTCAAAGCACAAGGAGATATCATCAGTGTCTGCCCATTTGAGGACTTCAGCTTCCTCAGATTCAAAGGTGGCAGCCTGAGCAAGAATCTGTTGCAGTGGTCCCATTCTCCACTTTCTCCATGTTAGCACCCTTTGAAATTGTCTCTCAAGAGCAGAGATGGGATCTACTTCAGGAATCCCAGTTGAGGAAGTTGGGTGCTCTTGTGGAGAGATGGTGACTTGCAGTGCTGATTCAGAGATGGGCTGGATCTCTGATTCAGGTTCCCCCTGAGCATCAGAGATCACCAGTGCAGTAGCCAGCTCTGGTGCTGGTTCCCCCTGAGGTTCTGATTCCTTGGGGGGAGAGTTGGTCTGCTTCTTCTTCTTCTTCTGGACTTTGATATGAGATTGGGAGCTATCAGAGTCACTCTGAATCACAGCTTTTCTTCTCCTCTTCTGTCTCAACACTTTGACAGGGGCAATAGCGGGTGCATCCTCCTCTGATGCTTCCACCTCTGATGCAACCTCCTCAGTGGTGGTTTCAAGCTTCTTCTGAGGTTTCTTCTTCTTGCCCTTGGGTTGTTCATCATCAACCTTAATTGTGGTAGCTGGTTTCTCCCTCAGTTGTTCTTGTTTCTTGGCTTTCTTTAATTCTGCAGCAATGGCTACATTGAATTTGGGAGAGGCTGTGAGGAAGATGGTCTTTGTGTGATTGACATCAGTAGCTTCTCGGAGCGATATGTTGATATTGGAAATCAGTCTTGAAATGAGAAGTCCATGACCCATCTTGGTTGAGAATTGGCCAGTCTTTTTGTCTTTCTTAGCCACAGACTCAGAGAGGGACTGGAATAGTACCCTTCCCCAGTTGATGTTCATGCCCCGATGAACAGCATAGATGGCCTTAGCATTTGTGTTGTTCATCTGATCAGTTGAGCCGGTTTTGCACCACAGGCACCGGTGCATTATGCTCATCAGACGTTCATAGTCCTTCTTCAGCTGGTTTTTCTTCATGTAGAGCTTATCTACTCCGGTTGCATCCTCCCGGCAGTAGGTTTCAGCAAAAGTTTGGACAGGGATATTCACATCGTCAAGCTCAATGAGGCTGGTAGTATCCTCTTCTTGAGGATCGAGTTTGATGTCGAAGAACTCATTGAGAGCATCAGCATCTATTTTCAGGTCCTTGCCCTGAACCTGCGAGTGGATGGCCTCAGTGGTAATGATGGCATTCAAGTAGAACTCAGCAACGTCCTTCGTGCTGTATTGTTCATAAGGATGAGCAACAATCTTGCTCAGCTGGGAATCATGCATTCCTTGGATGATTTTCTTCATCCGCTTCTGATTTTCTGCCAATAGAGGCAGTGAGGACATGTCAACGCGCATGCCAGTGACGATGTTGTTCACAAGAGTCTTGATTTCCTCCTTGGAGAGATCGTTGATGTTGATGAACTTCATTTTTGTTTAGTGAAGAGTTTGAGAGGTCTGAGATTTGAGAGTTTAGAGAGATAAAGCTTGAAGATGAGGAATAAAATTGCAGTAGCGATTTAGGTTTTCAGAACGAGTATATATGAATTTGGGTTAGTGGACGTTTGATATAATTTACGGTTTCGAGGTTGCATTAAATGGATTGTGGGCGGAAAGCCGTTTTCCAAATATGGTACTAACTACCGGGGGTAAAATAGTAACTTCCGGTTTATTGAATAGCCTCGTCCGAAATTTAGAAAATTTTTCTAAGTCCACAGCCACTCTGATAAGTATTAGCCCTTGTATCAGAGAAGAGATATTCTGATATAAGGACCTCTGATGATCACCAAGTCTGATCCTTCCTGCAACTCTGACTTTTGCAAGTCTGAACCTTGCAATTCTGATTCAAGCTTCTGATGGATAAGAGCTTAGGTATCAGAGATGGGATGTTCTGATGAATCCACATCTGATACTTCTGCAACTCTGATTCATGTACCTCTGGGAAGATCATCCATCATTCCCAACTCTTCCCTTAGCTTGTTAAATCTTGCCTCTGAGAGGGGTTTGGTTAAGATATCTGCAAGCTGGTCTTCAGTTGGAACATGCTCAATTGAGATGTGCTTCTTCTCCACATGATCTCTGATGAAGTGATGTCTGATCTCGATATGCTTTGTCCTTGAATGCAGCACAGGATTCTGAGTGATGGCAATAGCACTTGTGTTATCACACAGCAACTTGATCTCCTTTGCTTGCACTCCATAATCCTTGAGTTGTTGCTTCATCCAGAGTAATTGAGCACAGCAGCTTCCAGCAGCAATATACTCAGCTTCAGCAGTGCTAGTTGAGATTGAATTCTGCTTCTTGCTAAACCAGGAGACAAGTCTCCCACCTAGCAATTGGCAATGACCGGAAGTGCTTTTCCTGTCCAATCTACAACCTGCAAAGTCTGAATCAGAATAGCCAATTAGTTCAAAATTACCTCCCTTGGGATACCATAGTCCTGCGTTTGGATTTCCTTTGATATATCTGATAATCTTCTTAGCAGCAACTAGATGGCTCTCCTTAGGCTTTGATTGATATCTGGCACAGATTCCTACTGCAAAAGCTATGTCTGGTCTGCTTGCAGTCAGATAGAGGAGAGATCCAATGATTCCTCTATAAGTTGTTGCATCAACATCTTTGCCTTCATCATCTGGTCCAATGCCTTGAGAGGCATTCATTGGAATTTTGACTGAAGATTTTCCATCTATTCCAAACTTCTTGATGAGATCTCTGGTGTACTTTCCTTGATTGATAAAGATGCCTTCTGGTATTTGTTTGACTTGTAATCCAAGAAAGTAACTGAGTTCTCCCATCATGCTCATTTCAAACTTCTTCTGCATAACTTGAGAAAATTTCTTGCATAATTCTGGATTAGTGCTTCCAAATATAATGTCATCAACATAAATTTGCACTAACAGAATATGATTAGCAACAGAAATTTGAAATAGAGTTTTGTCCACCTTTCCTTTAGTAAACCCATGGTTCACTAAGAATAGGGACAATGTGTCATACCAAGCTCTGGGAGCTTGCTTAAGACCATAAAGGGCCTTTCTGAGCTTGTAGACACAAGAGGATTGAGTAGGAATGACAAAACCTGGAGGTTGTTCAACATAAACTTCCTCTTCAAGTTCTCCATTCAGAAATGCACTCTTGACATCCATTTGGTATACTTTGATGTCCTTGTAGGCAGCATAGGCTAGGAATATCCTGATTGCTTCCAGTCTTGCTACAAGTGCAAAGGTTTCATCAAAATCTATGCCTTCTTCTTGACAGTATCCCTTTGCTACAAGCCTTGCTTTATTCCTTACAATGTTGCCTTCTTCATCTGCTTTGTTTTTGAATACCCACTTGGTTCCAATGACATTCTGATGCTTTGGTCTGGGAACAAGTTTCCATACTTCATTCCTTTCAAACTGTGTCAGCTCTTCTTGCATTGCATTGATCCAATCTGAATCTTCTAGAGCTTCTTCTACACACATTGGTTCCATTTGAGATATGCAGCAGGTGAACATGGCTTCTCTTCTAGATGCAGATCTGGTTCTAACACCACTGGTGACTTGACCTATCACTTGATTAGGAGGATGATCTCTTAACCAAGTTAGATCAGGTTCTGTCAGTTGCTGTTTAGGCAACTCTGATGGTTCATCTTCTGATATATCATCTTCATCTTCATCTTTGTCTATCAGAACTGGATTGGCAGGAGGAGTTGTGAATATAGGATTGTTGATGGCCTCTTCTGATAGTTCTGAACCCTTATCTTCAAGATTGATTTTCTGCAAGGCCTCTGATAGTTTTTCTGCAGAGGTGCTGTCATCAAACTTGACATGAATGGATTCTTCAACTTGTAGAGATCTTCTGTTGAGTATTCTATAGGCTTTGCTTGAACTTGAGTAGCCTAGGAACACACCTTCATCAGCCTTTTCTTGAAATACCTTCAGATTATCCTTTCCATTGTTTAGAATGTAGCACTTGCATCCAAACACATGGAAGTAGCTGATGTTTGGTTTTCTTCCTTTCCACAGCTCGTAGGGGGTCTTCTGATGATTCTTGTGGATCATGCTTCTATTCTGAGTGTAGCATGCAGTGTTGATAGCTTCAGCCCAGTATCTGATGGGCAGTCCTGATTCTGCAATCATAGTTCTTGCAGCTTCCTTCAGAGTTCTGTTCCTTCTTTCTGCAACACCATTTTGTTGGGGTGTTCTGGCAGCAGAAAGTTGATGGAATGTACCATTCTGATCACAGAAGTCTTTGATCACTTTGTTGACAAATTCAGTTCCTCTGTCAGATCTGATTGTTCTGACCTTCATATTTTTCTCAGTTTGGAGTTGCTTTAGCAGAGATGGCAACTTCTGAAGAGTTTCATTCTTCTTGGTTAGGAACACAGTCCAAGTGTATCTTGAGTAGTCATCAACCATAACAAGAGTATATCTTTTTCCACCAACACTGGGAGTTTCAACTGGTCCAAATAAATCCATGTGGATCAGATTTAGAGGACAAGTAGAAAGATCTCCAGCTATGGGTTTGAATGAGGTCTTTACTTGTTTGCCTTTCTGACAAGCACTGCAGAGGGTCTCCTTCTTGTAGACAATGTCAGGCAGACCATCTACAATGTGTTCTCTTGCCAGTTTGTTGATGGTTTTGAAATTCAGATGGCTAAGCTTCTTGTGCCAGTCCCAGCTTAGCTTTGAATTGTCTTTTGCTATCAGACAGGTTCCATCTTTTGCTGTTTGCCAGTCAACAACATAGATATTCTTCCTTCTCTTGGCTGTGAGAACCACTTCTTTGGTTGTCTCATGCTTGACATAGCATAAGGTCTTGGTGAATTCAACTGTGTAGCCTTTGTCACAGAATTGGCTAGCACTCAGCAAGTTGAACTTTAGACCTTTGACATATGAGACATCTTCAATGGTTATCTGGTTCTTGATCAGCTTCCCTCTTCCTTTTGTTTGCCCTTCCTTGTCATTTCCACCGAAAGTGACTCTGGGTCCATTGATTTTCTGGAACTCTGATAGGCAACTCTTGTCACCTGTCATGTGCCTGGAGCATCCACTGTCAATATACCATTCTTGTTCTGAAATGGCTCCAGCACACAGTTCCTGCAAGATTAAAAGGAAGATTTAGGTACCCAAGCAATGTTGGGTCCTGGGGGGTAATGCAGTCTTGGTAGTTGGTACCATTTTGGTCTCATTAACTGAAACCTTGGTGGATGGTACCCATTGTCCACCTGGTAGTTGTAGTAAACAGATGTATGATTCACTTTGGGCAGATGCTTGTGAGGGTCATGCTTTCTGTTTGCATACTTCTGCATAGCCTTCTTTGTTGGAAAGAAGTCCCATATACTATCAAGATCAGAGGAGCGCTTAACTTTAGACTTCTGAGGTTGACCAGACAACCTCTTCTGCCTATAGTTAATCTTCTCTTGATATCTGCCTTTCTGATAGCAGTTTCTGATACCATTGTCATGAGATCTTCTGATAGGGTTAGGCCTTTGATTATTATTGTTCTGAAAACTTTTCTTTTTGTTAGAGTTTCTGCCAGATTCATTAGTTTTCAAACTTTGTTTTGGTTTGGCCTTTAGAGTTTGTTTCTCTGGTATGACCTTCTCATGAACAACTTTAGTACCAGAAGTACTAGCATGGCACTTGGGGCTCAGAGTCTGTGGTACTATGACCTTTTTAGCTTTAGCAACTTGGGTGCTAGGCCTTACAGAAGGCTCACCAGACTCTGGTTCAACATATCCAAGACCAGAGGTGAAATTATGAGAGTCACCAATATTCTTCATGGAAGATTGCATCTTCAGAAGGCTATTATATCTACTCTCAAGTTCCTCAATGCCTCTTATTCTTTTCAGAAGAGACTCATTTTCAGCTTTCAGTCTATCTCTTTCCTCAGTTAAGAGATTAAGTTTACACTCAGTCTCTTTCCTTAGATCAGAGATATCAACTTTCAGCCTACTGTTCTCTTCTTTAACAAAAGAATAAGTGGCTTGGATAGTTTGGAACTCTTCCCAAAATGATGACATTGGATCATCATTTAAGGCTGTGCCTACCGAAGAAGAAATAGAGCCAGAAGTAGAGCATACCTCATCATCTGATTGTGCCATGAGGCAGAGGTCTTCAGTTTCTGCATCTAAGCAGCAGAATGCTTCATCAGAGTCGGAGTCTGAGCTGGACTCTGATTCAGAGAGTGGATCTCTCTCAGCTTGTTCTGAGACGAATGCTCTTCTTCTTCTGTGTTGATCTTCTGGTTTCTTTTCTTCTTCATGTCCTTGCTTCTTGGACACTCTTGGATAGGGGCAGTTTGCTTTGAAATGCCCAGGTTGTCTGCAGTTGTAGCAGAGATACTCTCCATTGCTTTCAGAAGGTTTTGTCTTCTGATGAGGTCTTCTGATGGAAGATGGACTCCTTCCATCTTTCTTCATAAACTTCTTAAACTTCCTGGCAAAAGCTGCCATATACTCATCAGATAAAAGAGTAGAAGGGTCAAAGTCACTTACCTTTGAGGTGCTGGCAGTGAGAGCAGTGGTGGTCCTTTCATCAGGAGCTTCCTCCTTCTCTTCATGCATCTCAAACTCATAAGCTTTGAGATCAGAAATGAGTTTCTCAGTGGCATAGGTCTTGATGTTCTTGCTTTCTTGGACAGCAATCACCTTCATCTTCCAAGCTGAAGGCAGTCCCCTCAGAATCTTCATGTTGACTTCTTTGATAGTGAGCTCCTTTCCAAGCTCAGAAATCTCACTAATGAGAATCAGCAGTCTCTCATGCATCTTAGCAATGCATTCTTCTGGCAGAAGTTTGAAGTCATCAAACTTCTTCATAGCAATGGTCAACTTGTTATCTCTTTCTTGTTCATCTCCTGCTCCAATCTCATCAAGCTTGTCCCAGATCTCTTTGGCAGTTTTGCACTTCTTGATTCTGTTGAAGTATCTTTCATCAATAGCCTTGTAAAGGATGTCCTTGGCTATATTATCTAGGTTGTACTGCCTCTTCTCTTCCTTGGTCCATTCTGACCGGGCTTTCTCAATCATCTGGGGCTGAGAGCTATCAATGGAATGAGCAGGATTGATCTTCATGAACTGGATAAAGGGTCCATTCTCCAAGACTTCCCACATTTCATCATGAAGAGCACACAGATGTGCCTTCATTCTGATCTTCCAATCATCATATTTCTGATCTGTGAACATTAGATGCTTTGCAAGAGAGTTATCCATAATAACAACTAAATAGAGGCAAGAACAAGTGGATCTTTGTTCAGAGAGTAACCTAAAAGATTACAAGAACAAGCAGTCTCTGATACCACTTGTTGGTCCCGTTTAATATGGTAACCAGTCTAGAGGGGGGGGGGGGGGGTGAATAGACTGGATTGGTTTTTCAAAATTTCTCTAAGTCCAAAATGACTTATCAGAGAAGGTCTGATTCTGATGACAGAGAAAGGCTGGTTCTGATATCAGAACCGGCCTTGGCAGCGGATTCTGATCTGTCCGGGTAGCCTCAGAAACACTAAGGCAAATGCCTTTCTGATAACTCTGAAAACAAGATCTGCTGAACACAGATTCCAAGTTTTAGAGTTAATCAGTTAATATCCTAAGTGCAGAGAAATAAATAGCAGTGAGGTAAATGACACCGGATATTTTTATAGTGGTTCAAGGAACAACTCGTTCCTCTAGTCCACTGTTCCACTAGCTTTGAAGTAGATCGGTTACAAAGCTGAGTCCTAGTACTTAAGAAGCACTCCTCGTCTTCTTCAAGTCTAGATGCCACCCAGGATGCAATTCCACGTCCTGATGGCTGGTCCTTTCACTCAGCTTCCCGGAAGTATCACCACTTCACTACTGCAGTTACTTGGACGCCCTTCTTTTCAGAAGATGTTCTGAAAACAGAGTTTTCTCCAACTTGCTTCGTTACAAGAGATATGTAGTTGAAGTTCTTGAAGTGTTGAAGAACAGGATGAACTTTGCTCTTGTTGGGGATGAGAGATTGTGAGATTGAATCTTCCCAACGTAAGCTTTTTCTTGTTTTTGTGTCGTGGAGTTTGAATCTCAAGAGAGCTTGTAAATTTGATGAGCAAAAGTTGTAGCAAAGCTATTTCCCTGTTCTTCGGTGAGTAGCTTATATACTGGGGTTGTCTGCCCGTTGGAGGAGGAGACAACTGCATTAAATGCGCGTACAGTTGACTTGACCGCCGTTTTGGAAGGTTTATATTTTTATAATATATCTTCCCGGATTCCTTGGTCAATCATTTGCAATCAATCCTTCAGCGTATCAGGCTTATTTAATGTGCATTAAATGCTTTCCTTTCATGCACAGTCTTGTAGCCGTTGGATGTTTTTACCCGTTGAATTCAGAGCTGTTGGATGTTGCTTGAGATTTTTCTAAGTGTTCGTCGGGCTCTGATCAGGCTCTTCTGATATGTTGGATTCTGATGGCTTTCTGATGAGTTGAGTTCTGATGGAGTTCTGTTCTCTGACTGAACTCTGACTCTGATAGGTCCGCTGATGAGTACTTCTGATCTGTAGTTCTCATCGGCTATCAGATGTCCAGGCTTATCAGCAACTCTCATGATGCAACTCTGATCGACTACTGGTAAGAGAACTCTGATGGAGCAGTTCTCATAGAGCAAGTCTGGTCGAGCAGTTCTGATGCACTTCTGTTCTGATCCAAAGTAGAGCAACTCTGATCGTTGACTACACTAATACTTACAATTAAAGATTCTAATACATAAAATCTAATTTGGGGGTACTCTAACTTTCTAATCCTATAGCATCATCAAAATCTAAATACATTTATTCCTTACAAATAGCATCATATAATATAATCAAGAATATTAAACTAAAAACGAATGATAATATGAGTTACATCACAAAATAACCTCTGTTATTGAAACAATAAAAAAATTCAAATCATTTTCATGGCCCCGATATTAAAACAAAAACAATTCGCTATTTACATAAAGTAATCAAGGAATTAGACTCTTTTTCGTTGTTTACATTGAAATCAATATTTTATTTCTTATGCACTGTATTGGACAAGTTACAATTCGACTGATCTACAATTACATTTTTGTCAACGTAAGTTACATTTCATTACACGCGAGTTACACCGCAATATTACTGGGACAAAAAAATTAAAAAAAATTAAAAGCTACTATTCACACGTGTTACTGTTCACGCGCGACTTTTTAATTAAAAGTTGTGCTATGTCATTGAAATAATGAAACATGATCCTTAATTCAGATGATGATGATGATTCTGGAACGGAATATTTTAAATTCGAAATATTTAATCTAGATGATGAATATCCTATACTAATTAATAATTTATCATAAGTACTTAAAAATGTTAGAGGTTTATAAACAAAAATTAAAAGTGTCGATTATAATTTATAAATGACTGGACTTCATTAATACTAATCCTTATATATATAAAGTGCCTAAGAGAGTTAAGTTCGGCAATTATACGTTACTACAGTGCCCGCAGATGACCTCCCCGTCTGTTGCTTCCATTTGATGGCGTGGCCTGCTTCCCTCCTCTCCTTTTTTCCCCCCTCGGTATACATCTATCTATTTCCTCCTCCGATTCATAACATATCTCCTCCCCAATTCATAAGCTAGGGTTCTCACAGCCCATTGTCGGTCTGCAGAAGTCTTACGCCGAAGGAGCCGCGCCCTGTGTCCATCTGCAGAAATCTTTCGCCTGAAGACGCTGCTCGGCCTGATCGTTTGCTTTCTCCGTGGCCCTGCTCTTCTTTAGTAGTTTTGGTAATCTGACCTTCTAGACTTCCAGAAATCCAAAGCTGCAGGTATTAGTAGTATTTTTTTTGTTAGTCTTATGCATAATAGCTTCTGACCTTGATGATTTCTTCACTCCCTTCTGCATCTGGCCATGAATTAGGAGCATGGGATTTTGGAATTTTGCTATCGGGAGTTCTACAGACTACAGAGCATTCTTTACGCCATGGCTAAGAATAAGTTGACTCATTTATAATTATATGCACTTTTTATTAATTAATAACTTGATAATATTGTACTGATTGTTAATTTCTTATAATTTTGTTGTTAATTGTCATTTGCGTTTTGCACTAATGTTTTATAACTGTAATTGAATTTGTCATTTAGTTGTTTTGTCTCTAATTTTTTATAATTGCATATTTCAATTCAATGATTGTTAATTTTAGTTTATGGTTGATGGCTTGTTCTAGGAGCAGGTCGTATGTTGACTGAGGAGAAGTAACAAATGGCCAACTTGGAGGAACAACATAAACTTCTATTGCAGGTACTTCAGTTTTGATTTACTTTATGCTCATTAATGAGATAATTAATAACACCGGTTTAGGTACATCTATTTTGTAGTTGTAAACACCAATGAACACCAGTGAACACAATCGTTTGGTAAGGGATAACCATGTTTTTTTGGACAAATCAGATTTCTTTCCCGATTCATTTGCCATTTCACTATCCAGAAATTCGCAGAGCTAGGGATGCGATGAGTCTCCCACTAAGTCTCTCAGCTCCCATGGAGTATCAAGTAGTTCCAATATCCATTGATGGCCTCTTTCCCTGATGACTTCGGCTAGAATTTCTTCTTCTCTTTTAATTTGTTTTCTCTTATTTTGTTTGTTTCCACAGTAAGAACGAAAAACCAACTACGGTGGTTGTCATGGGTGTTTATTATTCTTGTTTGGATAAGGTATCATGAAATTTCTGAATTTGCTTGGATGGGCTGCCTAATCGAAGGTGGCGCTACTAGATAAAGTTTAATGTCATGTTCTTCTTAATATGGGTAGCAGTTTTACTCTCGGCATATTTACCATCTAGCTTAATGGTCAGATTCCCATTGCAGTACTTAATTATTCTGATTCCTTATTAATTATTGGTAGGTGTTGTATTATTGCTCCGAGAAGTCCGAGATGGGTGGCCGGTGGCGAACCAATGAATGTTTGGGATGTTTTCCTTTACAGTCAAACTTTGGAGGGCCTATCTATATGTAGGTATGTTATAAAGTTTCTTTCTTCTTTCCAAGGTTGCCAAAGTATTGTAATTAATTTCATTTGCCTTCTACAAATTAGGTTATGCACACACTTTACGTAATTTAGCCATAAAATTTACCAATCTGTAGTTCTGTACAAATACTGTGTTTTTTACTTGTATATGTTTTGAAGAGTATCTCCTCATTGAAAGAGTGTTAGTTCTTTTTTCTTTGTCCGCATTCGACTTCCCTTTTCTGAATGTGATTTATTAACCTTTAGGTGTAAATTGCCGAGACTCAATGGTAACTCTATCCTAACCCCTTTTCATTCAGATTCTTGAAGCACCAATGAAAGAAGAACTTCCTCTCCTGCTTGAAATGTTTGGGTAAGTCTACTGATTCACTTTTCAATTTATTATTTGACGGAAATTTGCTTTGGTTGTTCGAAATATACACACATGCATTTGACATTTAAACTCTGGAGAAAGTAGAAACCTATTAAATAGAATGTGGCTAGCTGTTGGCAATGTTCTAAAAGGCGCAAGGTGTGCCGAAGCGTCGTGACCGAGCCTTAAGCCTTTGAAGACTAGGCGGGTCTAGGCGGGGCATAGGCGTGAAAAGGCGTTTTGATTATTTATCTTTTATTTTATTTTTTCTAGAATTATTTTCAAATATTATATTTAGGATGTTTTCTTTTGGACTGGAATTTGCTAGTCAGGTCTGGTCTAAACTGGTCTGGTCTGGACTATATGTATTTTATAACTATGGAAGTCTGATTTGGTCTGATCTTATCTGGTCTGGTCTAGGACTAAAAACAAACCAAAAGAAAACATCCTTAATACTCCATATTAAATAATGTTAATCTAGAACATCGTACTTTTCTAATCGCCAACCAAAAAGAATTGTGGAGTCCTAAATCTAATAGATAGGTTGATATATATGTGTGATTGAATTACCCAAAAACTAGAATTGGAAAAGATAGTTGAATGATAAAATATTAATATGGATAAAAAGAAATCATTTGTAATATGTGACCAAAATCGGGACAGTGAATAAAAATGTGACTTAATAATTTATAAAGATTATTACATTATTAATTACATTGCAGTGAATATCTATATATATGGTCACTCTGATTTAGTTGTATTTTATGTTCATAAATTTTTATTATAGTAGTATCTCAAGAAAAACCCTAATGAATTATCAATTGACGATGTTGTTGATAGAGATAAGAATAAAATAGTCATAATTACAACAATAATAGTAATAAGCATTAATATTAATAACTAATTAATAATAATAGTGGGGAGTTGTACTTTAGCAAATTAAGTATACAGTTATGCACGTATATAATACGAAGTACGAAGTATAAAGAAAGAGAATAAAGCTCAAAGATAGCCTAATAGGAATCCCACACCGGATCAAGCTAAGAGAGTCAGAGTTAGTGGTTAGTTGGAGGCGTGTCTTCGCTTTTCAGGATCCCACACCGGACGAACACAAATATTTCGCTTCACCAAACTCTATAAATTATCCCCTTGTCTTTGAATTCTTCAATCGACGCCTTCATCATACTTCATAAGGGTGAAAGTCGCTTTAAAATTTGGGGTTAAATTTTTAACCCCGCCTTTATCCACGCCTAGTACGTATGCGGGGCGTTTGGCTTACGCCTGGCGCCTAGGCCCGCCTTTGCGGCGCCTTTGGCAGCCTTTTAGAACACTGGCTGTTGGTGCTAACTAACTACCCACTACATGGTGGAAATAGAATTTTATATGTAGAACAAAAGTATTGTTGAAATAGAATACAATAAGATATAGGACAACGATTACACTTGCTTGTATAGGACTATAGGAGCTATATGGGCCTCTCAATGTGTTATTGGTATCTTACAAAAATAGAAAGGAAATGTAGTGTTATTAGGTATTTTATTACTCCCTCCGTCCCATTTTACATGTCCTACTTTCCTTTTTAGGTTGTCCCAAAATAAGTGTCTACTTTCCTTTTTTGGAAAGAAATATGTGGTCTACACAGTTTCACTTTATTATACTCAAACCTCAACCACAACTTTTACTTTTTCAACCAATTCATTAATAACCATGTCAAGTCAAACTAAGACACATAAAATGGGACAGAGGTAGTATTATTTTCTTTACAATGGGATATTATCGTGCAGACACATAAAGGCCTATGATATGAGAGGACCAAAACTATGCTTCTTGGTAGAATCCTAGGTCAGTTAGGATATTATACTTCTAAATAACCTCTGGAACTTCTAAAGATCAGAGCAAGGTTTCTGGAACTATAAAACTAACTTCTGTTTTTATTTTTTATTTTAATTTTTTGCAATATACTAATGTTTACATTTCTGTTGAGCTCCCAAAACAGTCATATTTGAAAACTTAATTTTGTATTAAAAACAGTCCTATTAAACAAAAGAAGCTGAATTTCGTGATAAGTGATGTGTCCCGAACAAATTAAGTATGTTAAATTTAGCTAAACAAATAAATAAATTTTAAAATATAGCTAGAATTGATGGTTTCTAATAGTTGTACCTTAGAAGTTAGTGAAAGTGCATGTAGTTTTCATGGGGTGAAGGTAGTACTCAAATTTCTAATTTTTTAAGTAATTCCATGAAACCATGTGAAGCTGATTACAGGCCAATTGAACAAACATGTCATTTTATTTGGAAAACATGTTTTCTTTCTTCCACTAAACCAACAAAAGTGCTTGTCCAAAATTTGTTCCTTACACATCACTTGTGGTTTGACCATATATGTGCTATGCATACTCTTAATACTTAAACATGATAATCTATCCTCTTTGCCAGATTTACCAACCCAAAGAAGATATAAAGGTTAATGTGATTCAACAAACCAACGAAGCTAGGATGATAGAATACCAGGCAGCAGCCAACCGCCTTGATAGAACTATGGTGGTGAGTATCTTCTTGCCAAAACCTTTCCGCTTTTGCCATGGAATGGTCAGCTTGTATATGTGTGTTGCATTTTTTGTGCTTCATTAGTGAGCAATTTTGAATTACCCAGGTAAAGGTTTTTCAAGGCTTGTTGCCTACTTGGTATTCCATTTCGGAGTTTCCTCCAGTTATTTCTATCCATGGCAGTGCTGGGAATCTGTTGTCCGATCGGGAAGCACTAGAAACTTAGATCTGAAACTATTAGAGAGTGATACCACTCTTTTGTCTTTTCGGGCTTCTGTAATCTCTTTCTCTGGTTTTTATGGATGATTTCTCCCTACCACTCTTTCCCGGTGAGTCTCATCAAATCTACTGGCGCCTGTTTGGTTTCCTGTAACACCTTTAAGCTAATGCTGAACCTCTAACTTATGGAAAATGTATTTTCTCTCACAATGGGAAAAACATATTTCACATTTTAATTAAGTCCTTGAAGTTTCATGATTTGGAGTTGAAAATCTCAAATTGGCTGAAGATTATAGGCCTGAAGATACATATTCGTCTCTCTTGCGTATGATTTCATCTCTTGCGTATGATTTCATATAATATTGGTCAAGTGCTTCTCAATCAAAACACCAATCATTTTTAACTCTATATTGATCCGTCGATCTCTTGCTCTACTTACTTTTCTTTCTGTTTCATAGGTGCTATATTATGATTAGCCTTTTGGGTAATTCTGAATTCATAGCCACGAAGAAAATGGACAGATTAGAGAAAGGACAGACCTCAGGATGAGGGTAGCCTGTTAAGTGTTAAGCCTGGAGCTAATTGAACAAATCGGGATTACATTTCGTATCTATTTGGGTTAATTTGAGATAAATAAATTGAATAAAGAATAGTGTCTGCGCTTTCAAATGCTTATTATTTATTCTAGAAAATACACAAACTTGTGATTGACGTTTAAAACCAAATGGGTTTCTTCTTATGTCCTAACTTGCCTTGTCATGTTGATAATGTTGATAAATTTTTCGCTCTTTACATCTGCCATATTTTTCCCGTTGGGCATCGAACCTCGCGCAACGCGCGTGCCAAAGCTAGTTTCATTAGAAAGAGATTCAGACTTCAGTTGAAATAGACTCCATTTGATTTGTCATAGCTTAATTTACTCGCTAACATGCAGTCCCATTAATACGGCCCAAATATTTGGCCCAAGCAGTGATGTCCGGTTTGAGACTTTGAGTACGTTATCTCATTTCTAAATTAAGGACTAGGGGAGGGGAAAATACCGAAATTTCGGTATACCGGACTTACCATATCGAAAAATACCGAATTTATCGAAGTGTTTGGTATACCGACACTTTTGGTACGGTATGATACCCTACCAAATTACTTCGGTATGGTATCGGTATATATTTTGGAAATAAATGGTATACCGTTATACCGTCATACCGTAATTCCAAGCCAATAATTTCTTTAAAATTATAAAAATAACTAGAAACAAAACATTAATTCAAGGATAATGACTTTATATCTATGTTTCTTGAATTATTTATACTTTTTGTTGGAGATCGATGTTATTTCAAATATATTTATGTTGTTTAAATTATTATTTTAGCAGAATGTGTTGTTATCTTCATATATCATGTGTTGAAGTATCCGTACATATTTATAATATTTTTTTGTTCAAAGTTGAATAGAACACAAATAGGTTATCATTGGCATTTTATAATTAATTTCATTAATAATTTTAGTATATCACTATTAACACTGATTTTCTATATTTCATTTGATATATAATACGGAGTAATTTGATATTAAATCATGATAATTTACCGATACCGTAGCTTACCGTACCAAAATTTAGGTATGGTAACAGTATGTATTTTTGCATACCGAAAGTTTACGGTATGGTAAAGGTATGTTATAAAATCTTCGGTATATCGTACCGAACCACCCCCTATTAAGGACAAATAATTTTGAATTTTCATACTCTTTCATAGCATCTCCAATGCTACAATGTGCACGGTGCACACGTGACATGAGAGAGATAAACACAAAAAATTGAATTTTTGACATTTCTCTCTCATTCTTTCCACGGTTTTATGTGTTTTTGATAAGTTTCCCTCTGCAATGTTAAGCACAATGTCTACATCTAGACATTGTGCTTGACATTGTGAAGAAAAACTTACAAAAATGATACACGGTCATTCAAATAACGAGAGATATATTCTATTTATTATTTTTTTTATTGACTATCTCTCATGCCACGTATGCACCGTTCATGTTTTAGCATTGGAAATGCTCTCAGCGTTGGATATACATCTTCTTAAAATTATTCAACTCGATCAAGTTATAATAAAGGGAAAACTGTCAAATAGGTCCATCTACTTTTAACAAAAAGTCAATTGAGTCCATGTATAGTTTAGTAAGTCAATTAAATCCACGAAGTATAAAAAAATCACCAAATCGGCTTTTTTATAGGTCATCTACCGGTTACCCGGTGGAATGCTTACATGGACTTCCTTGGTGGCCAGTTTTATTGTTCCATTTTTTTTCCTTAAAAAAATGCATAAATGGTACCTTAAGTATTGGTAATGTTGCATTTTGGTACCTTAACTCTTAAATGAATCAAAACAGTACCTTAAATATACATAAATGTTTTGAATTAATATTTTATTCAAATTTCCGACCAAAAAATCACACGTGACGGCCAGAATTCTATGTGTTAAGTCTACTTCATCTTATTTTTATCCATATGGCCACTATAGGATGACTGTACACATGAAATTATGATCACTGTGAAGGATTTTTTATCAGAAATTTGAATAAAATTTCAATTCGAAACATTTATCTATTAATTAAGGTACCGTTTTGATTCGTTTATGAGTTAAGATACCAAAATGCAACATTACCAATACTTAATACCTTTTATGCATTTGACTCTTCTTTATCATGTTCTCTTTGCTTCTTTCCTCTTTTTTTCTCCTTTTCCTCTTGGGCCTCCGCCTCCACCTCATCTACTACAGTGACCTCTGCCTCCCGGCTCCCAGGCCACCATAACCACCGCCTCCAAGGTCTCCCATCCGCCGCATCTACATCCATAGTCACTAACTTCAAGCCTCCATCTCCGGCGGACCGGCTTCTCCGGTTCCTCCACTAAAGCGACCTTTTTCGCCTCTACCTTCATAGCCAGGCCACCACCTCCGCCCTCCAACTGCACCTTCGCCGCTCTTTGCTACATAGCCATTAATGGAGTTCTGGGCTGAGGGCTAAAACAGATCCGAGAATAACGAAAGAAAGATAAAGAGAAAATGGGGTGAAAGAAATAGGAAAAGAAAAGAGAAATTGGAAAAAAAATTAGGAAACCGCCGCCTAGGCTTACACGTTGGCAGTTTACCGGGTAACCGTTTAGTTACCTGTAAAATGGCTGATTTGGTTACTTTTTGACATTTGATGAACTTAATTGACTCGTTAAAAAGTCTATGGACTCAATGACTTTTCACTAAAATTTGGTGAACTTATTTCACAATTTGCCCTATAATAAACCATGTTATTCATCATGATATATAGTTTAACCTTGTCCGGTGAGTATTCTTTGCTGCGATGGATCTAGAACTGGTTGTAAGGTGACACAAAGAGATCTAGATCGAGGTCGATTCAATTTTAAACTTATTAATACCAAGTGTTCACAACTTCACATTGAATAATTTCAACCTCAATTGGATAAATTAGTGCCAATTTTCGGTCATGTATATTATCCAGATCCAAGTCTAGTTAGGGGTGTTTGGATCTGATTCTCAAAATTAATCCTGCTCTTTTAGGGAGCAGAAGCAGAAACTGAAGTGTTTGAGTGAAATTCCAGAAGCACTTCTGGTGCTCTAATTTATTCTCAGAATCAATTTTTTTAGAAGCTAGGTACCAGCTTCTGAAAACTATTTCTGATTCTGCTTCTGTTTTAAAAAAGAAACAGAAGCAGAATCAGTTCTAAACACCCTTAGTGTTAATTTGGATAATTTTAAACAAGAATATTTAGCTTTCTAAAAGGAAAATGGAAGAAATAATTCCAAACGTATTATAGAAACGTAGACAGTGGACAAAAATGCACCTCTATTTTGGGTACACTATGTTCAAATATTACATCTTAGCGACTATAAATGTATATATTCACTTTAGTCACATTTTGTCCATGATTATTATTATAGTTATATTTTAGGAAAAACTTCCAAATAAAATCTATATTAGAATTATCTACTTGCATGTCACCATAAACTTACTAGATTCTATAATTATTCATACAAAATTTCTAATTTCATATTATAAATTTTGTTATCTTTCGTACAAAGAGAACTAAAGATGCTTTTACTTGGACTGAAATTTGCTGGTCTAATCTAATACTACCTCCGTCCCAAAATTAACTTCTCGTTCGATTTACGATGCTTGACTGACGATAAAGCAACTCGATCCATGCTCATACTCAGATTATTTTTAGTAAATAAAATTTACATATTCAGAAACTACATTAAAATCGCTACAAAGCCTGATCAATAAAATTTAAATTTGATAAAAATTTGATAAAAAGTAAAAGATTACGAGTGATTCAAGTTGACCAATGAATAGTGACTGTGAAGTTATTTTTTGGACGGAGGGAGTATGTTTAAGTCTGGTCTGGTAAATGTCTGATTTTTTTGGATTCTTATAACTACGGAAGTCAGATCTGGTCTGATGAGTCCAACCCTCCAAGCCATGCAACAATTTTACTTGTAATAGTTTGAACTATAATACTTTATTAGTGTTTCAAAACGAGGTTCAATTCAAGTTCATACTCCGTATTATTATTACATTGTTTTTTGTTCATAATAGAATCCTGATCATTTTTTGCGTCATAAAAACCAACAACCCTAGTTATAATTGGACATAATAGCAATTTTAATTACTACTCTCTATACAAAATTAGATTTCAGAGATTTTTTTTTTGAAGAGAAATTAGATTTCAGAGATTACATTTGTGGAAAATATATGTTAATATATGCGCAAATGATGTAAACAAATGGTGTATAAATATGACCAAGGATTTTTGCTCACATGTGACCGAATATGGTGGAATTTTGAGAAGGATACACCACCAACCCAAATCTTGGTCGCAAAACTGTGCTTGGTAGGTGCGTTGCTCTGGCGGCTGTTGAATTGCAATTTACTCGTTTCAAACAAAAAGTCAAAAACTCTATCATCTTATTTGAGGGAATATGATATGGGGATATTCTTTGCAAGCATGAAATCCGGGATGTAGAGGGAAAATACAAAAACTGTAATCGTCTTATAGCTAGAACCTAAAGCGTTAAAATTCCAACACTTACCAATAGTCATGGGAGAGATACATTTTAGTAAAGGGTCATTCTGGATGTACATAAGATGTACACAAAACTTGAACATTGTCTGTGTACACAGACAGTTAGGAAGATTTTGATATCAAATGTTGCACTTTTTTAAATAAATTGTCTATGTACACAGATAGTTAGAAGAGTTTTGTGTATAATGTGTGTACAAGTGTACTATGTACACTAAGAATTTTTCTTTTAGTATATGTCCAGGGTCGTCTAAAGTAACTTGCCTTAACTTTAATTTGATGCCTTTAACAGTATAATTGAATCATTATGGATCGAGATATTCATAGTTCTGGCCGGAGTTATTTACGATGTTATAAACACGAAAAAGTTTGTTTGTACAAAAAGAATGAGAAATAAGAATATCACAAATGTCACAATGTCCACGGTGCACATATGACATGGGAAAGATTGAAACAAAATATCAGTTAACAAAAATATAAAATATATTCCTCCTTATTTGAACGGTCATATATGTTTTTGGTAAAAATTTCTCTACAATATCAAGAAAAATGTCTAGATGTACACATTGTGATTGACATTAATATCAAAATTATATAAACCCGTAGAAAGAAGAAGAGATAAAGTCTTAATGTGTGGCGAACATCATCAGATAAAGTCTTCCACTGTTTACAAAAAGTATTTCTTAGCTAATGGGTGGCGAACATCATCATACATAGTTACATACACAACAAATATATCATTAATGAATTTAACAATTAATGAATCTAATTTAATGGACTACAAGTAAATATTATTATAAGTATCGTATTTTCAAATAATACTAAGTCAAATTAAACAATGGTTTTTATTACGGTGTAATTTAATATGCCTATGCATAAATAATACCTCACTCGTCCAGTCAAATTAAACAATGGTTTTCATGACTGAGTAATTCAATATGCCTATGCATAAATAATACTTCACTCACCTCGTCCCAAAATTGATTTGTAATTTACGTTTCAACTTCTATAATCATCGACGATCCAGTTAGATTTTTCTCAATGAGTTAGGGATTGTTTACTTGTGACTTAATAAGCTGAATTGAAAGAGTGATTTATTCGCTCAGTCATTGACTAGTGTTTATCAAGGACTTAATGAAAAAATGTACTTATTCGTTCAGATGAAATATGTCTTATTCGTTCAGCGAGATAACATCGCTCTTTCCCTTACATACACTTGTTCTTAATGATATTTCCCTTTTAACCCTATTTCTCCCCGTAAAACATCACCCTTCGTCTCCATCTGATCAACGAGAAGCAAGCTCAGTACACAACACAAGAAATCCTATGATCTTCTTCTTCTTCACAAATTAGGCCTTCATCTCCATATCAGGTTCTTTAGGTATTTTCTTAGGTCATTTTTAAATTCTCTACTCATTCCTATGTTCCTTGTTCTTCTCGTCATCATCTTTTCGTACTTATGGTTTTTAGGTATTAAATTCTATTGTCATACTTTTGCCCCTTATATTAAAATGTAAAATAAAATTTGAAGACATAATTCCTCTTTCCCCCCTTTTCAAAGTGTATGCCAATTCAATTCAATGAGTATGTGTGAAGATTCAATCTCTGCGTTAGTATTTGAAATTCACTTGTCTATATCTTAATTCTTTCTTAATTATTAATTTTCCTCTTATGTGCTTGGTCACTTGCTATCGTAGACAAAATATTTTCATCATAGATGGTGCACAATGAAGCCTACAAAGCATACACTATATGAAGAAAAGTAAACATACCATACATGTGGTAAATTGGTTATTTAACATGATTCAGACGGTTTATTGAGCACACAAAGTAAACAACTTGTTATCTCAGCGTCACTTAATCAGAGATGTCTTAATACAGACAGACATCTTATTCCAAACATAACTTAATGAAAAAATAAGTAAACATGATGGATAGGATCCGCCGTCTGAATGTCGTTGTTTGGGGAGGTTCCCGGTGGACTTTTTTGATGAAATATTTTGAGTATGTTCCTCATCAAGTCTTGTTTATCCACACAAAAAACAGCTTAAAATTCGATCGCGAAGACAGTTAAATAATTTTTTGAAGTTTTTTTTTTTGAAAACAAAAAAAAAAATTGTGCCAAATTATACAAAGAAAATGTCTGTCCGATCGAATTTTGAGCTGAAATTTTTTAAGGATAAACTAGACTTGATGAGGAACATGTTCAAAAAATTTCATCAAAGTATTCCATTCAGAATCACCCCGGCGGCGTTTAGACGGCAGCTCCTCTCTAAACTGCTGGACGTGAGCAATATTACAGGTATATTAGTATATATATTCTTACAAAATCCTTTAGAAAAAGAATACGACAACATTTATATGAAGTGGGTAGTACGGACTACGGAGTACTCCCTCTGTCCCGAAAATAACTTCCCGGTTGGACTTTCACACACTTTTAGGAAATAAATTTGACTTTACTGTAGAGTACACTGTTTAGCACTGTTTAAACTGTTTATCACTTTTTTGATGTAGATAATTTGCCAAATAAGGAAAGTATTGAAGTGTGAAGTTAATTTTGGGACATCGGAAAGTGGGAAGTTATTTTTGGGACAGAGGGAGTATAATTTAACACATCATATATTTCTATAGAGGGTGTTTGGTATATACGTTTCAATCAAAAGGAAAGTATTGAAGTGTGAAGTTAATTTTGGGACATCGGAAAGTGGGAAGTTATTTTTGGGACAGAGGGAGTATAATTTAACACATCATATATTTCTATAGAGGGTGTTTGGTATATACGTTTCAGTCAAAAAATGGTTGTTTGATTTTTTTTAGCATTTTCAATAATTGAAAACACTATTTGGTAAATAGCTGTTCGACACTAGCGTTTTTCGATGGAGTCGCTGAAATGGAAAAACTGCTAGTAGGAGAGTTTTCGGTTAGCGTTTTGAAATATGACGTTTTCTACTAATTTTTCACCAAACAACTACATTACTAAACATCTTCGAACAACCCGTCAACTAATTACGCGCTGACTGAATCTGCTATTTATAACCAGCTAACATAATTCGTCATCCAAATTTGTAAGTTTTTTGTAAGGGAGAATTTGACTTTACACATCACTTTTTGGTTGATATTAGACTTTACACCTCATTTTAAAAAACATTTGACTTTTCACCCTATCATCTAACATTTGTGAAGGAAAATTTCAAAATGAGGTGTAAAGTGAAAGATTTTGAAATTCCCCTTTCTGTAACTATCATATATGCAGCATTTTAAGCCTAGTAAACAGTTAAGGATATTTGCGTAACTTTGCACCCTTCTACATCTTCTTCGCTGGTCTTCGTTCCCACTTCATTATAGCGGATCGGAGAATGAGTACATTCGGAAATTCTGATTATTCTACCAGATAGGAAATATCTCTTGAATTTCAATTCTTCTCCTCACAAGACTCCTATAGACTGTTCTGCTGGTTTGCTTCTTCTCCACTATAGTTTTATAAACTTTCGATGGGTGAAAGTTATTTGAATCGGCTGGTCCGTTATTGAGAAAGACAATGGATTTTAAACCAGTTCCATTTTTCTTAATTTCTGTGCTTGAAAAAAAATAGATATTAAAAATTTACTGTGTTTTCTTAATCACACATCCCAATATTAATTGACAGAGCTGAATCCCATACTCCATTTCTCTGATTTCTTATCCTGGTTGCTGCTGACCCTCGACGAGCCCTAACCTTCGTAAGGTCAAACCATTTTCAATTTTCTTTTTCTTTCTCCCTAAAATGTTTTTTTTTTTTGTTATATAGTTGAGCAAGAAACCACAGGCTTAGCCGTACCAGAATTTTATCGACGGGTTGACAATTTCGTGATTTGGGTAGTTGAAAGTTTAGATCTTTCGCTGAAATTCTTCTGCTTTTTTTTTTCTTGTCGGAGCTTTGTTTAAAAAAAATTGCAGATTTCATTTTATAGGGAAAAAAGCATTGGTTTCTTGTTCTGTCAATGGGAGCTTTAGTTGAGGAGCATTACAGTTTGGAGCTTGATCATGGAACGGGTCTTGGAGATTGCATTGATCTAGGATTTGAGGATGAACTGGAAAGTATGGCTATTGAGGATTCTGTAAGAGTCCTTTTGCAATGTCTAGGTGAGGATATCAACAGAGAAGGTCTCAGAAAAACCCCTTTTCGGGTAGCCAAGGCTCTTCGTGAAGGCACCAAAGGTATCCTCCCTTCCCTATTGATCTGAACCTCTAATTTTACTTGTTTTATAATGCACTTTTGTTTTTATCGACTTTCTGGAACAAATTCATGGTTTTTGTTTATTGGTTTTAACTTATTGAGAAGTGAGAACTCATAGTAATATAGGCCACTTTGATTTGGGATTAATATTTGGTAGCACAAAAATTGATTGAGTCTGGTGAATCTGCCAAAGTTGCTAATGTTATGGCTACAATGGTTGAATTGGCTGAATCTACTTTAAAAAAGTTATATTTAGAATATATTTTATCCATAAAGTAAGCAAAAATCATTGAAAGAAAAGCTAAAAATGATTCTCTTTAGCCAAAAAGAATCTCCAGTCTTTCCTTTTTCACTATTAACCAATTCAATCCAGCGCCTAAAAAAGGAATTAGTGTTAAGTAAAAAATCTGGCTTATAAGATGAATGTTTGGATGGTCTGTTTGAAATTAATGCTTGTGCGAAAATAAAATGACCAAAATTATAGATTATGTGATATCATATTACAACAATTTATAAATGTGTATGTATGTGTTTGTCACTTACTTTGTGTATATGTGAATTAATACCACATCCGCTTGTTTTTAGTTGTTCCACCCTGATGTCTTGAAAGTTTATTGTTGCATGTTCTACTTTTCATTTTAAGCAACTCCTATCATATCAAAAGGCATAAATATCCAGACATAAGAATCCACAAATTTGATCTTTCCTTTTTACCTTTTCATCTATGCCAGCCCTTTGTCACTACAATGTTACAAATATAGAAGGCTAGTCCATATATGATCAACTAAATGTGAACAAAAGGAGTTTTTGCTTGTGCTTGTGTCCGTTAATGAAGGAGCAGAGTCAATGCAGCAAAGTCTGTGTTTTTTAGCCAAACATCCCACGATTAGATTCTGTTTGTAAGTGCTCAATGAGGGAGCACAATCAGTTTTTAAGATTACTAGTATTTTACCCGTGCGATGCACTGATACAAATTACGGAGTATCTTTTATGATATTGGTTATTAGTAATACTATTCGTATAGTACCTAAATTAGGTAAACATGTTTTCTTAAATAAAACTCAAAAGAAATTACCACTTAACTTGAGATAAACTGGATGAAGTAAAAATTTGTAAAGAAATAGCGATGTTCATAAGTTTTCCTATCAATTGTGGTTCCATTGCTAATCTAATACTACCTTTGTTCTCTTTAAATTACAACATTTAACTTTTTGCACAATTCACATATTCTACTTTGACCATATTTTATTTATTTATGTATTATAAATTAATTTTTTTAAAAATATTTTTAAATTCCTCTCATTTTAAAATTTCAAAAACTGAATTTTTATAGTTTTTTACTAATAAGAAATGAAATACATTAATGGTCAAATTTGTATGTTGGTAAGCGTAAAAGTGGACCGTTGCAATTAAAAAAGAAAGGAGGAAGTATTTTCCACATATAATTATCATAACTATTGTTAACCTTAAATGGCAGCACACCAAATGATATTAATGAGTTATTAACATAACTATTGTTAACCTTAATGAGTTATTAGGATATGAAATACTCCGTAATTTTTCTACGGTCAACTTTTTCCATGCAAAGCAATAATATACTACTTCCGATTTTCCGAGTTCCGTCTTAAAAAGGTTTGCCGATTTTTTGTGATCAATGATGACAAACTTGGGACAATATTTTTAATAATTACGGAGTATATTTTTATATAATTTATAAAATCTGTACTTTTCTGAAAATATTTTAAATAATTTTGTATTAAAACACACTCAATTCAACTTTAATTCACCAAATATTGATCACACAATATTGAAAGTGTTATACTTCAAGTAAATAGTGAATGAGTAAGATTACCAAACAACAACAACAAATACCTAACCTCTAATATCTCTAATAGATATAAAAACTACACTTTTAAAATAAATAGAGATTATTTTAAATTAGGATGTTTTTACTTAGACGGTAACTTTCTAGTCTGGCCTGGTCTGGTTTTTTTGTATTTTTATAACTAGTCAAGTCTGGTTTGGTCTGGTCTGATCTGGTCTGGTCTAATTTCTTGGTATTTTTATAACTATCCAAGTCTAGTCTGGTCTGTTCTGATCTGGGACAAATTCCTAAAAGTCCAATTTTAATTTTTGTATAAATGTTAAGGACACAAAATTTGATTTAATTTAATTATTTGGGCCCAACGTTAAGCTTGTAGGCACGACATATAGGTGTAAAACAAGACTAAAGCAAATCTTGGTCCAATACAATATCAAGCATCTTCATAATCTTATAAGGTTCATATTTTAAACTTTTATTTAGATATTCTACGTATTTCATTAGGAGTCCCCAATTGTTCTTGGTTTGTCTACGTTAGTAAAATCACATTTTCTTCTTCTTATTAACTCGATCGTTAATGGAATACGTTCATATCATAATCGTATGTAATTAATAATATAAATAAAGACGGTAATAATCTTGTAGTAATATATTTACTCAATTACTTCGTATTTTATAATAAGAACAGTTTTTTAATCTACATTTTATTCGTTTCTATATTATATGATCTCCTAACTAAATAGTTAGAGTTCTAATTCATTCGTTTCATTTTGGTAATACAATTTAATTGGTGTTTTATGATGAATTGATGATTGAAATGGAAAAGAGATCGACAATATTGAATCTATCTTCTATACTAACAGGAAAAAGGAAATTCAAGGCAATATGATCTCACCAATTAAGACACCAATCTTAACCCAGCGTAGTTCTGCATTTATATATGCATCTTCATAATTTTGAGAAACATCTTTCTCATATTCGGCCAAAAAAAAATAACAGCACTCAAACATCTTATACGTAGTATATCGCATCTTCTAGGATCAGTTGCATGCCAAAATATATTATATACGGCCAATACAGGCCAGCCTTTTTTTCTTACAAAATATATATGGCCAACGGTTATTAGGCAGCGGTTGTTATTTGTTAATCGTACGGTCGTAACTTTTGGGGCAGAAATAGTTATGGCTTTGGTTTCCCTTTTTATATTAGTATAGATATCCGAACATTTCTAGACTAGTTTAGGGGTATCCTTTATTCTCTTGTATTATGCTCACAAATAGCAAGTTTATAAATGAAGAGGTTTGTGAACGGTGAGGCTTCTATGGTCTATAATAGTACTTGTAATGTTATATCGTTATTCTTTACTAAATTCCTAAAAAGTGTTAACAAAGATGAGGTGCTTCGTGAATGTCATCATCACCGGCCTAGATGGCCAGCCAGACAAGTTAACCTAAACTCATCTGCACCCATCAGTACAAAGGTAAAATAGTAGTTTTATGTTTCTTACATGGGGAACTAATAAACTGTCTTCTTTACGAAACTAGATAGGATAGATCATGGTGTGGATTTCTACTGGATTATCTACTATAAGCTTTTGGAAGTTCATTCTTCTCTTTATAAAATTTGAAATTGCAAAAAAAATGATTAATATGTAAGTTGCATTATTTTTCTAGCTTTTGAGGTAACCTCCTACTCTTGTTTAGAAGAACTGCGTGATTTAGAGCCTAATTTTGTAACGTTAAATCTGTCTGAGTTTTATCAATTTACTAAAAGTGTATTAAGAATATATTTTCTTAATTTGTTGAGTACTGAAGAGCTTTACACCTAAAAATATGGGTAGAAGTGTCATATCTTCCATTTTTTAGTACTACCACTTTTATTATTGTTATCATCATCATAAATCTCATTCAGCAAGCCAATAAAGTAAGTTATTGTTTGGTGAAAATCTGGCTAATGAGCCAAAAACAATGTCCTGAGCACGCAGTAATTCTTCTATTACAACAACATCCAAGCCTTGATAATTCTTCTATTAATGCACTGAAAACATTGTAAATAGCAATTGGCATGTAGGGACATGTTTGATAAATTTCTGCCCCTTTAAACAATCATAGATGAAGAAATTGGCATGACTCACATATGATAACTTATTGTTGCATATCTTTTACAGGCTATAGACAAAAAGTGAATGATGTTATACACGGTGCTTTATTCCCAGAAGTTGGGTTGGGAACAGGGGTGGGTCAGGCAGGTGGGGCCGGCGGGCTTGTGATTGTCCGTGACATAGATCTCTTCTCTTACTGTGAGTCTTGCTTACTCCCCTTCCAGATCAAGTGCCATGTAGGATACGTACCCTCTGAACACCGTGTTGTAGGACTCAGCAAGCTCTCCCGTGTGGCAGACATTTTCGCCAAACGCCTTCAAAACCCCCAACGCTTATGTGATCAGGTGTGTGGCGCCTTACAACAAGCGATCAATCCAACGGGTGTCGCCCTCCTCTTACAGTGCTCCCACCTCCATCTCCATCACGGGTGGGTCAAGGTCCAAGTCACTTCTGGGTCTGGAGTTTTTGAGGATGATAAAGCTTATGTGTGGTCCGACTTTCTATGCCTTTTAAAACTCAGAGGAATATGTTTAGACGCGAGAGATGGTGAAAGACCCTTTTGTCCCTCCAAGGTTTCGTGCAAGACGCCTCTGCCGCCGCTGAATTCGGTTATGACTAGCGCGGTCGGGTCCATTCTTCAGTCTCTGGGTGAAGATCCATTCAGGAAAGAGCTTTTAGGAACGCCGACCCGTTTTGTCAAGTGGTTCATGGATTTTAAGAATTCTGATTTGGAGATGGAGAAACCGGATGGAGGATTAGTTAGGGGCCTTTTGGATCCAAAAATAGAAATCAGGTCGGAGGTGAACTTGACGTTCTGGTCACAGTGTGAACACCATCTTCTTCCATTTTATGGGGTTGTGCATATAGGATACTTATGTTGTTCAAATAATGGAGGTGGAGGGGTAGGAGTCAAACCAATGCTGCAGTCTATAGTGCATTTTCATGGTTATAAACTGCAAGTGCAGGAGAGGCTAACGAGACAGATAGCAGAGAGTGTTGCTTCTGTCCTAGGGGAGGATGTAATGGTAATTGTGGAAGCAAGTCACACTTGCATGATATCCCGAGGGATCGAAAAAGTCGGGAGTAACACTGCCACGGTTGCTGTTTTGGGACGGTTTTCCCGAGAGCCCGCTATAAGGATGGAGTTTTTGCAGGGTATTCCAAACTCTTGTGTGCTGAAGGAAAACAGTTATAATTAGGCTACAGTAGAAATACACAATGGTTCTCCATTAGCAAGCGAATGATTCAGTTGTCTTTCTTTGGTGGCCAGATATACGGATTGAATAAAACGCTCAAACAGTGAACATTTTATTGTTTGTGCATGTGGATTAATTTTCACACAGCCCATTGCGGAGAAGTCGCAATTTCTCAAAAACATATGTTTCTATATATTCATGGGATGGGGGTGGGGGTTGTGGATTCTCCTTTTGGAATTTTGGGAGTTACCTTCAATGTCCACATGGACCACATGTATTTGATCTTCATGCAATGAATATGTTGTGTGATGCAACCAAGTATCAGTTAGAAGTGTGTGATACCCTTTCCTTTAAATCGCTAGATGTGCAACTTGGCTCTGAAGTTATCAGTTCGACAAAGCCGCTAGTTTCTCACCAAGACCAGTCTTCTACATTGACACATCTCCCAATAATGATTTTTCCACCAGAGGTCAGTCGGGAGTCGGAGGACTCGTGATCCTGTGGTGGGTTAATAGTTAAGAGTCTGATACCCAAGGGCGTGGCTAAGGCAGTAAGGCCCTAAGAGTTGTCGAGGTCATGACATACCTCAAATTTTGATAAAATCTTTTACTCCATTTTTTTTTAAAAAAACTTTTTACTATTCTTACCTCTCATTATGCTGGTTCAGAATACATACTCCTGTCAAAGATTTGGTTAAATTGACTTTTCTTGATTAATGGTGGTCAATATTGACCAATGATATTTTTTAATACAAAATTATTTAAAATATGAAAATTATATGAATTACACCCAAATATAATACATAAAATCATTGTCTAAACTTTAACGCCATTGACCAAGAAAAGTCAAATTGGCCAAATATTTTAGGATAGAAGGAGTATATCCCAAAATCAATAAAAACATTCAAAAGACATGCTCAATGAGTCAATGAGTACAGAATAAGCAGGAGATAGTTTAATTAGAGTGGATGCTACAAGCAAGCTCTAGGAGCAAGGTGTAATAGGGAAGTCGGTTAAATAAAGTATTGTATCTTACTAACTTTGGCGTAGTACTTTTCAATAATTTATTAAATTGGAATTCCGATTGAATTTTAATATGAATTTTTTAGACACAACGGAGCTTGGAGGCAGTAGGAGTGTATTTCTAACCGCTAATAATTAAGTAAACAAAGCTATTTATAATTAAGCTCATTTGTAATGGGAGCAGCTTCTTGTAAAATATCTATAGTGGAAGACTTGATCCTTTTGGTGGGAACCTTCCTCGGACGATCGCTTTGCAGAGGGAGATGCCTTCGTGCATAGTCTTGGACTTGGGTCGGGAGCCGGCCCAGCCCGCTATTGTGCAGGCCCAACCCGGCCCGGTGAACCGGTTATGGTTCCAAGCCTGGGCCCGGTCCCGGGGGTTAGGGTGGGCCGGTCCCGGTTTAGCCCACTCTTCGGGTCTTCTTTTTTTGGTTTTTTTCATTTTTTTGGGCTTTTTCCTGAGTTGGGCTGGGTGTTTTGGGGGGTCGGAGGATAATTAGAAAAGAAAAAAAAATAACATGGATCTGGCCCGACCCGATGGTAACCTGGGCCGGTCCCTCACCTCAAACATCAAAAGCCCAGCCGGGCCTAGGCCCGACCCAACCCGGGTTCAACACTATTCATGCATCAGCTTCTTGTAAAATATCTTTTTTTTTTTTTGGAAAACAAGAAAGTAAACATGTTTTTCATTTTACAGAAAAAACAGAGAAGATTTGTATTGGTAAAGGCCCCAGAATTTATTATTAGTTTAGAACAAGTAACAAAGGAGAGAATTTCGTTGGAAGTTTGAAATCTGATAACGAAGAACTAAATCACATTTGGGTTTGACCCAAATAACAGTATAAGCCAAGAGTTTTATTCTCTCAGAATAAAGCATCCATAATCCGTATACAGATGGAAAAGTAAGCGAAATACATGTGATAGAGTTGGGCATTTGACAAAATAGTACACGGAACTGTTTGTTGAAAAGTTGGCAAACGAAATTCAAGTTGGCCACTACATTATATGATCATTATAATTAAGAATTTTGATATGCGTGTGACAGGCAGCACCAGAAGGCAGTAGTTAGCCCTTCATGACATTATTGCTTCCAAAGCATCCTTCACGCAACTGTATTTGAATTCAAAGCCCAAATCCTTGGCTCTAGCAGGAATCACCTTCTGCCCTTCCAAAACCTATAAACAGCAGCGTTTTTAGCACGAGAAAGGGTCTCTGACATAAGCCAAACATGTCGTACGAAATGAGGTTCCATTCTAAAAGTTTAACTTAAAGGAGTAATACCTATGACCTTATACCTATTTTATATCAAACCAACAGGCTCTTTAGCCTAAACTATACAGAAGAACTTGAAGATATATAAATGGGCAAAACAAACGCTATACAACAATCGGGATGGCTTTAAAAAATATTAAGGTTTGGGTTAGGTTAAAATAATACGAGTAACGTAAAGATTATATACTAATTCTATTGCTTTACATGAAACTGGTACAAGGCAAATATTTCAACAAGAGAACTTGCGGAAAAACAAGCTTGTTGGTGCTTACCACGGTGGCACCTTCACCAAGAATTGTTTTCAGAGCAAAATCAGGCACTGGAAGCCACGACGGGCGGCCTAGAACAGATCCCAACTGGCTGCACATCTCTCCCAGCCTTACAGGATTTGGCGCCGTTCCGTTAATGACTCCTGTTAGGATATAATAACCAAGTCTTTATTAATAATTCAGAGTAACCGGAAGCAACAATATACTTCAGTCTTTTTGCTAGGAAAGGGGTCAGTTGTTCCTATGACCTGTGTAGGATTGATTGGATAGTGCTTCATATATGAGGTTCACCAGGTCATCAATATGAATCCATGAAAACCTGCATAGCACCCATATCTATTATGCGAATCAGAACCGTGACATCTTGATCTGACAGCTCTTACGTGACAAGCAACCAGTCAAAGTGGAAGGAAATAAGTGTTTTAAAAACAATGCATACCACTGGTTTCCAGACCCTATAGGTCCCCCGGCAAACATCATGAAGAGCGGAACCATTTTAGCTTCAAAGGGAGATACACAATTGTTAGTAGTGTTTCTATTTTAGCAGGCAGATGTTGCCTAATGTTTTGAGATCAATCTCTTTTACCCCACCCCATATCAATCCATTCCTTTTTTAAATTTTGGAATATCTCCCCCTTGTATCTTAAGACTGTTTGGATCTTGGAAACTGGGGTATAAGCAAGGTTACGTTTAGATCCTAGTACATGATAAACAAAGGGAAGTAAATGTTTAGAAAATATATTTTCTTATGTTCGGATTTATTTTCAAAGATGAAATATGAGTGATGTTTTAATTTTTTTTACATTAGTTTAGATTGTTTATTATATACTACGTATATAATACAAAAAATAATTAAAAATGGATGTCCTCAACATTTCTCTCCGTCCGAATTTCCCAAATACTCTCCTCCCTATTTCTTTACTTTGCATATTCTGGGTTCCAAACACACTATAATCTAAATGGTTCTTTTATTTGGTTTAAGCTAGGATAATACCAAAGAAATCCAAAACTTTTAAATCTTGCAATTGTTTAGATTTCTTAGACAATGTATTTAAAATGAAATGAGTTTGAACAGACATTTGAAAGACATACTGATGTATTGAGTTTAAAGGCATTCATATTTCCCTCAGCAAGGATTGGAGCATAGTCTTTCTGTTATAAAATTCCTCCATATATTCCTTCCTATTTTCTTTCACTAGCATTTCTTTTAATTCCAAATGGACTCTTACAGTATATTGTTAAAATCCATCTCCTTCAACGAACAAGGAAGAGTTGAATATATTATCCCTTCCGCATACACCATTGTGTGAGCGCATGAAAACGTACCTAAAGCTCCACCGTCTTTTCCAAGGACCACACCAATTCGGATGAGTGCTACTCTGACATCCTTACTAACATTCAGAGCACTGGCTTCCCATTCTCTACAAACCTAGTAATTGTTTTTCTCTAAAAGTTGGTTATGAATTACAATGAACAACTAAGGATGAACTGTTAATTTGTATCCTTCAGGTTTACATAGTAAATGGATTACCTCAGCCAAGTAATCATTTCCTGATGCACTTTGCTCATCAAAAATTTGTGTCTCACTTGTACCTATGATTTGATTTGAAATCAATTAAATTACATAATCACACATATAAGAGGGCTTTCCTACTAATACTAAAACAAAATTCATGAATACAAATACATTTATATGGTCAATCTAGTCAATGCAATAAAACTACCATGTAAGTAAACTAAAATATCATCATAGTCACTGCGATCACTATATAAATAACACAATTTTATAATCAATAAAAAAATACTACCAGTCATTGCACAATAAAAAATCACATTTTTTGCTCATTATTTTTATTTATCATAAACCGGTCACCCAATGACCCCAAGCATAATACAACTCTAAATGCAGCTGTAAAATTAGAGTTTATAGAGTTTAATATGGAAGGGGAATTGCATACCATAATAACCAACTGCTGTTGCACTAACCAAAACATTAGGACGTTGACCATCTGATGAATTGTTTATCAAATCCACAACCTACAGATATATGGAGATTCTTCAGCTAAGAACACGCCAAAGCTAACTGATAGATTTGCCATTTTCAATTACAAATGAGCTTGGAAACTAGAAAATGAGTTGGCTGTTTTATTGTTGCCAGTCAAAATTGATTTAGCGGCATAGCGCATGTTTGGATCCATAAGTGCTAAGGGGATGGGTGTTAAAAAAAATTGATTTCTTATGTTTGGGGATTTCACCTCGAAAACACAAATAAAAATGAAATATGATTAATGCTAAGGATTTTTTTCTTGCATATTCAGATTTCTTATGCTTAAGCTTTATTTTTATTTTTCCCTTCAATATTTTCCTATATTTTCTTTCTTAGCACTTTTTGAGTTCTAAATGGACCCTAAGCAAATGGAAAAATAAAACCTTTGAGGTGGTCTTGATCCTGCTATCCTTAATTTCCTTCTTGATCTGTTACAGTATGATATTAACAAAACAATAATCTCACAGATAAAGCATTATGCATCATAAATATGTGAAATATTTAGTTTTTTGTTATCTTAAAGAACAAATTTACACCTCTGCTGACCATCTTGTACTTATGGGCAATCCAGCCAGATTTACGACAGCAGTAGAACCTTCAATGCATTTTTTCCACTGTGGCTCCTCTGCAATTACAATTGCTGGAAAGTCTTTCTCTGCACATTTAATTTTAAAACAAACATTTGGTACGAAATAGCAGAGTTATTTGAAATGAAGGGTAGAAGAAAAGTGAGGGAGATTCAGATTTAGTGCCAGAGACAGCTATCATGCAAAAGAGGTGAACTTAGATCTGAAATTAAAATAACCATTACCTTCTTACCAGGGAAAATTGATTGAGCTTTTGATCTAGACCTCGTGAGCACACGAATTTGATGGTTTTCTACACTTGAAAGGCAGACAAAACAACATATTTACCTATTTAGTAAATCAAATCATGCAACATTTGGAACAATATATTATAACAACAACTATACCAAGAAAAAAATAACTACACAGTCAAGGTACACTTGTTACGCAACTTTATACTTCCACAAGAACAAAACATGTAAACGTCAAATGAAAGTATCAGTACCGTCATGCAATCTCTGCACTAATCTTTTACCAATAAACCCAGTAGCCCCCGTCACGGATACAATCATCTGGCTTTCCTGAATAAAATGAGGTTGGCATATTAAAACAATGTACCCAAATGTGATTTTCTGATACAGTGATACTAAAAGCTTACACTATCAAAACAGGACTAAAACATAACACATTTCTACATATGGGATAGCTGTTTTTCCCCAATAAATATGAGTATATGACTCATTCATTGCTAAAAAAAGAAAGCTTAACTATTTTTATTCTAAAAATGAGTTTTTTTAACTGTGATTCCTCATCCCAAAATGGATATAAACATCACACATGCACATTTGACATCCCTCCAAGTTGTCGTATTTTAATAATAGATGTACTCTAAAATTAAGATGCTACATTCCTAATGTACATTACGCAACTTACCTCATGGAAATTAGACTTCTTGTTAGCTCTTCTGTGTGTAGAAACATTTACACGCTATATAGCTGATCAAACATCCTATGGACAATTATATTAGTCTTTATGACTTTATCACATATTCACATTTATCACTAGTTCACTACTGACTGTTGCTGATTTACTATGCAACTAAAATAAAAACAAAAACTTATCAACATAACTGATAGAAGGAAGTAAGGAACCAAAAGAAATGCTGATAAGCAAAGGTAAATGGTTCAACCTCATTAGTTGATGAACAGAAAACATGTTAGCAGTTAGAGGAAGTAGCCAACATAGTACCTTATTAAAAGAAACAGATTCACCATTGGAGCTGAGACACCAAACTCTCAATTTCTTGTGCCCCTTTTCCTGAAAATGACCGAGTTGTAAGTGTAGAATTAAAGTGTAAGTCGAAAGTTTTTTAAAAAAATCAACATTTATTTGCTATTTGGATCTTGTTTACACACAGGGAAGGAGTGGGAGATGTGAAGTGGAGGAGAAATGGAGGCTGCCCAAGACAAGGTAGCCGCGGCAGAAGTTGCTCTGCAAAACTCCATTCTTCATCCAAGAATTGTTTGGCTTCTTTTAGCTCCTTGCTACTTAGCTATTTTTTTTAGCGTATGGCGGAATCGGAAGAGTTCCCACCGTGGATGAATTTGAGCCCTACAAAGCATTGCTTGATTTCATTTAAGCGAAGTTTGGATCACAATTCATGACCATAAATTTTGATTTTTGTGTGGTTTAGTAGTATCACGCTGTTGCCTGTAGCCTTGTAGTAAAGAATTACTTGGACTTCACATGGAATAAAATATTAAAATCATGTGATTGAGATTTATGTTTAGAAAAGATAATTAATTTATCTACATGTTTTCTTACGTTAAATGAAATTATCAACCTTTTTAACATTAGATAAGAAAATTGGAAAAAGTTTTGCGGAAAAGATAGAGTATGATTTTTTGGAGAAAATTGCAAAAAAGGTACTCTCCTGGTCTCAATATTAATTCATTTGCATGTAAATTAAAAGGGTGTAAATTGTATGGTCGAAATGTGTGCAGATTGTGAAGAAAAATAATATGATTCATTAATTCTTTGTAATGAAAAATGAACTTTGCTTTGAAATGAATCAAAAGGGAAAAATGAAGATAAAATGAGAACAGGAAAAATATTTATGATAATAAATAACGTCGCAAATAATAAAATTTAGTGAGAATGAATGTTGCAAGTTTGCAACAAATGAATTTGGAAAAAAAATAAGGAATAATGGAATAAAGATTACCCCGTAATATTTTTTTTAAGTTTTTCAAGGAGATCAATAGATATAGAATTATGTAAAAAGAGTGCAAAAATAAGGGGAGTGGATAAAAGGCATTAAAGACAACATGAAAAAAAGAAAACAAACTCAAAAGTTATGGAAATAGTAAAGCACTTCCTGAAAGTTATTATGGAAAAAATAATAAAATATGAAAGAAACATTGTACAATCTAATTTTTGGAATTTATTTAAACATAATTTGAAAAAACATAACACTAATTTTAGAATATGCATGTCATTGAGCACTCATGAGCGGACGGCTCTCACCTAGGGGTCTCTAGGCTTGCGAAGTTCTTTTTGGGTTAGCGATTCCATTCGTTCGACGAGGACTGATCAGAGAGTACTTGGATGGACCGCACGGCAGAACTCAGATGACTGAGAGCGGTGTGCAAATCGTCGACAAAGCAAAGCGAGAGGACAAAAGGTAGAGATGGAGGACAACCTTGAACAAAAGGAAGTTGGATCGCTGGCTAAGGCGTATGGGAGAATTGAGAGGAATGATTAGGACGAAGTTTTGATGATGGAGGCTATGGAGTCGAGGGCTGCAGATGGAATCCGAGCAATGGAGGATGAAGATGAAGTGATGATAATCCGCCCCCCTCATAAACCGCCGCCATGGAGAATCTGCGAGACTAGGGTTCCCGTCGTCGTCATGGGTCAGCTGATCTATTTGTTTATCTTTTTTAATTTCATTGTATTCGGGTTTAGTTTTTTAATAAGGTACTTTGTTCTTATCGTTTTGTTTTTGGTTAAAGTTCATGGTACTAGGTTTATTACGATGACTGGAGTTTCGGCTAAATTTGTTATGGTTAGTGGGGGGGTCTATTTGTTCAGCAATAGCTGTATTAAGTCCGTCTAGTGGTTAGCAATTTGTATGCTCCTTTAGGGGTGATAGTCACTATATCTAATCGTAGGGCTATTAGTAGTGGTTGAAAAGTGAAAGTTGTAGTCAGTATTGGTCACTTTGATATTGATGTAATGATCATGATTATAATAATAACAATATAGGTGGTTTCCTCTTGAATATGCATGTTGAAGAAAATTAAGAGACTGTGTAATCCAACATTATTCAAGGTTGTTTTCACTTTTTTATCTCCACCCAATTATCCAACATTCCACCCACTTTTATACTCATCCATGTTTGTGAAAGTTTATTTGTCTGTAAGTTCCATTCATAGACAATATTTTGTTTGTGCAAAATTTGCACAGAAAAAATAACACATATTTTGTCTGTGAACCGGATTCACAGACAAAAACAAATCTTCACAAACATGATGTATAAGGTATAAGAGCGGGTACGTCAAGCAATATTGAAAATTAAAATACGTATTTACCATTTTACCATTTCACATTTTAACCGATCAACTTACAAGGCTCTATCAAAAAAAGTGATCAATTACAAGGCTATCATTTTCCAGATTCACAGTTCTAAGAAAAGTTTTTGTCATTTCTAGTCCTCCGATAATTATGTCATTGACATTTTTCATACTCGACTTTGAGTTTTTCTACTTCTAGTCCTTCGACTGTTGTGCGAATGACACTATTGGTGCATGTTTTTGAAAATTTCTACATTTAGTCCTTCGACTTTAATAAAAGTGATACTTTTGGTCATTCAATTATTATAGTAGTGACATTTTTAGTCATTCACTTATTGTATCAAAATCATATTGGAATGATTAAAAGTGTTAATATGGTAATACTCATGGACTAAATGAGGGAACTGTTAAAGTCGAGGACTAAAGTGTCTCTTGCCCAACTGTCGAAGACTATAAATGAAAAACTTGAAAGTCGAATATGAAAAGTGTCCTTGACACGATAGTCGAGGAACAAAAAATGAGAAAATTTTGAAGTTTTATTGTCTATAACCTGACTACAAATTGGACTGTAATTTTCTATTTTGATCTTATATATTTAAGTATGACAAAATTTGATCTGATCGGATAAAGAGAAGTTGTTACGGAAGTAAAACAATACGGAGTATCTCAAAGAGAAACACATGTATGAGAGTGTTTTTTCTTCTTCTAAGTTTACTAAAGTATAATATAAATGTATAGTAGTTTGTATTCTTAATTGTTTCATGTACGACTAATTACACGCGTTCTATGTTCCTAACGCAAACATTGTGAATGGTCTATAATTTCAACCAACTTGAAATTGATTAAATTTTCAGTCAGTATTAAATATGATTGCTAACCTAATTCTTTTAAAACAATTCCAAAAGTAGCATAATGGATTGACTTTTGGTAGTATCGCAAAAGTAAAAAATGTTATCATATCAATTCATAACATTTACGACTGCCTGCGTCTCAATTTTCTTATCTCATTTACGACTATGACTCTATGAGGGTCAATGGAAATAATTGTTCTCTCTTCTCTTCTAATATATTTAATTTAGTAGTAATAACTAAAACATACGGAGTACATATTAAGGAACTCCAATACAACTATTATATTACTAAAAACATATCCGAATAAGGTAGAATATTGATTACATGAATACTGAAATGATCAAATAAATTGAAATGGATGTAATAAATACTTATTGCTCCCTTCCTTACTTAATGACTTAATGACTAATCAAGCTTTTTTCAATATCTAATTTATTCATTAAATTTTTACCACAGTCAAATGTGATCTTTGTCATACATTCAATGTGCTTTCTAAATTTTGTAAATCTTAATTATTAATACTGATTTAAATCTTAAATATTTAACTTCAATTACAAAATAATCTGAAATGTGAACTTTAAACTCCGATGTAGGTGGTGTTGAACTGAGAACGTTAGCGTTAAAATTTAAAAAAAAAAATGAAGGAGTTTCGTATTGAGAGGGGGGAAGACAAATTATATCTATATATATTACATAACACAACTCCAGTAAGGAGCAGTCTATAACAGAATACAAATATATGCACAAGTTCCTACATCTTAAAGCTATAAACTAACCAACAATTCTCATAGATTGAAGCATACAAAGTTCAAGTCAGCATTATCCCTCCCATCCCGGGAACAAAAACGGGACAATTCATCTCTCCAAGTCTTCTAATTAGTACGCTCAATACCTTCTGTTTATGTTTTTTCCATAACGCTATCGCTGAGAGTCATATGAGTGATGCCATGCTGTTGTTTCTCCAGCCAAAGGATCTCCGGCGTGTGACGACGGGAGGAGTGAAGTTAAGTCCACACATCTCCTTGAGAGCTTCTCCTTGCCCGGAAAAACCAATTAGCTTAGCAACAATTGCTGCACTCTCTTTCACATGATTCACATCTGTTTCGCTCCAAACACGGTGGGCTAGATTGTGTCTTCTTTGTTTTGAGTTCAATGTGATACCCCATTTATCATAGACCTCATTTCTTTCATCTACCATTAAGGTTTTATTGATAAGACTGCGAAGCAACGTTCTTTCATGCTGAAGAGCTTTTAGGCTGTCATGCCAATAAAAGAAAAGAGTTACCTTTTAGTCTGATGAGAGAATATTAAATTGCTCATTTACATTGTATGGTCAGTTTTTCATGCATAATCATAGTTCTTTGTACGTAGTATATCTTAAAGACATAATGAAATGAAAAAGAAATACTTTTTAGAGTTACATTTAAATGCTAAACATTTTAAAGTAGAGTAATCAGTTCTTGAATATTCATGGATAGAAAAGGAAAGTATACCTTGATGAAAGCGTGAGCAGTTTACCAGCTTGAACAACAGTGTTTCCCTTGGAAAATGATTCTTTGAGGAAGGAGAGCCTTCTAATCTCAACCTCCATGTAAATGGAGTCCGTTGGATCACCTTTAAACAGCAGGAAGAAATATGTTCTGTGGATCAGTGATACATTACAAGTCTGCCAAAGTTCAATTATCCTTTTCTGCATCCTTTCAAACTCTACAGGCCAATCAGAAGAAGCCGCCAGTTGATCCAATAATCCTACATCCTTCACATTCCCTGCTGAGCTATTATCATGGATATTTGCCTTCTCAACCTTGAATGGAGTTTAAGTCAAAGAGTTAAGTCTCTTCATTTGCTAAACAAAAACAAATTTACAATGCTCTAAAAGTGCTAGGTGGAAGGCCTACTGGGGCAGGCCTACTAGGATTGAGCAGAGTAAAGGAAGGATGAAACAGAGCGAATCCAGGGAAAAGAAAAAAAACTTCAATATGCTTTTATATCCCTTCAAACATGGGATACATGTAGTTTACGTTGTTCTCTTTTTAACTCATCTTCCTTGATCTACATTCAAAAGAAAATGACTTGACTAACATAACCCCAGTCTCGCTTGAATTCAATGTCATTCCCATTTTCCATAGCCCATCTACAGCAATTATGTGACTTAAGGCTATACAAAACCCACAATTCGCACTTTCAATTTCATCAAAAAGAACAGCATGAAAAGGTCAGAGTGAAGTTCTGTGAGCCACATTATTTTTTCACATGCAGTTACCGTAAAAAGGGACTAAAAAGATAACATCTTAAATGATAATAATAACAATATAATAATAGAAATAATAATAATAATAATAATAATATAACAATAATAATAATAATGTCATACTTGCAGAATGTAAGAAATATATAAGCCAAAAATAACATGTTTGGCTTATGGCCTAAACATATCTAATGGCTCACACCTAGGTGGGTAAAAGACAGGTCCTAGATGAAGATTTCAATAACAGTTAAAAACGTCAAGGAAAGCTCTATAATCCACACCTGATGAAGCTTAGCCATATCTTTCAGACCAGCAACAAAGGTGTCAACACTTGGGATTTCCTCTTTACCACGGGCACTGCTTTTGCTTGTAAGCTTATCTATGAGAGTAGTAGAATTGGAAGACCGTGAATTGTTTCTTGATAGTTTAGTTTTGCTGGCATCAGAATAAGTTGCCTTACACTCTTTCATTTCTAAGCCTCCCTCTAGTCTTTGAGTGAAATCTTTCTCAAACCAATTGTGAAGTGTTGTCTCACATTTTTCAACCATCTCAGAGTCATGCATAAGATTTGCTCTGCAGCTTCTGCTTTTGGTCAACTTAACGCTTCTAGAATCCTTCACACTACTACTAGACACGGAAAGCTTGGATGATTCATTTAAACTACTGATACCACTTGCTTGTATAGGTGAACTTGGCGATACCTCGTGATCACTACTACTGCCTTGTCCATCATTGGACACTCCAACCACTGGACTTCCTTTGTTTGGTATCTCATCAAAATTTATCTGTTCTTGTTGGTTAGACGTAGCAGAGTTTATTCCATTTTCTGAAAAGGATATCGAGCATTCATCCTCACATGTGGTGTCTTCAAGTGGTTTAAAAGAAGAATTGCATTCTAGCTGCAAGACAAAAAAGTATATATTAAATAGGGCCTAACTTGCCCCACACAAAGAGAGCTTTAACCTGCGTACTTGTATATTACACACATATTTGGTAAATATTCAATGTACACTTAACATGCCCCTCACGGAGAACCGGATTGAACAATTTGCAAGTCAATAAATGGGTCAAAATGAACATAAATAGGTTACCCTAAATTATGGGTAACAAATATGCAAACCGTTCAAATGAAGTGTATATGAGACACTTCATTGTATAAAGCAAATGCTGTTCTGAGCTTAGTTTTTTTAGTTTTAAGAGAGAGAGGGAGAGAAATATTAGTATAGAACAAACCGTTTTGCTTGAATCTTGATCACTTTCATTCAACCGCAACAAATTGCCAACCCGTGATTGAGCAAAGTCACGTTGTTTTGTTAGTTCTTTAATCTCTTTCTCCAACTGCAGCAGAAGCGATACAGACTATGATGTGAATAACCTTCCAAAATTATCAGGGTTTGTAGCATATTCAGGACTGGTGTTTTGACTGATTGAAGCGACAATTATGTTTTACAAAAGAATCAGCTCTCTTTCGCATGAGATATTAGGGCCATGTTTCAACCAGGATAATGGTAGGTAATGGAAAAAAGATGCCAACTGAAATGGTTTTTTATATTTTATCTACCTTGGACAATACAAAAGAAAATCAAATTCAATTAAAACTTCAATGACTTGCAAGTATTAGATCTATATAAATAAAATGAATTTGCACACATATATAAAGCTGATTTACTGAGTTTGAACTTCTTCTTTTTCACCAAAACTTTATTTCCTTCTATTCTCAGTTTCCAAACGGACCCTATAGCAGAGTTTAAAAAATTAACTTATCATGCTGAACCATGACTAAGTGCAAACTATAGATATGATGATTTTATGGAAAAAGATTTGAAATAATGACACATATATGGATAAAATAAAAATGATGGATAAAAATGTAACATTTTCACAAGCACCAACCCCAATAGTATTTTGAAGTCACTATAGTGAACGGTCATATCTTTGTCAATCAGCTCTATTTTAATAAAATGTTATGGGAAAACCCTAAAATGATTTTGATCGGCCACGCCATTTTAACTCATGGTGGTGGACTGATGGTGTTCTATGAATGTATGGTGCAAAAAAATATGTTTGGGAAGTAAAATGTATCAAGACTTCACTTCTCACTCCGGACGGGACGAAAACAAATTGAATGGGGAGAACAATAACCTTTTCGATCTGCATATCTTTCTTCCTTAACAAAGACACATGATCGCAACATGTTCCTGGAGGAGTTTTGAGTTCGGTCTCTAATCTAGCTACCTCTCTCTGTAAGTGCTTCACCAAGGCCTTGTCAGACATCAGCACATTGACTTGTGCATTAGTGGTCACTTCCTTAGCACAACAAGCAAACAAGAGAGTATTCCGTGATTGCTCAACATGACACCTTGCTGGGCTCAAGTTGCATACTATAGCAGTTCTTGCATTGCCACCCAAGGCTGGCTGCAGAATCCGTGTTAGCTTAGAATCTCTATAGTTAATGTGACCAATTCTCCCTTTACTGTTACAAGAAAATCAAAGCAATGGTTTACAGTATGCCACTGTGTTTTGTTCAATAATTTATAGTGTTAAAAATGTCATTTTGATAATGACCTAAATATGACTAAGAATGTAATGACTTGAAATGACTTTCGATGTACAATGATCAGAATGTTATTTGACCAGTGGTGAATGCAGATGCTCTATTTTACATTACAGTGACCGTGGTAAGATTTTTGCAGTGACTATGCAGTGACCGTGATGTCCAGTTTAAAGCTTTCTATAAAAAAAACAAATAGTGATGCTAATTCAGTCCAAAAGCTCAGTTCCTTCGTATGACATTATATCCCCTTATTGAATGTCATTTGCGAAAACTCTGACTTGTCAAGGGGCTAATTTGTTATTTTTAGAAATCGCAAGGAGCACTTGTAAATTTGACCAAACCCCTTGGGTAAATTTATTAAGCAACTAGCCATTATAAATTTTAGGCTATCTATATCCAACAAAGTTGGTGTCAGGGTGCTGATAAACTGATATTATGAGTAAAAGCGGGGATCAACCTTAGCTTGCGAATGACAGTTCCAAGAGTGAGCAAACTACGGTTTATGTGACAGCCTTCCTTTAGCCTTTGACCAACAGATAAAGCCTGAGATGCCCGCTCACTTCCAGCAAGATCAACAAAGTTCTGCATTTAGATAATTGAGGTCTGGAGGTTAGGAAGGGGTAAAATAAAAAGTTGTCCGTGGCAAATCAATAGTTACGTACCACACTTGCAGTTAAGGTTGTTTTTTTGTCATTCCCTATAAACTCACGAGCAGAGCTTTCAATTGTCTACGGAACAACAATTCATTAGTTCAGAATAAAAACATTAGGAGTCCAAACAAATAAGAAGTATTACTAGTAAAGAAAGGAAAGGATGCATTCATACCAATTTCAGGATTTGATGGGATCTGGAGCTTGTCTCATTCAGGTGAGTCTCCCCAATTTGTCTTTGAGCTGTGAGAATCACAAGGACGTGTAAAAGAAATACTCCGTAGAAAATTATAAATTCTGACCATTATTGTTAATATATAATAACACATACCTTCACATATGGATAGGAGCTCCTTCAGATGACTCCAATCTCTGAGGGTTTCCTCTGTTATTTTCTCAACGATCGTCCCTTTCTAATGAATTAGAAATCCTCAGGAAAAGAAAAAAAAGTAATGTAAACTAATCACACATACATGAGAGAAGCCTAATCTCACCTCTGGATCATCAAGCAATCTTAGGGGAGAACTATCTGAGCTGAGGAGGTCTCTAACTACTTCATTGTAGATTTCCATTGCAGAAAACTTTAATATGAATGCCCTTTCTTCATGCTGGACACATAGACAAAAGATTATCAGGATTTTTATTTCTGAACAATAATGTAAAACTGAATAACGTGATCGATCCCAACTAATAAAACTTAAGCCGACACTGGAGTTAAAATCTATTGTTTATATAAAGGTATACATTATTATATTGAAAAATAATGAACATTATATGGCTAAAATATAAATTATGGACAAAAGTGTGACTTTAATACTTAACCATAGTGGTATTTTCACACTAATTGTAATGACCGTGGTGAAGTTCAATATTGTACTGCAGTGATCATGATCTCTCAATGACATTAGGACCATGAATTCTATTTTAGTAATATTATAGGAAATCATAGATGTTATATATCTCAAGATTGTGACCAACTTACCTTTTGAATATAATCATATATATCTGCTACAGTGTACTCTGTGATTCCATTCATGGTGTAAGTTTTGCCACTGCTGGTTTGTCCATATGCAAAAATAGTTGCTGAATGGAAATTCAGGAAAATCATAAGTTGCCTGTTTGGCCAAGTGAGGAATTGTTAATTAGGATGTTTTTACTTGGACTGTAATCTGCCCCAGACCAGACCAGTCCAAACCAGACCAGACTTTAGTAGTTATAAAAATACAAAGAGACCAGACATTACCAGACCAGACCAGTTCAGACTAGACCAGACCAGCAAATTACAGTCCAAGTAAAAACATCCTTAATAATCATTTGAAGGAAATAAAGTTTAAATTACTACTCACAGTTGATACCACTAACAACCGAAAGGGCAATGTCTTTCGTTCCCGCCTCATACACTTCTCTTGTAGAGCAGTCACCCCTGAATACTCCATCTACCTCAAGGAAGAAGCCAATGACAAAGATGGACATCAGAAAACAATAACAAATCTGAAGAGAGATAACCTTTAAAATGACACTAACTATCAAGATCAGCGGTTCCATCTGAAAGGGGTGGACCAAGATTAGTTCCATCTAAAAGGAGTGGGTTGATGGAGCTTAGCAACCTAGAAGCCTGTTTGCTCATCGTTGCATTTATCAAGTGTGGAGCCTTAACCATATTAAAGTTTGAAGTTTCGATCTAAAGATTAAGCTTATAAGTAGTCTAAACCTTATAAGTCTGTTCAACATTTTGTATTTAACTAAGATGGGATGACTTAACAGTTAGAATGTTGAGATAAGTATCAAAGTAATAAGCATGGAAGTCAAACTATGAGTTTAAGAAGGGTGAAGATCATTTCATATACCAAATGAATAAGCAGTTGGAAGGACAGATCTCTCCTGGATGCTGTTCCTATACAAAATTGTAGTGTCGTTGATGCATTCCCATTCTGAAACTTCATTCCTTGAAATCTCTTTTGCACTCAGTGGCCTTAACCTCACTAACACCAAAATCCTTTCTTCTCCTCCAACTCCATCACCTTCTTCCATATTCTCCCACTTCATCAACTCTTCTCCACTAATGGCCCCCATTACCCCCTCCCCACCCTCCTTTTTCTCAGACACCTTAGTAACTGCTAAGGTCACATAAAAAACAACAGAACCATGATTAAGCAAACACCTTAGAAGTTGAACAAAACAAAAACATGAACATCCTTTTTTGCTACACCCCACAGGTATTTTTGCTGAAATGGGACCCAGATAAGGGTGGGTCCCAGATCCCATTCAGTATCCAAGCAAGAATTCAGATGAAGAAGAGTTTTCACCTTCTGTGATGATTCCAAGAAAAGCTAGCTGATGATGATGAACTTAGAGATGGCCGGATGGAGTCATCCATTTGAATGGCCACAGGCCCACAACTCACAATCTGTGATTCAATTCCCCTTCAGAAAGCTACGAACATTCTACATTAAACAATATCAGATCCATTGACCAATATTCTATGTAGTTTGCCGGGTTTTTTATTTATTACGGTATTCATTAAAGAATTCAAAGAAGTAATTTTTATGGGGTGGGGGAATATTCTATTTCCGGCAGCAAAAAAATTAATGTGAAGTCAAGTTAGTGTGAGCTTCAAGCTGGAAACTTTAAATTAATCGCACTCATAGAGTTTTGGTAAAGCGACGTATAAAGCAAAAAAAAAAAAAGTAAAGTAAAAAAGGTAAGGAATTCAAGAAATATAAAAGGTGAAAAGAAACAGATATTGTGCAGTGGACAGTGGGGAAGAACACAAAAGAAAGAAAAATTCTCTCAAAACGCAAATGGAGACGATGAAAGAACACAAACGGTAACTGACATAGTGGTCGGTTTCATGGTGCGTCAACGTCTCTTTTCGTGCGCCGGTGCGAACCGACCCGACCGACAGTTATTAGCCGAAGATTTTGGCCTTGCGAAATTTCTTGTCGTCGGCCACGTGGCCGCATGACACTGGTTTAAGGTGCATGCATTTATCTATGATGATTTTTTTGGTAAATGTTTGAATTTGGTTAAATTCTGTCGGATATCATCAAATTGGTTAAGTTTAGTCAACTATTTTTTTCGAAAGGAAGTTTAGTCAATTGTTGGAAAACTCTTTTTTATGTAAAAAGATCACTTTATAACATTTTAACAGTTTTGATAAAAGAAAAGTTCATCTTATCTACTATGTTGGTGTAAAAAATATCTAATGCGTATTTCAATTTTCAATAGTTTTAAACGCACTTCCATTATGCGCAACGGTTTGTTTTGTGTAAAGATAGCATTTTATGAGTAAATCGAGCCTAACTGGAGTAAGTAGGCTTTTGATTTCGAAATTTGGTGTATAAGGGACACATCCCGCAATATTTATTAAAACAAGTTTGGATATGAGTTTTAGAATGCAAAATTGCAAGTTTAAATAAGATGTTGCAAGCTGGAGCCAAAATTTCATTTGTGCTTTATGATATATTATGGCGTGTGTTTTAGATTTTGTGTGAGACATTTGGAATAGAATATGGGGGTTGCTGGTTTTCAAAGGAAGGCCCTTAAAAGTTAAAACCACATTATGGAAATGTGCAAGGGCTACTACCATCAATAACCTCATATATAATACATCAGCTATTCAACAACGTAGAAAGTTGGATGAAAATTTATATATCAGTGACTAACAGATGTTGATAAACACCATGTCCATGTCACACTTCTCAAGTACCCCACATTGTGACACTTTAGAAAATAATCATTGTGAGATCTCTAATTAAGTGATTCTTGAGGCACTAGATCAATGATTAATTACTTGTTTAGAAAATTACTCATGATTATAATGAATGAATGAATGTAGAGGAAAAGGGGGGAAGTAGAGTGGGGGGTTATGCCCTGGGATAGCTAAGAGAGTAGAGGTAACTCAAAAGCAGGTTGTGGGATATTTAGGGTATCAAAGTAATCAAAACGAGTATGAAATTAGAAGTACGTTGGGAGGCTTACCCAAGTGGTAGCCCTAAATAAATTTGCACCTGTTCTCTTGGCTTGGCTGCTGAAGCTGTTGTGGAAACCACTCTTCCACAGGATCTTGGACGCGGGTATAGGACCGCAAAGCATGGTCCAGGGTCTCCGCTGCACTGTCGCACACTTTGCACTCTTTCGGCACTGACACACCCCTCTTCGTCAAGTTGTCAACAGTTGGTAAAGACCCATCCAACACCTGCTAGGCAAAATATTTAAATTTAGGTGGTACCTGTAGTTCCCACAAACGTGTCTAGCCACTCCCTCCCCCTGAAGGCGGGATAAAGGTTAATCGTTTATAGCAACTTTTAACGGAAAAGAGTCCATCGTTTTCTCCCGTCCACCAGTATTCATCCCTCCTGACCACTAAACTAACATGCATGTTTAACATTAAAGCATTCTCTTTATTATTAAAAGTGGATAATATTTTCTCCCGATTCCAACTCTTGTACTATATCGTAAAGCTGCCACATTTATATCGCGAATGCTCGTTGGTCTAGCCGATTGAATTCTTTTGGATCCGTGTCCCGGGAGCCAAGCGTCTGTCCAAACTTGCACATCTCTCCCATTCCCCACCCTTCGTCTAACGTTATTTTGTAGGATCGGTTATGTCTAAAAAAAATACTCCGTCAAATGAAGGACAGGTTGCTCCCTAGTCGGGCTTTCAGGAACTCAGTATTAGGAAAATGTCGTGCTTTAAGTACCCGGCTCATCAGCCTTGTTTCGCGAGCATAGCCAAGTTAAACTCTCAAAGTCTTCTAAAACCAATCCCCTTCACCTTTCGGTTTACACAAGGCCTCCCAACGTCGCCACTTTATGCCTTTCTGGTCAAATTTTGTTCCTTTGCACCAGAACTCATTCATTAATTTTTCAGTTTCGTCACATAACTCCTTTGATAGTAGGAACATGTTCGTCGCGTATGTTGGCAATGCTTCGACAACATTCTTGATTAGAACAACTCGCCTGACTCGTGAAAGGAACCTGTTGTTCCAATTTTTAATTCTATTAAAAAATTTGTCCCGAAGATAACCCTAAATGGCTGATTTATTCCTGCCCACCAAAGTTGGCAACCCTAAGTAGTTGTTCTGTGCTCCTTTCCTCGGGATTCCAAAAAAATTATAGCTTTCCCCGATGCTCTCTCATACACTTGCAAAATTTGTTTTATAGTGCCAAAATTGAAATTATTAGCTTTAAAAGATTTAAAAAAACGGTCATCTGCGAATACCAAGTGAAAGTTAATAAATGGGGAGTTCCCTTCAAAGCAAATGAGGAGTAAATTGAAGAAACGGAGAAAAAAGTGAAAAGTAAAAGATGGGTTTCGAACCCTGATCACAAGTCAAAGGAAAGGTCGGGGATCAACCAGTGAGCTGAAATGTCAAACTATGCAATGCTAGCTAGAGATTTATTTAACATGCTTTTATCAAAGAAGTCCAAGAGCGGGTTAGAACCTACAACCTCCGAAACGCCAGATCACCCAACTTTCGTTACGCTTGTTTACACTTGGTTGCACCTCTTAGTAGTTAATGATTTGTCACCTTATCATTATATGGTCTTAATCCATCTTCTTCCACACAAAACTTTGAACTATCCTCTCTCTAAACATCCCAGAAATATTTTCTTTCTCTTCTCTCTTAATTTCTCAACCCCAAATCATCTACCCATCTTCAACCATAACTAGTCACTTTCTTATTCAAGATTAGTAACAAAGCTCCAAGGATTGCCATCTATCACAAGCTTGATCTTCCGTATCTCTTTGAATCTTGTATCTTAATCATGAATTCATCTTTTTTCTAAGTTGCCCAGCACGTATAGCTAAATAAATTTGGGGGCTAGAAATTGGTTTATTAATTGTTCTTATCATGTTTTAATTTGCATTGATTTTAACTGCTAAGTTTATTCTATTTAGATTGTTGTGTCCAAAAACATAATTTATGTTGTGTTTGTGATATATATTATGAATACTCAATCATAAACATATTACAGAGTATTTGTTAATACTCAAATGAACACTTTGTGAACACACCGTTGAACTTCTTTTATTTTGTTCTAGATTGAAGTTTTACGGGTGAATTTAATTATTTAATTATATTATTTACATCACGGGGTTGGGTAACTAATGTAGTTAATAATTAAGGTTTATGTTGCACTTAAACAATTAGTCTCGTTTTGACCATCACTAAGGAATGATAACTAGTTACTTATTTTAAATGACTTGTGTTGGGTCCTAAAATATTTATCTACAACTCCTCACAATTTATCTAAGAATAAAATTAACAATTACGTCTTTCACATAATCATTGAACAATTACTTATCAATTTCTACCCCTTCTTGCTATTGATTGAACTTTGTGTTGATAAAAATCTCTTATCTCAATCACTTTTATTTCATTTCTTTTCCAAACAAAAAAAACAAAAGAAATGCATTCTCAACTTTAATTTTTAGTTTGTGCTTAATTATTTTATTTTCCCACTTTTTTGTGGTTTGACACTCTACTTCTTTAGATAAAAAAATAGTTGTGTGTCCAATATATGCTACACATCAGCTGCTTAATTATCATCAGTAACTTTTTTTATGTAACCTAAAGTATTATTTTGACAAAATAAATAAATATCCATCTCAACTATACCCCTTAGAATGTATATATTCATGAACTTTTTTTAAAGTAATCACAAAAATGTAAAATACGGATATGTACACTCATTCTCCTATTATTTAAGACATATTTATTCCTTTTTTATTTGTTCTAGCATGCTTGCATTTTTTTCATGTAATATGTTATCTCCCCCCAGCTATTATATTATTTTAAATCAAATAGCATTTTTCATGTAATATGTTATCCCCCCCAACTGTTATATATTATTTTAAATCAAATGGCATTTTTTTAATAAAAATCCCAAAATTACACTTTTCAATTCCAAAAGTATTATTCTCTCTCTACAACATGCAGGGTTTGTTTCCCGTTGAGTTGTTCGTGTGGCATTGACTCGATCTTGGAGTTCGATCATGCTACTTCGTTGTTTGGTTGGATTTTGTTTGTGCTTTAGGAGTGGGTGGTTTTCATGGATTGTTGTGGGTTGTCGCTAGTTTCCGTATCTCACCGATTCATCCATAGTTTGACTTTACAAGTTGGGATCAATGCAAGATCTCGTGCATAATTATCAAGGTTTGGTCCTTGATAAAAAAAAAAGGGAAAAGTACGGAAAATGTACTTGTGGTTGGGCCCATTTTCAGATAGGGTCATGTGTTTCATTCTTTATCAAAGTGGTTCATGTGTTTGAATTCTGTTATCACAAGAGGGTCACGCCGTTAAAAACGTATGAAAAAGACCGTTAAAGTAACTCCAATTTTCAAAAGTGCCCGGAAAATTAAAAGAAAAATACCGAAAGGTGCGTCTCGTCAAGATGACCTATAAACCACATTCGCCTTTGGATTTTTCAGATCTGTTTGGATTATTTTTAAAAATGATTTCGCTAATATCACTTTTCCGATGGACTTTCCGGTGACAAGAGTGGCTGAAAACAAAAAAGAAACATGACCTAGCGGTTGTCTTATTGAGGCGCACCTTCCGGTATTTTTCTTTTAATTTTTCGGGCACTTTTGAAAATCAGAGTTACTTTTAACGGGTTTTTTAGACGTTTTTGACGACGTGACCCTCTTGTGATAACGGAATTCAAACACATGAACCACTTTGATAAAGAATGAAACACATGACCCTATTTGAAAACGGGCCCAACCACAAGTATCTTTTCCGTACTTTTCCCGAAAAAAATCATGGTTTGGTCCTATAGAATGAGAACGAAGGCTTTGTTGTTGACTTAGACGAGGAACTGGAGGAAGGAGGCGGTAACAGGATGATGTTCACGGTGGTTAGAAGGCTGGTTACCGGAAAAACAGTGAAGTTCCCTTATTTCATAGATCTTATGGCATCACTTTGACGTCCAGTAAGAGGGGTTTCAATAAAGGAAATTGGTGAAAACGTATATCCTTATCTTTTTCCATGTGGTTGATATGAATCATATTCTTGAGAGTGGTTTGTGGTTGTTTGAGAAAAAATTGTTAGTTTTACATGGTACACAGGCAGGTGAACTGCCTTTGAAAATTTTTATCAATGAGGTACTCCTTATTTTTTTGGATTCAAGTTCATAATTCACCTATGGATTTCTTTTACTATGAAAGTTGCAAAAAACTTGGTAACTCAATGGGTAAATTAGTAAATGTTCAGCAACGCAATTTGACAATCTGTGGAGGCCGCATATGAGATTGAGGGAGTGCTTGGACATTAGTAAACCTTTGGCAAAGAATTGAAATTGAAGTTAGGAAAAGATGAGAAGGAATGATTTTGGGTAGATCTCAAATATGAAAAATTATCAGGTTTTGCTTTGTTGCCTTATAGGCCACGCAGACCGCTTTTGTCCCTTGGAATAACAAGGGAGTTGGTGAGTTAATCAAGCCTTATGGTCCATGGCTTCGAACAGGGAGTGGTAGAGGTTCACGGGCGGGAGGAAATAGGCGATTGATTCGAGATGGAACCCAGCTGGTAAGGGGCATATAGGTGTGAAGTGACAGAGCATACATCCGCGGAAGGCATGGCTGGCGGCCTTCAGGAGGCAAACTCAGCTATGATCATATTGCAAAGAGAATCTTCCAAAGGCTTAGGAGAGAGCATAGTCGCTAGTCGGGCGGGGGAACCAAAGAGAAGACGTGTGTTGGAGATTAAGGAGCAGGAAGATCAAGATGTTGATACTATGGTGGTGGACGAGCAAAAAAACATAGAAGAGGCGGGCCTAGGTTTCTAGATTCATCTAGTACATTTATTAATAGTTACGCTCTTTGTCACAAATTGATTTGCAAAGTCAACATTTTTTGTCAACCTTGTTAAAGTAAAATCCTCCATATTGATAATTAATTAAATTTTTAATATTTTTTGGAAATGACTCAATTTTTAATAATTAAAATTTACATATTCAAAAACTTCATTAAAATCTTTTCAAAGTTGCAAACTCCAAATTAGAACATAATTAAAAATTGACATCCTAATTAAGTGAATAGAATGAAACTGTTTGACCAAGAAAAGTCAATTTTACAAATCAATTTGGGACAGAGGTAGTATTCAATTTATCAGTTATTTTGTCTGTTTTTTTTCTTAAGAATTGTAGCTGGTGTTTTTGTTAGGTGTTTTTTCCCGGGGTGACTCGTTTTTACTTTTATTGAGGTCAAGTTTATAGGATAAGATAAGTGACAACGATTCTATGTTGGTCGTGATTAGAGTTTAATTGCCCGTATGGGGTTTAGCGAATTAAATTGCTTATGGTGATTGATTTCAGACTGGTCCAGGTATATATGATCGAGTTATGTTTTGTGATCTTACTAGCTTGACTGCTTCCTCTAGTCTTGATGTTATCTGTGGGGATTCTAATATTTTAATGTAAGTTGATTCGATCAAAAGAAAACAACAACAAAAATGCGAAAAAATCCAAATCAAACCAAAATAACCGAATCAATCAAATCATGGTTTCAAATTTTGAAATGTAAAACCAAACCTAACTTTTTACTTTTATTCCATATTTGGTTTTGGGACAAAACGAACCTACCCCTACATTCATCAATATTTAAAGATACATCAACATAACTAAGGGTAGCTCATTACAAAGCACAAGTCTACAACAACCATACCTACAATTTATCTAACAAAGTGCAACCTCCATTCGTTACACTTTATCATAGATAATGATATCATTAGTATAATGACAAGTATGTATTTCAACACGCATTTTATGTGTGTTGGGATCGATTTTATATAATTTCCCTATCAAAAGTGTGTCACAAAGTTCTAATTTAACTCAAGTTATGGTCACCGAATTTCTTGTGTATTTGGTATTTTTAGCAAGGAAATGAGGATATCGAACCCGACAACGACATTAGAGACTTGATTGGATGATTGGAGATACTTCAGAGGTCAATTATGGAGAAAAGATGATCCACCTTACTTGAGAAGTCCATTTGTGAAGAAGAAAAGTGAAAAAACTTACGATGGTCGAGCACACGGCTATGCACACGCCGTGTGCAGACCGTGCGTGCTGGAGGTTTATGTTATGTGCACACGCTGTATGAACAACCGTGTGCGGATACAAACACCCAAAATATCATATTTTTGTATTTAAACCCTTATTTTGAGGTGGGAGAGTTTAGAAACAAGCTTAGGAACAAAATTTCTTCTTTTTTCAGCATTAAATCTTCAAGATTTTGAGATTGTTTGTAAGTTATTTATTTCAATTGATTCTTACTTACCCAATTATGTTGTTAATTCAAATATGAATTGTGAGTAGTTTTAATTAGGGATTTGAGATTAATGAAGGAGCATAATTGGATCTAGGTTTTGTTCTTGATCCATTTATTGCATGATTATTATTTAATTTGTGTGTGAATAATTTAATTGTTATCTTTTGTAACCTGGAATGACCACTAGGATTATAATTGCATATAAAATAATTTAAGAGAGATCTAAATTATTTATAGGACACTTTCACACAAGACTCACCACTCTCTAAGAGATTAACACAATTAGGGAGTCGTACGCTCGCTCGCTTTGGTAACGATTTAGAATGATTTTACTTGGACTATTTTCAGTCCAAAACCAAACCTTGTGAGTAGGAACATCATTAGAAAATTTACCAAACCAGAGAGCAGACATTTACCAAACCAAAACCGTTCAAACCAGACTAGAAAATTTCTGTCCAAGTAAAAACATCATTAGAAGTTTATCGCATGAGAGATCAGTCCGACTCGCTAAATCGTTGTACTCTACACCGCGAGAGCGATAAGAATTTAGTATTGATTTGCGTTGCTCACTGAAATAATTTTCATGTGGTTAAGTTTGATCAGCCTCAAAATCTGATTGCTCTGGGATCAATCTATGTTCCATTTTTGTCATTAATTTGAAAGAACCACTAAATTTTAGATTTATTTCCATTGCAATTTAATTTCAAATCCAATCTCGTACATTCGCATTTATTTTATTTATTTTTTAGTCGCTGATAATTTTTATTATGTCAAAAAAATTGTTGCTTTCCCTCAAAAATTTATGAGACCCGAGGGCTTTCATATTACCATCTTTCCCCTTTTTATGAGAAATGAGTCAAATAAGACCATCTACTATTCTACTATCCTCAAATGATAACATAAGATCATGTACTCATAAAAGTGTCATTAACATATACTTCGTACTTACTTTTAAAAAGTTTGAGACCCGGTTTAGCCAATCTTGGCTATTTTTTCCAAGTCAGCAAATTTGAATTGGACGAGCATGAGCAAATTGTTCCTACAACTTCAAACTCTTTCTTTTTTTTGAAGAATGGAGAGTATGTAAATGACATGACATTGTGGAGTTTGAAATTGCTTCCGCAATTCTTTCATTTTTTTGTAAACCGCAAGTGGCTTTTTCCTCCAACAAAGCCATGGGAAATTTCTTGGACATTACTTGAGATAAGTCAAAGTGCAAAAATTCAAGAGCAATCCCTGCAAAAAAATATTAAACCTGCTAAAAAACTAATTCATTTAATCTTAAAACAAATAAAAATCAAATTTCGCTGGTTCAAAATAACTTAGTTTCCATCAACTACACCCACACAATTTCCGGCCACCTTCCCTTCCCACACAAAGGAGCTTTTAATCCACAATGACAATAAATACAAGGTTTGTAGTACTGATTATGATCCACCTGTTAATTTGATCTGATAGAGGTTGAATATATGCTCAGCCTTGCTAATTTCAATTGTTGAATGAGATTAGAGATAAACCTATGTTCTTCTGGCGCAAAGGAGAACGATGTATGTTGAGAAGATGGATTTTATAAATAAAAGGATGATTGGCCATTGGAACTAGGCATGGAGCCGGTCTGGTCCAACTGGCCTGGGAACCGGCCCAGCCCGCTACTGTGCGGGACCGGACCGGCCCACTACTGTGCGGGCCCGGCCCGGCCCGGGTGACCGGTATCGATACCGGGCTTAGGCCCGACCCGAGGTAGTAACCGGGGGTGGTTCCGGGACTCCTGAAATGCGAACCAGCCAGTCCGGGCTCGGTTCGGGATTTATTATTTTTTTTTGGGGGGGGTTGGGTTTAGGTGGGCTAGGCTAGGTGTTTCCGAGGGGTTTGAGGGTGGGGGGGATGTGGGGTGGGGGTTGGAATAAATAAGAAAACACACAAAAAAGGAAAAGGAACCGGTTGACTCCCGGGCCTTACCCAAAAACATCCAACCCTCGGCCGGGCCCAGGCCCGGTCCACCCATAATTAGAACGGATGACAACCAGCTGATTTGAAAAAACGTAAGTTGTAACCGGGTTTAGCAGGTGAGTCGCAGGTCATTAGACCTTATCTGCTTGCTTTTTAAAAGCAAGTATATGTTGATGACACTTTTATTATTACATGGCCTTATGTGATCATTTGAGGATGGGAAAAGTAAATAAAATAACCTAAACTTTCCTTTAGTGTGAGTTCCCCACCATATACTTGTCTTGGCTAAAAATACACCACCAACTATCTCAATTTGTATTAACTGTGTACCATCTTTTAATTAACATGACTCCACGTTGGTCTTTGACCGGGGAAACTTCTCTCTCTATCTCAGCCACACATATCTTTACTAGAAACTCATCTTATGATTCCACAAGCAGCTATGGACGACAATGAAGATTATTATAGGCTTCTTGTAGTGCTCTGTGGTGCCTCCCAGACCTTTCTCTCGGATCCTACAGTTTCTTGTTTGTTACTCCGTGTTTAGCTTCTTACAATTATCACTTGGGCCGATTCACCACAAATTACACAAAAACCGCAGATACTTGAATGATTACATATCAGCCCTCTCAGGCTTCTTCAAAATCTCAGATTTGAAGCCCTTCGGATGAAGAGGGTTTTAAATCCATTTCGGGTGCAGCTAGTGCATGTTTGTTGTTTTAGTTTAGTAGAGGGCAATCATCGTCTTCTCTGTTATCTATAATCCAAGAATCGGTCAACGTGGAAAAATTATGTCAACTAGGATGCTTCTTTGGACCTTTAGAATCATCAAGGGCATAATTAACAGTAGCCTACTATTGCTCCTAGACAAATCATTTATTTGCTATTAAATTATATTATTTCCTACCTTTATTTGTAACATTGCATCTACTCCAAATTGTGACTAGATACATCATGTATATTTATGGTTAGCATATTCTTAGGCTTACGTTTTGAGATTACAGCTGTTAGCTTTGCATGGCTTCGGTAATCTCGTGCATGTATACATACCATGGCCGATTGGCCTAATAGAGCAAGGGATATTTTCTTCCAAAATATATCGTTCCAATTTGGTATCAGAGCTCCTTTTTCCTTTCTCTAGCAATGTCTTCCTCTTCCCCAAAATTTCACCCGGCCCTAGCCATCTCTAATATAAAAAACTTCATTCCCATAACTCTCAATCTTGACACCGTGGAATACTCATCATGGGCGGAACTTTTCAAAATTACGGCTCGAGCCTATCAAGTCATCGACCATATCCTCCCTAACGCCGCTGCCTCCTCTACCCAACCTCCCGCCTCCCCCACCACGTTGGAGCAGCGGCTTGAACAAGAAGCCACCGCAATCGAAGCTAAGGCACTTTGGGATCATTTGGATGCTGTCGTCGTCCAATGGATATACGGCACCATCGCTCATGATCTCCTCCACACGATCATCGAGCCGGACTCCACGGCACATGCGGTTTGACCCTACACTCTACCGTAGTCTTGCCGGTGCTTTACAATATCTCACTTTTACCCGGTCTGATATCTCCTATGCCGTCCAACAAATCTGTTTGTTTATGCATGACCCACGAGAGCCCCATCTTCACGCCCTCAAACGAATTATTCGTTACATACGTGGTACTGCTCATCTCGGGTTACACCTCCATCGCTCCCCGTCTCACTCTCTCACGGCCTACACCGACGCTGATTGGGGTGGGTGCCCCGACACAAGACGATCCACATCTGGCTACTGTGTTTTCTTAGGTGACAACGTCCTCTCTTGGTCCTCCAAGCGTCAAACCACTGTCTCTCGCTCTAGTGCCGAAGCCGAGTACCGCGGTGTTGCCAACGTTGTCGCCGAGTTATGCTGGATTTGTAACCTTCTTCTTGAGCTACACCCCCCCCCCCACCAAAGCATCCATTGTGTACTGTGATAACATTAGCGCTATGTACATGGAGGGCAACCCGGTCCAACACCAACGGACCAAGCACATTGAAATCGACATTCACTTTGTTCGGGAAAAAGTGGCTCGTGGCGAGGTCCGTATTCTACATGTCCCCACTCGTCATCAATTCGCGGACATATTCATCAAAGGCCTGCCACACATCTTTTTCGACGATTTCCGTTCCAGTCTCCATGTTCGACCTCCTCACGTATCAACTGCGGGGGTGAATTAACCGTAGCCTACTATTGCTCCTAGACAAATCATTTGTTTGCTATTAAATTATATTATTTCCTACCTTTATTTGTATCATTGCATCTACTCCAAATTGTAACTAGATACATCATGTATATTTATGGTTAGCATATTCTTAGGCTTACGTTTTGAGATTACAACCGTTAGCTTTGCATGGCTTCGGTAATCTCGTGCATGTATATATACCATGCCCGATTGGCCTAATAGAGCAAGGAATATTTTCTTCCAAAATATATCGTTCCAATTGGCATGAGCATCTCAAACTTAAATAGTTGGAGGTATTTTTTAAAACAAGACAAGTATAGGGTGGGGAGCTCACACTTGGGCAAAGTTTAGGGTATTATTATTTTTTCCCTTTGAGGATAGTAGATGGTTTTATTTGACCCATTTCTCTTTTTTTATTAACTCAAAAATTTTGTCACTTTCCCTCAATTTTAGTAAAGCTAGACAAAATTTTAAGGGATGTGGTGTAAAAAGAAGAAACCCTTTTCAACACACAAATAGATCAAAATTGTGAAAAAGTATCCAAAATGTGCATAAATGTATAATAAAAAAGCTCCAGAATAGTCTAGCCAAAATAATATTTGAGGGCACACAACAGTGAAAAGTAACAAAAAAAATCAACCATGGGTTTTTCTTGAAATAAAATGAGTAAATAAATCTCCAGGAAAAAAGAGTACAACTCCTGTTGAAAAACAATGATGTATGGCTGTGAATAGAGCAACGATAATGTTCAACTCATACTCATTCAATACCTGCGGGGAAAGCGGTCTATGAACCTTGCAGATGGACATTCATAGGCCATATGCCCCCTCCCGCCACAGTTCTGACAGAGCACCATCCTCATGCAATCCTGACTCATATGTCCATACTGTGAACAGTTCCTACACACCATATCCCGAAACCCAGCATCCCTATACCCGACAGGGTCATTCGGGCAGTCAACTGCCAGGTGTCCAGTCTCCCGACAGTTCTTACAAGCCTTCTCATTTGTGCAGTCGGCTGCAAAGTGGCCTTGCTTAAAGAAATTGTATCTTTAGGCGATCAGAAAGATGCACCGCTTCCCAGATACGTCTACGCTTCTGTTCCCCCGCAGGCTCGTCGTTAGCTCCCAGAACTCCATCTTTAGGCGAGCTGCTTTCTGAAAACGCCGTATCCTCCTTCACTCCCTTCAATCTTTCGTCAGACCTATTCTCTTCCTGTCCATGCGGATACCTGTTCAAGCTTGAGGACCCTTGCACAAGCCATTTATTTCCTCTTGTTGGGCTAGCCTTCACCCCGCTACATGGTCTAAGAAATACACCAAACCTTTTTTCCAACACAAAACCTTCCTCATATGCTAGTGGGCAGAATTTTTCAGAGTGGCCTATGACTCCACAGACAAAACCAAAGTTCGACAGTTTTTCATACTTAAAGTCCACCCAATACACAATACCTTCCTTTTTTTAAGAGTTGTACCCTTTTTCAAGGACCTTTCCACATTCATGCACACTCTAACACTCTAAACATGCCAATAAAATTTCCCACCCTTCTTGCAATGCCTAAATTCAGTAAACAATATGGAACATTATGAACTTGCACCCAAAATTCAGTCTCATTCAAACGCATTTTAAGCGGGATATCACTAGGTTTAATTTCTCTTTCAGAATCGGCAAATTTCTCTCAAACTGCAAGAGACCACCATCAAGCACACGTTTCATATCAACCGGGTGATAAAAAGTAAAAATATACCTCTTATCACAGCATATTTCTTTGATCTCTACACCCTTCCCCGTTCTCCACAACGATGACATAAGATCTTTGAACACTGGGAATTTTATTTTCATGTCCGTTATCAACACTCCCACCACCGGATAACTCGGCCGAGCCTCATTCCCCGACTTTTCTTCGATACCGGTGTCATCCAGGTCGAAGTCCACCTCTTCCTCTTCCATACGTACTCATCTTTCTGTACTGCTCAACGATCTTCTCCATCCAACAACTGAGTGTCTGGTCTCCCGCCTTACCTGCTCCTTCGACCCGACTTCGAGTACTTGGCCGCCGATCTGCGATTGCCGAAAACCACCGACCGAGATCCCCTTCTTCCTCGTTTGCCTAGCCTCTGCCGCTCGCGTAGCAAAACACCGTCCAAAATCCAGACCGATAAACGGCCCCGCTCCTCGTTCGCAAGAACGTTAGTGGACCATCAGAAAACTAGCGGCTATCAAGCCCTAAAGATAGATAAACTAGCCAATCATTTTGATACTAAGTACCTAAGTAGTATATACTAATAGGATTTTGTTTTAAAAATGAAGAAATTTGATGTTTGTAACACACTCATACCCACTTTTATACCCACCATGCCATATACTCATCATGTCTGTGAAATGTTTTTTTCCTGTGAATTCCCTTCACAGACAAAATATGTCTTTGAAGGGAATTCACAGACAAAAAGAAGCCTTCACATATGCGGGTATAAGAGTGAGTACAACAAGAATGGTTGAAAAATAAAGATGTTAACCGGTCTGGAAGTGGCAAACCGAAAGGAAAACCGTTTCTATTTCCACATAAAAAAAATACTCCCTTCGTCCCATTGGACTTTTCCAGTTTTACCTTTTTTGTTAACCCAAAAACTTTGCCACTTTCCTATTAAAGCAACTAATTTGTGGTTCTACACATTTCTCTCTCCTCTGCACAAATTTCAACCACACAATTTTTACTATTCTTATTTCTCACATACTTTGCATTTGACAAAGTCCACCGGGACGGAGGTAGTAAGACATTTTATATGTGAACAGAATTCACACACAAAAAGGAAACTTTCATAGAAAGATTATATAAGAGTGAGAACAATAAAAAGGGAAAATTACCCTAAATATGATTGAAAACTTTTGTATATACCAAAATATGACTATCATGTTTTATTATCAAGATATGACTAATTAATGTCATGTTTCGACAACACCAGACTTTTAATTTGAAATTTTCAAATTCGTTTACCCTAGAAAATGGGAAAACTGTCAAATAGGTCCTCGAACTTTCATAAAAAGGTCAAATAAGTCTTTATATAGGAGGCTCTGTCCGGCCGTCGCAATTTGGGGCGGTTCCCGGTGGATTTTTTTGAGCATCTTATTTCAGCTAAAACTTCAATCAGGAACACATTTAAATTAATTTTTGAAGATAACTGTGCATTTATTTGAATGCGTTCCCGATTGAAGTTTTAGCTGAAATTTGGTATGCGTAAACTAGACTTGATGAATAAGATGTTCAAAACTTTTCATCAAAAAATTCCACCGGGAACCGCCCCAAATCGCGACGGCCGAGCAGAACCTCCTATATAATGACTTATTTGACCTAAGAATGTTCGAGGAGCTGACCGTTTTCCCTAGAAAAAATGAAGGTGCCAACCGGCAATGGTAATTGGTAACCCAAAGGAAAAACAAAATTGCTATGGGTACCTCAAAAGGTACCTCATTCATACCCCATATAAAAACCCTTCCCCATTTTTACCTCACTCCCTTTCCCATTTAAACAATTTACCCCCAACTCTCCTCTTCCTTCCAAAACTCCACACCAGCCCTCTACCAACTCTCTGCACTCCCCTGCGACAACACCCTCCCCTCTTTCTCACCGCGACAACACCGGCCAACACTCCCCTGCGACAACACCCTCCGCGACAACACCGGCCAACACTCCTTCCGTCTCACCCTCCCCTCATCTCACCCTCCCCCCCTTTTTGTGTGTGTGTTTCGAATGGAGAGCTACAGTGTTAGGGCGAAAGGAGGTCATCCATGGACACCATTTACAACCCTCTTCAATGGAGTTGAGCTACAGATTGTCCACAGACTCCCCCCAGTATGCCTCTTTCTCCCTTTTTCATCTTTCTTCATTTTTTTTATTTAGTTTTTAATTCATATGTAATACTCTATATATATCTTGCAATGTTAATGGTTGAATATCTTGTGTTATTGTGATGAATTTGTGATGTTTATTCTTACAATTTTAGTCCAACTATTCTAGGTCATTAATATGCCCATAACATGTTTGCTGAAATGCTTAAATGATTTTTTTGTTTATGTCATGTCCTCTTATGTTATAAGGATTTTGGATTTTTGTTTTACTAGTATAAGTTTCAACTTTAAATTGTGCATATTGTTGTCTGGTGTATTACTTGAAGTGCATATATGGTTGATTTCTCTTAGTAGTTGGTAATGGGTTAGTAGTTTAAAAATTGTTTGCAGTTGTCTGTCATGTGAAATTAGTTGTCTGGCAAGCCATTTGAGTTGTCTGTCACTTCATTTTGAACTGTTGCAACTAGGTTTGTAGTTGTCTGTCATGTGAAATTAGTTTTCTGGCAAGCCATTTGAGTTGTCTGTCACTTCATTTTGAACTGTTGGAACTAGGTTTGTAGTTGTCTGTCATGTGAAATTAGTTGTCTGGCAAGCCTTTTGAGTTGTCTGTAGGGTATTCAATTCAACCTTTATTACAATACATAAATTGTCTGTATGTATCGTAAATATCTGTATTGGTTATACTAGTCTATCTACAGGTCCGAAGAATGTGGAGCGATGGTTGCATCCTTTGCAGAGCACCTGTTCATGGGAAAGCCCTTGGTTCCAAAGTGTGAATATGCAAACATGTGGAACAAGAGATGTCAATACACTATTCGTTTGTGGTGATTGAAGAGTGTGGAGGAAACAAAGGAACTCCTTAGAAATGTGGAACTTTATTATTTTGAACATTTATATTCATTTGGAATAACAGATGAAATGAAAGAAAACAGTTGTATTAAAGGCCCTGATGTTGGTATGAAGAAACCAGTTTTTTGAGAAGTTAATTAATTTCTCGTACTAACGCAATGTTTGATAATAAGAGGTTGGATTGAAACATTAATTTGTTGTGAATTATCATTGTTAACATTAGGTATACACATACATGCATTAGTTTGTTATCGATTACCATTTTTGGCATATGTTTCGTAAAAAAGACAGACAATACATATATCTAGACAGACAATAGAATAATCAGACAGACATTAGTTTTATACAGAGAGACAATAAGTTTACACATACAAACAATACGGTACCCAGACACACAAAAAAATCAACACACATAACTGGATAATTATACATGTAATGTTTGCAAAAACTTACACATGTTCAAAAAACCAATCCAATTCTTCAACATTGTACAATATTTGACCCATTTCCCCAACTGTAATATGTAATGTTTGTAAAAAAAATACACATTAGAAATATCAGAAGTTCAAAATCGATACATTTCTCTAACACTCTATGCTTCAGCCTTCTTCAAGCGGCAAAATTCAATAGCAAATTCAAGTCTTTTGTTCGACATGTTGGTGTAGTCATAATCTGTAAGCATTAACTTCTCCAGATCTGCAGACAGACAAATAAAGCACAGACAGACACTTAACACAGACAAGTAAATATAAATTACAGACATCTATTTTTAAAATGACAGACAACTTCACTACTCTTACAGACTTATCACAACAACATGACAGACAAGTCATTACAGACAACTCAAACAAATACAGACAACTAACAAGAAAATGACAGACAATTCAATTAAATATCAATTACAGACGTCTATTTTGCAAGTAACAGACAACTCCTCAAGTCTAAAAAACAAATACAGACAACTCAAATAACTCAAGGTTTGGAATACTTACTATCTGAAACATTCCTAATATGCACAATTTAAAGTTGAAACTTATGCTAGTAAAACAAAAATCCAAAATCCTTAAAACATAAGAGGATTGTAACAAAAATCCAAAATGCTGTAGACAGACAAGTATAACCAAGATATTTATGACCCTTATACAGACAATTTATGTATTGTAATAAAGGTTGAATTGAATACCCTACAGACAACTCAAATGGCTTTCCAGACAACTAATTTCACATGACAGACAACTACAAACCAAGTTTCAACAGTACAAAATAAAGTGACAGACAACTCAAATGGCTTGCCAGACAACTAATTTCACATGACAGACAACTACAAACCAAGTTTCAACAGTTCAAAATGAAGTGAAAGACAACTACAAACCTAGTTGCAACAGTTCAAAATGAAGTGACAGACAACTCAAATGGCTTGCCAGACAACTAATTTCACATGAAAGACAACTACAAACAATTTTTAAAATACTAACCCATTACCAACTACTAAGAGAAGTCAACCATATATGCACTTCAAGTAATATACCAGACAACAATATGCACAATTTAAAGTTGAAACTTATACTAGTAAAACAAAAATCCAAAATCCTTATAGCATAAGAGGACATAAACAAAAAATTCATTTAAGCATTTCAACAAACATGTTATGGGCATATTAATGACCTAGAATAGTTGGACTAAAATTGTAGGAATAAACATCACAAATTCATCACTATAACACAAGATATTCAACCATTAACATTACAAGATACATAGAGTATTACATATGAATTAAAATAAATAAATAATAAAAAATGAAGAAAGATGAAAAAGGGAGAAAAAGGCATACGGGGGGGGGGGGGGGGGGGGGGGAGTCTGTGGACAATCTGTAGCTCAACTCTATTGAAGAGGGTTGCAAATGGTGTCCATGGATGACCTCCTTTCGCCCTAGCACTGTAGCTCTCCGTTCGAAACACAAAAAAAAAGGAGGATGAGACGAGGGGAGGGTGAGACGGAAGGAGTGTTGGCCGGTGTTGTCGCGGAGGGTGTTGTCGCAGGGGAGTGTTGGCCGGTGTTGTCACAGTGAGAAAGAGGGGATGGTGTTGTCGCAGGGGAGTGCAGAGAGTTGGTAGAGGGCTGGTGTGGAGTTTTGGAATGAAGAAGAGAGTTGGGGGTAAATTTTTTAAATGGGAAAGGGAGTGAGGTGAAAATGGGGAAGGGTTTTTATATGAGGTATGAATGAGGTACCATTTGAGGTACCCATAGCAATTTTGAAGGAAAAATGTTGCTCTCTCCACCAGGTGTGGCGTTGACCATACTATCTGCGTAACTTAAAAACCTTTCCATTTCAAAAGTAGGTAGATTAAGAATAGTGAAACAGGATATGAATTATTGAGGGTATGATGGGAAGATAGTGGAATAATGTGATGGAATGCAGGATAAATAAAAAAAGTAGTTGTAATAATGTATTATTTTTAGAATTATTGAGGGTATGATGAAAAGGTTTAGAAGTGAGAAGATTTTTTTGTTACGGACCAAAAATGAAGATTTTTTCTTTAAGGATGGAGTACATTTTATTTCTCTCTCTTGACCATCCAAGAAAACCAAATAGAGTGGTATAAAAACATACTGCTAGGGTTTGGAATCGATTTTGCCATGGCCGATGGGGAAGTAACTGTACCGAAGGTGGATAAACCCTTGCTCGAGGAGGCGAACGGGGGTGTTAACCTCACTGAAACGGAACCATACGTTTCCCATCCGGAACCGAATGTGCTCAACGAAGCCGGTACCGGGCTTCCAAGAACCTTTGATGCATTGTCTCCGGAGACCAACATGGAAATGGAGACGGGACATAGAGAGGAGTCTATCGCTGATACGGTTGATTTGAGAATTGAGGAAGGGACTGGAGAGGAGGCTGTATTTGGTATGGTTAATCCTCCCATGGAGGTGGGAGTTGGAGATGAAGGCGCTGCCGAAATGTTTAGCTCTCGTAATGAGGGGAGAGAGGAAGAGGTGTGGGCGAAAGAGGAGACTGTTCTTAATAGCAATGATGATACGCATAAAGAGGCCGTGGTAGAGGCAGCTCCGGTTGTGACATCAGAATCTAAGTCTCACGTGCAGACTGAAGTAAGTGCCCTTGAGCATCTGGAACCAGAAAGTGGATGCGAGACCATTGTTACTACGGGCCAGTCACTTAATGAAATTGTGCCACACCCGGCTCCAGTTTTAGAACCAGACATTGAACATGCGTTGGATATTGAGGTTGGAGCAGCCACTGTTTTTGCTTCTTCTGACAATTTTCAGCTTGATGGTGATAATTCTGAGGCAGTGGATTTAATGGTTACAGATATTCCAACCAGTGAAGCTAATAGAGACTTGGAGACAGATGGAAACACCACAACAAAGACTGGAGATGATGTAGATGCTTCATTTCCAGCTGTGGAAGCTACTAGAGAATCAGGAACCGATGGGGAAAGCGAAAGGAAGGTCGAAGTTGAAGGGGCTGCTTCATTTCAACCCATGGAAGCTGATAAAGAAATGGAAACAAGTGGAAATGAGACAACAATAGACAAAGAAGATGAACCTGATCCATTTCCGACTGCGGTAGCTAGTAGAGAAATGGAAACAGATCTAGAAGATGCAACAAAGTACAAAGAAGATGAAGCTGCTTCAACTCCAAGTGAGGATGCTAGTAGAGAGGAAACAGATGGAGAGGAGGCTACAAAGGCTGAAGAAGACGAAGTTGCCTCAATTCCAATTGTGGAAGCTAGTAGACAATTGGGAACAGATGGAGAGGAGGATATGAAGGACGAAGAAGACGAAGTTGCCTCAATTCCAACTGTGGAAGCTAGTAGAGAATTGGAAACAGATGGAGAGGATGATATGAAGGCCGAGGAAGATGGAGCTGCCTCCATTCCAACTGTGGAAGTTGGTAGACAATTGGAAACAGATGAAAAGTACACAACAAAAGCTGATGATGGTGAAGATGACTCAGTTCCAACTGGGGAAGCCAGTAGAGAATGGAAAACAGATGGAGATGATGTAATGGAGGCTGAGGACAGGGATATTCCTTCTGCTCAAACATGCGAGGATTCACAAGAAGACCCTCAATCTGGAGAAAACGAGGTGACTATGGCTGAAGAGACTACTATTGCAGATACTGAAGTTGAGACTGAAACTGATGTTGCAGACTCAGGTAAAGCGTCTGTAGGTAAGCGGAAAAAGGGGAAGAATTCTAAGAGCCCTTCTACTCCTAAGACAACCTCACGAACTCCAGCAAAAAAAGTGACAGAAGAAGATGTTTGCTTCATTTGCTTTGATGGCGGAGATCTCGTACTTTGTGACCGCAGGTGAGTTTGACACATCATTTATGCTCTCCATCCTGGTTTACAATATTTATGACTTTCTGTTTCCTTAAAAAAGAGTCACTTATTTCATGGTAAAAGTGAAGATAAATTTTTATCAGATGTGACAAACTAGAGCAATGATCAAGTTTGAAATGATAGCTTTGGTTAAACTATTTAAAAAGTTTTTAAAGCACATGGGTCATTATGAGTTATAACATTGCTGCGTTGCATCTTGTTCTCATTCTAAAATGCCCAAAACTCTTAGGGGTAGCGTTCCATAACTTTGAAACTCTAAGGAAAGCTGTATTATAAGTATTCTTTTGTTTATAGATGTTGTTTACCATGTTTCCCTTTTCATGCTTCCATGCTACTTAAGTCCAATATGATTCCTGTATGGGATGGATTACTGGATTAGTATTAGCTCTGAGGTACACAATTATTTTATTATATGCTGCTGATCATATGCTTTCCTTGTGCTACTAGGGGTTGCCCAAAAGCATATCATCCATCTTGTGTTAATCGTGATGAAGCATTTTTTCGGGCAAAGGGCCGTTGGAATTGTGGTGAGTGGTTTTGCATTTCACTTCTAGAAATATATATATGCATTTATAACGTAAACAGCCACCATAATGTAATTATATAATAACTTAATGATGTTGGTATCTTGGTGTTAATCCAAGATCATTATTAAATGTAAATTTGTGTCTTTTACATTCATAATAAAATCTTATTGTTGTTTATATTAAGATCTCAATCTTCATAGTTTGGTCATTTGCAAAAGAGTTATAGTTTTTCAATGTAATTGACTCTATTTCCTTTCATAATCCACAGTTTCATTCAAAACAATCTGGTGATCTTCTATTTTAAATCTGCAACCTATTTGGACAAAGGGAGAAGCTATAAAGATATCCTTGAACTATATGTATACACCATATACCCATCAACTTTCTTTTCAAACTACTAAACACACAAATTATGAAACCATAGCATATATAATCTTATGCCCAAATAGTTGCGGGTATATATGTTCTCCAATATATAGTTAAGGGGCATATATGTTCTCTCATATATAGTTCAATGATGTATTTCTTCCAGCTTTTATGATTTTTGTGTTTAGCTATTCCCCCCTAAAAGTTGAGGGATTCATTTTTCCTCCTTTCTTTGGACAAATGGATGTTATATTTTGTATTTTTGTGTCAATTGGTTCATGTACACAATTGGGAAATATCGAAATTATCTGGAAATGTATTTATTTCCCTCCCCTTTTCAAAATTTTATTCTCCTTATAGTAAATTAGTTTTATTTTTTAATTTGAAATCTGAGTAGTGGTTTGATGGCTTGGGTGACCTATTTAATAATATTATCGGCTTATGGCTACTTGGCTAGACCTTTTAGTATTATTATTTTATGCTTTCAATTCTTTCATTTTATTATCTTCAGTGAATGAGTTAGCATGACATTTTCGTTTGCTATCATGTTCTACTGCGTGGCTATCTTTTACTTTTCAATTTTGAAATACTCGTTCCCTATTGTCCATCCATGGACACTACACATCACACTTTTATTCAATTTCAGGTTGGCATCTATGTAGCATTTGTGAGAAGAATGCACAGTACATGTGTTATACATGCACCTACTCTTTATGCAAGGGGTGCATCAAAAGTGCTGTTATATTATGTATTAGAGGAAACAAAGGCTTTTGTGAAAACTGTATGAGAACAGTCAGGCTTATCGAAAGCAAGCAGCAACAAGGAGACAAAGAAGATGTATGTGCCTTTATAATCCTTGAATCTCTTTCTAAAGTGCTCTACTCAAAGTGAATCATTGCTGTTCTCTGGACATGATCATTGTTATCCCCTTTTTGGGTTGACAATGTGCTCAACATGTTTCATGATCATTTATGATTTGTTTGGAGTTAGCGTATGATCATATACAACTTGTTTGGATGGAGTGTATGGAGGTGTAACTGAGTAAGCAATGCAATGAGAGGAGGGTAGATGGTTACCTGTTTTTGGAGGGGTGAGAAAGCATGAAGGAAATAGAGGTTGTGTAAGGGTGTGCAGGTGTTCCCCTTCTTACACTCCGATTTGGAGTGTAGGGGAGGTGAGGTTATAATTATACCATTTTTGTTGTTGTGTGTTTCACCCTCTACAGCTAGGGGTCGGTTCGGTTCAAACGGTTCGGTTTTCACCTAAAACCAAATGCCGAACCAAACTAAAAAGTTCGGTTCGGTTCATTTTTATGGTCAAAAAATTGGAACCAAGGATTGTTCGGTTTGGTTTTTTGGATTTTGCAAAAATATTTTTGTCGATTAAAAAAACAGTAATTGAAAAAATAAATAAATAAACTACATCAAACTATAATTAATAGTAATACAATACAAAAACATAATTAAAAAAGAGAGAAGAAACAAATGCACTTCCAAGCAATGAATTAGAGAGTACATGTATATCAATTTAAACATTTTCTAAGTTAATTACACACATGAGCTTATTTGTGAATTATATATAGTGCATTCGCAAGTTAAAATTTTATTTGTAAATATTGTGTCCACTAATTCATTTTCTTTTCTACTAAAAGACTTTTCTTAATAGTGAATAACTTATTCTACTTTTTTTTAGACAAAGTTATTTATACTCTAAAGTTTCACGCTTTCAGCTATGTTGTTTAAAGTATAGTTTGTATTAATACATATTTGTTCAATATAAAAAGTTATGTGATAACAAACATACATAACAAATAATATATCAACAAAATATCATTGTCATGCAACAACAAGTAAAATATAAGTTATGATTTAAAATATCAACATATTAGTATCATAGCAATAGACTCAAGTGAATGTACAAGCGTTTCATTTAATTAAACCATAAATATTAAATGTCAATATCTTGCAAATCATAATAAACCTAGTATCAAACATTATTTTTCTAGAATTAAGAATTAAGAATTAAAAAAATATTATACTTAATGATTAATAAATAAAATACCCCCTCCGTATTTCAAAGATCGCTACGTTTGGTTATGGCACAAGATTTAAGGTAGAATAGTAAATGTAATGAATAGTATAAAAAAAGTAGGAGAGAAGGTGAAAAAGTAGGAAAGAGAGGATAAAAAGTAGAAAAAGTAAGGGTAATTGAGTATTTTTAAAGGAAAAACTTACCAAAAAGGGAAAGTGTAGGGATCTTTTAAATACAGCTAAAAAAGGAAAGTGTAGGGAACTTTTAAATACGGAGGGAGTAGCAAGTTTTTAAAAGTTCGGTTTGTTCGGCTCAATTTGGTTTTGAGATGCGAAAACCAAATAACCCGATTTTTTTTTATTCGATTTTCGGTTTCACCGACCCACCCCTATCTACAGCCACCTTCTATCACACCCTCTACTCTTGGTTCCTTCTGTGAACACTATTTTCTTCTTGTAAGGTACCTAGGTGCACTATATGCATTTGTCTTTCCCTCCACATTTTACCAGTCTCCCAAACACGAACAGAGTAGCAAGTAGCAACTTAATCCTCTCTTCTCTTTGCCTTCCTCCTTTTCCTTTCTTTTCATTTGTCAGACTTTATTCCCTTCCACTAACTGTTCTCCCTTGCATCTCATCTGAACAAGCCGTGAGTGTCTATGCTGTTTCTTGGCACTTCTAACTCCTGCTACAATAGAATGTTCTGATTTGTTTTTCTTTCATAACCATGATAAAAGGGAATTCACACAAGCTATATCTTTTCCATTTCACTTGATATATGTGAATGTTTGGCACTTGTGCCATATTTTCATCCTCAAGTTAATTCAGATACATGCATATAACAATTTTTTCACATAAAAATACTCAAATGATTTACCTCAAACAAAAGGTTTTTTTGTCCCTTCTTAATGTTCAGAATATAAAGGTATACTACTGTCTTGATGTTGTAGAGTTATGTAAACATATTTTGCTAGTTGACGATACATGCTTTAGTCATGTGTAGTTTCAACTTTAAGTGCATGTTACTCTCTAAATATACAGTTATTTGGTGAACTGGTAGTATCATAACACCGACTTGCCCGTTGAAACAATTTCATTTGTGTATATAGTGCTTTACCCGTTGAAACCAATACTCACATGATTCTTATTTGCTCTAGTCTCTTGTAGATTTCGATGACAAGAGTAGTTGGGAGTATCTCTTCAAGGACTACTATATGGACTTGAAAGAGAGACTGTCCTTATCTTTGGAAGAAATTGCGGAGGCCAAAAGTCCATGGAAAGGATCTGACGTGTCTGGAAATAGACAAGAGCAGAATGAACAACAGCATGACCATAATGAAGACGGAGATTCTGGTTCTGAAAGTTCTGGTGAGAAGGTTGACGCCAATAGATTAAAAAGAAGAAAGATCAACAAAAAACAAAAGTCCCTTTCAAAAGAAGATGATATGACCAGTTCGCCTGTAATTGCTGGAAGTGTAGGCACATCTACACCTAGCAACAGTGAGTGGGGATCAAAAGAGCTGATTGATTTCGTTAAGCACATGAGAAATGGTGACACCACAGCAGTTTCTCAATTTGATGTGCAGAGGTTGTTGCTCATGTATATAAAAAGAAACAAACTTCGAACTCCAAATAAGATGAGTCAAATAATGTGTGATTCAAGACTCCAAAGACTATTTGGAAAACCACGCGTTATGCATTTTGAAATGTTAAAATTATTGGAGTCTCACTTTCTTCTAAAGGAGGATTCTCATACTGATGATGCCCATGGTACTGTTGTTGATACCGAGATGGAGGCAGATGAATATCAAGACACACCTGTGAAGGAAGTCAAAGACAGGAAACACAAGCGCAAAAAGGGCCATAATCGAGGACCACAATCGAATCTCGATGATTATGCAGCTATTGACATGCATAACATTGGCCTGATATATGCTCGGAGGAAATTAATGGAGGACCTGCTTGAAGATGAGGAAAAGTTTCAGGACAAAGTTGTTGGTACCTTTGTGAGAATAAGGATCTCGGGTAACAACCAAAAGCAAGATCTGTACAGACTTGTTCAAGTCATAGGTGATTACCTAGATTTACAAATTTGTACTCTTTTATTTTTACTTGCTTCATTTTCCTTTAATGGAAGTTTTTACTACTTGCTAGTTGCTCCACTTTTCTTTTTGGACAGTTACAGATGTGGCAGAACATTCTTACTGTTCATCTTCTTTCTCCTACTTTTTACTTGTCCTACACTGTTTATTACTCCCTTTTAATCTCCGTGAAAAGCCTTGTGGTGCAATTGCAATTAAGAATAAACTGAAGTAGTTTTTTCTTCAGTTTGCATCTTTTGACGTTATATACTTGGGACTCCCTTGAAATTTCTTTTCATAGAAGTCAAAGCCTCAAAGGTTTTGGTTTGCTAATGCCTAATTCAAATTAGATTGGATTAAGTCAGTAGAGCTAAATAGACTTTGTTACAGGTCTGAGCAGAACTTCTGATCCATATAAGGTCGGCAAGAGAACAACTGATATCATGCTTGAGATCTTAAATTTGAACAAGACAGAGCTCATATCCATTGATACAATCTCAAATCAAGACTTCACTGAGGTGATAAATGGTTCAGTAGTTTTTAACTCCCTCTGTCCCATTATTCTCTCTTCCTTTGCTCTTTATACTGTTTTCAGGTAACAAAATTCTGCGCTCAAGGGTTATCTAGGAAAGAAGAATTAATATAAACCACACAATTTTCTATAATAAACAGTAATTGCTTCTTAACATGTCCCCACGGTTACAAATCAAAAAACCCGTTTAAATTTCATATTACACCTTCAGATAATCTTTTGAAGAATAATCTTCTGTTAATCCTATTACATCCATTAAAACTAAATACAAATACAATAACAACATCCAAGCCTTATTCCCGAAATAAAAATAAAACTGAATACAAATAAATAAAGTTTCATCTAGTTAATTCCATAATAAACTGGGAACGGAAATTCTGTAGCAATGTAACTAAATGTTTCTGTCATTCTCCTGTTTTTAATTACGTTTAATATCTTTCCTAGCTTCGTGCTTTGGTTAAATGCTTAATTACAGTACTTGAGCCTTATCATCTAATTCAAATGAAAATGCTGGGTTTTCATTTTCTACATCTTTTTATGTCCTATGCACACTCTTCACAAAGTTCATCATTTCTGCAGATGTGCATAACTGTGGTAAATCTTAATACACCCTCCCTTTTTTAACTAGTAGGGCTGTCATGGAATCTAAGAGTAAAATAGTAGGAGAGAGAAGATGAAAAAGTAGAAAAAGTAAGAAAGAGGAGATGAAAATGTAATGGCATTTATGTATTTGGTATGGCAAAACTTGCCAAATTAGGTAAGTGTAGCAAATATTAAAAATCTACCCAAAAAGGAATTCAGGGAAAACAAAAAAACAGAGAGTATTAAACAATGTAGGTTCATTCTAGAGGAAGGCGTTGTCATTTTTTGGTGGCTTACTTCTAAAGTCATTTCATCTATAGGTTCTCCTAGTATAATGATCATAATAATCCAATACCTATTTCTACTTAAGCGTACTTGTAGTTATCTCCCACTCCGCTATAGTCTTTGTTATATTGTTTACAAAGAGTTGCATTGATTTTGTCAGGATGAATGCAACCGTTTACGACAAAGCATGAAATGCGGACTTGTTAAGAGGCCCACAGTGGTAAGAAATGTAAACACAATTAGTTATATTGTTTAGCTCAACTCATGATATTGTTATTTTGCTCACGAGTTACCCATTTTCAGGGTGTGATTCTTGACAAGGCCATGGAAGTGCATGAAGCAAGAGTTAGTGATGTAAGTTTATTATTGCGTTCTAGCTTTTTTCACTAGTGGATTTTTTGCTGTACAGAAAGAAGAAATTTATAGTTACTGAATAAAGTTATCACAGTGGCTACGCAACTTGTGATGCCAGTAAAAGGCAAGCCAACTTCTCATTCAGGCGACTAGTTGCTTGCTTAGTTGGCAATTAGGTATCTAGTAGCCATATGCAGTATTTGAATTATGAATATAATATATATTATAAATTATAGTACATGAGTTACTAATTTCTCATAGTAATTCAAAACAAGATTTCCATTTCTATATCCAAAAAACTGAACTACAAAACTTTAGACTAAGTAGTGATGTGATTCATGTGATTGATAGTATCTAAAGAATAAAAAAGTAATATAGAGAACGTGAACTACAAAGATGAATAAGGAAACAAAAATGAAGAAAAGGGTAGAAGTAAATAATAATATGAGGAAATTGCATTCATTCTTGGTGAGCAGCAGTTTATCTGTAGTTCTTTCTCATTCTTTTTCTTTTTTGAAGTCCAATAATGTTAGATTAGTTAGGAGAAAACAGGTAGGTTTGCGGATCAAAATTGATTTGGCAATAAATCAATAATCAATTAAGGGCGTTGTTGTGAATGCCTCGTCGATGTCAGACATTGCACTCTTCATGCAAGGTGACCTGCCATGGTGGACGTTCTTCACCACTTGGGCGTGCAACCATTGGCTAGACAATGCCATGACGACCATTGTGATGCTTCCTCAATCGAACATTTCTATTTTTTTGTACATTCGTATATTGAATACACAGACACACACACACACATAGGGTGCGGTTCTTGTAAGAAGCCTTTAAGTAAGAAATGATAATGAATCTTACGTATTAATTCAATTATGTTGCAGTAAAATAGCTCCATGTTGCACTAAAAGATGCATCTCTTTAGTGCAACATGAAGCTGTTTTGGTGCAACGTCGTTAGTGTAACATGAACCTGTTTTAGTGTAACGTCATCAAAACCAAATCCAAGTGCATCATGAAGTTATTTTAGTGAAACACGTAAATCCGACGGCTAAGAATATTCTCATTTCTCACATTAGACACATTTCTCGCCTGTGTATACACACACACACACAAACACAAACACAAACACACAATGATATTCCCATGTAACTGGAGGGCATAACTCCTGCTAAAGGATTGCAGGTATTATTACATGTTTAACCTGAATATCATCAGGATGAGTAATGATTAAAGTCCTGCATTACCCCACCACACTTTCCGCTGTAGTGTGCTCTTGTTGTCTCAAAATGCACTACTTTTTTTTGTATAAGGATGTGTCTTAGAGAACTGTGTTTTGTTATCATGCCTGCTGTATTAATCTGCAGTGGTTGGAATCAGAGGTCCTGCGTATAACAAATCTTCGAGATCGCGCAAGCGAAAAGGGGCGCCGTAAAGAATATCCTTTCTGATTAGATTGTTCCTTCAACACCCTGTTAAGTTTATTATGTTCTCCATGTGCAGTCTTCATTTTTCTCTCTGCATAAATAAATTTATCATTGTCAACTCAGTATGTGTATTATGATTTTTGAGCTTGGCGTGGTTGTGAAGTGTCTACTTGCTTAATTGCTAATCTCTATCCACATAGAGCCTTCCCGGTCCTTGCAATTTTCTGGACAATAGGAATTTTGCACTTAATATGACCTATGTCTTGTGACCGTATTTATCCTTACACTTCAGGGTATAAATGGAACTTGGAAAATGCTTGGGGATGAAATATAAGGGGAAACATAGAAGGAAATTATTGGGGGGGGGGGATTGGTTTTAAATTTCTCTAGATATTTGCTCAAACTCACTTTACTATATTTTTTTCTCTTATATAAATAAATATTAAAAGATCTAATTAGTTGCAAAACAGTATTTTTAGATTTAAGTTATTGGTCAAATATGTTTCTTTCTACATACTCCCTCCGTCCCCCAATTAAGTTCACCATTGCTTTTCACACTTATTAAGGATTTTTTTACCGGGGGGTAAACTTTACTGTTTTTACACAGTTTGGCATTGTTTTGATGTAGTTAATTTGCCAAATAAGGAAAGGAGAACTTAATTCAGGGACTACCCAAAAAGGAAAGGGGGAACTTAATTGGGGGACGGAGGGAGTATAATATTAGAATCTGCTGAATGCAATATATTTTGTTTGTTTCCTGGAATTTTGATCTTTTGAATGTCGATTACCCATTTCCTAATAAGCGCTATCTTTTATCCATTTCAAATGATGGTTATGTTTTTGTTTGTATGGGCTAAAGGAGCCCAACAATGGACTGAAAACGAGGAAACAAATACTCCGCAAGATAAAAGCCCTAGTAGTTATAAAAACTGGTGCTTTTTTTCTTCGGCTGTCAATCAAGATGCTAAACTTGGGTTTGATCAGGTGCTTATCTAGCAAAATGATTAAAAAGTAAACCAACTTGTAGATCACCTCACAAGTACTACTCACGACTAGCAAGAAAGAAATGAGAATGACATCTCTCCATTAAAAGTAAATTTTTCCCTCAGAAAGGGTTCAACTTTTCTTTAAACCAGTTCTGTCCAATTATGCCTTAACTATTGCTTACACTTAGAGAATGCGTGGAAAAATTAGCACTTTTGAAAACACCTGAGGAGCGTCAACGGAGACTGGATGATATTCCGCAAATTCACGACGATCCAAAAATGGATCCAAGTTATGAGTCTGAAGATGATGACAACATTGTTACTGATGACTATAGACGAGGTGATTATTGTTTGAACTTCTAGCTAATGTTTAGTCTTTAACCTCATGTTGGTAATTAATATGTTCTTTGCTTGTGCAGATAGTTATACCAGGTCAAGAGATTCAAGCTTTAACTGGAGAGGGAGAGATCCAATTTCTCCTCGAAGCAACTTTTCTCCCAAAGATCCATACATCAGTGTTGGTAGTAAAATGCAATCTAAAAATTGGGAACCAGATAGATATTCGTCTAGTAAAAATACATTGGCCAAGGGTGCAGATGCTACACATGCAAGTGAAATAATCAATGAAAATTCATTAGGTCTAGGAAGAGGAGATAGAGACCAACTTGATTATATAAATATGGAAAAGGGGAATTCTACAACTACTATTTCAAGATCTGCAATGACTTCTGGTGGTGTAGTACCAATGTCTTCTTCTCCTGTTACTCCCACAACAAAGGCCACAGATAATGGTGGTGGGGCCAAAATCAATGAAACTGAAAAAATATGGCATTACCAGGACCCTTCTGGGAAAAATCAAGGACCTTTTTCTATTGTCCAGCTTCGGAAATGGAACAACACTGGATACTTCCCGGCAGATCTGAGAATATGGAAATCAACAGAAAAGCAAGAAGAATCTATCCTTCTAACTGATGCATTGGCCGGAAGGTTCCAGAAAGTGACTGAAAATAAAATTTTGGCAGGTGTTGTACTGCAAAAACATGAAGGAGAAAGATCAAATCTTGACCAGACCCTTGTGTCTCCAAATGCTCCCAGTGGTTTGGTTCCGGCTGGAGTTAGCGGTGAAATGTGGGGTGGTAATGACTCGTTCAACCTTCCTTCTCCCACTCCTAAACAAACTAATAATGCACTTCCATCTCCAACTTCATTTCCTGGTGAAAATCACATCTCCGAGCCGTCTCGTTTGGTGTTGCCAGCTGGCGTTCCTCCTCTTTTGGCTTCATCTGTGAGTGCTGGTGTACAGCCATTAATGAACTCTGAAAACGCTTTGACACATTCCAGTACCGGCTTTAGCCCTATGACAAACACTGCAATAAGTGAACCGCCAGCTACCATGATGATGGTCCACAATCAACATGCAGCCCAAGACCCAAATCCGCATCTGGTTCAGAACCCAAACGTAGATGCTAATGTTTTATGTACTGTCCCTACAACACCTGGGCAACCTCAGGGTGGGTATGGTAACTGGGGTGGTGGTATTATGCCTGCTGTTCCAAACCTTGCTTCTACGTTCTCGAATACAGGTGGTGTTCCAGCTTTGCCCCAACCTGAGTATTGGATGGGTCAAACTCAGGGTAGTCAACCTAATATTCAACCCCAACCCATGCCTAATTTACAATGGATGCCACAAAATGGTCCTGCTGCAGTATGGGGAACAATGCCGCAGGGTAACCCAAACATGGGTTGGGTTGGGCCTGCACCAGCTATGAATATGAATTGGGGAGCCCCTGTTCAAGCAATGGCCGCACCCAATGTGAATCCAGGTTGGGTAATGCCTACTGGACCGTTTCAGGTGAATATGAATCCCGGGTGGGTCCCACAACCAATGGCCGGTAATCCCAGTGTTCCAGCCATGGCTCCCCCTAATGCAAATCCGGGTTGGGCTACCCCAACTGCTTCAGGTCCTAGAGACAATTGCCCTCAGGGTGGAGATAATACTACTGGCTTCAATGATGGAAGGTCTTGGAATAATAGACAGGCATCAGGTGGTGGTCCACCTAGAGGAGGGTTTAATAAACGTCAAATGCTATGCCCCTACAATACAGATAGACGGTGTAGGAAAGGGTCTCGGTGTGATTATCGTCATGCCTAGTCAGAAAAATTCCCATAGTATCTTATTTCTTTGGTGGATAATAGATGGATTATGTACAGTATTTTTTTTTTTTATTTTATGTTTTCAATACCATAGGCCATTTTGAGCTTTGAAGATGTAAACGCTGAGCACATTAGGGTACAACTTTTTTTGTGCGCCATTTGTTTCCCGCTTCAACATTAGTACCAGCAATATGCTGTTTTTTGGTTGATTTGTTTGTAGGAGCGCACTGGGTAACTGGTGGAGCAAAGTGTAGGTTCAGAAATCAGAACTCTTAGGAGGTCCAGCTAGGAATAGCCTTCATTCATTGCGTATTCATAGTCTCTCGTACTTTGTTTTTAAAATTTTAAAATATCATTAATAAGCTATTACTGTCATGTTTGAATATACAAGTGCTTAAAAATTTTTTTTGCCAAGTGCTTTAAATTTCTTTAGTTGGAGTTTCGACAAATGAGCATTAATTCATGTTTAATGAGCATTAGATCTATTCTATTGAGTATTGAGAGTGTAATAATGAGTATTGTGAATTTGTGATATTGGTTTCATATCTTATATTCATTTTCTTTTTCTTATTTTTAAAAATATCTACAATAAATTCGTATGAATCCAAGATGTGAATTTAATGTAATATTATACTTTTGATATATGCATGAATATGACATTTTAAAATGAGTAGTACATCAATATCAAACGAACACACATAAATTACGAAATGAGCATTGAAAAAATCAAACTCATTAAAAATGTTTATTATGCTCAAATTTTTTGCATGCTCATATATCATATATGTACAACTACGTGCAACTTGGGTTTCTTCTAAGCTGCAGCCAACAAGTGATCAAACTTAGCAAACCTATGTAAGAAAAAGAATAAAAGGAAAAGAGTGCAAAAAAAGAGTGCAACTAGCCCTATACAAGCAGGAGTCTGAGTGTTGCGTTCTTGCGGGAGGATTGCGAGTGGCCAGTCTGTCGTCTTTGCACAACGGTGAGTGATGAGCAGCCAACGAACAACGAAGTGCGAATGATCGAATGAGCAGCTAACAAACAGCGATGGAAGCTAGCGATCTACAAACTTCGAACTGAAAGCCCGGCTGTACCGTACGCACAGTACAACCGACTGTATGATATAATTTGCAACTTAGTTGGGGCATGTTTGACACTTTGTCAATTGTCAGTTTGTTATATAATTGTAAATATTATATATTGAGTAAGATATAAGCATTGTAATGAAGAGTTTTTTCACTTTCAATCTTTCAACTAGTGTCAGTGACACTTGGTACTCGACTTTCAATTTTTTCCTTTTTAGTCCTTGACAAATTTGTGAGCGGCACTTTTAGTATTCAATTAGAATTTCCTACAAGTTAGGGATGGACCCAAGACGGGCCCGAGTGGTATTGCCCGAAGCCCGTCCATTATAACCACCTGTCCGTGTACCGGGCCGATACCAGTCCCTGCAAACCGGCCCCAGACCAGTACCAGTCTCAGTTCGGTCCCGATTCGGGCCATCTGTGCCCAGTCCATTGATATGCACTAATTAGTAGTGCATAAATGTATGTTTTTATGTTTGATTTGTGTGGATTGTTTACCGTTTTATTTAGTTTGTAAACATTTGTGTGATTTTAGTTGTAATTGTATTTTAATCTTCATTTGTAAGTTGTAAAGTAGAGTTAGGAATTATGGTGTTGGAAAGGAGGACTTTGAAGTGAAGAAAAATGATTTTTGACTGCCCAGGAGCTAAAACCCGACCGGGTAGGACCTGCACCCGGTCGGGTAAGAAGTGAAAACCGAAGATGCTCAGGAAATTGCCTGACCCGGTCGGGTCCTCTACATCACCCAGTCGGGTCCTCAAAATCACCCGGTCGGGTCAGATGTGATCCGAGACAAAACGACGTGCTGAAACACAAGAACCTGGAGAAATATTTGATTTTGACCGGTACCCCGGTCGGGTACCCAGCCAAAGGTGTTGAAAACACCTATAAATAACACACTTTTCCTTCACTAATTTTCACTCCTTCCATACTCTTAAGCTCAACTTAGAATAGTATTTTCTTTTATATTTTTATAGCATGTTTAGTCTCCAAATAAAGAGCTAAACTGCCATTTCTTGGTGTTGCTCTTGAACCTTGTTGATTATTAAAGTTGTGAGTTATTTTCTTAACTTCTTCCCTTGAATATTAATTCTTCCCTTAATCTATCTCTATATTAATGTTGGGGAGTGTTGCTAAGATGACAATTAGCTAACATCTGGACATTAATTAGTACTAGAAATGATCAACGAACCGATGGTTAATCGTTGATGGTTTCACAAGTAAGTAACTTCGGTTTATTAATGCACAGTCGTGGTTAATAAACATAAGAGGAATGAATTGTGTTGGTTAAACTGAAACCGTTGTGTTGAGGTTATCAATCTCAATTGATTTCATCAAGGAGTTAAGAGATTAATGCTACTATCAAGTCGGTATATGGCGGTGTTCTATACTTGACTAATAGTAAGGGTTATTAATGAACGGTCACTGTTAATAACTACCCTCGATGAATTGGAGATACTCCTTGATTGAGTATTCGAGAGGAGATAAGTTATAGATATAACAATGATCGACTAAAATATATCAACACGTGGAAAGCAGCAAGATCACATCCTTTTTATTCTTGAATTAAATCACATATAAGTTGTTCATTTTAGTGTTCAATTAAATTAATTCCAACAATCCCAAACCCCCCCTTTTATTTACTAGTTTTATTAAAAAGAGAATTATTCATTTCCCTGTGGATACGAACTCTACTTCACCTACACTACGTATAAGTGTTAGTATCAATTTATTTTGACGCACTACGACAAAGTGCTCGTCATCCTCCGAACTACGACAAGTGTTAATACCCCGAACTTTATATAAAAAAATATTTTCGCACCATGATTGTGTGTTTTTTTACAAATACAAATTTATTGGAATGACTACGTACATGATTTAAAATAATCTATGCTTTGTTAGAATGCAATTAACATTCTAAAATTTAATTTGTGAAATAATAATATTATATCCGGTTCAATTTAGTTTTAATTGCATCTTCATAACTGATTTGTGTTTTGTGTATTTTATATTGTGTACATAACACCATAAAATTATATTTGTGAAACACTATGTGATCATGGTGTCAATATGACTCTTTAAATAAAGTTTGATATATATATATATAGGGAGCGGTTCCGGTAAGAACAGATCTTAGGAGAAAAATGAGAACGAATCTGGACCGTTGGATTGTATTATGTGGAACTAAATTGTGCATTTGGTGAAACTGAAATGTGCATTAAATGATATTGAAATGTGCAAAATAAAAATTTAAACTCAAGTGTGCATTAGATGAAACTGATATATGCGAAAAAAAAGTACAAAAATAACATCACATCGTACTTTTTATTCTGCACATTTCAGCTTCACCTAGTGCACATTTCAATTTCACGTAATGCACAATTCAACTGCACATAATGTCACTCTATCGTACCCTTTGTGATGCACATTTCAATTTCACCTAATGCACGTTACAGTTTCATCTAATGCACACTGAATTTCACTTGAGACAAATCTAACGGTCCAGATTCGTTCTCATTTTTCTCATAAGATCGTGTTCTTATTTGAACCAATATATATATATATATATATATATATATATATATATATATATATATATATATATATATATATATATATATATATATATATATCACATGTACAAATTTGAGAAACGTATTTCACACCTCTTCAAAATTTAGGATATTTAAATTACTTTCCCCTTAACAAAAACACATATCTCAAGAATCCTTGAATGCTTTAATATTTTCGAAAAGATTTCAATATGGTATGCTTTTGTCTCGTTTCAAAAACGAATGTTAGGTACTAGAGAAATTGCCCCATATAGGAGTAAAAGTATTATGAAATTCTTAAATAGGAGTATGTATGTTTTTTTCCTCAAATAGGAGCAATTTACTCCTATTGAAAACATAAGAATTTAGCATCCCATTATTACCCCTTATCCCCTTATCCTCTTCTCCCTGCGTTGATATTTTCTTCTCCCTAGCTTCTCACACGTATGATTCTCTCTTATCTCCTGCCAGATATCCCTCTTTCCCCCTTTTCTCTTGAACACGCCCCTCCCCTGCTCATTATTGCCGAATCAGCTTGCACACATATGACATAACATCGATCAACTTCTTGCTCTTTCACGCCGCCGCTACTTCACCATGCACCACCGCCTATGAGGTTCCTTCTTCTCCTCTCCTTCTATTTTTCTGAGTATTGACATAATTTTTTTTATTATACTCATATTTCTTTGTTTTTCTGGATTTGAATTGATTTTTCCAATTTTCACATTTCTATTTAACACTTCCGATTTCTGAGTTCTTAGTTTAAAAAAAAATGATTTTCTAAAATTTTGGAAGATAACTTCAGATTCTGCCAAGTTATAGTAACAAAACTTCATATTCTGCCAAGTTTATGGAAGAAGTTTGTAGATTGATAATCCTAATATGGAAGAAATACTTTTTTGTGAACATGTTCTTATGATATTTTGTAATTAACTTCATTTTTCTGATTTCCTATTGTTTAAAGAGGTTATTCCATTAGAAATAATAATTTTTGAGTTTATGGTTATTGAGTTCATATTTTTGCCAAATTAATGGCAGTTTTGAATTAATATTCCAAAATAAATCTATCAACTTTATGCCAGATTCGAAATTCTTGTTCATGCAAATTTGAAATTAAATTTTCAATGCTAAATTTGCTACTTTAATGGCAGAATTATGACATTGAAGTTCTCCGGTAACATATATTATGCAAATCTAGGAATTGGCAGTGGCGACATATATTATAAAAGGTGATTACGATAACCAGAGCGGCGGCGGCGGATGGTAAATCCGGTCTAAGCGACAATGGTTGGTAACACCTGTGAGGGAGGCGCTGGAGGGATATGACGGCGGGCGGCAAGAAATGGCATGAGAGAGAAGTTCTTCACTGCGAATTGTCCTTCCCGTTCTGGCACCACTTATCCAATTTCTACTCATAATTAGTTTAGGGTTATTTTGGTCCACCCATGTATATTTTACTCCTACTAAACTATATTACCGTCTGCACTCCTATATGTGCAATTTCTATTACTTTTACTCCTGTATGAGTAATTAACTCTAGGTACTAAGGTCCTTGAGTCCGCATATCTAAATCATGGTACCGTTTCATGATAAATTCTTATATCATAGAAGACCTCATTCATCCTACAAAAACCGAAACCTTATCAAAGATAGAAACATGTTCTATATATCAATTCATCCTAAAAATGCATTTTAAAAATATATACATGCATAAGTGTCTGCATGTAAAAAGCGACGCATACACAAAGAACGACTTTAGAAGTTATATCAAAAGAAGGTCCGAAACAGGTGGTTTTCATTCGAAAACCAAAACCAGTCTCAAACTAGTGAGAAATGAAACCCAAACCAAAAGTGTTATTGGTCCGGAAACAACCGTTTTTGTCCACCTAAAGTAGGCAATTTTTAGTTCATTACACGAATTTTGTCACTTTTAATCCATCGACTATTATGTCACACACACTTTTGATACTTGATTTTAAATTTTTCTACTTTTAGCCTATCGACTATTGTGCGAAAGACACTTTTAATACCCATCTTTAAAAACTTCCATATTTAACTTTTCGACTTTCATAAAAATGACACTTTTATCTTTCAACTATTATAATAGTTACATTTTTAGTTCTCCACTTATTGAGTCAATTTTCCAAAAAGGTTGAATCTCCAACCTCAAGGGCCCCCACACCCGACCCGAAAAGGCATTTGGGAGGTTGTAAATCAATGTGACTCAGTCAGCCAATGGTGGTAGACCTTGTACCCGTGCGCACCAGTGGTCCAGCCCGACACGCAGGAATTGTCATCTCCACACGGCCGCTGCAGGTTTCGACCCTTAGTCATTCTTCTAACTTTCCCACCACTCTATTCTAAGTTGAGCTTAAGAGTATGGAAGAAGGAGTGAAAATTAGTGAAGGAAAAGTGTGCTATTTATAGGTGTTTTCAACACCTTTGGCCGGGTACCCGACCGAATACCGGTCAAAATCAAATATTTTCCACGTTCTTGTGTTTCAGCACGTCGTTTTGTCCCGGATCACATCTGACCCGACAGTGTCTGGCAATTTCTTGAGCATCTCTGGTTTTCACTTCTTACCCGACCGAGTGCAAGGTCCTACCCGGTTGGGTTTTAGCTCCTGGGCAGTCAAATATCATATTTCTTCACTTCAAAGTCCTTCTTTCCAACACCATAATTCCTAACTCTACTTTACAAATTACAACTTACAAATGAAAATTAAAATACAATTAAAACTAAAATCAAACAAATGTTTACAAACTAAATAAAACGGTAAACAATCCACACAAATCAAACATAAAAACATACATTTATGCACTACTAATTAGTGCATATCAAACACTCCCACACTTGAACCTTTACTCCTCTCGAGTAAACCAAATCTAGTCCAATAAGTCCTCAGAGTGACAAGAGTACAAACATCCAAGTGTGTGTTTTAGAACAACACAAAATTACGTACGGAGTATGCAAGTTTTGGGTATTTATCTCACAACCAATTAAAGTTCTTGATATTCAAATTATTTTTCCCTTTCATTAAATACTACGTATAATAGATTATAATGAATATTAAATTCTAACGCATATTAAATTCTTACAACTTTACCTTATTAAAACAAAATTAATATAAATGATAGATTATGTATTAGATGTCTAATAACTTTTATGTGTTTGTAGCTAGAAAGATGAGAATAATAAAGAATAAAAAATTATAAGAAAAACAAAACCATATAGATTATAATAACATAAAAGGTTGTAGTATAAATAATAGAAATATATACGAAGTATTACTCCGTATCAAGTAGTATGGTCCAAGATAACAAATATATGAAAAGTGTGAACCAATATGTAAAAAAAGAAAATGCATTTTGTACACGTTTTTAGTACACACCATTTTACACGGGCGATCGAAAAGAACTTTCCATTTTCGAACACTTCTATTCGTCAAGTACTATCCGACACCAGGTGTTTTCAGTGTTTTAACTATTTTTGTATACTTATTGCAAGGTTTTGGTACGGCCCTAAGGCAAATGTTTTGATGAGGAATTGAAACGTTTTTATTTGGACTGTAATTTGATGGTCTGGTCTGATTTGAACTGATCTTGTTTGGTCTGATCTGCTAAGTGTCTTGTCTCTGTATATTTTATAAATAGGAAAGTTGGTCTGATATGATCTGGTCTGTTTAAGTTTGATCTGATCTGATATTTGTCATGAGACTTTATCGAAAAAGTCATTGTGGGTTTGGGCTTCCCACCATGTTTTATTGCATAGACTATGAAATGTGTATCTACGGCCTCTGTTAGTTTATGAGATTTAAACTAACAGAGACAAGACACTTGGCAGATCAGACCAAACAAGATCAGTTCAACATATCTTTTTAGCGATGAATCAACATATTCAAATATTGTGTCCTTTTATTTTGTCATTCTATAGTCGTATCTTTCTAACCCCTTAATTCTAAGAAGCTTTAAAAATACTACGCAAGACGTATTAACCATCACAGATCACTGCTCAGCTGCTCTAAGAATATGTGCGAAATAAAGTGGAAAATACGTAGTAATATATAAGCAGGAATGTTTTAAATTTTAGTTTTTGTTTTCAATAAACAGAAAACCACAAGTCGAAAATGATACTTAATGAACTCCTAATTTGATTAATGGACATATTCTCTTCATTCGAAAAAAAATTTGATCACAAAAATTTTAAAATGAGTACACTCCACTCTTGGCCCGCTGAAATGGCTGAACAATTATTTAACATAATATAAATTGAGTTTTTATCATATACGGATGAAAATAGAGTGAAGTTCTAGATACGGCCTTTGATTGGGTAAATTTGAGGCCTCTCCATTGTGATACTTCCGAATTTCCGATCACGTGAGCTACACCCAAGCCACTCACAAATAATATTATGTGTTCCTAATGTTTTTATTGCTTAATATTCTTGTGCGAACAAATCATTCTAGTCCAGTTGGTTGTGAGGTTATTGTGACTAGTGGAAGGTCTCGAGTTCGAAACCTATTAGGCACATAAGAGTTTGAAACTCAATGGATTGAGTTTCAGCCCTAATTATTACAGGCCCCTAGCCCCCCTCCCCCAGACCCCCTGGAGTAAAAAAAAAACACCACTTTCATACAACCTAATTTTCTGGCCACAGTTTGTTAAATTTGAATATTTCTGAACTAGCATAATCAAATAAAATTCTATCAGTCTTAGCATTCAACTTTTTTATCAAATACATGTCTTTTAACTTTGCACGCTAAATTGTGAGATAATAAAAATAAATAAGGTTTGTATTACATTTGCTGGTTGAAGTGGTTGAAATTACTATATAGGACGACTTAACATGACAGATAATCTGCTAATTAATTCAATTGAAATTTTTTACAAAATTTAGAGATCTGATTGATTTTTCTAAAAATATGAGGACTTAATTAACTTTTTCGTTGGAGTTTTCCAAAAATAAATAAACAACCCATACGCTGATATGCCCTGCAGGGAAGGTTTGATTACAGTAAAGATGTACCAAACGCCCTCGAAGGTTTGATTATGGGATAATTTGAGTTTGCATCTCATTTTATTGTTCAAATTGGACTTTGCACTCCATTATTAAAAAACTTTGTTTTTGCATCCCAACCCGTACGAAAAGACAAAATTGCCCCCGATCAGAAATATGTTGAAGGCCAACACAAAGGTTGATGGAGGGGCATTTTTTCTTTTCCTACGTATTCGGTGCAAAAACAAAGGTTTTTAGAAAGAGGTGCAAACAATTTGAACAATAAAATCTTACCTTCGATTATTTTGCCATTTTTCCCCTCTGAAAGAAAAGAAAGTGAAAATCTTGCTTCCCAAGACTGCGAAAGAACTCATTTTTCTTGTCTTTCATGTCCGTCTTCCCCATTCAAGAAGGCGCCATTTACAAAACCTGTCTTCCTTGACGCTTGAGGAAAGAACATATCGGACGGTCCTTTAAATTTAGCTTCTCATCGGACAGAGAGGCGAATCTCAGAGATAATGCACGGCTTTGCATAAGATTGTCAAGAAATTTGGAAATAAGAAAATGGCGGTTCGGAAGCTCGTTCTTCAATTAGGCGCTAGAGGATTCAATCCGTCTCAAGTTTGTGGTTCCTCGGCTGTGAATAAGTTCCGATCTAAAGTCGTCGGTTGTGCTAGTTTGTATAGCCCACCTTCTATCACTCGTTCGCCGAATAGATACGAGTTTAGGCCGATCTCAGAGCTCGTAAAATCCAGTGGAAATCGCGCTTTTCTAGTGGATACTCTTGCTCTGGTAATTAGTGGTCTTGTTACTGTTTCTGTTTTGCTTTTTTGTTTATATTATATGAGTAAAAAAACATTCCTATTATTTTGGAACAGCCGCTCCTTTTAAATTGAAATGTAGACGAGGATAAACAGAAAGATACATACGTAGTAGTAAATATAATAATGGGAAGTTGTTTCTTTGCGTATTTGGACTTAGTTGTTTTCTATTATAGTTTCTTGAACGTCTAAAGGAACGATTGATCTGTTGTTTTGGAAGAACTTGCATTAGCTTGCTGTTTTATTGGAATTATGTGTACTGATAGGTTAGGGGATTAGAAGCACAAGGGGTACCGTCAAACCAGGCAGAGGCTATAACATCTGCCATTACTAAAGTTCTGAATGACAGTTTGGAAAACAATGCACGTTCTTTGGTTTCAAAGGCTGAGATGCAGAAGGTGAGTTTAACACTTCTCATATTTAGCTACTCTTTTGTATATTGTGTCTTGGAAGTTTCTAGTGTTCAAATATGGATTAAATTCTTGTAAATTAAAATGGCTAAACAAATTGTTTGCCTTGTTGAAAGATCTTTGCTTTTCTCTTCGTAGTCTGAGATGCTTCAAGAAGCTGATATTTCCAAGTTTAAATCTGCCGTGCAGAGCTCTCAGGTAAAGAACTACTCCGAATTTGTTTTCTATACCAACTTTTGCTTTTATTAGGAATTACCTATTTAGGTTCATCAAAGACTTTCAGAGTCTATTAACTGCTAAAACTTTGTAAGGTGAATGGATTGATTGGATTCATGTATTGTAATAACACATAATGTGCATAAATAATTAAGACTGAGAGAAAAGAAAAGGTTCTGTAAATATTGCCCAGGAGAAGTGCCCAAAAGGATAGTAGCAAAACGCAACATCTTTTAAAATGAATCTTCATTCATCCATCAGAGAGTTGCTTTTGTATCTTCAATTACGGAGTATTATAGTTATAATGGGACTGTGTGCAGATGTGCTTTTAGAACATTAACTTGAGTGGTAATGTTAGCAATTTAGTACTGTTTCTAGATGGTTTGAAAAATTCATATTCATTTTAAAATTTATGGGCCTTCAAAACAAGCTATCAGTTTTCAAATGGTGTTGCCTCCTTAAGCGTTAGTCATACTGAGTCGAATGTGCATATGGAGTGGAACTAAGAACTAGGATGATTATCTGATGCCTGCCTAAGCTACTCTATGATTATTAAGAGTTGAACATCACATGTCATTCCTTGCTCTAGAAAAAGAAATGAAGATGTGCCTTTTGCAATGTCGGTATGTAAGTATGTAATAAAGGTGTGCCTTCTGCAAAGTCTGTATACAAATATGAACTTATTTACTACACATTACATATTAAATCAAAGTCTTTTTGTTGTTCTAAATTATGTGTGTCAATTAATCAAATTGTTACGACTGTAGGAACACCATTTTTCTTTGCTGCAACGTGAGACCGAAAAACTCCTGAATGACATTGAGAAGATGCGAAGTGAACTGAAGTATGTCCTTTGCATCCATTATATTATAATGTGCCAATCCATCTTTTATTCATCCTGTGACATCGGTACACATGCTTAACAGATATGAGGTTGATAAGCTCACTGCTGGCCAGCGTTTAGATTTAAATCTTGAGAGAGGGTATGGGGAAAAATCCTTATGATCATAATTTGGTTACTACCATTGTTATTATTGATTCTAATACTCTGTCATACTGATTGCATTCTTGTTGCAGACGCATACGTGATGAGCTTGCAAAGCAAAATGCAGAAACTACTAACCTTACAAACAAGCTTGACCGAGTGCGTTCTAATTCCTTTGTTGAGTCGTACTCTGTCTCATTTTACTTTTCTAAGTTACTCCTCTTTCCATATTACTTGCCCTATATGAATTACTATGGTTGTCAGAGCACAAAGTTTATTCTCCTCTAATAACACATAAATTAGTGTTAATAAATAAAACTTGCATATTCGGAAACAACACTAAAAGTTCTGTTGAATCGCACAATTCAAACTTGAAAATGACAAAAAATGGTTAATAAATTTGATAATAGAAATTAAAAGACAACTTAATTGACTAGATAATAGCAACTAGAACAACTAATTTGGAAAGGAGGTAGTATTATTAATTGATCAAACTACATCTTTTATAGCTTAATTTCATTAATTTCTTAGTATTCTTTATTTAACAAATAGTTAGGTTACTATTCGTTTTGTAATTTTTTATGTAGTTTATAAGTATTTAGTTTATTTGCTTATATAAAATTTTCAAAAGAATGAATTGAAATGTCTTTGGCTGTTGCACAATAAGAGGGCATAAATGATGAGGTAAGTATATGCTTTTTTCCGTTCTTATGAAAAGCGAATTGACTCATAAACAGGAAATACATGAACTAAGGGCTCAACTTGAAGCGGCGAAGTATGAAGTAATCAAATATTGCATAGGAACTCTTGTTTCTATCTCTGCTGTCGGCCTTGCAATAGCTCGTTTATATTTGTAAGCACAAGGAATGTTCTTTGCGATTCTTTGAGCCTCTAAGAGGTGCGCTGAGTGCCTAGAAGAAGATAACAACTTTAGAATTTGACATTCACAGTTCATACTTCTTGGGGCTTGATTTTTTTAAAATCCCCTCTTATGGAACAATTGTAATCTTTTATTCTTCCTATAATCGCAAACTCTAAAGTTTGAAAGAACCACTGTAATCTTCTTGAACTAGGCTAAAAGCACATTATTTTTAAGTAATATATTGTTTTAGTTGTCAATCCTCCTCAAACTATGTAGGTGTGTGTGTTTACTGTAAATCTTCAAATTTAATGGCAATTCAATTTGGAGTTAAAAAATCCACTATACTCATTAGCTTACTTAAAGTCTTAAAGGACCCTCTTCGCTCTTACCTGGTAAGAAAGAGTGTTTTTATTTGAATGCTTCTGTTTTCTTCTTCGGGTTTTATTTGGTGTATAGCATATGATCTAATCACAATTTGGTCCAGTTTGATCTTTATGTTTCTGAACTATTTTGGTTTGGAAATAGTACAAGCATTATTAAGTTAAAATAAAGAAGTGAACAGAGCAAACTATTTTGGCTGATCAATCTCACATACTATCGTACTTTGAAGTTTTTTCCCACATACTTTGAAGTTTTATGAGTTATGCCAGTAATATCTGAATCTTTTGAGTCTCGAGTTCAAATAATTCATCTGATGTTTATGCATTTTGGTGTAAGTTTCTTCTAAAAGTTATCAAATAAGCGCAACGCAATCTTGAAGTTATACACTTCAAGAGTTCAAGTTAGATTTAACATTTCATATTTATTTCTTTCTATCGCCCAAAAAAATCAAAACACTATGCCAGTCAAGTGACTATTTCCTCCGTCCTATTTTACCTGTCTTATTTTCCTTTTGGGTTGTCTCAAAATAAGCGTCACTTTTCCTTTTTTGGAAAGAAATATGTGGTTCACAACATTTCACTTACTATACTCAAATCTCAACCACAACTTTTACCATTTCGTCCATTTTATTAAAAATTGTGCCAAAATAAAAGGAGACACATAAAATGGGACAGAGGTAGTATTAAATACGGAATTACTTAAATTGCCAAACTTAATTGAATTGTTATGTTCTGAACAGTCCACAGTTATTGCCATTCCATATGCTTTTTTCAATAAACAAAATGAACAAGAATACACATATCTAATAAAATTTTTGCGCTTTTTTCAAGGAGCAAAAATACGTCACATTATTCAAATAAAGAGTAACGTGAATAGCTCTTTTTGCACACGATCTGTGAATCATGTCGTTCATGTGATTGATGTGAGACATGTGTTTCACTCAGAACATAGGTGCAATTGTAGTTATGTTGTGGTTCTTGATCACTCATGGACCCGGGTTGGGCCTAGGCTCGGTCGGGCCTCGGATTTTCTGAAGGAGGCCCGGGACCGGCCCAGGTAGCCACCGGGTCCGGGCCGGGCCTCAGGTCAATTTTTTTCCCTTTTCCTAATTAACCCCCCCCCCCCCCACCCCCAAACCACCCCAAATGGTCCAAAATACCCAGCCCAACCCGGAAAGATAAAAAAATTGAATAAAAAATTAAAAAGCCCGGAAATGGGCCCGAACCGGCCTGGCCAGTTCGGCTTTTGGGTGACCGAGCCCGCACCGGGAACCCCCGGGCCGGTTCCGGGTTGGGCCACCCGGCCCGAGTCCAAGACTATTCTTGATTTTATTGCAAGTCATTTGGCAAACGCTATTCCGTCGAATGGTGCTCATTTATGTTAAAAAAAGAATTAAATTGTCGTATTATCCAACGTTCATCATTCATAGTAATCAATATATGTTTTTAATAAGCACAAACATTGTATAAGAGACCAGGGGCAGAGCCACAAAAATGACTCAGCGGGGTCGAAATCAAATTTACATAGAATCAAAACGGTAGATTATTTTTAGACAATACCCGAATAGAATGTAGCTTTGATAAATGATAGTTTAAATGAAACTAATAGAGTGTATGTTGTTAATATACTTCGTATATGTCACATATATTATAAACTTGTTTTATACGGGTTGAGTTGAGTACCTCGGATGAGACCCATTGTCTTACCCTAGTACTCTATGGTTCTCTTCGATCTTACTCGGTTTAGTATCAAGATTTATTACTAGAAAAGAATCATTTATTGAGTAGGCACTCGTAGCAGTAAAATGTGTTGTTTTTGCTCTGTCCCTAAGTTATGTCACGTAAGTAACGAGAATTACACGTTATTTTGTGAATATAATTAATATTACGCATCACAATTTTACTAATTTCAAACTTAAATAGTGTTGATTTTGCAGAAGTCATAACTTTTTACTCGTAATGAGTTACGAGATCCATAATTTATCAAATCGAAGATATTTAAAAGTTCTACACTCTTAACTTTTCAGCGGGGTCGGCTGACCACCCTAATTCCCTAGTAGCTCCGCCCCTGTAAGAGACCATAAACACACAAAAAAGTACATAAATGAAAGATTAATGACGACCTCCTGTTTACCCAATGCCCCCCCCCATTATGTATTTTATATACCCCTGCTTTGTATAAGTTTCAGGATGTCAATCATTTCAACTAAGTCTTACGTAAGATGTCTGCAAGACTGCAAAGAACATGAAGATATACACGAGTCTCAGATGAAGACATGATTTGATGAACGATACCTATCAGACTCTCTTAAGATATTAACACACAATTTTTAATCTCCATGTTTCATATCTAACCGATTTGGCTATTCTTGCCATAAAATTAGCTAGGTGTCAAATGCTACTTATCTAATACTGCGGGTGTATACTATTATAAAGTTTAATGGTTATATAAAAAAGTGGATATGAAAATTTTATGAAAGTACAGCACTTGATAAATGTTTACATAAATCAGTTGATCCATCCGGAAATGTTTAGTTATTACTCCGTATTTTTACGAAGCATGAGCTCAAAGAAGAAACACCATCCATATAACCTTTTGGATATGAGAAAAGGGTGACAACCCTTCCTACCAAGTGAGAATAACACACATATATTAAAAAAGCAGAACTATATACTCCATATTTGATACTACTGTTGGGTTCCCTCGAGAAGTTAATGAGAATTCTAGAATATTGCGGAGATGTCTAGAATTCTCTAGATGTGTGTAGAGAAGTATTGAATGTTCTAGAATATTCTGGAGCTTTCTAGAGAGACGTGTAATTATCTAGAAGCGTGTGGAAGAGTGTAGAATATTCTAGAACAATGTGGAGTTTTCTAGAGAAATGTGGAATTCTCTAGAATCGTGCGGAAATTTGTGGAAGCCTCTAGAACATTCTCAAGCGATGTGGAGTTCTCTAGATCCTTCTAGAAGATTAGAGAAGCTTGTGGATAGTTCTTGGAAGAATCTAGAAATGTAGTGATGTATAGAAAGTTCTAGAGAAGCTTTGAGATGAGTTGTATAAATAGGGGTGAGATTCCTCATTCCTAAATGAGAGAGCCTCTAGAGTGAGAGCCATGAAGAGGTCCTAGAGTGAGAGGCTAGAGAGAGCCTCCTCAAGTGATGAGAGAGAGATCCTTGAGGAGGGCTATTGAGTTAGTGAAGGCCTCCTATAGAGAGGGATGTGAGAGTGAAGTAGTCTCATACAAAGAGTGATGTGAGCTACCCATTTACTTGTAAAATATCTCTTGTACATTTCAATTGTATAATACAAAGTGATATTGTAAAATTGAATCTTTGTGTTACGAGTGGGTGGGTAAATGTACAAGAGTCCTTTGAGCTGGTGATCCTGGAAGAGCTCGGGGGTCGTGTTTTCCCCAACTACTCCCTCCTTTGATACTAGTATACAACTCCTTTTCTTTAAACCTTTAGGCCATGTTTCAATCATGTAATGTAATGTAATGAGCATTACATGTTGATTTGATTACGATGTTTGGTATGTCATTTTTATTTTAAACCATAATTTAATGATCATTCCACATGTGGAACTCATTATTTGATATGTTTGATAAGTATTACATTAAACAAGATGTGCATTTGAGATTACAACTTATACCACGTAGGGGTGGACCGGCCCGGCCCGGGACGGGATTGGGCGGGACTAAAAGTTTGGGTTGCAGGCCCGGTACCGGCCCGGGTTTGTACCGGGACCAGGCCGGACATTTTTTTTTTAAATTTGTTTTTTCGAATTTTATTCCTCCCCCACCCCCAGCCCCACCCACCTAGCAGCCAATCAATGTTTTTTTTTTAAAAAAATTGGGGCCGCAGTCCCGACACACGCACACGCACACCCGCGCAAACTCACACGCACGCGCACACACACGTGCACACATGCTAGCACAAAGATACACGAGCACACGCGCACACACGCGCACACACGCGCGCGCGCGCACACACGCACACACGCGCGCGCACACACACACGAATATATGGTTCTAATTCTCATGTAGATAATTTAAACAAACATAATTATGTGATGTTGATTACAATTCAAAGTTGTTACTTAAGTAACCAAACATAGTAATGGAATAGAGACTTCATTCCATTACATTACATTTTGTATTGCATTGCATTACATCATACCAAACACAACCTTAATAAATTGGATTGGGATGGAAAGACTCCTTTCTGCGTCTCTTAAAACTTTATCATACTGAACGAGAAGAAAAATAATACTTGTAAAGTAAAATTGTGTGTTGAGATTTGTACTGGCAGAGAAATAATAATAACCGCAAATTAATTGATTAAAAAGGAAAATACCAAAATTTTCGAGCCAGTTCAAAAAGGAAAGATTATAAAATTTTAAGGAACGAGGAATATAATTTACACAACTACAAGTTGGTTGGGTAAGGATGTTTTTATTTAGACTAATTTTTTTGGTGTGATATGATCTGGTCTGGTGTGAAATACTTTGGTGCGATTCGATAGATGTATGATCTTTGTGTTTTATAACTGTCCAAATATGATCTGGTCTGATCCGATCTATTATGATCATATCTGCATATAATCTGGTCTCAATTAAAAACATCTTAATTTTACAAATTTAAAATAAAATGCTCCGTACAAAGTACAAACTAGATAAAAACAATTTTGTGTGTTTCGCGTAGAGCAGGTGGGGCCATGAGCATGGGACGTGGGTTTGAATATGGGGCCGGGAACATCGTTTTTCCCATTTGCCACCCAAATTCTTCCGCTCGTTGGAACCACTGAACCAGGATCCTGCCACCGCTCTTCATCCACGAGGCGTATTATTATTATTATTATTATTATTCGAAATAAACTTCGTCGGAGTTTCAATGGAAGCAATTAAAAGGCAAGCATCGTGGCTCAGGGAACAGGTTGCTCGCCAACAGCAAGTACGATATCACTCCGACTCGCTTTCTCCTCACTACTAATCGTCAATTTGTATATGCATGTGCCTTTGTGTTGCAATCCGATTGTTGCCCACATGGCCGTGTTTATCTTATTCTAATTGCTTTATGTTTTTCGTTATCTGCTGATGTCTTTTCCATGCAAATTTGCCTATTGTTTTGCCGTTTATTTGTTTTATGTATTTAGTTTATGCATTTTTGCCGAGTTCGAATCACCATGTATCAACGCGGCCTCATTTAATTTTCAGGGTTCTACTACAATTTCGATTTTTATTAGTTCTTTCCCAGGATGTGCATATTAGCATATACTCCCTCCGTCCCAAAAACAACTTCCCACTCACTATTCATTGGTCAACTTGAATCACTCGTAATCTTTTACTTTTTATATCAAATTTTTATCAAATTTAAATTTTATTGATCAGGCTTTGTAGCGGTTTTAATGTAGTTTCTGAATATGTAAATTTTATTTACTAAAAATAATCCGAGTGTGAGCAGGGATCGAGTTGCTTTATCGTCAGTCAAGCATCGTAAACCGAACGGGAAGTTAATTTTGGGACGGAGGGAGTATATGGCTTATTGGCTGTTTGCCTGTCTTTCTCTTTTGTACTTTGGTGATGGTAGCTCTTAAAGTAGGGATTGCATTGGAGCTCAGTGACCACTTTGTTAATGTTGTGATCAGGGGCGGAGCCAGGGTCCGGACTGGGCCGTACAAAGAATATTTTTGGGGAAAAATTTACACGGAACTTTTAACTTAATAATAAACCATTTTTTAAATTTGGAGTGGGCCAGGGCCTAGGTTGGCCCTCCCCTAGCTCCGCCCCCTGGTTGTGATGCTTTATGTACAGTCATTATGAAGTTTGTCTGCCCATATTTGGGCGCACCAATCTGCATTCCGTTTGATTGATCTTTTTTCTTGCAATATGGGGCTGGGATTGGAGTTGGTGATTTTATGATAGTTAATGTTTTGATATTTCTTATTTTTATTTTCTGAGTTTTGTTATAGGCTGTTCTCAAGCAATTTGGAGCTGGTGGGTATGGAGGATCGGATTATATTGTGACTGATGAAGCCGAACTCTTACAGTATCAGAAACTGGAAATGCTTTATATATCCACCAGGGCTGCTAAGGTTTGTTGCATCATATAGATAAAGTAACTCTTTGTTGGCTATATTGTGTCTTTAATCTGCGTCTCTGATTTAGATCTCCTCACTTTATTGCTTCACCCTTCCGATTTTTGGATTATTAGCTAAATATATCCTCAACTATAATCAAATTCACAAATCTATCTTATACTTTCACTATTATTTAGAAAAGACTCAAACTTCAACTATTTTCGCAATTGCATTTTCAATGAATGAATTAGTAAAACTTAAGAGGAAAATCATATTTATATTTCATAGTAGTATTTTTCACTTCTTTCTAGTTTTGAGTTTACAAACTTGTATTGCTTATATCTTATTAGTATTGATAAAAATGTGTAATTTTGAAAAAACAAAAAAGAGAAGCATAATTCTTGAAAGATATAAAGCTTGAGTCTTTTTTGGATAAAAGTGAAAGAATAGGATAGATTTTTTAATTTGGTGATAGTTTGGGATAAAATAAGTCAATAATCCTTGATTTTTTATATTTAAATAACATTTCCTGCCATTGCCATTTCAGCATTTACAAAGGGATATTGTTCGTGGAGTCGAAGGCTACATCTTTACTGGGTCCAAGCAAGTTGAGATAGGTTATTTTTCAAATCTTCAGTGTCTTTGTTTAAATTCACTAGTAGAGGGATCACATGGTCATAGGTGAAATGGTTTCCCTAACAGGAACTAAGCTATCGGAAGACAGCAAGAAATATGGGTCTGGCAACACATGTACTAACCATATTACGTTATCAAGAGCTGCGTTGTGTTTTTCACAAGCTCGTGCTCACATGGAGCAGGAACGCGGAAATCTTTTGAAATCCCTTGGCACACAGGTTATTTAATATATGTATATCACTATTTTTATCAAGTTCCAATACAATTCCTCTTTTTAATAATAAACACATTATGTCCAAACACGGCCTTTTTGGGATGGAGAGTGCAAAAGATTTGAAAGGGAGCATTGGCACATCGTTTAAAGTTTTTCTATGTGATCAAGAGGTCACGAGTTCAAGTTTTGGGAGTGGCCTCATCAAGGGAAGACTTTCCCCCTAAGGCTCGATGGGACCCTTCCCCGGACCCTTGCTTTGCAGGGGCACCAACGTGAACCGTGCTGCTCTTTAGAGTTTAAAAGATTCCCAATGTTGTAAAAGCTTATGATAAGAGTTGAATTTACTGATTTGAATGAATTTGCTTGAGAGAAACTACTCTCAGCTGATCTTTATTTATAAGGTTCAGAATTACAACTTACAAGGAAAGAATCAAATGTACATCTATCAATTACTAACTGCTGATTTGATACAATCTGTACATTAAATGCTAAAATCAGGAAGGATATTATTTATAATCATATCAAATCTCAACACTCCCCCTCAAGCTGGTGCATAGATATCATATGCATCAAGCTTGTCACAAATATATCTTATCCTCGGACTGCGGAGTGACTTAGTGAGAAAGTCAGCTAACTGATTATTTGAATTGACAAACGATGTGAAGATTTCTCCAGAAATGACCCTTTCACGGATAAAATGACAATCGATTTCTATATGTTTTGTTCGTTCGTGAAAGACAGGGTTAGAAGCGATGTATAAAGCTGCCTGGTTATCACAGATCAGTTTCATAGGCTTCAGTTTGCAAAACTTTAACTCAGATAATAATTGTTTCAACCATATAAGTTCGCAAGTGGTGAGAGCCATGGCTCGATACTCTGCTTCAGCACTTGATCTAGCAATGACACTCTGTTTCTTGCTCTTCCAGGATATTAGGTTTCCACCAATGAGAACACAGTACCCTGAAGTTGATCTCCTATCGTTTGGACAGCCAGCCCAATCCGCATCTGAATACGCAGTAATATTGTCATAACCCCGGTTTGCATAAACCAGTCCTCTTCCAGGTGAACCTTTGATGTATCTTAGGATTCGAACGACTGCATCCCAATGACTATCACATGGCGTGTTGAGGAACTGACTAACCACGCTCACAGCAAAGGAGATGTCTGGTCTGGTCATAGTGAGATAATTTAACTTTCCCACAAGTCGTCGATATCTTTCAGGATTGGAGATAGGCTCTCCCTGATCTGGCAGAAGTCGAACATTTGGATCAATTGGAGTATCAATCGGCTTACAATCTGTCATCCCGGTTTCCTTCAAAATATCAAGTGCATATTTTCTTTGGGATATGGCAATGCCAGTTTTGGATTGAGCTACCTCAATTCCAAGAAAGTAACGAAGTCGTCCCAAGTCTTTTGTTTGAAATTGTTGGGACAAGTATAGTTTAAGATTCTGTATGCCATCATGATCATCCCCTGTTATTACAATATCATCAACATAAACAACAAGGTAAGTAGACTGATTAGATAAAGATCTTTTATAAAACACAGTGTGGTCTGCTTTGCATTGAATCATCCCAAACTGTTTGAGAGCTGTACTGAATCTGCCAAACCACGCTCGTGGGGATTGTTTAAGACCATACAAGGCCTTATGCAACCGACACACATATCTACACTCCCCCTGAGCAACAAACCCAGGTGGTTGCTCCATGTAAACTTCTTCTTTTAAATTACCGTGAAGAAATGCATTTTTTATGTCCAACTGATGTAAGGGCCAGTTACGCATAGCTGCCATGGATAAGAACAAATGTACAGAAGCCATCTTTGCAACAGGAGAAAAAGTGTCACCATAATCCAAGCCAAACACTTGTGTAAACCCTTTAGCAACCAAACGCGCTTTCAGCCGGTCAACTTGTCCATTAGGACCAACTTTGATTGTAAATACCCATCGACAACCAACAGTAGATTTACCATGGGGCAGGGGAACAAGAGACCAAGTACGATTTATTTCGAGGGCAGCCATCTCATCAAGCATAGCTTGACGCCATCCTGGGTGGGCAAGAGCTTCCTGGACAGTTTTAGGAATGGAAACAGAAGAGATGGAAGACACAAAAGCGTAATGGGAAGGCGATATACGATGATAACTTAGACAGTTGTAAATAGGATGCGGGTTCCGAGTGGAACGTATACCTTTTCCGGTTGCAATTGGAAGATCAGGTTGAGTCGGTGCCTCAGGTTGGTCCGGAGTAGGTAAAGGAGCTGGAGCTGGATCAGCAGGGTCAGTATTAGGGACATCCTCATTAGGTGCAGACCGCGGTCGACGCTGATAAGTAATGACTGGTTTGGTAGAAGACAATGGAGGATTGAGAGGTGACAATGGAGTAAGATGAGGAATGGGTAAGACCTGAGAGACATATTCGACTTCCATTGGTGAAGTGAAATACGGTTGATCTTCAAAGAAACTGACATCTGCAGAAGTATAGAAACGATGAGTAGAAGGTGAATAGCAACGGTACCCTTTTTGGACTCTAGAGTAGCCAAGGAATATGCACTTGATTGCTCGTGGAGATAATTTGTCAAGGCCAGGGGAAAGATCCTGCACGAAACAAGTACAACCAAAGACTTTGGGAGGAACAAGGAAAATGGGGTCTTTTGGGAACAAGATAGAGTGCGGTACTTTGTTATCCAATGTAGAAGATGGCATTCGATTGATTAAATGAGCAGCTGTGAGTACAGCATCTCCCCAGAATTTTAGTGGGGCATTGGCATGAACAAGTAGTGTGCGTGCTGTTTCAATGATATGGCGATGCTTTCTTTCAGCAATCCCATTTTGCTGAGGCGTGTGGGGACATGTGGATTGATGAATTATCCCTTGAGTAGCCATATATTCATTGAAATTTGTTGAGAAATATTCCTTGGCATTATCACTACGTAGAACACGAATGGTATGATCAAACCGATTTTTTATTTCATTGCAGAAACTTTTGAAAATACCAAATAACTCTGAACGTTCTTTCATTAAATAAAGCCATGTACATCTTGAAAAATCATCAACAAAGATAACGAAGTACCGAAATCCTAAAACAGAACTGACACGACTTGGACCCCAAACATCTGAGTGAACAAGATAAAAGGGAGATTCTGCATGACTATGACTTTTTGGGAAAGTGGTTCGAACATGTTTACCAATTTGACATGACTCACAGGCTAAGGACTGTAAATTGGAGATTTGAGGTACCATTCTCCTCAATTTATTGAGACTAGGATGACCTAAACGTTGGTGAAGCAAAGAAGGAGACTCCATAGCAGTGCAAGCAACTGAAGAGGAAGGGGGAGTATGAAAGTAGTATAGACCCTGAGATTCAAATCCGGCTCCAATCGTCTGTCCCGTACTCCGGTCTTGTATAGAAAAAGAGTTATCAATAAAGGTGACAACACAATTATGACGACGTGTCAGTTGACTGATAGAAACCAAGTTGAATGGACAACCAGGGATAAAAAGAACAGAATTAAGAGATAAAGAAGGATGGAGTGTGGCCTGTCCAACGCCAATGGCTTTAACTTTTGAACCATCAGCAAGTGTGACATGGTGTGCTGATTTAGGTTGAGATAACTTTGAGAAAAGAGAAGGATTACCGACAATGTGATCAGAGGCACCAGAATCTATGATCCAAGATTTGGCAGGTCCTGATTGAGAAAGGTAAGCTGTAGAATTACCGGTAAAGTTGACTGCTGCAGGAGACATGACGTACACTGACTCGGGAACAATCTGGAATGATTAGGACTTCTATTCCTAGTGCCGGCAGACCAGTCTCGATGAAGGTTGGCTGCAGGGACGACTAGGGAAAGTGAGGATCAGGCTTTGATACCAAGTTGAATTTACTGATTTGAATGAATTTGCTTGAGAGAAACTACTCTCAGCTGATCTTTATTTATAAGGTTCAGAATTACAACTTACAAGGAAAGAATCAAATGTACATCTATCAATTACTAACTGCTGATTTGATACAATCTGTACATTAAATGCTAAAATCAGGAAGGATATTATTTATAATCATATCAAATCTCAACAATAAGTAGTTAGAGACGCTGAAGTTGATCTCTTTCATTCTTTCAAGCTATTTTTTCCTTATAAGATACCCTTTCGGGTGCTTGGGTATAAAAGGAACAACTCAAGCTAAATGATTTTGGGATCGCACTGTGTCTTTGACAACTTAGCAATGCACCATCATGAAAATTTTAATTCCATAAAACTTTGATGTTTTGCTTTTCACTTTTTCGTTTTGAGGTGTGGGTTCAACTTTTACTATATTATTAATAAAAACGTTTTTTTGAACTGTTATCCCTTTGTTGTAAAAAATACGGAGTATTTGTTTTCTTTCCCTGTAAACATTCTTTATTTTTTGTTAATCCAGTGTATCTGGAAAAAGTTGAGACAAAATAACTTTGAATAATAACAACTATCACTTGTCTACCAACAATAATACGTACTATGAAAATATTTATCTCATACCCCAACTATTCAAATACGGAGTACTTCATATATAATAATATAAAACGGAGTCACTTTCCAACATCTAATCCGGTAATTCAAGTCATCCAAAACTGGTAGTAAACCTCCAAACAAAGCTTGATTGATGGTTGAAATGTTTAATATCATTTTGTGATAAATAAAGTGACCAAAATTTATGTTAGAAATATCTTCATATCACTTTTTTAAATACTTAAATAGTTGCGTTATAAATAGTTATTTCTAAAGTATCAAGTATGTATTAGTATTGGTTGATCGGTGATAGTTGTTATTATTTAAAGTTATTTTCCCATAATTAATAGTTGGTTGGTGCCTTCTTTATCAGGTTGCAGAGCCATTGAGAGCTATGGTAATGGGTGCTCCATTGGAAGATGCACGACATCTGGCTCAAAAGTATGACCGGATGCGCCAAGAGATAGAAGCACAGGTATTCAAATGAAAATTTTTAAATATGCTATTTTCTGGTTTTTGGATGTTATTTTGTCTCATTCAATTAGATTAGAGACTGTTTCCTTTTAAAGTAAATGTATTTAGTCCACAAGTGTCAAGCCTCAGCTCTCCTCTCTACACTGTCGATGCACACAACCGCACAAGGTGGTGAATTTTGTAATTCTCTCTCTGTGGGTTCCCATCCTGCTCCAACTCTAAAGGTCCTATTGGAGCACGGGGAATTCTACAGAAAGGAAATACGAGGGAAAATGAGGTGAAAATGGGAAGGGAAATAAGTGTTGGAAAATAAGACAGGTCTTATAAGTTCAAAGAGTTTTATTTATATTTCTGTTTAGACTTATTATTTATTTATTTCTATTATATTAGAATTAAAAAATCTAAATATATATTAGTATATGTTTTTTACAAAACATTTAGCTTATTCCATTTTCCTTTGTGTTTTGTGAGGTAATACCAAACATAAGAAATAAATTGTCTTGTCATTTCCCTCCTTTAGATAGCATTTTCCAGGATTCAAACACACCCTCAAAAAATTGCTGGCCATGTTCCAAACATACCCACATAAGATTAAGAAATAACTTGCCTTATCATTTCCGCCTTTTGTATCAAAACATACCCTTATGTATTTTACCTGAGCGTTTTTCTCTAAGTGGTCCTTTTGCAAATTCATGGTTATCAGGATTTCTATTGGTATTGTTGTGTCTACTACTTTTACCAGCTATTGATTGTTGGATGACAAAATTTTGGCTACATAATCTTTAATTTTAGCATGCATATAACCTAGATAGACTCTTGAAGTATCCAAACGACAAGCAAAATTGAGGGATGTAATAGGCAATCATGACATGGAGATGAAGCTGGAAGCAGCAGAAGCAAAACTGCAAGATCTGAAATCTAATATGACTATACTGGGAAAGGAAGCTGCTTCTGCTCTGACCGCTGTCGAAGCACAACAGCAGAGGCTTACACTCCACCGGCTAATTGACATGGTAGAAAATTGTGTTGTCTACTTGAAGTTAGCAAAATATGCTTAACAAATAAAAGTAGTTGACATTAGTTTTGCTATTTCTGTTAGGTTGAATTAGAACGTGCTTACCATCTTAGAGTTCTTCAGATACTTGAACATTTAGAAGGCGAGGTATTGGCGTATTGCTTCTATCATTTTTCTATTGAACTTTGTAAGGTTATAATGAAGCTGATCGCCTTTTTTGGCTATTCAGATGAAATTAGAGCGTGAAAGAATTGAAGAATCTCCTAGTGTAGATAGTGTTCCTCCACCTCCATCATATGAAGAAGTTAACAGTGTACCTACTTCTCCTATGCAAAATGGGCCCACTGACAGCATGGGATACTTTCTTGGGGAAGTAAGTTTTCCATAACATTTTTGTTTTCTCTTCCTATTGGATTTGAGTGAAGAAATTTAAGGCACTATAGTGAGTGCTTACAGTGTTTGATTGCATTGCAAAAAGTTGATGCTGGTATTGTTTTCTTTGAGAATCTGTCTTTCTAAAATTAAGTTGGTGTATGTGCAATAAAATGTTTAACCTACAAATACAGAAAAAAATGGATCTGCTAATGGAAATGTCCCCTCTTTTCAGAAGAGGGTGTTATTTTCCACAAACTCCAGGGTGTATTTGGCTCCCTGAAAATGATAGGGCAAGAGGAAAGAAGCTAAGAATTTACTTTCCTATATTTGGTCTTAACCTTGGAAACAAATATGAAAACGATAATCTGCATATGATAATTTTTTCTTAAAATCCTGCATGTATTTAGATTGCTTATATAATAAAAAAACTAATAAATTAAGTTCGATCAAACATCTGAAATACGCTTAGTGAGTCTAGGCTTTTCTTTATTTTTCACTCAAATTTTATGCTCTTCAAAATTTTGTGTCCGTTTTTATTCACTTTCGTTTTTCGTGATCCAAACATATGCCCTAAAGGATCTAACGAAAATATTTTCGAGGGCCAACACATGAACGTTTGGAAATAAACAGAGCCTTAATCTCTTATTTTCCGCTTTGCTGTTAGGTGATGTATTCATATCACGCCGAGTCTGATGCGGAGCTTAATTTATCAGTTGGAGATTGCATTGTTATACGAAAGGTTATAAGTCTCCTGTACTCTTATATTCCAGTTCATCACTAGAAGGCCACATATATGATTGGTCATATTTTCATAATTTGAGAAATTGAATACTAATGGTTAGATACATCGTCAGGTTTCAAATAATGGTTGGGCAGAAGGTGAATGCAAGGGTAAAGCTGGATGGTTCCCTTTCAGCTATGTAGAAAGAAGAGAGCGAGTTCTTGCGAGCAAGGTCATTCAAGCTTTCTAATGTCTAGGCTTTGTACCTTTAACGGGTAATCATGTTGCTCATGCCAGAGAATATTTATAGATAATAAAAATATATTTCTCATTCTTTTTTTTTTTGTGGTTATATATTATCATTCTTTTAGGGGGGGGGGGGGGGGGGGGGGGGTAAAGATTAGACATGATGTGTCGGATACAAGCTATGTAAAATGGGTTGTAATTCTTAAGAGGTGGATTGTGCAATAGATTGTAATATTGAGGCTTAACCGTGGTAGAAAAGAGTTTTGCAGGTAAAATATAATGAAGTCCACTCTTGGAATTAACTCATTCAAGTCACTTTTTCTTCTTACCGATTAAAAGTATTGTCACTTGAAAATGAGAAAAAAAGTGTACATTGTACATTTTGGTCAATATTGCTTCTTAAATGAACATGTCATGACATTTGTACCTTTATTTTATCATTTCCTTTAATTTTCATCAAGTTAATCTAATTCAGTCATATCAAAAAATCAATTCCGTCAAATTAAAGATGTAGATTGATGCTCTGACCAACCTTCTAAAATTAAAATGGAGGGTGTTATGATCTAAGACTTATGACCAATATTTCATTTCCTCATAAGTTGTGAGATTTTTAAGGTTTTTTTTAGAGGAACCTATACATAATATGGATTATATGATTACATTTTCAATCTATTGCAAAATTAGCTTATCATAAAGATATCGGCCTGTAGCTTATGATTTATAACGATTCTTTTTATTGATATTTCTATGAGCAGTTATTTTGAGTGAGTTTCATCTGCAGCTGGATGTAATTTCATTAGTTCATTAACAATGAGAAGAAATAGTGACAAGATTTTTCACGCCTCAAATTCCGGAACTTAATATGATTAATATTCAATTATTTGTTGAATGAAGTTTATCACTTTCGAGCTAACTTCACATTGTTATGTTTTTTCAGTAATTCAATCATCAATAATCATTGACAATTTTTTGAGTGATTTGTGCAATTTGAGTTTTGAACTCATTTCATTTTTGAATAGTTAACTAACATCCCAAAATTGTAGCTACTTTGGAGTGGTTATATTAGTTATGTTTGTTCTAAATATTCACAAGATGAGAAACTTTGAAGTTTGAGTATGAAAAGACGAAGGTTAGGGGTGGACTCGGGCTGGGCGGCCCGAACCGGAACCGGCCCGGCCCGATCACTGTTTGAACCGGCCCGGCCCGATCACTGTTTGAACCGGCCCGGCCCGGCGGCCCGGCCCATGGGCGGTTCGGGTTGACCCGGCCCAGTGGCTACTGGTTCCGGGCTCAGGCCTTCATTTTGGTGAACCGGCCCGGCCAGTTCGGGCCCGGTCTGGGCCGGATTTATTTTTTTTTTTTATTTTTTTTTTAAGTTTTTGGGTTGGATCGGGTATTTTGGACCATTTGAGGTGGTTTGGGGTGGTTTGGGGTTGAGGGGGAGGGTAGGGGGTTGATTAGGAAAACCCAAAAAACAAAAATTATATAGAACTGAACCGGGCCCGGCCCGAACCGGACCCGGGGGTTACCCGGGCAGGTTCCGGGCCTCCCCTACCTTGAACTGAGGCCCGGCCGGTTCAAGGCCCGGCCGGTTCAAGGCCCGGCCGGTTCAAGGCCCGAACCGGGCCCGGCCCGAACCGAGTCCACCCTTAACGAAGGTTGAAATATCGCAAAAAAATGTTGTAAGGAAATCTTCAACTGTTTGTAATGTGCGTACTAATTAAATTTGTGAGAGTACTTTCCGATTTGACTTGGATTATAGTTTAAGAAATTGGGAATAAAGTGTGAATGTATGGTTGTGTTTAACTAGCAATAAGATAAATTAATGTTAGCCACACAAAATTTTCCTTAAATATTACTAAAAAATGTTATGGACAGAAATGTGACTTAGTAACTATTATTGACTATAATTGTGTTCAGAGTTTACATCACAGTAACTTACATTTAGTTACTACGATGTAAATTTTGAACACAATTGTAGTCACTAATAGTTAATAAGTAATATATATTTGTCCATCACATTTTAAAGAGTAATATTTATGGAATTATTTTGAAATTTAAGGGATGAAGGGAGTAATTGTTATTGTTTTCTTATAATTTCACTCATTTATACGATAATTTGTACTACATACTTTATTTTTATATACAAATTTGTAAATGCATAATATATTTAGATTTACATTGTTTACAAATTGCATCCCGTGCAACGCACGGGTGAGATACTAGTCTTTATATATATAAAAAGGGGACCGTCTGTCCCCTAACTGTTCCCACCTAGGGAATTTACGTGCTCATTAATTAACGGCTGCTTCTAATTTCTAATTTTGGTAACTATTGGGCGATATTTGCAAATTGTAACAGCCACGTCGTTTTAAATCAGTTACGTAGTACTCAGTATTTAACTGCTTGCCCTCCTTTAATCATTCTTTTGTTCTCCGCAGTATTATGGCCTTTATGGGTAAGTTCATTCTCGATCTTATTCAAATTATTTCGAGTACATTTATTATCATTGAATCACATGTATAATTTCATTTGTTTATCAATGAGATGAATAACTCCAATAGAAATGGGGTTTGAAGCTTTGCTTTTCCATGAGCAATAGAAGTACCCTCCAAAAAAAGGATGTCAAATATAATATGTATAATGTAGTACTACGTATGAAATAGATGTATCTTCATAGAATCACATACAGGTACGCATTTACCATTTGATCATGACATGTTAAAAATAAGATTTTTCAAATCTGATGCGTGATGTGGGTCTTATATATGATGATACATCATTGACAGTAAGGTTGTAAATTTGTAATAGTGTAAATGTGTAAGTTCTGATCATCTGATGCATAGACGTGGATGGTTAAAAATCCATAAATACTGTAATTTATTCTTAAAAGTATGATTTATAAGATACTGAGTAGTATAATACGTAGTATAACAGTCAAACCACAACAAAACACAATAATATGATTTCTATGGGATAAAGAGAGTAATAATATGTAATTTCTTGATTGTTCCTCCCAAAATAACCAGATAATGTGATTCATCTTCCCTCCCTCCACACGCCTTATAATTTAGAATTGGCAGTGAATGAAATTAAAACAGATGAGTTATTTTCATCTTAGGAACAACGTGGCTTTAAACTTTTAATCCCATTACTATTTTTTATGCAAAAGTGCGAGGAGTGGAGGACTGAAAGTCTGCCAGTATGGAATGAGTTAGTTAATTGATAACATATGTACTTTAAAGGGTGGACAAAACCATATTCAAATTAAGGGAAATATAATTCGAATTTACGGTGGAGCATGCTTCTTGATAATTGGGAATATATTTAACTAATAATTCTAACTACTTTGAAATAATCACGCAAAAAATATAAACACATTATTGTCCCGTGCATCGCACGGGTACAAATACTAGTAGAGAAAAGCATGATGCATTGATGCTCGTCGAAGCACTTGAGCAAGGGAGCAGACGACATATTCCTTTCAATTTGCTTGCTTATAGGGATTTATGGCAATTTATATATAGCTTAGTAGCCTCAAATCTTTAACGAAGAAAACCAATGAAAGAACATTCTGGCTACTATACCCTCACCGGATGGGATTCTTTCTTCTCCAACTATAGATGACTATTACAGTAGAATCAGTTGTTTGTTGCGTTCTTGTGAATGCCGATCAAAGGATGAGACGACGTAATAGCTATAGGAAGAAATATGAAAGGGGTAAGATTTGTCCAACACTCCAAAACACCAATTTGGGGTGTTAAAAAGGTCACTTATTGAGGTGTTAGGGAGGTTTCTGTTAAGACCCGAGGTTCCATACTAAAAGGTCAACCTGATAGGAGTAGTAGTCCAAAGCCTTTTATAGTGTTTAATTGTTTTATAGCTTTCCGGTGTGGGACAAATGCTTCAACACGCCTCTCAGCTCGAACCGGCCGGGCTGGACAATATCGGGGTGTATAAACGGTCCAAACAAACTCTTAACAAGTTACCCTTAATCGTGGGTGCTAAACAAGTCGTCAAACCACAACTGGAATTGGCTCTGATACCATGTTAAGGCACGAGGTTCCATCCTAAAAGGTCAACCTGATAGGAGGAGTAGCCCAAAGCCTTATATAGTGTTTAATTGTTTTATAGCTTTCCGGTGTGGGACAAATGCTTCAACAGTTTCCCCCAACACTTTTAAACACTTACTAACACTCCAATGTTTTTTTAAAAAATTTCACAAACAAGTGTTAAGACCAACACCCCTGAACACTTCCGTTGCTAACACCCTTCAACACTCAATCCAAACATGCCGTAAGGGGAGACGTACAGGTGATTTGAGTAGGAAAGGTTGTGTTAACGGGAGGATGACGGCCGTTTGGTGAGGGAAACAAAAGCGAGTACACTTGGTGAAATCGTAAGTACATATAGACAAAACTATGATATTATACTAACAAATTTTCCTACCTAAAATAGCCTTACTCTCATTGGTGCTTATACGTTTTTAGAGATTCCGGGACGCTGGCGATGGTATCGGGCTTGTGTATGAGCGCAACGAAGCAACTTCTTAGCCCCTAGCCTGATCAATCGGGGTTGAAGGTGATGGAATGTAAGGGGAGAAACAGAGGTGATTTGAGTGGGAGAGGTTGTGTTAACGGGAGGGTGTCACCCGTTTGGCGAGGGAAACAAAAGTGAGCGAGTACACTTGGTGAAGCCTTAAGTACATATAGACAAAAGTATGATATTACACTAACAAGTTTTTCATACCTAAAATAGCATTAGTCTCATTGGTGTTTATAAGTTTTAAGAGATATAGATTAGAATTAAAGTGTGATAGAATGGGTGCTCCATCGAGATCGATACTGGCCTGGAATTCCAGAAACAACAACAAACCAAAGAAATTAAACACACTAGTTTTTAACCCGTGCGTTGCACGGGAAAACATTTCATCGAGAATGTAAAGATCTGAATTGAATGATAATAGAAATATAATTTAAACATTCGAAGCATAAGTGAAATGACATATGGAAAAACGTATAAATTGTTATACACTTCTTTGTAAACAACATTTATAGCAGTATTGCTTGGTTGACCATCATCGTCACATATGACAAATTTTAACCCTGATGGACTTGTAACTCTCGATACCGCAACGTATAATTGTCCGTGAGTAAAAACCGGACGCCGCAAAAATACACCAACTCTTTCTAACGACTGTCCCTGACTCTTATTAATCGTCATCGCATAACTAAGCATAAGAGGAAATTGCCTGCGCTGAAACGTGAAAGGGAGCTTCAAGTCCGAAGGCGTTAAACTAATTAAGTCGGGGAATAAGATACGTTTCTCCAGCATTTGATCCTGACATCATCTGAGTCTCAATAATATGAGTCCCGAGTTTAGTTACCATGAGTCGCGTACCATTGCATAACCCAACAGTGTGATCTATGTTTCTCATAAGCATCACAGGCACACCCACCTTAAGCTTGAGTTCATGACTTGGCACACCAGAACATTTGATGCTATTAAGAAATTCCGGGGAATGAATGTCTTGAAGGAGCTCGCTATCTGAGTCAGAGGAAGATGCTGAATCACAACTTAAGTATGTCATTTCCTCGCCTGGAATGAGCCCCAACATGTAATCATTGATCTTGTCTCTCTCATCAATCGTAGGCGCAAGAATGGCCCTAGAGTTCAGATATGATATGTCTTCCCTATGAGTCAAGAAATCTGGATACGTACTATTAACAATAGACTCAATGGGATCATCCGTCATCGGAGCAAGAAATTCGGCAGGTATGTGGACTTTAGATTCCCCATCCTCATCGTCTCCCAAAATACCATCGCCTATCTTCAAAATCCAATCTGCGAAGCGCTCTATGTCAGCTGCGCTGGATGATTCGGTCACGTGTGCAAGCCTCATGTTCCTTGTCAGCTTCAACACCCTACAATATGACCACAAATACGATGAATTTAAAGACGCTTGTACAATATCTTGCCGCGTGCCTTTTGGAATGACCGGCAATATCTGTCGAAAGTCCCCGCCAAATACAATAGTTTTTCCACCAAAAGGCACGGCACCATCACACTCCGGTGAGAAGCAAAGGACATCTCTCATTGTGCGCTCTAGAGCTTCAAAACAGTGCTTATGCGTCATTGGAGACTCATCCCAAATAATTAGTCGTGTCTGTTCAAGAAGCCTGGCCAAGGGACTACCGTGTTTTATGTTGCACGTCGAGTCCTCCGTCACATTAAGTGGAATAGCAAACCTCGAGTGTGCGGTCCTTCCTCCAGGAAGAAGGAGTGACGCAATACCGCTGGATGCCACATTCAATACTATTTCTCCTCGTGATCTAATTGCCGCAGACAAAGTCCTCCACAAATAAGTCTTTCCCGTGCCACCATGTCCATATAAGAAAAACACACCGCCACATTTGCGGTCGACAGATTCCATGATTATTTCGTAAACAGCTCGTTGTTCATCTGTCATATCCTTCAACAACTTTTGATGTTCTTCAGCCATCACACACTTATCGTACTTCAATTCTTCATGAATGAGAATGTCCTCCATGGAGGGGATATAAGAATCGGGGGGCACTGGCATTCCGACGTAGTCACACAGTGATTTTCCTCTTTGCTGGAGAAGCTTCTCAATCTCCACTAAACAGTACTTCTGAATTTCTCCTTTGTCTAGTTCCAACTCTTCAGAAGATATGACACACGTATTTCAATGTAATTATGAGTCAAAGAATATGAATTAGAAATAATTGTTAACCACAAAAGAACATTAAATTATTACGACTAATATAAACGTGTACCTTGATCATGAAGGTTCTTCCTCACATTGTATAATATGTCTTCCGAAAAATACTCCCAACACTTTTCCCACACCGATTCAGGCTTAGTCATCGATCCCTGCAGTAAAAGAGTAACAAACAAATGGCGTAGCCATCGAGCCATTGCTGAATGACTTGACTCTGTAATGCCATCTATGTACTCCTTGTCATCTCCCTGTAACCCGCGAGCATAACAGGCATCCCTAAATGTGTCATATATCTTTCCATCCACGGTTCGCAACTCTTCAAAACTTCTTGGCCCTTTTACTACATTCAGCAGAACTCGCAAATAGTACTTCTCACCTGCTCCGGGACGCACAAAGAACACACGCCCAACCGCAAACCCCTTTTTCCGCGGTGACCACTCCCTTTTCTTTTTGTTCCACGTGAACTTAGATGGAAAGTCAACGTATGTCAACTCCCTGGCCTCCTGATAAAGTTGGTTTGCTCTCATCCAAGCTATAAACTTCGTAGAGTGAAGAGTGGTGTTACTTAGTACTGACTCAATGGATGCATCAGGTTTGTAGTATACATTTTGCTCTCCTGGTAAATGAAAGCTTAACCGCTCAACGGGAACATCCCTGTAATGGATATGGTATGAAAAAATTCTCCATGCAGCCTCACAAGCGGAGATGTATCGACAGTCATAGTACATCTTGATCTCATCGATCTTTTGTGGTTTGGTGCTGTCAGTAGCTTCTGAAAATGCAACAGTTATCCGATCATCGCCTTTATTTATATACTTGAAAAGATACTTGACTGACCGTGATTGATTACACCACTCCACATTGATGTGTGCTCCATACTTGAGAAGCAAAGTACGATTATGTGGGATCACATATCTATTGTCCATAGGATAACCATTTTTCTCAACAGACCTTCCATTGTTTCTCCTCCTGTATTTTGGGTAACCACTCTTATCAATGGTTGTCCGTTGGGAGAATTTTTTAGGAAAATGCTTCGTGCAATGCCCTTTATCCATACACGGTGAAGACATGTTCATCTGCCCACATGGCCCATGAATCATCAATTCTTTGACTGCATTATAGTAAGCGGGATCAGAGTTTTCATCAGGTATCTCTGCAGATATTATTCTGTCTATATCTGCGGAAAATACATTCCTCTGCCTTTGTGAAATCCATAGAACGATATGAGCATGAGGCAATCCACGTTTTTGAAACTCTACGGTGTACACAACTGCAAATATTAAAGTAATTCTAACATTAAATAATGTTGTATTTGCATGTGGTAAAAAAAACTATATAATGAAACAAAGAAAGGATTCCCAAGATGAAAATTTGTGAAAAACATTAATTACCTGCCCGCACGTTGCCAAACATCTTATTTTGTTTCAAATCCTTGATGAGTAGATCGAGTTTCATTTTGAATATCCTAGAAAGTATATCAGGTCTATCATCAGGACTCAGTCCTCTTGGTTCCACAAAACGGAGAATTTCAGGCCATTTTGGGTTACATGTGAATGTAATAAACAGTTGTGGATATCCAGCCCATCTGCATATAGCCATAGCATCTTGATAATTCTGCAGCATGTAACGTGCACTCCCAGTAAATGAATTCGGAAGAACAATGAGTTGACCTGTCCTCGATGCATTTGTCTCCCCTCGTCCAACAGCATCTGCCAATCCACTATACAGATCACTCCGTAGCTCCTTTTGATGTTTTCTAATATACTGCAAGCGGCATGACTCAATCATCGTATAACCGTCAACCACAAGTTGTTGGAACAATCTCTTTGTTCGCAATATATATGGGGTCTCAACCATGCGATCCTGAAATCTATATGAAAAGTACTCTCTCATAGTAACATACTTTCTCCCTCCAGTGTTCCCTTCAGTGTTCCCTTCAGTGTTTCCTTCAGTGTTTCCTTCAGTGTTCTCTTCAGTGTTCCCTTCAGTGATCCCTTCGGTTGCACGGGTCAACAACACATTTTCTCTAAAACCGTCCTGGCCATAAGGAAAGAGAAGTGGATACTGCAACCCTAGATAAGCTGGATTTAATTCAGAGATGTACTGTAAAGAACCAGACTTCGTTTGAAGAACAACATCCCTCTCTTTTTTGTTCACATCAAAGTCTCCCTCTATTAAGGCAGCTACTTCGCTTACAGTGGGGGTATTGTACGTACGACCTTCTGAATTCCTCTTGCCTATTAATTTCATTTTCAATGAAGTCGAATTAGATTCATTGAATCTATCCCTCGCCATCCTAAAAGACTGTGCATAAACATTGTATGTGTCCAACATGGCTTTCAGTTCAGCCACCAATGTATCATGTAATGATGTACCACCGTCACGCCTATAACATGCAAGTGAAAGCTAATTAGGAAATGGCGTGTAAGAAAAATACAACACAAGTCAACGTTAATGATATGTGGTTTGCTTAAAAATAAACCATAAGTGTGTAACCACTAACCTGACAGATGCAATTCTAAATGAGATCTCTTCGTTTGGGTCAGATAAGTACATCTGCAAGAATTTTGGCTGATTCCCATCAGTAGGGAGAAGGCTGCCAATTCTATGGTAATTTTGCCCATTCAATCTGAATATTGGTGGATTGTTCCCTCTATTCACATCATGGTCAACTTTTCCACCCATGGAAGTGAAGGAAAACATAGAATTATATGACCTGATGTTTTCAAGGAAATGTCTGCTGCGTTCATCATTCCCAAAAATCAGATCATACAACAAATTTGGTGGTTTTTGCATCTTAGGAAGTACAACGTTCCCTTTATTGCAACACATGGAGAACTTGGGTCGCTGTTTGACTGAACTTCTCTTTACTCTTTCAGCATGCCAAAAAAGTGCTCTGCAGTACTCGCACTCGTAAATAGCATCATGTAGATCTACATAATCTGAAAAAGATAATGATGTTAATTTTATATGATAATAATTACGCATTACAGGGTTATGTATATAAGAATATGATATGCTAATACTATATGCACACACCTTCTGTCGAACATATTGCATATTCTGCATCCTCCTCTGCAAGAATCGGTAGTAATTAGACTTAACATAAGTAAGAGTTAATACTTAAGAATGTAAAGAGATACGAAATTACAAACAAAAAAATATGACACAAATATTCACCATCAACAGGTAGTCCATCATCATCGGACTGTCCATCCAATGCATTCTCTAAATGGTCACCTGTGAAAATGGCATTTATGTATCAATATTGGTAAATAAGTGTTTTAGGTGATTAGTAAATAATTGCTTGCCTTCATTGCGATTGCTGCACTCAAATCTTGATATGTCCTTCATGCGAGCTGAGTTTTGAATGCGTCCTTCAAACATGTTCGACTCAAATAAAACGTAGTCATCTTCAAGTAATAGGGACATTCCAAAACGCCATTTGCCTGTACTTGTTGGGCGTACACTTGTAGTGCTATTATTTGTTATGGCTATTTTTGAAATGTTTAATGAAAGAATTAGATCATATTTATGGTAATACGAAAATGTGATTGGATAAAATGTTACCATTTGTGATATCCTGTAATGAATTTCTTTTTGAGTTTGAAGAAGATGGAGTGTTCCTTTGAAGATTTGTGTGATTCTCAGAGTGGTTTAAACACCCGACAACCTTCTCATGAGTACCTTCTCCATCATGCGTTTCATTTGTCGTTGGACTTACATATTCGTATGAAGACCGTGGTCTTTTGCCCAGTATGATGGTTGATTTTGTCAACTTCTTCATCTAGAAGAAGACCTATATAATTCATATTTAATTTAACTAAGAATTTAAGATAAAAACTCTTAACATAACGTACAAACCTTAAATTATTTGTTATGTATCTATTTTGCAGCATTTTATTATACTACATCCGCCCCAAAATATACTTAGCCAAATTCAAAACTTTAACCAATTATATATATTTATTTAAAATTGTTTATAATATAAAAATGATATGAAAATGTACTTTGTTAAAAGTACTTTCATAAGAGTATATACTACGTATTTTATAATTTTCATAATATTATACTAATAAGAATTATGATCCAAAAGTATAACTTTCATAATTTTATACTAATATTAAAAGTACTTTCATAGGACGGAGGTATTATATACGGAGTGCATAATGAAGTTTATAACTAAAATACTTTAATTATAGTTCTCCATTTTGACTACATTTTATTTAAAAATGCATTAAAAATTATATTTTAAAAATATAATGAAGTTTTGCCTTCATTATATTTTCATTGTAAAAATCATATTTTTAAAAAAAATTACAATTACGAAAATTAAATTAAATATATTAATGGTCAAAGGTATGCATTAGGAATTACAATATTGAGAATGCTAAAATTTACTACTACAATAAATTAAACATATTTAAGGAAATAACGGATAGGGAAAATTTATGAGCACATGAAGTTGACACGTGTGGTATACAGACTGTAAGTGTTTAATTTATGTGGTTGGGGTTGTACATGTTCATATAGTTGAAGTTTGCATGTATTCCATTTGTCTTAATCAATTATTAATAGATCCATATAGTAAAATAATATTTTAATATACTAACAAAACCATAGTTATTCATGATATACTACCTCCGTCCCAAAATATTTAGCCATATCCAAAACTTTTAACGATTATATATTTATTGGAAACTATTTATAATATAAAAATGATATGAATAATACTACGTAATTTTCATAAAACTCAAAGATTTACTTCTTTCATATATAGTATTATATTCATCAAAACCAAGGTCTACATTTTAAAATTTGACTAAATATTCTGAATATACTACTATATTCAACTTTGAAAATGGCAAAGTTACGTTTTTTGACAGAGGTAGTATATATTAAACGTGTTATATTTTTTAATATGTTAAGTTCTACGTGAATAACACACATATATATCCAAATGGAAGAATTAGAAGATAAATAAGGAGGTGGTGTGTGATAAATAAAGAGAGGATATGTGATATTAATATACAATTTTTTTAGAGGATATACAATAATATTCTGAGCTTTGCTTTATTAACAGTACACTAACACGTGAGTTATAACCACACATCTTAATATACGAATAACAAATGATTTTATTTGGCAACAATTAGTACTTTGATTAAAAACTGCTAAAAGTAAAATTTTCCTTATATTAAAACTGTAAACCAAATCTGCCTTAATTAATTATAGAAATTCCCTTGATAAAAACCTGTCAGAATAAATAATACACAGATTAAAAACTTATAAGAATAAAATATAGGTAGTAGTTCATACCTGGGAAAATAGCCCCAAATAGGATTAAATTGTTGCTGAAATTCCTAAATAGGAGTAAGTGTAAAATTATTCCCTAAATAGGACTCTTCTTCCAATTTTAACCCTCTCATTCAATTCAACCATCCGACATCTTATAACACCATCGTAGCACGCTCGCGGTCTTCCTTGCGCACAACAGGGCTTCAATCCAAGTGACCGGTGGGTAGTAGCTAGTGACGGCGAGTAACCCGCGCCAGAGAGCAACGCCGGAGAGTAGCGGCAGAGATCGCCGGCGAGCAGCGGCAGCCAGCGGCAAATCTCTCTTCCTCGCACTCCTCCGATTTTCAATCTTTTTCGTCTGATTCTGGTCCGGTTTTTGTGGAGCCAAGCTTGGGTCTTCTTCTCTCTGCATTGATATTGTCTCTTTGGTTCTTCTTTTGCTCTATAAGAATTTCTTTGAGCTTTTACTGTAGTTTTTTGTTCTTCCTCACCTTTGAGTTGTTGAAATAAAACTGGTTGGGTTTACAATTGCCAAACTTTTTTGAAAATGCCATTAAAATGGCAATCGTATTCTTTAAAAATTTTCATACATTTCTTTGAAAATGCCATTAAAATGGCATTCGATTCTTGTTGGCATTCTCATGAAAAAGTTGGCATTAGATGTGGCGTCGGTTAGATCTGCTGTAGTTGTGGCCGGATCTGCGGTGGAGGCGGCCGGATCTGCGGTGGAGGTGGCCGGATCTGCATGGCGGCAGTCAGCGGCCGGCGGAGGCCAGATCTGGCCTGATCTAGGTGGCGGCGGCCAGATCTACGATGACGACGATCACATCAACAATGACGGCTAGTTTTGAGGCGGCAGCGGCCTCCGGCGTTGGCGGTCCGGCAGTCTTCCGGCGGTCTGTCGGTGGCAGGTCCGGCAGTCTGAAAGTAGCAGTCTATTGTATCATCTTCAGGGATATTTTTGCCTAACTACACATAATAACTCCTATTTTGGGAATTTTTTAACTTTAGTCTTATTTTGACAATTAATAATTTAATTACTCCCATTTAGGTAAATTCCCCTTCATACCTAAGGTAATATAAAAATGCCTTAAATAACTTCTATGTATTGGTAATTAAGTACTTCCGTGATTACCTTAATACGTAGTATCATATAAATGTACACAAAACTGCCTTAAAGAAAAATTTGCCTAACACATATCTAATTTAAGGTGTGAATCAGCGTAATACTATAGAGAAATACTATGTTTCAAAATTCTTGATACCTAAGATATTTAGAAAACGCCTTAAATTAGAACTTCGTAAAAATATATTTACTCCAGGAGTACTCGTTTTCTATGACTGAACTAAAAGAATTGTTAGAAAGTTCCTTAAAGTAGAACTTAGTAAAACATTTAGTATAAATGAGACTAAATTTAAATTCAAGTGATTAATGTGAGACTAATCTAACATCGCCAAAAAAATGGAGGGCACTACTATACGTGTGTGTCATGTGTGGTATTTATGTTCAAGCAACCAATATTATTTGATTTTGCTTGAAATATAAAATATACGGAGTAGAAGTTTGTGAAAATAAATAATTTGTACAAATCGTATACATATACACGCAAAGATTTAATCATAAGAACACCAATAAAATATACGTGCAGGTAATTATCAAATAGGTGTATGTGTAATTGTGTGCTTGAGAATTCCAACAACATAAAAAAGTAGCAAGTATGGACACCTGTTTTTTTAGTAGGCGGAGATGCAGCTCCTAGCAAAAAAAATGTTGCTGACATTCACAACTTTAATGCAAAAATTGTGTTCATCCCGGTGGATAGAACTTGGGCAACTCCATTACGAATAGTAGTAGTGAGATTTTTTGGCTTAAACTTTAAAAGTGAGTTTTGTGTAACCATTCCAAACACTTAAATAGACATAGTAGATAGGGTGGAAAAAATGGGCTGAAATGGGCTTAGGTTAATTAACCAAACCTCAAATATTTCTATATTTTTATAGTAAATGGCCGGTACACAATGTACGTCTATAATATAGCATTTCCTTGTATTTGCGGCTGTTATGTAGTATCTTAGGTAATAGCTTGATTGTAGCTTGATTTTAGTCCTTACGTATATATACTAATAATGGCACTACAAATCCTCTCAACCATAAATGATACTACATGATAGAAAAAGTAGGAGATAAATAAGGAGAGGAAATGTGTATCTCTATAATAGCTTGATTTTGTAGTCCATACGTATAGACTAATAATGTTACTCCTACAAATCCTCTCAACCGTAAATAATATTAGAAAAGGTAGGAGATAAATAAGGAGAGGATATGTGCTAATAATATACAATAATATACAATATTTGGAGCTTTATTTACTAACACGTGAGTCTAATAATTCTTCCATATTATTAGGGGGAGGATTGTGTTCTGAAAAATATCAAGTACTTCATTTTTAAGTAGCAAAAAAATACCTAAATAATAAAATTTATATTCAAAATAGAAATGTCAATGACATTAATTAGTACGGAGATTTTTTTTGGCACCAATTACTACCTTCATTCAACCTGCTATGTATAGAAGTCAATTCTTATAGGTGCCTATTAGATATTAGATTTTCTTATTGCAATTAAAAAAAAAAAACAGTTTATGATAATCTTAAAAAAATTGGGCAACACTTACTACGGACATTAAAAACTACGGAGTACTATATGTAGAGGTCAATTATCATATGTGCCAAATAGATACTCCCTCCGTCCCATTAATTTTTTTTCAACTTTCATTTTTGGACCGTCCCAAAAAAATTCTTCCGACTTTCACTTATTAAAAAATTGTGTGATTCACATTCATTTACCTTTTTTCTTACAGAACTACAATCATACATTTCTACTTTATTCTCACTCCCTTAATTAGCGAGCCAAGTCAAACTGGAAAGAATTTATTGGGACGGAGGAAGCATAAGATTTTGTTATTGCACTTAAAAAAATAAATTAGATAAGGTCTGATTATTAGACTCAAAACCAATTGACCAAATCTGACCAATTGGTTTTGAATGTTTTAAATAATAGCGATTATTATTTTTTGGCAACACTTACTACCTACATTATAAACTATTGTACAAAGAAGCCAGTTTTTATATGTGCATATTATATACTCCGTATAAGATTTGTTAGTGCAATTAATAAAAATCAATCAGATAAAGTATGGATTCAAAAACCAATTGCTCAGATCCGGTAATCATCTTATAAGTCTCGCTAAGATCTGAAGTATATTGCAAGAGTAAACCTATATGTGCATCCGTAAACTCTTATACGTGCCTAATAGGCTAATACAAAATACCACGGATTGCAACTCATTGGCCTGGTGGAATACTCACATTTGGAACTATGGGACATATTAAACACTTGGAAGTTTAAGTGTGGAACAACGTAAACTGCATGCTAGAAGCAGGAGGCCAAATGTGACATATGATATCTATGCAATATAACTATAAGACATATGGAACTATGGAAGATTACTCGATCAATTTAAAAACAACCTGCATAGATTGCATTTGTTGGAAATTTAACTAAAGCAGAACATGGCTCATGCTGCATTGCTGCAGCAGAAAGCAGGGAAAAAACAAAGCAACATAGCAGCTGTTTGGGAAAATAAACCAATGTAACAGTTGATTGTTGAAAAGCAGGAAAATTTCTAATTGAGATTCATATGATTATATCAGTAGCATAAAAGCAACATAGCAGCAAATTAATTAGGTTACACTTTAGAGAATCGAAATACAGAATCTTTTATATTTTTGCAAAATTAAAAGTGCTCTAAAGAAATGAACAGATTATGATTAACAGATTAGAATTGGAAAAAATAATGAAACCATTATCACACAATTTATTATATTAGAAGTACTTGAAAAATAAATAAATCAAAGCTTGTCCTCAACTGGGAGGAATTCCCTTATTCAAGGCCAACAAACGGCACAATCATAACTTTTAAAAACTGTGTTTAGGAGGAAATGCGAATGCAGAGGTACGAATAATCAAACAGAAAATAAAATCCAGTTTTCTAAATGAAGAACTTCAAAGTTTCTCTTTTTTGACCTCCTTCAGCTTCTTATTCTTATTTGTAGACCCCAGTGTTTTATCGTCTGAAATTTCTTTGCTACCATCTATATCCTCAGTTTTTCTCTTTGAGGATGAAGTTGGAGTGTGCCCTTGGTCATGCTCAGGTGATGTAGGTGTCTGAATGAAAACATAATAAATTTTGTATAAGAATTTATATAGATTTTGAATTTATATTTGTGTAGGCATAATCAGTTGTTATGAGTATGCAAACTTACCAAGTTGGATTCTACCGTAGTTCGAGGTTCAAGAATATAGTCAAGATCTGAATCAGAATTATATTCAGCCTGCGTCCACCCAGTTCAACACAATTATACATTTCATATTTGTTTGAACTTATGAATGTTACTCTGTATTATATATCTTCTACTAAAATTATACTTTATGATATTTAAGATTAACGAAGTACCTCTGGCTCTGGTTCATCTTTCCAGGATGACTTGATCTGTTCAATCTTTTCCTTATTGTCTGTTGTCATGCTTATGCAAAAGGCAGCACCGGGGTCCATCTAAACTCGCGATGTCTCTCTCAATTTTGAATAAGTACTCCCGCCCAACCAAGTCGTAGAACAATGGAGGGGCACTGTGAGGTCTTAACTTGACCTGAGCGAAGAGAAACAAATACTTTAAGGTATTTATAGATACCTAAAACACATTGAGTTTTGACATAGGAAATCATAGCAGCCAAAGTGATACTTGTTATGAACATACATCATCCAGGTGTTCATGAAAATCAGACGCAGGTTTTCCCAAAAACTGCTTGCATGCTTGATCCCAGAATAGCAGCTCAGCCTTGTGACGACCGTGCACAACATTCAGCTTCAATTTGTAGAGCCAGTTTTCTTCAGAAGACCGCACTCCGCACTTCGTGCACTCAAACTCATTATCATACTTTATGACTCTTGCACGACATGACCTAAAGTGAATGGGGAGATCAACTTTAGTTTCAAAAAATATATTACCATGAAATCCTATTCTAAGATAAACCAAAGCTGTAATAAAAAACCTTTTGTTTAAATTGTAAAAGAAGGATCTAAATAGCTTAGTTGTTTTTTTTTATTAAAGCAAAGGCAACATCCTGTTAAGGTGTGCAAATAAATAAGTATGAATTCATTTATTTGAATTCCGGGGGGGGGGGGGGGGGGGGGGGGGGGTTGCGGTACAACATGCCAAACAAAAGTAAGCTATTTATTTAGAAATCTAAATATCTAAATAAATGTAATGATTAATTAAGAATCTACTTGTGACTAAATATGACTATATCTTGGAGGCTATTACTAAATATGACCTTTTGAAGCATCCCATATAGGCCCAACCGGTAGCATTCAGAATAGCGTTTATCTTCCCATAAAACCACAACCCACGAACCTGTTCCAAGGGTACATTATTCACAAATGAAACTGATGAACATACCGTATAAGAATGGCAGAATTTGAAATTCAAAAATAAATTGAATGATTATATATACCTCCTTGGTAGTTTGTAGTTCAGACAACATCTTGACAATTCCAACTTCTTTATCATCACTTAATGCAGCTCGGGATGATGTTGAGCTCAAGGATTGTGATGAGCCCATAGCCAACATCCTTAGTAATTTCAATAAATGTCAATAGATTGAAATAATTGCTAAAAGTGTTATTTAAATTTGCTACATCCTGCACATTTATCATGGATATTATCAATATTATTAATACTCACACTTGTGAATTTTCTTCATGGTTCATGTATTTCGCTTTATGGTCTCTACTCTACAATACTTTGACATTAATCACCCTATATGCAAGGTTGGATCAACATAATTGCATCTTTATTATACACATTGCCTTAGAGTAAAAAAAATTCAAAATAATTCCTACCGAGATTACAAACTACTTAGAGTAAAAGCTGCCATACACTAAAACTTTCTATGTAAATCCTTCCTTAATTAGGAAAGCAACAAATTAAGCAAACCAAGGAACTTAAATATGGAAATATGGAAAACCTTATATGAAAGAAGGTTTAAAAATCGTGTGTGTATCAAGGGGAGGATTGTGCCTTAAATTAAAACTGGGAAAAAATTCTACCTTAATTAATTATATATATGGCCTTGGATAAAAAAAAATATGTCAAAATAATTACTACAGAGATAAAAACTGCTAAAAATAAAATATGCCTTAAATTATGTAAATAAGAAAGTTCACACCTATCATATTATAAAAAATGCCATAAATAAAAAAACTCAATAAAAATATATAAAACTGCCAAAAATAAAATTTCCTTAAATTACAACTGTAAACAAATTCTGCCTGAATTATACAAATGGCATTAAATAAAAAAACTCTGTCAAAATAATTACTACCGAGATTAAAAAATGCTAAAAAAATATGCATTAATTTATAACTAAATTAAAACTATCTAAGTAAATCCTCTCTAATTAGCAGACGGTAACTATTTAAGCAAACCAAGCAAAGTAAATAAGTAAAATCTTATATGAAGTCAGGTTTTAAAACCATTGATGAGTTGATGACAATACTAAGTTTAAAAGGTCATTACCAACTTACCAAGGTTGAAAACAAAAGTAAAGAGTGTTACAGTATTAGAAATGAGGATTAAGAAAGCTTCTGCTGAATAGATTGACAAAGCTTATTGAAGGCTGCCATGAAGATCGTTATCAATATTACCTCGTTCGAAAGTCTTCAATGTCAGGGATATTGACGTCAAGGAGAAGCTTTGAGGCATTATATGATGTTGAGACCCCCATCTGCTCACCTGAATTCAGTTTTCCAAAAGAAATATAAAAAGTATTAATTAAAGTAATAATTCTTTGCGATAAATGGGTAGATGCAGGTGTATGTAGATTTGTCCTACCATAGCGTTTGTTGGTGCGTGACAACTGGATGATCATGATTACATATTCCGATGTTGTCCTTTTAGTGTGCTCTACGAATTGTTCGGAATACTCATTGTATAGCGTACAATGCAACCTCTTATCCCTATGCATGGTAAAATTAGAATACATAAATTATTTTGATGTTAATACATGAGAACATTATATAGTATAACAAAATTTGAAATAGTTTTATCACTTAACTCTAAATCACGAAGGTAAAAGTTACAATACTTTGTGGACGCTCCAGCTTCCGCCTTGAACATCTTATCACCGACCTTGAATGCACCAATAACATCTGGAAGTTGTCTCGAGATTACAATTATTATCACACATATTATAGTTACACAAATTATTAAATACATAGTACAAAATAACAGTGTTTAAGATTACCAAACAAATGAAGACAGACATCATCTCCTTCAGCAAAAATTTCTGAGAAGCTTTTTAACTTAAATGATAAGGATGACATAGTACTCTTTTCTTGACGCTTCACCTTGGTTTCCTCTTTGAAACACAGTCTATAACGGTGGGAGGATGGGCGATATTGTTCCACATTGGACCTCACAGTAAAGTACATCATTGCATACGTCTCACCTTCTTCTATTTGGGCTTCAAAGATGCGCACCAGTTGTTGTCCTATAGTAGCTTGAATCCTATCACCCTATTTGACAATAAATTGGAGTCAATTAGAAGTTATAAATTCTTGTAAAGAAATGAATTTTATTTACGTAACTGGAAATTATAATTGGACTTACTCAGATGTAAATTTTAATCAATAAAATAAGTGTAAATGTTATAAAAATTATGTCAACTTTAAATAATTGTAAAATGATGTGTCGGATACAAGCTATGTAAAATGGGTTGTAATTCTTAAGAGGTGGATTGTGCAATAGATTGTAATATTGAGGCTTAACCGTGGTAGAAAAGAGTTTTGCAGGTAAAATATAATGAAGTCCACTCTTGGAATTAACTCATTCAAGTCACTTTTTCTTCTTACCGATTAAAAGTATTGTCACTTGAAAATGAGAAAAAAAGTGTACATTGTACATTTTGGTCAATATTGCTTCTTAAATGAACATGTCATGACATTTGTACCTTTATTTTATCATTTCCTTTAATTTTCATCAAGTTAATCTAATTCAGTCATATCAAAAAATCAATTCCGTCAAATTAAAGATGTAGATTGATGCTCTGACCAACCTTCTAAAATTAAAATGGAGGGTGTTATGATCTAAGACTTATGACCAATATTTCATTTCCTCATAAGTTGTGAGATTTTTAAGGTTTTTTTTTAGAGGAACCTATACATAATATGGATTATATGATTACATTTTCAATCTATTGCAAAATTAGCTTATCATAAAGATATCGGCCTGTAGCTTATGATTTATAACGATTCTTTTTATTGATATTTCTATGAGCAGTTATTTTGAGTGAGTTTCATCTGCAGCTGGATGTAATTTCATTAGTTCATTAACAATGAGAAGAAATAGTGACAAGATTTTTCACGCCTCAAATTCCGGAACTTAATATGATTAATATTCAATTATTTGTTGAATGAAGTTTATCACTTTCGAGCTAACTTCACATTGTTATGTTTTTTCAGTAATTCAATCATCAATAATCATTGACAATTTTTTGAGTGATTTGTGCAATTTGAGTTTTGAACTCATTTCATTTTTGAATAGTTAACTAACATCCCAAAATTGTAGCTACTTTGGAGTGGTTATATTAGTTATGTTTGTTCTAAATATTCACAAGATGAGAAACTTTGAAGTTTGAGTATGAAAAGACGAAGGTTAGGGGTGGACTCGGGCTGGGCGGCCCGAACCGGAACCGGCCCGGCCCGATCACTGTTTGAACCGGCCCGGCCCGATCACTGTTTGAACCGGCCCGGCCCGGCGGCCCGGCCCATGGGCGGTTCGGGTTGACCCGGCCCAGTGGCTACTGGTTCCGGGCTCAGGCCTTCATTTTGGTGAACCGGCCCGGCCAGTTCGGGCCCGGTCTGGGCCGGATTTTTTTTTTTTTTTTTTATTTTTTTTTTTAAGTTTTTGGGTTGGATCGGGTATTTTGGACCATTTGAGGTGGTTTGGGGTGGTTTGGGGTTGAGGGGGAGGGTAGGGGGTTGATTAGGAAAACCCAAAAAACAAAAATTATATAGAACTGAACCGGGCCCGGCCCGAACCGGACCCGGGGGTTACCCGGGCAGGTTCCGGGCCTCCCCTACCTTGAACTGAGGCCCGGCCGGTTCAAGGCCCGGCCGGTTCAAGGCCCGGCCGGTTCAAGGCCCGAACCGGGCCCGGCCCGAACCGAGTCCACCCTTAACGAAGGTTGAAATATCGCAAAAAAATGTTGTAAGGAAATCTTCAACTGTTTGTAATGTGCGTACTAATTAAATTTGTGAGAGTACTTTCCGATTTGACTTGGATTATAGTTTAAGAAATTGGGAATAAAGTGTGAATGTATGGTTGTGTTTAACTAGCAATAAGATAAATTAATGTTAGCCACACAAAATTTTCCTTAAATATTACTAAAAAATGTTATGGACAGAAATGTGACTTAGTAACTATTATTGACTATAATTGTGTTCAGAGTTTACATCACAGTAACTTACATTTAGTTACTACGATGTAAATTTTGAACACAATTGTAGTCACTAATAGTTAATAAGTAATATATATTTGTCCATCACATTTTAAAGAGTAATATTTATGGAATTATTTTGAAATTTAAGGGATGAAGGGAGTAATTGTTATTGTTTTCTTATAATTTCACTCATTTATACGATAATTTGTACTACATACTTTATTTTTATATACAAATTTGTAAATGCATAATATATTTAGATTTACATTGTTTACAAATTGCATCCCGTGCAACGCACGGGTGAGATACTAGTCTTTATATATATAAAAAGGGGACCGTCTGTCCCCTAACTGTTCCCACCTAGGGAATTTACGTGCTCATTAATTAACGGCTGCTTCTAATTTCTAATTTTGGTAACTATTGGGCGATATTTGCAAATTGTAACAGCCACGTCGTTTTAAATCAGTTACGTAGTACTCAGTATTTAACTGCTTGCCCTCCTTTAATCATTCTTTTGTTCTCCGCAGTATTATGGCCTTTATGGGTAAGTTCATTCTCGATCTTATTCAAATTATTTCGAGTACATTTATTATCATTGAATCACATGTATAATTTCATTTGTTTATCAATGAGATGAATAACTCCAATAGAAATGGGGTTTGAAGCTTTGCTTTTCCATGAGCAATAGAAGTACCCTCCAAAAAAAGGATGTCAAATATAATATGTATAATGTAGTACTACGTATGAAATAGATGTATCTTCATAGAATCACATACAGGTACGCATTTACCATTTGATCATGACATGTTAAAAATAAGATTTTTCAAATCTGATGCGTGATGTGGGTCTTATATATGATGATACATCATTGACAGTAAGGTTGTAAATTTGTAATAGTGTAAATGTGTAAGTTCTGATCATCTGATGCATAGACGTGGATGGTTAAAAATCCATAAATACTGTAATTTATTCTTAAAAGTATGATTTATAAGATACTGAGTAGTATAATACGTAGTATAACAGTCAAACCACAACAAAACACAATAATATGATTTCTATGGGATAAAGAGAGTAATAATATGTAATTTCTTGATTGTTCCTCCCAAAATAACCAGATAATGTGATTCATCTTCCCTCCCTCCACACGCCTTATAATTTAGAATTGGCAGTGAATGAAATTAAAACAGATGAGTTATTTTCATCTTAGGAACAACGTGGCTTTAAACTTTTAATCCCATTACTATTTTTTATGCAAAAGTGCGAGGAGTGGAGGACTGAAAGTCTGCCAGTATGGAATGAGTTAGTTAATTGATAACATATGTACTTTAAAGGGTGGACAAAACCATATTCAAATTAAGGGAAATATAATTCGAATTTACGGTGGAGCATGCTTCTTGATAATTGGGAATATATTTAACTAATAATTCTAACTACTTTGAAATAATCACGCAAAAAATATAAACACATTATTGTCCCGTGCATCGCACGGGTACAAATACTAGTAGAGAAAAGCATGATGCATTGATGCTCGTCGAAGCACTTGAGCAAGGGAGCAGACGACATATTCCTTTCAATTTGCTTGCTTATAGGGATTTATGGCAATTTATATATAGCTTAGTAGCCTCAAATCTTTAACGAAGAAAACCAATGAAAGAACATTCTGGCTACTATACCCTCACCGGATGGGATTCTTTCTTCTCCAACTATAGATGACTATTACAGTAGAATCAGTTGTTTGTTGCGTTCTTGTGAATGCCGATCAAAGGATGAGACGACGTAATAGCTATAGGAAGAAATATGAAAGGGGTAAGATTTGTCCAACACTCCAAAACACCAATTTGGGGTGTTAAAAAGGTCACTTATTGAGGTGTTAGGGAGGTTTCTGTTAAGACCCGAGGTTCCATACTAAAAGGTCAACCTGATAGGAGTAGTAGTCCAAAGCCTTTTATAGTGTTTAATTGTTTTATAGCTTTCCGGTGTGGGACAAATGCTTCAACACGCCCCTCAGCTCGAACCGGCCGGGCTGGACAATATCGGGGTGTATAAACGGTCCAAACAAACTCTTAACAAGTTACCCTTAATCGTGGGTGCTAAACAAGTCGTCAAACCACAACTGGAATTGGCTCTGATACCATGTTAAGGCACGAGGTTCCATCCTAAAAGGTCAACCTGATAGGAGGAGTAGCCCAAAGCCTTATATAGTGTTTAATTGTTTTATAGCTTTCCGGTGTGGGACAAATGCTTCAACAGTTTCCCCCAACACTTTTAAACACTTACTAACACTCCAATGTTTTTTTAAAAAATTTCACAAACAAGTGTTAAGACCAACACCCCTGAACACTTCCGTTGCTAACACCCTTCAACACTCAATCCAAACATGCCGTAAGGGGAGACGTACAGGTGATTTGAGTAGGAAAGGTTGTGTTAACGGGAGGATGACGGCCGTTTGGTGAGGGAAACAAAAGCGAGTACACTTGGTGAAATCGTAAGTACATATAGACAAAACTATGATATTATACTAACAAATTTTCCTACCTAAAATAGCCTTACTCTCATTGGTGCTTATACGTTTTTAGAGATTCCGGGACGCTGGCGATGGTATCGGGCTTGTGTATGAGCGCAACGAAGCAACTTCTTAGCCCCTAGCCTGATCAATCGGGGTTGAAGGTGATGGAATGTAAGGGGAGAAACAGAGGTGATTTGAGTGGGAGAGGTTGTGTTAACGGGAGGGTGTCACCCGTTTGGCGAGGGAAACAAAAGTGAGCGAGTACACTTGGTGAAGCCTTAAGTACATATAGACAAAAGTATGATATTACACTAACAAGTTTTTCATACCTAAAATAGCATTAGTCTCATTGGTGTTTATAAGTTTTAAGAGATATAGATTAGAATTAAAGTGTGATAGAATGGGTGCTCCATCGAGATCGATACTGGCCTGGAATTCCAGAAACAACAACAAACCAAAGAAATTAAACACATTCAATAAGCCCGCCCGCGTGCCTACCTGCCTTTTAATCATATCCTTTATATTTAGCTATTGACGCTTTCATATCCACTCTCATTTTGGTTATAGTAATCTGTCGTAGTTTTTCTCACTTCCTTTTCACGTTGATCTTGGTCATATACTCATATGACGTACTTGGTTGCTCTTCCTCTTCCTCTTCTTCCGCATGACACTCATCCTCATCTTCATCCTCATCGCCGCTACTTCAATTCCATCACTATCATCTTCTTCATCTCCCTCATAGTCATCGTCGCTTCCATGACTATCTTCTTCCTCTTCCTCATCCATATCTGGACGTTCTAGCCGCAGGTTCATACCACCACACTTGTCGTCATCTAAATCATCTTCACGCCCACTAGAGCTGCTGCGGCGGCTCTTACATTTCAACGAGTACTGGAAACCAGCAATCACCATTACTATATATACGTAGAAGTAAAACGTAGTATAAAGTGTGTGTGTGTGTGTATATATAAAAGCCCGTAGACCATAGTGTATTATACTACGTGCGTAAGTAACTAGCTAGCTATTGATTTGATGAAGCTAGGCCAGCTGATAAATAAGGTTTAATTATTCGCGATTCAGAATTTCTCAACTCCAAGTTAGTGAGCTAATCGCTGGAGTTTAAATAATGGAAAAGAATTAATTGAGCCTTTGATGTCAGCTAGGGTGGAGATAGATGTCGAACGACGTTTCTATTTATAGAGTAAGTGAGGGCCCATTTCAAGTATGTAAGCTAGGTTTCACATTTTTGAACCAACGAACTTATTCTAATTAGTCGATCGATTTCGCTATAAAAATCCTTGAACTCATCCCATACCTCATACGGAGTATGTCTATATTTTTGGAATCGGGCCCACATTATGCCCGGAAACAAATGTGTATTTATTTGCCTTTCTTAACTAACTAGATTTTCACCCGTGCTTCGCACGGGATGCAGTTAGTAGTAAGTAATAAATAGTTTGAGAATATAACGAAATGTTGTGGAAAATATAGATCAACGTATATATCATTTTTAACAAATGTAAATGAAGATTAAAAAAATTACAAATTATTATATACTTCCTTGTAAACCACATTTATAGTCTTCTTGGCCGGTTTTCCATCATCATCACATATAACAAACTTCAATCCAGATGGAGACGTCACTCTTGAGACCGCGACATAAAGTTGTCCATGGGTGAAAACCGGACGACGTAAGAAAACACCAACCCTCTCCAAAGACTGCCCCTGACTCTTATTAATGGTCATCGCGTAACTGAGCATCAAAGGGAACTGTCTACGTTGAAATGTGAACGGTAGCTTTAGGTCGGATGGAGTCAAGCTAAGTTTCGGAATGAGGAATTTTTGTCCTGCATTTGTTCCAGACATCATCTGAGCCTCGAGAATATGAGTTCCAAGTTTAGTGACGATGAGGCGGGTGCCATTACACAATCCGGAGGAATGATCTATATTCCTCATTAGCATCACAGGTGCACCCACTTTCAGCTTCAGCTCATGACTCGGCACACCAGAGCATTTAATGGTATTGAGAAATTCTGGAGAGTGGATCTCTTGAAGGAGTGCACTGTCTGAGTCAGAAGAAGATGCTGAATCTGAGCTTAAGTATGTCTTTACCTCACCTGGAGTCAATCCCAACATGTAATCGTTGATAATGTCGCGCTCATCAATGGTTGGCGCAAGAATTGCCCTGGAATTCAAATAAGAAACATCATTACAGTGCATTTCAAAATCGGGATAGGTGATCTTAACAATAGCTTCAATTGGATCATCCGTCATAGGAGCAATAAATTCTTCAGGGATGTCAACCATTGATTCTCCATCATCACCGTCCCCTAGGACTCCATCTCCAATTTTCAATATCCACTCGGCAAAGTTTTGAATCTGTAATGTATATGATGTTCCTCCCACGCGCCCGAGTCTCATATTCTTTGTCAACTTCAAGACCCTGCAGTGTGACCACAAAAATGATGAATTCAAAGCCGCTTGCACAATGTCTTGTCTTGTGCCCTTTGGAATGACAGGCAATATTTGCCTGAAGTCCCCGCCAAATACGACCGTCTTCCCACCAAAGGGCATGGTAGAATCACAATCATGTGAGTAGCGAAGGACATCTCTCATGCTACGATCAAGTGCTTCAAAGCAAAACCTGCAGATCATTTTACAACCAATTAAATCATTTTGAATATATATGATGTAATTTGAGCATTAATTATTCATCAAACATGTACCTATGTGTCATCGGTGATTCATCCCAAATGATCAAGCTTGTACGTTCGATAAGCCTCGCCAATGGGCTTCCATGCTTTATGTGGCATGTTGAATCTTCTGTTGCATCCAGTGGAATGGCGAATCTAGAGTGTGCGGTCCTTCCTCCTGGTAGAAGCAATGATGCAATACCGCTAGATGCCACATTGAGTACTATTTGCCCCTTGGACCTGAGCGCCGCAGACAAAGTTCGCCACAAGTATGTTTTTCCAGTACCACCATATCCATACACGAAAAATACACCGCCACTTTTTCTGTGTACAGATTTCAAGATTTCCTCATATATAGCATGTTGCTCATCATTCATATCAGCCATCAAACTTTCATGCTCCTCAGTCAAAGCACATTTATCATATTTCATTTCCTCGTTAATGAGAACATCTTCCATCAAAGGCATGTATGAGTCAGGAGGCAATGGCATTCCAATAAAGTCACGTAATGATCTTCCTCGTAGCTGTAGAATTTTCTCTATCTCCACTAAACAGTATTTCTCTATCTCCTCATCATTCATTTCGTGCTCTACAAAAAAATATTAGCCATATTAGGTATTTGATTTACATTAAATTTTACATATTTAAATCATAAAAAGTCAAATTCCAAGTGAGATACTTTTTATTGACTATATCAAAACCCACATATACCTGGATCATTCAGTGTCCTTCTCATATTGTACAATATATCTTCTGAGAAATACTGACGGCATTTCTCCCAGACCAAGTCCGCCTTTGACAGTGCGCCCGCAATGAGTAGAGTGACAAACACTTCACGCAATGAAGGTGCGGTTGACCACAGACCTGCCTCGGTGATGGCTTGAATGTAATCATTGTCGTCTAAAAGCAATCCCCGAGCATAGCAAGCATCTCTAAATGTGGGATATAATATGCCGTCAACTGTTTTTAACTCATCAAAACTTCTTGGTCCCTTTACCCAGTTTAATAGGGTGCGTAAGTAGTATTTTTCACCTGTTCCAGGGCGAACAAAGTAGACACAAATCACAATATAAGTAAACGCAAAAAAACAATATCACAGGAGTATGATCATTACGGAGTATATGATAATCTCATTGCAAATTATAAAAATATCGCCTTCATCAAAGTTATATTCATGAACAATTTATCATTAAATCTCAAGTAATATATTCAGTGGTGTAATAAACTTTATTTTTTTAAAACTGAACCAAACCACATTGAACTTTAAAAATATTGTAGTTTGATTAATAACAATGTTAAGTCTGAATTAATATATCCACGGGTGAATAATAATAATAATTATTATTTTTTACCTGCTCCAGGGCGAACGAAGTAGACACGTCCAACCGCAAAACTTCGTTGTCTTTCGACCCACTGTTTAATCTTTTTCTTCCACACAAATTTGCTAGGGAAGTCCACATATGTCAACTTTCTGGCCTCGGGGTATACTTGATTTGCTCTCATCCATGCAGTAAATTTTGTCTCGTGAATCATATGATTTGATAGGACGTCTTGGACAGATTTATCTGCACTATAATACACATTTTGCTCGCCGGGCAAGTGAAAACTAAGATGCTCAACTGGCACATCCCTATAGTGTATGTGGAATCCGAAAATCCTCCAAGCAGCCTCGCAAGCAGAGATGTACCGACAATCATAGTACATATTGATCTCATCAATTTTCTGCTGCTTTGAGCTATCTGCTGCCTCAGAGAATGCGACTGTGATTCGATCATCACCTTTATTTATGTATTTGAATAGATATTTCACCGCTCGTGACTGGTTGCACCATTCGACATTAATGTGTGCCCCATACTTGAGCAGCAAATTACGGTTTATAGGTTCTATCTATGGTAATAAGCAATTGGTGATGAAGATCAGCAGAACAATTACTATAATAAACAGGGCCAATGAAATGCCTATCACGGCCACGTTTAACTCATACTGAAAAGGACTCTAAGCTATGGTACAGTTTTAGTACTCTAAACATAAAGTAATGATTATAAGATTTATATATAAAGAGTGTCGTTGATGAATATTTGATATGCACTTTAAGTAACATTGATTTATGATGGGATAAAATAAATTTTGCTGATAATATGTGCGCATGTATATAACTCTGGAACATATACGGAGTAAAATTTATATATTCATAAACTATGCAAAAAATCATACGGAGTATCAAAGAAAAGTACGTAACAAATTCATATACGGAGTAAAATAGTCGTATGGGAGAATAAAAAAATGAAAACCTAAAATTCAGACTTCGGAGTACTACATGTTGTGCAACATACCGTAGAAACGGCGAGTCTTGGAGTCAGTCATGAAACTGGGAGCTCGTGCATTGGAATCATACGTATGTTTGCTGTCAAATGATAACTGTATTACTCACCGTCCATACATACTTCCTGCTCGTATATATTAGAAGTCCGTTTTATTATAAAACATGATATAAATGCCTCACAGTGCGTGTTACAAAGCTTTGTAAATGGAAAACTTTCATAATCAAATCATATACTATCGTGTATGTATATACACTTCGTGTGTGTGTGTCTATATATATATATATATATATATATATATATATATATATATATATATATATATATATATAATCACATTAAGCAAACTATAATTCACCTGTGCTCAAGGAATCCGGAATAATGGGAAGGAAGCGGTATAGAAGAGGAATGGTCGGCGGCACGGCTCTGCCTAAAGCAGTCGAGGTCACCAGCGGAGAACCACCGCTATGAAGCAAGGAGAACAACCGCAGCAATATGAACCAACTGAAGGAAGCTGTTTTTTTTTTCGTGCAGCAAAGGTCAATTGTACTCCGTATCTTTGTTGCTGATGTTTTTTGTTTGTTGGTGAGTGCAAAGACTTCTAATTGACGTAAAATTGCAAAACATCTGGGCAAGCTTTTAGGTAGAATAGTTATGAACGAAATTAAAAAAGTTATGGAGTATTTTGCTTAGAGTGGTATAGCTTTTTTATTTATACTCCGGTTGTTACAAAAAATATATCAAAGTTCATAATTTTTTATTATCTTTCATATGACACCAATATTGCATATATAAAAGTAAAAAAATAATTAAGCATTATAAAAAACATGTTATTAAAGTGTTTTAACTTTTGTTTTTGTACTCGGATAGTTACAAAATACTACTACCTCCGTTCTTTAATATTAGTCCTCTTAGGCTTTGGCACGGGTTTTAAGAGGAAAGTAGTAGGGGTAATGTAAAATGTGTAATGAGTATTGGGTAAATGAAAAAGTAGGAAAGAGAAACGGGTAATGGTAATAAAAGTTGGGGTATAAAGGTATATTTAGAGTAAAAATTTTCCTTAAATGGAAAGGAGGACAGATAAAAAAAGCGTCCTAAAAAGGAAAGAAGGACTAATAAAAAAGAACGGAGCGAGTACGTATATATCAAAATTTTCAATTTTTTGTCATATTTCATATGACACCAATATTGGGAAAATTCCCGAAATAGGACTAAAAACATTTGAAAATTCCAAAATAGGACTGTCATATTTTTATTCCCAAAATAGGAGTAATCACTGCCAAGTTTGGAAAATACTGCCATTTTCAAAGCCTGGTACTGCCAAAACATGGCAGTAATTAGTCCTATTTTGGGAATAAAAATATGACAGTCTTATTTTGGAATTTTCAAACGTTTTTAGTCCTATTTAGGGTAATTTCTCTGTAATATATTATTGTCATTGTAACTCCAATTTTTCCCAACAATATTTTGAGAAATAGTTTTAATTTGTACTAATTTGATAATTATTTTATCATTTTAAATTAATTTGGGGAAAAACTCAATATATTACTTAATCCATCTCAATTTGATGATAAGATTTGCTACACATTAGCTATTGGGATTCTTGAGATGATTAGATTTGCTAAATAATAGAAGTGTATGTAGGTTAAAAAGAAAAAGTTAATATTCGAAAACATCAAAGTAGGTTAAAAATAGGAAAGCCACTTTCTAGAGAAACAACTATCTAACGATAACATCAGCAGGATAGTTCTAAAGTAAATCTTAATTAATGTTAATAGCAACAAAAATGTTGAAATAACAATCTGATGAAACGCATAACAAAATACTCGAAACGCATAACAATTCGGAACAATGGAGTTGAGCTTCTTAGTAGCTGAACTAAAAACGAATAACAAACCCCTAAAGTGAAAAAAAAAATTAAAAGTGATAATAATTTATGGTTTCTCTATCTTGACCGATTTGAGCTTCTTAGTAGCTGAACCTCGAGTCAGTGGAGTAGATGCACCAACATCAAGTTCACAATCAATATCATCTTCAGAGGGTCGCTTAGACAATGATTGTGGAGTACTCACGACCTCCTCAATATCCTTGGAGATATGTGTCTGCATTAACAGAACAATAAAACTATGATTCCATTTTTTACTAATGACAACGAAAACAGGTCATTTACTCAAGTTATTCAGTTTGTCTCAAAATATAATCAGGGTTATCAGAAGAAACTAATTCATTACTGTCACATTAATATAAAATACAAAATAAACTTAAAGAAATCAGTACTCTATAAATGAATCAAACCACACTCTTAAAATTAGAACTGGAAGGCATGATCTCTGTAGCAAATGCATGTTGCATATTAAAACCTGACTTGTGCAAGCAAAAGCGTAAACCTTAGGTTAAATATAAACAACGAATAAGGTTTCAGATAAATTGATTTTGAATCTTTTATTTGTATATACCAGGCTGATAAATTCCAAACTTAAGATACTTTTTTTTAAGCAATTGATTAACAAAACATCATCCGAATCATATGAAATCTGCTAGAAGATTTAAGATGAAGCTGAAAGTTATACTCTTTAAATTTTAAGATTTAAGATTTTAAACTCTTTAAATTTCAGATTTCTTTTGTTCTCCAAAAAAAAATATGAAGCTGAAAGTTATACCAAGTTTGATTCCACAGGAGTTGGAGGGTCATCCAGCATGTCTAGATCGTAATCTGAATCGTTCTCCTCTGCCTGCAAGGATTTGATGCTTAAAATGTCATAAAAAGAAGTCCATTATTTAGCCCTTATAACTTAGCAATAAGATATATATATATATATATATATATATATATATATATATATATATATATATATATATATATATATCAATGATTTACCTCTGAATCTGATGAACCATCAAAAGATGATTTGATCTCATTGATTTTTTCTTTGTTGTTAGACAAAGCCCCTACATAGTAGGATTTCCCATGGACAGTTGACGGCCCTTCACAGTCAATCTTAAACAGGAACTCATTACCAACCAGCTGTTCAATATCTTCTGGACAGCTCCTAGGACCAAAGGTGTTCTAAACAAAATATTTTAAAACATATGTTTACACAACCACGTGTTATATGATTCAAAAGTGTGAATGTAAGAGATAATATACTAACCTCATCAAGATGGGAAGAAAATTCACTTGCATCCTTTCCAAAGAGTCTTTTACATTCCCGATCCCAGAATACTACTTCAGCACTACATAGCTTATGCTCAACTCTTAATTTCAATAGATAAAGCCATATGCCTTCTGAAGAGCGCAACCCACACTTGCATACCAATTCGTTTCCGTCTTTGTGAGTCACCTTTTTGTATAGATTGTATAAACCAATTAAAAGAAAAAGGTGAACAAAGTTGATCCATTACAAATTACATTATTAATGAGGGTTATGTAGGTTGATATACACGATCAAAAGAACCCAAAAACAAAAAAGAATTAAAAGAACAAAAGAAATACAATGAATGATTTGTTTTGAAGATTGATTATGAACGATCTAAAGAGTAAAAACTTTGTGAACAAATGTTGGATTATAAATCTCTTCATGGGATACAAATCTCACTGGCATTACTAAAAAACAGTTTCGTAAAAAATGATGGCCAATAAAGCAGTATAGTAAAGGCCCTAATAATCAACTATTAAGGGGGTCAAACTTGGTATGTTTTCAATTAGTTTGAAATAGGGTCTTCTTTATATTTTCTGTCACTTACAGAGCACTTTGTTACTATCAAGTTCGAATTTTGTATTTTTTTCATTCATTTCCAAACAGAGTAATGTATGAACTAATATCACTTTAGCCAATACAATTCACTCAGGTTCTAATTTTGTATTTCATTTTGTTAGGGTTGGACCCTTCCTTTTTCGTTATATTTCATGTTATCTCTACATAGGATTGTAGCGTTCTGATTGAATGGATGTCTTCACATGGATTCTAGTTGGGAGTATAACACATGTGTTTGGGAGTATAACTCCCATTTGGAATTTTTCTGCACTCTATTCTTGAACATGTAAAAGGACTTTAAAGTATCAAGTGGGTATGTCAAAGAAGTATTGAATGCAGCAAACCATGCACCAGCAATGATATGGGTTGCAAAATTGTGATCATTGAACATGTCTTTCATTTTAAAAGGCAGAAAAGATTTAAATACATAAGATCAAATTTAGAAACAGTAGTTAAATAAGTATAGAGTATAGAAGTCGTATAGTTTATGTAAAAAGTAGTTTCTGCCTCTGGCTTTTTTCAACATGAAGACTTTTATGGAAACAGATTTGTATTTCAAGAGTAAAAATGATAGAATCTCTTTCTTTGAAAACACATACCAGTTTATTTCAATCATCAAAAGTGTAAGCACAATTTCTTCCTTATTTATCAGTTCACAGAAAAAACATAATAAATATTCAAACTGTAGCAAGAGGCGGGTTAAGCACCAAATTCAAAACATAAATGCAGAATCTAAACAACATTAAAACTTTATGATCATTATCGGTAAACAACAGTTATGAATTATGATCATCGTCAAAACAACATCAAGGCTTTATAACTTTGTGAACATAGCTAATGCATTATAAGAATCCCACCATACATGTAAAATCATGAGATTTAACAAAGAACAAAGTAATTTAAAGAGTGAGAACTCAAAACCTTCTTATAACACCTCCGATTGAAGCAGCTAAGGTAAGCCCAATTCTCTCTATTTATGATTGTTTGGACTTTAGCATAAAACCAACAACCACGCACCTTTTTAAAACATAAGAGAAGAATAATGATAGGTGAAAATCAAACATAAATTTAAAAGTATGAATTTATTGCATGTAAACATTACCTCTTTGATTGTAGCCAATTCAGACAACTTTTTGGTAGTACCAACCTCACTTCCATCACTTTGGGATGATGTACCTCCTGATAAACCTGTACTGTTGCACTGAATAGAGTGTATGTTTAAGCTTGACAACCTGTTAAAAGTTTGCATTAATAATCTGGGCATATCATTAAATATATTAACAATTAACGATGGGGAAACAACAACTATGCAAAGCATTTTATAGTTAACCAAGATTAAGGTACACTACACATCTCAGTTCATGGGCTAAAGTGCACATCTCTTAGAGTGGTACTATATGTGGAAATGGGTTCAATTTTTCTGATCCTGGGCTACCTTACCAATTTTAAGTGAAGTTTAAGATTGGATGAGTATTCAGTGATCTTTATGAAAAGCTTTGCTGTAATCTGTTTGACTTGTTTTTTGTTCAAAGCTTGGATTTTGCGTGAAATATAGATAATAGAAATATCAGGAAACAAAATTGAGTACCTTTTCAACATGTTTTCTACATTAAAAATGGAAGTTATAATTTCGTTTTATGCTAGACATTTTTTTAGCATGACAACTTAGTAAGTTGTTGCACTTAAGGTTGAAAAAGCTTTTGAAACTAATGCATTATTGTGTCACAGGAAAGTATTTTGACAGTTTCTTGTTCAGGGCTCCCTTTGGCAGTCAATATCGGCATATTCTGCTTGGTTTCTTTATACTAACATATTTGGATAAAATGAATGTTACTGAATGTTTTTTCTTTTACTTTTATATGAAAAAGTAAAAGTTCTAACCTCGCACGGAAGTCTTTAATTTCTGGGATATTTTCATCAATTAACAACTTTGTAGCATGGTATGAAGTTGAAACGCCACCTGAAAATAATACAATTAAAAAAAACTAAAAAAATACAATTCAATTCCCCACATTTCAACAAAACAGCCACAATGCAAAACATATTTTCAAAAAAGGATACCCCATCGTGCGTTTAAGCGGCAAAGCTGGAGCAAAACAACAACTGCACCAGATCGAGGTGTTTTGAGATACTCCAAGAATGCATCAGCATATGAATCCCAAAGAGTGCAATGTATCTTCAAATTCCTATGCTTATAAGAATTTAATTTTAATATTTACTCAAATCAATGCATAATCTAACTGATATAAGAAGTTAATTTGAATATAAGGAAAACTATCTTAACTCTAAGTTGCGAATATTAAAGTTGCACCATTTCGTTTTTCCGTCAACTGTAGGACTATGGTTCGGTTTTACTCTTGGATCAAAAGCTCCAATAACATCTGAATACAATAAAAAATCTCATTAATTTAAGTGCATATTTTTATGTGTTTGTAAATTAAAAAACAAAGAAAATGGGAGGATTAAACATATTAACATTACCAAACAGATCAGGTGTTTTTGCTTCTGGTGCATTCAGGATATCTTTGAAGCTTTTAAACTCGAAAGGAGAACGATCAAAGCTGTCTTTCATGTGCAGCTTTACTTTCGTAGTGACAGTGAAGCGGAGCCTACAATCATGAGAGCTTGGTCTCCACGTTCCTACATTACTTTGGATGGTGAATTTTACCATCGCATAGATTTTACCCTCTTCAATTTGATCATCAAATATAGGAACATGCGGCTCTTCTATGGTTGCTTGAATTGTAGAACCCTATTTCACATTTGAATAAATTCTTTACTAAATAATAGAAATACAATATGAACACTTACACTATTCAACTAATAATTCACACAGTAGGAAGTAGTCAAGACCGGGTAGATCTTTAAATAAAAAGCATATGAATATTTTGTGTGACAAATTAATGATTATAGAGCAACTTGGCTTTTATAAAACATATCCAGTGCAATTGTTAACAGCCTTGCTGGAACATTTATGTTATTGACAGGCACATATATCTTTGATGTAATTCATGAATTCCATCAAAGATTGATATGGTGAGACTGGAAGCATCCAATCTATTTGCGCTGGAATTATACATAAAGTCTAGACTGCATGGGTATATTGGCAACACAGTAAAAAAAACAACTTTGGCAAATAAAAATCCTTTGGCTTACATGTTTAAGCCTGTGTTTTCAGAAGATTGGAAAGTCATACCATTATAGTCTACCTTTATGCAATCATAAATCCGTGTGTACACATATAAACCCATTTAATTACTCACAGAGTCATTGTCTTTGTCATACTATTATAGCATACACTCGTGCAGTCATACACTCAATCAAATATGCAGAAAGTATAGGCTGCACACGGAGGCATGAGGTATCTTAAAAAATAAAAACAGAGGCATGAGGCTTAGAATGATGATCATGAATAAACAAAGTAGGGGAAATTAATTACCTGATCATCTTGGAGCAAAAGCTCAACAGACCGAGACATTGGCACATTCCACTTTCGTATGACACGCACAATGATGGCTGAGCTCTTATCACTTTTTGTTGTGAGATTAGCCAGGAAGAGCTTGACTGGAGCAATTTTTTTGACTGGAGGCATTTTTTGTGTACAAACTGCAAAGAGTTAAGCAAGAGAAAAAAAACCTTCCGATATAAATGCCTCTGAGTTAATAATAGGGTGGCTGTGAGATAGGGTTAAATAGCAATGACAATTAGAACCGTAATTAAGTAGGAGACTATTCCCATACGTTAAGTTCCAATAGGTTTAGTTTAATTAATTTGATGATGCAGTATATATCAGATACACTTCTATTATATCAGGCAACTCTCGATAATTTAGAAATTAAAATATGATTCATTATCTAATAGAATAATGAATTTGGTAATATAGAACTAATAAAGTAAAATTAATATATTTTATTAATTTTATTTAAAAATTAATAAAAATAGAATTTGGTAACAGTACCTTATCCTCATCCCTGACCGTCGAAGGAGCCATTCGACGGTGAACAGGCCGGTTGGTCTGGACGGTGAACAGGCAGGTTGGTCTGGACGGTGAACAGGCCGGTTGGTCTGAAATTTTGGCCGCTTCCTGCAGGAACGTTGAAGAAGAACGCAGGGACATCTCTTTTTTGGCAGCTATGGCTTCGTTTTCCTCTGCTAGTATTCCCAATTCATCTTCAATTTCATCTATACTCACACTCATCGTCTCCTTTTCTGTAACGAAGTAGCCACGCAATCTGGAAAAGTAGCTATAATTGAAAGAATGCGTTATTCCCAATTCATCAAAAACTTCAGCCATGCTTCTTCACTAATCGATTTGTTCATGTGAAGACTTGAGAGATGAGATCTGAGGAGGGGCACAGCGGCTGGATTCAGAGGCATCGCCTACTTCAGCCATCGATTTGAAGCAGGCGATTATCTACTACTGAGGAGAGCAATCGATTGAAGCAGGCGATGATTTACCGCTGAGGAGCGGATGAGGCATGAATTAGGCGAAAATAATTAGGCGGAAATTGAAAAGACGGATATAGGCCTAGATGAAATAGGCGGAATCGTGCGAGTGAAAGGCTCAGGGGATGAGCGGGAAAATGAGGTTTCCCAAAGTATTGCAATTATGTAGAGAGATTTATTGTAAATGAACTTTTACAAGTTTTTCAAATGGGCAACCTAAAAAAAGTTGCAAAGGGAAAAAGGAAGCAAAAAAGGGAAGAATATAATATGGAGTACTCCGTATAATATAAGAAAATAGATTACAAGGAAAGAATGAAAAAAAAAAGAGAAAACAATAATAAAAGAAAAATAAAATAATCTCTAAATAGGATAAAAAAGTACGCCGTAGCATTAAAATAAAAAAATATGAGTTCTATGAATTTCCTGATATAGGGGTAACATTTCTAGTTATGACATCATACAACCATATTAATGTCTCTTAAAGTCAAAATATGATAGTATTATTTCTGGATTGTAATAATTAATAAAATGAGGAAATTGCTCAACTAAGACTAAACATAACTTTCTTCCAAAAAATGGATAGTATGTTCGATTTTTCTTAAATAGGACCAATCATTTCATTTTCCCCCCTTAATTAATTAATTAATTAATTAATTAATTAATTGATGAACCGGTTGAATCAAACAAGAGAGGGTGGAAGTGAATTGTGTGTGTAGAACTATGACAGTTTTCGCCGATTTCTAGTGCGGTGCAAGGGAAAAACATAAATTAAAGGACGCAAGAATTTAATGATGAAAAATCCTTTGGCTCAACAGGGATTAAATGGGAGAATATTACAAAATCCCTAAAGTTTTATCCCTGTTGAGCCAAGGGATTTATAATATTGAAAAATATTAAATATTACAACATGGGAGATTAAAGTTGAACATAATTAACATTTTTATGTACTTAGGAGTTATTCTCCCATTTCATTAAAAAATGGTCACTTGAAAATATGTTTTTGAAATGTGCCCTTACATAAAAATGAAAATATTACTCCCTCCGTATTTTAATGTTTGCTACACTTTACTTTTTAGGATGTATTTAAAAGTTTGATACACTTCCGTTTTTGTTAAGTTTACCCTTTAGAAAATATACTCAACTACCTTTATTTTTCACACTTTTTATCTTCTCTTTCATACTTTTACACTTTCTCCCCTACTTTTTCTACACTATTCATTACCCCTACTACTTTACTCCTTAAATAATGTGTTAAACCTAATATGCTATTCTTAAAAATACGGAGGGAGTATTCAACAGTTCTATTTTTGGCGAAAACTCCTCCGGATGTGTAAAATAGAAATACATGTTTGCCCATATGTGTAAAATAGAAATACATGTTTGGCAATATGTGTAACCTATTTTTAAATCGTGTAACAACAGTTAGCATGTATATTCATTCTAACAAGAACTAGGCCTAAAGCCCCTTCTTGAAGCCTTAAGTACATATAGACAAAACTATGATATTACACTAACAAGTTTTTCATACCTAAAATAGCATTAGTCTCATTGGTGTTTAAAGTTTTTAGAGATATAGATTAAATTAAAGTGTGATAGAATGGGTGCTCCATCCAGATCGATACTGGTCTGGGATACCAGAAACAACAACAAACCAAAGAAATTAAACACATGCAATGGGCCCGCCCACCTGCCCGCCTGCCTTTTAATCATATCCTTTATTTTTAGCTATTGACGGCTTGACGCTTTCATATCCACTATCATTTTGGTTATAGTAATCTGTTGTAGTTTCTTTCACTCTCTTTGCACACTCATCTTGGTGATATGGCGTACTTGGTTGCTCTTCCTCTTTCTCTTCTTCCGCATGACCTCATCCTCATCTTCATCCTCATCGCCGCTACTTCCATCACTATCATCTTCTTCATCTCCCTCATAGTCATCGCCGCTTCCGTCACTATCTTCTTCCTCTTCCTCGTCCATATCAGGACGTTCTAGCTGCAGGTTCATACCATCACACTTGTCATCATCTGAATCATCTTCACGCCCACCAGAGTTGTGGCGGCTGCTCTTACATTTCAACGAGTACTGGAAACCAGCAATCACCATTACTATATATACGTAGAACGTAGTATAAAGTGTGTGTGTATATATATAAAAGCCCGTAGACCATAGTGTATTATACTACATGCGTAAGTAACTAGCTAGCTATTGATTTGATGAAGCTAGGCCAGCTGATAAGTAAGGTTTAATTATTCGCGATTCAGAATTTCTCAACTCCAAGTTAGTGAGCTAATCACTGGAGTTTAAATAAAGGAAAAGAATTAATTGAGCCTTTGAGGTGACCTAGGTTGAAGATAGATGTCAAACGATGTTTCTATTTATATAGTAAGTGAGGGCCCACTTCAAGTATGTAAGCTAGGTTTCACATTTTTCAATGGAATAAATAATAAAAATACCCCAAACTTTGATGGGGTGTGAAGTAAATACCCCAAACTTGCGTATATAATTTAAATACCCCAAACTTTATATAAAAAGTTATTTTCGCACCATTGACATGCATTATTTCTTTCAAAAATGTAAATTTATGGGGTTAATTGCATAATTTAAAATAGCAAATTAAAAGTGTTGCAATTATACTACCTCCGTTCTCTTTTAGTTGCAACGTAGGACTTTTTTCACTATTCACAGATTCTACTTTGACTACATTTTATTTATTAATATATTATGAATTAAATTTTTAAAAAATATTTTTAAATTCCTCTCATAATAAATTTTCAAAATCTGATTTTTTTGATTTTTTTACTAATAAGGAATGAAAGATATTAACGGTCAAACTTCTGCGTTGGCAAGCGTGAAAAGTTGACTGTTGCAATTAAAAAAGAACGGAGGAAGTATATAGATTGGTAACATTATTTATTTCGCAATGGAAGTATATAATGTTAATTGTGTCTTTATGAATTCTAATATAATTTAAATTTTAAAATTAACACTATCAATTAACATTTTTGAAAGAAATAATACTTGACTATGGTGTCAAAATAACTTTTTATATAAAGTTTGGGGTATTGAAAATACATATGCAAGTTTGGGGTGTTCATCTCACACCCCTTCAAAGTTTGGGGTATTTTTTTTTTATTATTTTTCCCTTTTTCAATCAACGAACTTATTCTAATTAGTCTATTTCGCTATAAACATCCTTGAACTCATCTCATACCTCATACGGAGTATGTCTACATTATCGGAATCGGGCCCACATTATGCCCGGAAACACATGTGTATTTCTTTGGGGAAAATGGAAACTAATAATCCAACCTTTTAGCGGTCTTCTTTTAATAGTCCGACCTTTTCGTTATTCATAAATAATCCAACCTTTGCACCTCATCTTCATTCGTTGGCCCCCGACCGGTTGATGACCTGATAATAATCCAACCTTTTAGCGGTCTTCTTTTAATAGTCCCACCTTTTCGTTATTCATGAATAATCCAACCTTTGCACCTCATCTTCATTCATTGGTCCCTGACCGATTGATGACCTGCTATTCCAAGTTATTTTCTTATCTTTGCAAAATATTATCTTTGTGAAAGGTGGAATTTATGGTATAATAGTTTGCAGAGATGAGAAAATTTATTGTGAAAAAACTTTTACAAGTTTTTCAAATGGGCAACCTAAAAAAAGTTGCAAAGAGAAAAAAGAAGCAAAAAAGGGGAAAATATAAGGGAAAAGGGGCAAATAAGCCCTCGAACTAATAAAAAAAGTGCAAATAAGCCCTTTTGTAGAAGGTTCCGTCCGGTCATCGTCATTTGGGGAGGTTCACGGTGGAATTTTTTGATGATTTTTTTTAGCATCTTATTCATTAAGTCTAGTTTAGTCCTACTGAATTTCAGCTAAAAATTCAACCGGGAAGACAGTCAAATGATTTTTTGAAGATAACTGCGCAGTTAAACAACGCAGTATATTTCCGAAAATCATTTGAGTGCCTTCCCGATTGAATTTTTAGCTGAAATTCGGTATGGCTAAACTAGACTTAATGAAGAAGATGCTCAAAAAAATTCATCAAAAAATTCCACCGAGAACCTCCCCAAATGACGATGATCGGACGAAACCTCCAACAAAAGGGCTTATTTGCACTTTTTTTATTAGTTCGAGGGCTTATTTGCCACTTTTCCCAAAATATAATACGGAGTACTCCGTGTAATATAAGAAAATAGATTACAAGGAAAGAATGGAAAAAGAGAAAACAATAATAAAAGAAAAATAAAAATTCTCTATATAGGATAAAAAAAGTGAACCTGATATTTAAAATATTTAAAAGTTTGTTACACTTCCAGTTTTGGTAAGTTTACTCTTTAGAAAATATACTCAACTACCTTTATATTTCATACTTTTTATCTTCTCTTTCATACTTTTACACTTTCCCCCCCTACTTTTTCTACATTATTCATTACCCCTACTGCTTTACTCCTTAAATAATGTGTTAAACCTAATATGCTATTCTTAAAAATACAGAGGGAGTATTCAACGGTTCTATTTTTGGCGAACACTCTTCCAAGCGTGTAAAATAGAAATACATGTTTGCCCATATGTCTAAAATAGAAATACATGTTTGCCATTGTAAAATAGTATATTAGTGAATCTTCTATTTCTCTTGATATAGGTTCACTTTTGATTTCTACACACGTCGTTTTTTGGGGGGTCTACAACCATTGTAAAATAGAAATACATGTTCGGCAATATGTGTAACCTATTTTTAAAGGGTTTTTTATAAGAATATTACTAAAATAAAACTTATTAACATAAATATGACTATTCATTACTACAACGTGGTGTTGTAGTAACTTAAGTTCAAAACTTGAACATGAATTACTATGATTTCGTTACTACTCTAATAACTAATCATATTTTTGTAAATCATCTTTATTTTGGTCATATTTATGTAATTATTTCCAGCGTTTTGACTTCATGAACGTGTAACAACAGTTAGCATTAGGGGCGGGCAATTCAGTTTACGGTTCGGTTTTCTTCGGTTTCGGTTTATTCGGGTTGAGAGAATTTGTACCAAACTAAAACCATTTGTGTTTCGGTTTGGTTTCGGTTCGGTTTCAGTTCGGTTTGAAGTTCGGTTTACCAAAGTAAAAAATATTATGTTTAATTTAGTTTGGTTTGATATGTTTGCTTATGTTTATTATTTTATTTGATCAAGTTCTATATTTTAGAATTAGAAAATGAAAGTAGTAGTCTATCTCATCTTTTTTTAATTTATTGATTATTTAAATAAAATGTAAAAGGAAATGAAAGATAGAAAAATAAATAATAAAATATTATAAATTAAAACTTCTAACATCTTTTTTATCACTACAAAAAATTCACTTCTTACAAAAAATAAGATAGTTGATTAGCATTTGTAATATCACATAAAGTATTAAAAAAACCTAAAAGAATCGGTGGTACAAATGTGTGATATTCACAATTTTATTCAAATGAGTCATATAAAAATATAAATGCAATTTTTTATTGTTATTGCCAAACATAATAAATACTCCGTACAAATATGTCGTATTAGCTAACTGTGTCATAATGAATGTATGAAATGTGTAAAAATTAAAATGATAATAGTGTATGCTTAAATATGTATACTCATGTCTAAATTATTTATTTATATCTTAAAAATGAATAGTGAAGATAAATGCAAAGTATATATATTATATATATATATACATATATATATATATATATATATATATGTATATGTTGTTTGGTGTTCGGTTTGGTTTACGATTTTTCCGTTTTAAACCAAACCAAACCAAAGTACCAAACCATTCGTTTTGAGCAAATGTTTACCTAACGGTTTACTTAAATAAACCCATATACCAAACCAAATCAAACCACCAATGTTAATAATATATGATTTTTTTTTTTTTACTTTCTTTAATTCGGTTCGGTTTTGTTCTGTTTTTATTGGTTTCGGGTTCGGTTCGGTTTAATACGGTTTGAAAAAAATAGTACCAAACTCAAACCAAATTGCATACGGTCCGGTTTCGGTTTAGTTCAGTTTGGTACGGTTCGGTTAAACCAAACCGTTATGCCCACCCCTAGTTAGCATGTATATTCATTCTAACAAGAACTAGACGGACAACCATCAAATTAGGCCCGAAGCCCCTTCTTGAACAGAACGATGATTAAAATTATGAGAACGGTTAATAATAAAAACAAATTTTTTTGGTGCTTTCATACAAGTTCAAAAATATTATCGTTCATCCGTTATTCCGTTTAGGACTTGTGTCACAAAGCAAAAGCTTTGGAAAAAAGTACGTGGATGACAAACTGTTATTCATGAGATCCGACAAACATCAATGTAATAAAATTTTGCTTGAGATTGTTGGGTGAATTCGAGTGTTTAATCGGAAAATAAAGAATTTAATTAAATAAAAGGAAAAATTGACCCGAATAATCCGAACTATGACGCGTCCGCTTTTAATAATCCCTACTATGTATTATATTTGTTTAATCCGTACTCAGGGGTATGTCTTCCGTTATTAGACCATGACCGGTTAATAATAGGCGGTCATACACTCACGTGATAGGGCACGTGTATATTTAATACTCCTTCCTTCCATTTATCATCTTCACATCTCCTCTTTTCTGCTTTGAACGCTACCTTCATCTATCTTCTTCCTTGCGCTGCAACACAAATTGCAGATTTTGTCTCGCCATAGGAGTCGCCAATTGAATGAGTTCAACGTCTTGGTCATCCTCTCGTGGAGGAAGGGATGAAACCCAAATCGAGTGTTCAATTGAATGCCACCATGGGGTGTGTTCGAAACCTAGAACGGTGAAATCAGGCTCTAACCGTGGTCGAAGATTTTATGGATGTGCATTATGGCCCGTAAGTTTGACTGATTTATGAATTAAATGATGTATGAAAAATGGGGCCTTTTGTAGAACGCAGATTGCTCGTTTTTTCAATGGGTTAGGGATTATCCACCCATGGCGGTTGCAGATGAAAAGAAAAGGGAAAAAGGAAGAATAATAATCGACCATCTTGATGAGGAGAAAAAAGATTTAGAAGACCAAATTGCAAAGTTGAAAAAGAAGAATCAAAAGCTCAAAGCTAAAATTGAGGAGCTCCAGGAATTAGTTTCCAAGCATGCAAAAGGAGAGAAGTACTCATTTATTGGTCTGCTCATCTCCTAGATTGTTTTTGCTGCTGTGTTGTATGGGAAGTCCAAGTGATAACTATGTTATTCTTGATGGTTTGTATTGTTAGATTAGTAGAAGTGTGTGAACTGTGAAGTGTTGTATGGAGTTTTTGTTTCTTCCCAACCCTCTCCTTGTGTTGGCTGTGCTGTACTTCCTCCAGTCCCTGCAGTTGTATGTGGTTCACTGCCCCCGGACCCACCTATGTTTTCACCGGTCCCTCCAAGCAGTAGTACAAGTTCAGGACAACTAAGCCCATGTCTAATGTACAGATCTATGGTACTATATTGCATTACTACCTTGTACATTTCTCTCACCTCAACATCAAATTTAACACTTCTCAAACCTATCTCCAAACTCTTACCGGGGATCAAGTAATATATTTCATCAATACTACTTTATTTCCCACACTTTCCAGAACCAACATAATTCATCAGCATCTATATCAAAGCATCTAAACTGACCCCATGCATACTCCAACTCTCCTCTAGCATTCTTCTTAAAGGTACCTCCATGCCAGATCTTAAGTGTAACCACAGTATTTAAAGTCATCCCCTTTTCTTTGACTTACAACCTGAATTGAAATCAACAAAAGGTAGTACATTGTAATATATAGGATAGCACAAACCAATATTTTTGTAAGACATAATCTGTTTTTGTAAATAAACTCCCAGAAATCCAACTTCAAGTAATCTTCCTAAAGCAGAAATCCAACTTCAAGTAATCTCCCTAAAGCAACTCAGTACTATAACCCTAAATATACATACAGTTCCAACCAGTTCTAAATTTCCAAGAATAACTCAAATAACTCAATTAATCCTTTACCATAAGGCAATACATATATAGGATAGCAGTATGCATAATTTTTGTAAGAGAGACACTCTTTTTGTAAATAAAATCATTCAAATTCAATTTGAATTAATTTCCCTAAACCAACTCAGTACTGTAACCCTAGATACACATACCAACCAGTTCTAGTTATCCCAGAATAACTCAAATTACTCAACAAATCCTATACCATAAAAGCTCAAGTTCAATTCTACTCCATCCCAGTAAAATATAATTCGAAAAGTTTTGCAATTTACCTGTCGTATCACTTTTAACCTTTGACCTTGTGTGACTCAGCTTCACCTTTGAACTTCTTCCCTTGGCGACTCACATCAGATTATTTCCTTCGCAAAGACGAGTCAGATGAGTGAACACAAAGACGTAAACAAGATTCACGCTATACAAATTGAAATTTTACAGGACATTTATGATTTTTCTTTAAAGAAGATAAAGACTCACCTGTTACGCAGAAGAAGCATTAACTTTACCACAGTGAAGCGCGGATGAGGATAAGGTTCACGAATTTGTTTTTTTATTTAAATTCTGACCTTCTCAACCGGTGTCCGGTCATTGCAGTCTAATAACGGAAGACACACCCCTAAGTACGGATTAATTAGATATAATACGTAGTAGGGATTATTAAAAGCGGACGGGTCATAGTTCGGATTATTCCAGTCAAATTTTCCTAAATAAAATAACCAAGAAAAACAGAAACAACGACAGAAAACCAAAGCTTGTGCAACACACAATTTCTTTAAAACGTATTTGTTGTCTCTCACGGTGCTAGAAGCGTTGCAAAGATAGTTTCCCAAGATACCGTGGCTACAAACAACCGTTTGAGCACACAACCGGTTGTTCCGGCGAACAGGGACAAAGACTGAACACTTAGGAATTTTCAGAAAGCCAGAAGAGGTTTTAGCTCAAAACTACGTGAAGACTGTGTATGTTTTCGTGTCTTGTTGCAAAGCACCTGCCAACTATATATAAGGACGAATTAGTTGTGTGTTAAGCTTGTTTTAATGGACCTGAATGTTGGACATAAATGATCTGAACATTTGGCATCAATACGTCCATAAACTATCAGTTTAAAGGAGAATTAAGGGAGAAGAACGTTGGACATTCAATGTTGTAACATTTCACCAGCAGTCTGCTAGTGACCGTTGAACAGCGAGCAACAAGTTGTTAACGAGCTGATTTTGGAGCAAAAAATAGGAACATTACGGGAAGAAGAATCAAAAAATAAATCTTATCTTTGTAAGATAGATTTTCAGACGACATTCGTGTCCGCAGGTCGCCCGCGCACGCAAGTCACGGTTTTTCTTCTCCGTTTTTCAGGATTTGACCAGCACCCCCCTGCGCGTGAAGAGAGCCTTCCTAGGTGGAAGGGCTCTCTTCGTGCGCAGAGGGGGTGCCGATCAAATCCAAAAAACAGAGAAGAAAACGGGCTCACGCTTTACACGCAAAGTGTTTACTTTACATCGTAACAAATAGGCCCTTAAGTTACCATGACACTACATTGCAATAAGTTTAGTCATATTTGTGTAGATAAGTTTTATTTTAGTACACCCTTCGTATTTAAAACTTCACTACAATAGGTTTGAACACATTATTTAAGGATGAAATAGTACGAGTGATAAATAGTGTAAAAAAGGTAGGAGAGAACGTGGAAAAGTATGAAAAGGAAGATAAAAAGTAGAAAAATACGTGTAATTGAGTATTTTTAAAATAAATACTTAACAAAAAAAGAAAGTGTAACAAATTTTAAAATACATCCAAAAAAGGAAAGTGTACCAAACTTTAAAATACGGATGAAGTATGTAACTTGTATTATTTGCATATGCCTCTATTTAGGCAAGTTAGATGAAAAAGTTATATTGCCTCCGTCTCAAAAAAGTTCGTCATATTGACTTTTCTTAGTTAATGATGACAAATTTTGGACAATAATTTTAATTATTATATTTGTATATAATTTCTAAAATTTAGAATTTTATGAAAATAGTTTGAATAAGGAACATTTTGATGTAGTTTTCATATTAAAAAATATTATTGGTCAAAATTGATTGCCATTGAACAAAAAAAGTTAATATAGCGAAGCTATTTGGGGCGGAGGGAGTATAACTTAATCAAGGAGGACTTGAACCTTGATCTTAAGGAAAAAATTGGGTTTTCCCTAAATATTACTACGTACTAAATTAAAGATAATTTTAAAAAGTGATCGCATTTACATTTGGACAAAATTACAATAAGACTAAGATGGTTATACATTTGTAAAAATATGAAGTGACTGCCAAATATTCATGTCACTGTCACATTTCCGCAATGACATCTCCGCCGCGGGTATCACTGTAATTGGCGAAAAAGTAAATTGATATGCACTAATTAGTATTGCATAAATGTATATTTTTATGTTTGATTTGTGTGTATTGTTTACCATTTTTATTAGTTTGTAAACATTTATTTTATTTGGTTTGTAATTGTTTTTAGCTTCCATTTATAAGTTGTAAAGTAGTGGTAGACTTTTTGGCAAGGAAAAGGAGGAAAAACAAGAGGAACGCTGCCCAGGGACACTTGCCCGGTCGGGTAGGAATACTCACCCGGTCGGGTACGATTTAAGAGCCTGGAAAATCACTGGACCTGGTCGGGTCCCCTATTTGACCCGGTCGGGTCAGATGTGACCCGGGACAAAACGACGTGCTGAAACACAAGAACGTGGAAGATTATTTGATTTTGACATGCACCCGGTCGGGTACCCGGCCCAAGGTGTTGAAAAACACCTATAAATAGCACACTTTTCCTTCACAAATAAGCATTCCTTCTTCCATACTCTTAAGCTCAGTTTAGAATAATATTTCTTTTATATTTTATAGCATGTTTAGTCTCCAAATGAGGAGCTAAACTTCCATTTCTTGGTGTTGCTCTTGAAGTTTGTTGATTATTAAAGTTGTGAGTTATTTTCTTAACTTCTTCCCTTGAATATTATTTCTTTCCTTAATATATCTATATATTAATGTTGGGGAGTGTTGCTAAGATGACAATTAGTTAATATCTCGACATTAGTTATAGTAGTATTCATTTTCTTCCTCTATATATTTATATATTAATGTTGGGGAATGTTGTTAAGATGACAATTAGTTAACATCTTGACATTAGTTATAGTAGGATTTATCATATTTAATATACTTCCTTGAATATTAATTAATTCCTATTCATATTTCATATTAATATTTTGAGCATTACTTAAATGATCAACTAATTTTGTTTCATATATTAATTATTACTAGAATCGATTGACGAATACGCTTGTTAATCGTTGATGGTTTTACAAGTAAGTAACTTCGGTTTATTAATGCACGGTCATGGTTAATAAACTTAAGAGGGATTAATTTTGTTGGTTAAACCGAAACTGTTGTGTTGAGGTTATCAATCTCAATTAATTTCATCAAGGAGTTAAGAGATTAAATGCTACTATCAAGTCGGTATATGGCAGTGTTCTATACTTGACTAATAGTAAGGGTTATTAATGAACAGTCGTTGTTAATGAATTGGATATACTCCTCAATTGAGTATTCGAGATGGGATAAGTTATAGATATAACAATGATCGACTAAAATATATCAACAAATGGAAAGCAGCAATACCAAGTCATTTTTATCTTTGAATCAAATCTCATATAAGTCGTTCATCTACCTATTTAATTAAATTAAATCACTTAATCGCAAAATCTTCTTTTATTTAATTGAATTATTCCTTTCTTGTGGATATTTAATTTGGAGGAGGTAGATGAATATCAAAATTTGATGCAGCTAGAGCAGATGAATTATTAGAGTGAACACCAAGTTAGAACACGAATCACTTTAGTAGCCACCTGTCTAGCTAGAGCAGTAGCCACCAAATTAGAGTGAACAAATAACGAGTGATTCGTGTTCTGAAAACTGAAGGGCTGCATCAAATTTGAACGGACGGTTGTTCGTGACACCATAGCCAGCATCCCAGCATTACCTGTTCACGCTTTATCTGAAGCCGCGAAAATTTGAAGTATTTTATGTTTCGGTGCGAAAAGTAGCCAAGTCCAATCTTTCTTCTGGCAGCTCAGCCGCTCGCCGCTGCTCTGAACGTCAATATGTACCTCGGAATCCGAACACTCAACTTCTCATTTCCAGTCCAACTCGGAGTTCATAGCTTGAGCCGGAAAGCCCGCACCGACAACCCACCCGATTGTTTGCGCGCTTCACCCGTTCTGAAACGGACTCGATTCCGCTTTCGTCAAACCGTAGTCACCACCGCCTGCACCAGTCAAAGTCGAGATATACATATACCTGATGAAGGCTTCGAGGAGCCAGAGAATTCAACCCGCATGTTAGAGTCTAAGGCTGAGGTACAAGAGTTTTCTGCAGATAACGGCATCTGGACACAAATTGTGGAAATTGTGAAGTTCTCTGGGCCGGCAGTGGGGCTTTGGTTGTGTGGTCCGTTGATGAGCCTAATTGACACTGCTATTGTCGGGCAAGGAAGCTCACTCGAGCTAGCAGCTCTAGGTATTGCCCATTCCTGCGTGCATGTTCTTCAGCTCTTTTTAGCTATACCAGTGAATATTTGAATAGATTTGCGCATTTATATGTTCATTTGACTTCCATACTGTCAGGACCAGGGACAGTTTTTTGCGATAATGCAAGCTACGTTTTTATGTTTCTTTCAATTGCTACTTCTAATTTGGTGGCTACTGCTCTAGCTAGACAGGTACGCAATTTGAACAATTTGGCACTGCTAAGTTCCATTAATGTCATTAGCTGCTAGAGAGTTGTGTAGTTGTTGGCCCATAAAAACAGGCTGTGGTTGTGCTTTTGGTGTGGTGCAGGATAAACATGAAGTTCAACACCAAATATCTACATTGCTTTTTGTTGCATTGACCTTCGGTTGTCTAATGCTTTTCTTTACAAGATTATTTGGTCCATTGGCCCTAACTGGTAATAGAAACTTCTTAGTACTTTTTAGGTCTATGATATTTAATTAGCAGCATATTCAGTCTGGCGAGTGATGAAATTACTGATGTGGCATTCAGCTTTTGCGGGGGCAAGAAATGCTGAAATTATAAGCGCGGCAAATACATATGTTCAGGTTCTTTTGTGAATAAGTAAATTCCTATGTCTTTTTCCTTGTAATAGTAATTTATATTTCTAATGTTTTCAAGTAAAGTATGGCCAATGGGACTATGTGCATATCATCTTATCCGCTGTCTGGTATTTCTTTCCCATTTAAACTGTGCGGATTTGGTTCTGAGAAATGCATGTGCCACCTCAAAGATGCTTGACTATTTAATAGTCCAACTGTTTGGTTTGTATGCTGCATTCGTATCAGCTACAATTTAATAATATTAAACTCTCCCTTTAATAGATTCGAGGGCTAGCATGGCCAGCAATACTAGTTGGATTGGTCACCCAAAGTGCAAGGTTTGAAACAATTTCTCTTATTCTGTTTAGAGGAATGCTAAACAGAAGTGATCTATGGGACTAACCTTTATTGTAATCTTATAAAATTCATTGATTTTACAATATTAATTTTGTAATGGGCCATCACTATAGCAACTAGCTTAATTAACTCATCTCCCCGTCTCATGATATTTTCAATTTAAGCAGAATAGATTTTATAACCCTATTATAGTGTATTTTTTTGAAATTTCATCTCACTGTTTCTTCTTTTGAAATTTGATGGTTGAAACCGAATTTTTGTACGAGCGTGGTTGTGATCTCGTTTCAGATCTAGGAAATAGAGAATATGGGAGTAATAAAAAATTAAGCTTAAGCTAGAATTAATCGGTGTCCGACCTTGTCAAGATCCACGAGAATTAATTATTGGTTGTTTATTAAATAATACTCATGGTACTATAAAAGGAAATAAATGCTAATTAAGAAGTTGCCTAAAGCAGAATAAGAATAATTATAAAATGAGATAAATGCTAATTGAGAAGTTGGCTAGAGCAGATATACGAATAATAATAGTGATAATAATACAAGGTTTCTTGACTCATATGAGATTTGTGCATGAATTTAAATATATTTAGACAACTAACTATTTGAGACTATAAAGTTTCATGTCATTGACTCCAACATAGTCGTGATTAATTAAGGTGGTGATAAGATCAACTCATATACATTTCAACTGTTGTGCGTATATAATCTCTCAGACGCACATATGCATGTGTAATTAGATTCAAATGTTGCTTGAAAAATTTACTTAGTCTATGAGTTAACTTGGTGAATTTTTATATCTCTGTGTTGAGCTCACACACAGCCTAGGCATGAAAGATTCATGGGGACCTTTAAAAGCATTAGCAGTAGCCAGTGCTATTAATGGTGTTGGAGATATAGTTCTGTGCAGATTCTTCAATTACGGAATTGCAGGAGCTGCATGGGCAACAATGGTGTCACAAGTATGCCGAAATCTAAATGTTATCTTTAATACTTCCTCCGTCCCTTAAAACTTTGCCAAATTTGACCGACACGGAGATTAATAAAGTAAAAACTGTGTGGTCGAGATTTGTGCAAAGAAGAGAAAATTAAATGGAACCACAAATTCTTTACTTAAAAGGGAAAGTGGCAAAGTTAGTGGGACATCCAAAAAAGGAAAGTTGGCAAAGTTTTAAGGGACAGAGGGAGTATTAGTGTAAATAATCTCTGTTAAATTTCATTGTTATCTTTAATAATAATACAAATAATCTCTATTAGATATGTTTATCATTAAGTAGCAAATTTTAGGTGGTTGCTGCTTATATGATGATTGAAGCTTTGAACCAGAAAGGATATAATGGCTTTGCAGTCTCTATTCCTTCATGTGAGGAACTTTTGCAGTTATTCATTCTCGCAGGCCCAGTGTTTGTAACAATGATGTCTAAGGTTTTCAGTTATTTGCTACTCTTGTTAGGTGTACCTTTTAATAGGCTTGATGAACTCTGCACCTTACAAATTTGAACTTGTAGGTGGCATTTTACTCTTTGCTTGTCTATTGCATTACATCAATGGGAACACACGTACTTGCTGGCCATCAGGTTATTTTTTGTTTTGTTTTTCTTTTGGATCATTTTTCTCGAAAAAATAATATTACGCCGGCGCACCGGTTAAGGTGTCACTGTAGTGATCAGAAGATCACGGGTTCAAGTCTTGGATGTGGCCTCTTGCTAAAGGCAGGTTAAGGCTCTCCCCCTATATGCCCTTATGGTGGGACTCTTTACCGGCTGCATGGACTCTTTACGCACCTGAATGCGTAATTAATATTATGAGCATAAATACTAATAACCTTCAATACAATATAGGTCATGATACAGCTGTTCTGTTTATGTGCTGTATGGAGCGAGCCTCTCTCTCAGACAGCACAGTCATTTATGCCCGAGCTGATATATGGAGTTAATCGAAATTTGTCGAAGGTTTTATCTTTATTCTACTGACTTTAAAGGAAAAACATTTAGATTGCTTCCGAGTTCTGAGTTCTGCGATAATTGAGCATTTCTTGTGACATGGTATGATATGGTTATATTGGTTTTTCAAAGTAATCTTCTGATAAACTCAATCCCTAACTTTCTAATAATTTACAAACCTCATTGGTACATTCATGGATTGCATGCTTCATTTCCTTATAAGCATTTTGCTTAGATAGTTGGATCATCTTTTCCAACATATAATTCCAGATATCAATTAGGAAATAATGTTCTGAATGATTTATGGTTCAAACAGGCTCGAGTGCTGTTCAAGTCATTGTTGATGATTGCTGCACTAAATGGATTCTTATTGGGATGTATTGGAACCTCAATTCCCTGGTTGTTCCCCAAAATATTCTCACCTGACCCCATGGTCATTCAAGAGGTTTGTTCACTTAGCTGTTGATTTTATCTACTCAGACAGCTGTCGGTAATTTCCATCATCACCAATGGACCCAAAGACTCACTATTTTTGGCGTGGGAATATGACGTAATAAAGCAAAATGACTCACTAAATTGTTTGTGCGTCATAGTTATGAAGCATCAGTCAGTCCATGCTATTTTCGACGCAGGGGTAAGGCTGCGTACATCTGACCTCCCTTACCCCATCGTAGGTGGGAGCCTTTGCGGAACTAGGGTAATGTTGTTGTTGTTGTAGTAGACAACTGTCAGTTCTCATTTAGAGTAAGAGTGACAAATGGATGTATTAGATTGCTTTTTATTGAGATGAAAATCAAAGGATTGATAGAAAAACAGTAATCCATTTATGGATCATTAGAACATTTAATCCATCCATGATTTATCTAATATATTTTATCCAATCCATCCATTTTAATATTGTTTGCATGTTAAGAGATTCTTGAGCAATGCTTACAACGACACATCAGCATGCGAGCACACATATTATCCAACACAAAAATAAACCGTTAATAAATTTGAAATGCAATGGTTCCCATGGAATTCAAAGTTTTCTAAAACTGATCCTATGGATTGAAAATAATGGATGTGTCACACAAATAATACAAATATATGTATCGAATTCGATGTATTTTTTAAATTCTTAATGGATGGATGGGACAAATTTATCTTTGCTTGCACGATGGACAATTTGGATTTATTTTCAACCTCTTTTTGAAACTAATTCCAACTTTCAATTGTTCCAGATGCAACGCATATTGATTCCATACTTTCTTTCACTTTGTGTGTCGCCCAGTGTCCACAGCCTTGAGGGAACATTGCTGGTATGTTAGCTTCCATTAGAATGTTCACTTGGTTTATGTTATCTCAATAGTGTCCTGTTAACCCTGGGTTGACGGATTTACTCTTCTCTCCCAAACAATGAGTCATGTTTGGATCATCATGTTTGGATCATCATGTTTGATCAAATTTAATGTAATTGAGCAAAGATGAGTTGTTACATTTGATATTTTTTAGTTTAAAAGGAAAATAAGTTTTTAAAATATTAGTAAGACTACTGATTTGTAGCAATTGTTCCTTATAAAATTATAAATAGCGGTACTTGGTGGCTTGGTCAAACATGACTGTTTTAGATGAGGGTAGTATTTTGTTCTCTACAGCCAATGGACCCGGGAAACCCGTTCACCAAGATGTAGTTACGTTTTGGTTAATGTGCGTCATGCTTTCCTGTCTAGGAATGTGAATGACAAGAACATATAAGGGCTTGGACTTTATTCATGGAACAGTATAGAAGGGCGAAGAGTGAGAGGATAACAAAAGACAAGTGTTGAATGTTGACAATCTCTCTGTATTGTGGCTAATGGAGTATATATAAAAAATTGCCCTTTATGCTTCAATTGATGATTTTTCAAAACATAACACAAACTAAAATGTACTTTGTTCTTTATAAGTAAAGAGTAATGTTTATATGAAATGTTCTTATGAACTCTCAGGCTGGACGAGATTTGAAATTCATCAGTACATCAATGTCTGGGATTTTTGGTTTGGCTTCCCTCCTCCTTTTGGTATGTTCAGGCTCTATTTAGAACACCAAATTCTAGTAAATGGGAAGAATGCTAAGAAAATAATTTCTTATTCTTCAGCTTATCATTAAAAAAAGAAGTAATATTTGTTTAAAACTTCACAACTATTTAGATTTACAGTATAAAGATTATAGATATAAAACATGTATCCAAAACGAGTTTGAGCGTATTTTTAAAATTGATATATTGAGTTTGAACATTGAATCAAGTTTTCATCCCCAAGCGTTCTTTCCTTTCAAGTTTTTCAATGGTTTTCATTTCTATTTTCTCACTCTCATTAGCCGTATTCAAGAAAACCATGAACAGTTTGTATATTTATACGACTTGCTTTCTCTCATTTTCTTCTTCGTTATGTTGACTCTCTGCTTATGCGTTGCATACTAACTGAACAAATCAAGTTTTTACACTATGTTTTTTTCTCTTCATTCAATAAAACATGCCACACAGTGAGAGTATTACTCCATTGGAGCGCACCAATTCTTTTCCTCAACTATATCATTCAAATGTGGCCTTTATATTTGGCAGAACACGTGTGCATATAGTGTTCCTATTTGTCACATTAAGAATTGTTGATGCATTAATTGACATTTTCTTGTTGTGATACCCAGCTATTGAGTAGTAAAGGATCTGGTTTGCCAGGCTGTTGGTTTACACTTGTTGCATTTCAATGGGTAAAAAATTCAAATATCAGTACACAAAATGTTCATTATTCGTTTGAAGTTTATCACCCTGCTGACACCATTTTTATCTCATATATTCAGACTCGTTTTGTCGTTGCCCTAAGACGCCTCACCTCACCATCGGGAGTGCTTTATTCTGTAGATTTAACTAAGTCAAAAGCTGCAGAGTAATGTGGCTGGTTTAGGCTGCGTTTGGTAGCCTGATCTGGCCTCTTGTGCTTATTGGCTAAATTGAATTTGTTACGAGACACTTTTCTTTTATGAGAATTTATCACTCAGCCTATTTTAGCCAGATGCCTACCAAACGGGTCTTTAATATTTAAAACTCCATGTGCGGGTTTTCATAGTTCAATTTGCGTATGATGTAAGAGTTGAGTGTCGGTTTAGGTACATCCTTTTGTTGTATGGTGATGTACACAGATACAAGTATTTTAATTATATAGTTTTGAAGAAATATTTAAATTGATTTATTGAGTTTGAACAAAAAAATTCACTTTCTTTCAAACTATGTTCCCTTCTAAAAAAACATATTCCCTGTTATTTTGTCCATGTTTTCTTTCCCTAACATTTTTAGGTTCCAAATGGATTCATGTGGTTGATAACACTTAAATTGATAGAATAGGCTACTTTGTGTTAATTGAAATGTCATAGCCCCACGCCCCCACCCTTGTAGCCCTGCCATTTCATCACCACTACCCTTTAATAGCTTATATTAATTAGGAATCATTCTGTATTTTGGAAACTTATTATTCTATTATAGATACATCTCTCAGGACCCTCATTAGGGTAACCTGTGCCAATATTTCACATGGTATCAAGAGCCTACGATTCTAAAACCTAATTTTTTCCCACTAAACTCGATGTCGGACACTGCTATCTCTAGCGCCATCGAAACTCATGTCTCCACTGTGAGTCAATCGACCACCACACTCGTCGAGACCAGCGCAACCGCGATCGATGCTCAGCTCTCCTCGCCATTCTCGATTAGTGCCGCCCTATCAACAGCTGCTGATTCTTCTTCCATCACAGGCTTCTCCTCTAGCGATGTCTTCTCTGGTGTGTCTCAGGCGGTAATCTCAGGAGGGTCGGTGATTAGCTCCAGTCTGTGGTCCTCGCCCACCGTTTTCCCATTTCTTCAGACTCCCGGGCCGAGTTATTCCTCTCTTCCATGGCAGACGCTTCGGCCAGCCCCACAACATACTCTGGCGTCTCCCTCCTCCCTGCCGGCCTCGCAGTTCTTTGGTCTTACCTTCACAGGGTCTCCGGGAGTTGTTCGTCCTCTAGAATCGTCTATTTTTGGCAGTCCCATGGCCTCGTTGGTACAATCTCTGTCTCCTATCTCTAATTTTAGTCAGATTGTGACCATTAAATTAAAAGCTGTTGAATATTATTTAACTTGGCATACACAATTTGAATCGTTTCTGGTCTCACAAGGCCTTTTTGGTATGCTTGATGGTTCTATCCCTGTTCCCCCCATGTATACTGTTGATTTCAATAATCATCAGGTACCAAACACTGAGTACTATCATTGGCTAAGGGTAGATCAAACTATCCGATCTTGGTTGTTTGCTACTCTTACTCGTGATGTCTTAGTTGACGTACATGATCTTAAACATTCTTTTGGGATATGGGAAAGGTTGCAAACTCGATTCATGTCTGCAAGTTTACCTCGTTGTATGGAATTGAAGCGTCAATTAAATAATCTTAAAAAGAGGGAAAATCAGTCTATGGACCATTATCTCCGGGATATTAAAAATTTGATTGATGCTCTCGCTGCGGTTAATTCACCAATTTCGGCCAAAGAATTGTTAGAGTCTGTTCTTCGTGGCTTGGGTCCCGAATATGAATCGTTGGTAGGTACTGTTATGCTTTTTCCTGATCAATTTCCTTTTGAGATATTGCAACCTCGTCTTATGGTAGGTGGATTACAGTATTTAACTTTGACACGGCCTGATATTACTTATGCAGTTCATTTAGTGTCTCAGTTTATGCTTGCTCCTCGTACTACTCACATGCTTGCAGTCAAGCGTATTTTCCGATATTTACAGGGCACTCTTGATCATGGATTGTGGCTTCAGAAGTCTTCTGCACCTTTACACTTATTGGCTTATTCTGATGCCGACTGGGCTGGTTGTCCTGATAGTTCTCGCTCTACTACCGGGTTTGCTATCTTCTTGGGTCTCAATCTGGTCTCATGGAAATCCAAAAAGCAGCCTACTGTATCCAAATCTTCTAATGAAGCTAAATATCGCGACATTGCTTATACAGTCCAGGATACTATACACATCAGATCTATCTTGTTCGAGTTAGGCTATCCGATCCGAGAACCAGTTCGCCTTTTGTGTGACAATATCTCAGCATCTTATTTGACGGCCAATCCTGTTCAGCATGCTCGGAGTAAGCACATTTAAATTGATTATCACTTTGTTCGTGAGAAGGTGGCTCATGGAGATTTACATGTTACATATGTTCCTACTCATCTTCAGTTAGCTGATATTTTTACAAAAAGTCTCTCTAGTCAGCAATTTCATTTTTTAAAAGACAACTTGCGCGTTGTTTCTCCCGCACAGTTTGAGGGGTGTAATAGCTTATATTAATTAGGAATGATTCTGTATTTTGGAAACTTATTATTCTATTATAAATACATCTCTCAGGACCCTCATTAGGGTAACCTGTGCCAATATTTCACACCCTTCTCTACCTCTCTTTAAAACAATCGATCGATTTTTTTTATTTTCAAGACGGTACCTTTGTATTATCTAGTTTTTTATATATACATCATCCATGTGTAGCATGAAAATTACATGAAATGTGGCATGTACATGTAAATTTTCAACTGACCCTTCTTTAGTAAACTTTAAACTTTAATAACGTAATTGTTCAGAATACACCAAATGTCATTTATTCTGATCAGAAAATAAATTCATAAAGCAATATAACATCAAGCATAACTTATAAACTCCCACTAAACTTGAGGTTCCTTAAAATCAATGACTCCCAAGTGAGCAATATGCTCATGAAAAACTTTTGGTTATTTACAGCACACACCGGTGTAGGTTATTTACAACCCACGCCGAAGAATTTACCCTTATTAGCAGAAGCAACGACTTCGCATGCGCTTCAACTGTGTTTTGGGGTGAAAATAACCCAACAAGATTTGGGATATTAATGGATCGATTATCAACGAGGGAAAAATAATTAAAATACCCCAAACTTTGAAGGGGTGTGAGATAAACACCCCAAACTTTCATATGTAATTTGAGTATCCCAAACTTTATATAAAACGTTATTTTAACACCATGGTCATATATCATTTCAAAAATGTAGATGTTAATTGCATAATTTAAAATAGCAAATTGAAAACATTGTAATTTTATAGAGTTTGGAGGGGGGGGTAATACTATTTATTTTACAATGAAAGTTTAGAATGCTAATGGTATCTTTGTGAATGCTAAAACGTTTTAAATTATGAAATTAATACCAATTATTGACATTTTAAAAAAAAATAATACAAGATTATTGTGCGAAACTAACTTTTTATATAAAGTTTGAGCTATTTAAATTACATATACAAGTTTAGTGTGCTTACATCACACTCTTTCAAAGTTTGAGATATTTTAATTATTTTTCTCTATCAACAATGACATAATTTTGTCCAATCCATTTTAAACCCAGTACATCGCCCAATAAAATAACCCAACATATAAACCAACCCAACCTAATATAAACCTAGACCAGCTGTGATTTTATACCCGTTTGGATAGCCCGCCAGCCTATTCATGGCTCATTAGATAAACACATCTCATCATCTACTCTTGTGAGTCTTGAATCACGTTCGTCGATCTACAACAGAAAGACGCTAAGTACCGAAGATCTTCCGTCGGTTTCAGTGGCGAATTCTCCAGAGCGGTAGGTTTTCATATGAATTTATTCGTTAAGTGGATGTTTATGTTTCATACCAAGCTATTCTAAAACCCAAAGGTCTGGTACTGATTTCATTTTCCATTCCTTGTTTATGATATTGAGTGAGGATTCTAACTCACGAACACTTTGACAGCCATTAAAGTTAAGTTTTAATTTTTTAAGAAAATATGTTTCTTGGTTTACCTAATCTGTATGAAATTCATTATATTATAAAATTTTGGGTAACCATCAGTGTGCTGGACCTTTACCGTGTTAGACTCCAACTTGATACTCAAATAGATTGTTATTCCTTAACATTCCGTTCTTAGTTTACACATGTGAACTAACTATATTTCCTTATTATTAAAACTGATTTTCCTGCAATTAAGAGCAATAGTAACTAACTAATATGACTCATCAAAAGATTCAATACAGTATCGAACCCACTAAATGTAATGTTTTTTTATCCTCATCTCACTCAAACAAATATATGCTAGTTGTTGAACTTTTATCACCCTAAATCAAACAGACTGTTATTCTTTACATCCTATTCTCACTATAAATACATTTCAACTGAATTAACCGTTTTACCATAACTATTGAAAAAAAAAAACTAACATAAATACTATATATTGAGTATGATTTTTCTATAGTTAAGGAGCAAACCTATTTAACTCTCCTTACTTTACACACACATGAACTAGCTCTAAGTTGAAATAGCAGTGAAATATTTTTTGAAAATTCAGCCCACTTAAACTATACTAAGTATTTTCTAATGTTAATTTTGTACTGCATTTCTCAAAACATGCCTCCTGCAAGATTGTTATCGAAATATTACCTCTAAATCATTTCGTAGACTCCCTCTGTCCTGGAAACAACTTCCCACTTTGACTTGATCACATTTTAGTGGAAAGTTAAAGTGTGTAGTTTACTTTCCAATAATATCCCTACTTTATGTCAAATCAAGTAAAAAGTAAGTAAAAAGTAAGGGTAATTTTGATATTTTCTATGGAAAAGTTACTTTTTATGGAAATGGGATGTTTATTTTGGGACACCCAAATAAGGAAAGTGGGAAGTTGTTTTGGCGACGGAGGTAGTATATGCCTTTTCAGTGAAACAAAAATCAACATGAATTGAGTTATTTGTTTAATACATGCATAAGCTAAAACTTTATGTAAGCATTGCTAATTGCTATACATTAAAGAAAATTTTAACTATACAACTAAAGTATTTTTTACCCTCACAAAAACAAAAATGGCTCACTAAACTGTCTGCTCTTCTTTGTTATGAAGCAGCAGTCAGTCCATGCAATTTTGGACGCGATTTTCACTACGGGTCATCCGGAAACTGTCTCTCTGTGCTTTAGTACAGGGGTAAGACCGCGTACATCCGACCCCCCCTTACCCCACCGTAGGTGGGAGCCTTTGCGGCACTAGGGTAAATGAAAATGATGATGAACCATTTCTTTAACATTGAATCAAAAGTAGTTCTTTATTGTTAACTTGAAACATCTAAAAATCATTCATTCATTATAGAAAAATTACTTTTTATGTTTGTATAAGCTAATAAAATACAGAGTAATAGGTTTGCACATAACTCACACATAAGATGATATTTTTCATATAGATTGAAAAAGAGGATGACAAGAGCTAGAAGGATTGAGTTGTATTCATTCTGAAAGTGTTTTCCAGGTAGTAGCTATAGAAAAATGAATGATCTTTTGATAAAGAAAATACACATGTCCAGAACATGTTGGCGAGATTTGATTGGCTAGAAATACACTTGTCCCAATGAACAGACTTTCGAAATTTTATTGGCTGAAAATACATCCATCGTAATGAATAGCTGGCTAGATTTTATGGGCTGTATTTTTAACAAATGTAATTATATTTTATGTATATTATGTACACATTCTCCAAGAAACAGGATGTCGGGACTTGATTGGGGTTGTTTATAGTGTGTTCATTGATTAACTTTCATCAACGTTTCTACTTTATGTGTTGTCTTTATTTTTTAACTTTAATTCTCTGCAATAAAAGTCTCTATTGTAGTTGATACTATTTTTTAGTTAGTATACAATATTCTGTTCAATATTTCTATTTTTGAGGCTTTTACCATGGAGATGTTTGGGTGGGAATACTGTTCATACAATATTTTGCTTTTATATAATGATAGATGATAAATTGCGCCTCTGTCCAGTCAACGAATTAATTCTTAGTAGTTTGTCCTAACTCAGGCAAGGAATAATGAAGTGCATCTTTTGCTATGTTTCTCTTGAGAATTATCATGGACATTTTTATTGCTTGATACTGTTTGGTTATTCCACTAGTTTTTTCCAGAGACTACAAAGATGAATCTAAACAATGTTAACATTCCCAAAATGCCCAGTGGTGGTGCCGCGTCTGCTCTGATCAAGTTTGGGCTTGTTGCTGGGATTGGTGTATACGGAGTTGCCAACAGTCTGTACAATGTTGATGGAGGGCATCGTGCCATTGTCTTCAACCGTATCAGTGGTATCAAAGAAAAGGTGTGTGTCCACTAATTGTTTGGTAACGATTGTAACATTGATGCCATAGCCATGAAATTTGTAATGGTTGTTAAAATTCCTGCTCTTGCTTCAGGCCCATTGACCTTCTTGTTTATTTTGTTGGTCATGGCTTGGTAAGCTTTTGCATTAAGTTCATATTTCAAGATCACATCTATCTGTGGGTTCTTATATGATGAACTGACAGGAGTCTTCTTCTTAAGTTTTGGTGATGAATATATGGTTTGCTTGTCAAAATAGGTGGATCTTTTGCTGATATACTCATTGTATGACCTTAAAGTGATTATCTTTTTTGGAACATATTTAAATAAGATTAAGAATCAAGGACATGCTCCCACTGAAAAAACATATTAAAAGCCGCAGTTTTTCTTTCTTTTGCCCCAATACATGTAATTCTCCCGTAGGCTAAAAACTAAAGGTTGGGATGTATTAATGTACAACTTAATTTTTATTAGCTTCGTTGTGTTTGTTCGTTGCCGCAATCATGTGCAGAATTTGTGAGATGGTTCTAATTTCTTGTGGCGCTTGTTCCTCGGGATTAATATTTGTATTTGATTGATTATGTGTTCTTGAACTTAATTATGACTGGTGTCTAATTTGATCAGGATTATATGATGCCAGCTATACAGTTTCTTGGCAGAATATGATAGTTTCTAGCTTGACTAGCTTGACAGTTTCCAATTTCTATTGAAGTCTTCTAGCTGTATGTGAAAGGACTTTCTACAAATAAATTAAAGTTATTTTTTATGATAAGCATAGGTTGTGATTTTCTATATTAAACATATTCCATTATCTATATCATTACCTGGCATTGATGTTTCCTTGTATTCTGCCTACTTTTCAGACATAATCTTTAAATGATTGTTGATAGGTCTACCCTGAAGGAACACACTTTATGCTTCCGTGGATTGAGAGACCGACCATTTATGATGTTCGTGCAAGACCCAATTTAGTGGAGAGCACATCAGGAAGTCGTGATCTTCAGATGGCAAGACTCATTCCTTATTTGTTTGCTTTAACAATCTACCAATGTATTGTCGAAAAGTTGATGAAATTAAGTTTGGATTGTAAGGTTGCTTTTGTTATTTATCACTTGATAAGTGTTGCTTATATAGGTGAAAATTGGTCTTCGTGTGTTAACACGTCCTATACCAGACCAGTTGCCTACAATATATAGGACTCTTGGGGAGAACTATAATGAAAGAGTGCTGCCTTCCATCATTCATGAAACCTTGAAGGCTGTGGTTGCCCAGTATAATGCTAGCCAGCTCATCACCCAAAGAGAGGTGATCTTCTTGATGCTTACTAACAAATCTACTGAAATAGTTATTTAAATACTAAATAGAGTATTTCAGTCTAACTTAGAGATTCTTTTTGGAAATATGCAGGCGGTGAGCAGAAAGATACGTGAGATTTTGACTCTGAGAGCAGCTAACTTCAACATCGCACTGGATGATGTGTCCATTACTAGCCTGACTTTTGGGAGGGAATTCACCGCCGCCATTGAAGCAAAACAGGTTGCAGCTCAGGAAGCTGAGAGGGCCAAGTTCATTGTTGAGAAGGCTGAACAAGATAAGCGCAGTGCTATTATTAGGGCTCAGGTTGGTACAAATTCCTAAAGCTCGATTTAAAAGAACCAAATATTTGAAATAAGCTTTAGATCACACAATATTGCCAAAACAATGATGGTTGAGGTATTTTACATATACTACCTCTGTTCCAAAATAAACTTCATACTTCATAGTATGTTTTACATTATAAAGCTAATTCTCTCCTAACAACATATAAGCTTGAAATTCTATTGAATCACGAAAGTTTGGTACAAAAATATGAGCATAACATAATAGTGAGTTTGGTACAAAAATTTAGAGATTTAAAGCAAGTTAAGTTAATCATATAAATAATAACTATTAAGTATACTTTGAGGAGGAAGTACACATATCTGTAATACGGAGTATATAATTTGTAGTATGATATATATAACTATATAATTTGGACACACACACACATGCATGTATGTATATATACATTTTAAAAGAAGGAAAGGGTTTATAGGTCACAACTTTCTTTAGGAACCAAATTGTTCACCGGTTATGCAATTTAGATAGGTTACCCTAATTGGCTAATTATGATGAGCATTCATGTGGGGACCAAATTATGTCCAAATTATATAGTTCAAAACCAAATTGTGCCCCCTGGGTCAGGTCTAAATTTATTAAATCTACAAAAAACCTTCTTATTGTGGGTCCAAATTGCATTATTCAAGACCGAACTGGGCCTAAAAAAGTCAGAGCAAATGAGTAACCCAAAATTGTGTTGGGTTTTGTAGGGTGAGGCTAAGAGTGCACAGCTGATTGGACAAGCCATAGCGAATAACCCGGCCTTCATCACACTGAGAAAGATTGAAGCAGCCCGAGAAATCTCCCAAACCATATCAAATTCGTCAAACAGGGTGTACTTGAGTTCTGATGATTTGCTGCTCAACCTTCAAGATATGAACCTGGATGGTGCCAAGAAATGAGAAAAAAGTTTTCTTGTAGTAAACCAATCAAAGCTGAGATAAACTGTTCAGTTTAGTTATGCTTGCTTTTGCTGCTGGTTGTTAAGTGAGACTGGGAGAGAACACACAAAATGTTACTACCGACTGTCAGAGTGTCAGTAAAACAATGAAGGCGTCTTTTCTATGTTCTTTTTCCCAACTCAGAATGGTGACGGTGTGATGAAAAAAATGACATCTTTCACACCCTATTACAAAGGGATATGCAAATCGTAAAACCAAAATTTTGATGCCAACGTAATAGAACTTAGGAGTTGGGATTATTGTCTAGGAATTTACAAATTTACAGTGCTGCTGGTTAAATGGTTAAATTTTATTTAACATTGGCTTGGAATTTACAAATTTACAGTGCTGCTGGTTAAATGGTTAAATTCTATTTAATGGCATATCATAACATTGTTTAAGAATCTAATAGATAAACGTTTTAGAGTTTTTTTCCAAATTAATGCAGATTAAATAAGTATTTACTGAAATAATATCGGATTAGAACTATTTACAAATCTATTGCGAGATTAAACTGTGGTTGGGAAAGTCGCCATCCCGGTTGGTGAGTGGTGACTTGTAAGTTGCCAAACGGTTTGATCTCGCAGTAGATCAGTAAATAGTTTTAACCTGGCATTATTTCAGTAAATACTTATTTAATCCAGATTAATTCGGAAAAGAACTCAAAAAAAATTAGAAAGTTTATGCAATCGACAATAACTTATTTTTAGTAGAGTGATGTCAGAGTTAGAGATAAAATAAAAAATATAGTGTATATTATAGAGATGAAAAACAAGTTACTTTGGAGTTTAAAACAAAATGTGTCATAGGATCGGACTAGAAAATTATTTAAAGTCAAAAGTAAACTAGTTAAAAAATGCGTGAATGGACCTAGTTCCTATCTGTTTTCTAATGATTACTATGAGTAATCTTCCGGTCAGGAATTTCCTGATCGGAGCGCCGTCCGGCCTCCTCCTTTTGAGGGCCTTTCCGGTGGTATTTTTTGTTCAAATTTTTTGTGTATGTTTCTCATCAAGTCTAGTTCATCCATACCAAATTTCAGCAAAAATTTCAATCAGGAAGGTCATCAAATGATTTTTGCAAGTTAACTGGTCCAGAAAATACATATTCCGGACCAGCTAACTTGCAAAAATCATTTGACGACCTTCCCGATTGAATTTTTTGCTTAAATTTGGTATAGGCATGGACCCGGTTCGGGCCGCCCGGCCCGGGACCGGCCCGGCCCGCCACTGTGCGAGCCCGGAACCGGCCCGGTTCTCGGGTCCGGGCCCGGGTCAGGCCTAGGCCCGGTGGGGTGGCCGGGTCCGGGCTCGGGCCTTGAATTTGGCGAACCGGCCCGGCCGGGTCGGGCCCGGGCCCGGGCCGAATTGATTTTTTTTTAATTTTTTTTTTTCTTTTTTTGGGGTTAGCCAAGTTGGGCTTGATGGTTAGGAGGGGTTTGGGGGTTTGGGGGGGTGTGGGGGTGAGTGGGGGGGTTAGGAAAGCAAAAAAAAAAAAAAAATATAACCGAACCGGAGGCCCGGCCCGGCCCGGACCCGGACCGGACCCGGTGGCTACCCGGGCCGGTCCCGGGCCTTCCTTCCCAAAAAAAAAGCCCGGCCGGGCCCGGCCCGGAACCGGAACCGGCCCGGCCCGGGTCCATGCCTAATTTGGTATGGATGAACTAGACTTGATGAGGAACATACACAAAAAATTTGAGCAAAAAATACCACCGGAAAGGCCCCCAAATGAAGGAGGCCGGACGGGGGTTCCTGTCCGGAAATTCCGGACGAGGGTTCCTGTCCAGAAATTCCGGACAGGAATTCCTGTGATTACTATATGTTCCATATAGTCTTTAATTATCCTTTTCCATCATAATTCATAAGAAATATAATGGTGTGAATGTGTGATCATTATTTTTATTTCCAAAATAAGACTCATTCACTCATGTTTTCAGGGTCGTCTTTGAGGACATTGAGGCTCATTTTTATATCTTAATTGCTCACTCAAGACAATGATATGATATCATCAATAGAAATTGCTCTTGATAAGACTAAGGGCGCCGCAGGTCTTCTGACGAAGATCGTTCCATCGATTATCGTAGTTTGCTGGAGCATGGATTGAGATTTGCGCAGGTCTCTTCTCCCTTGGTCTCCACTAGTTAATTTTATTTCTTGTTTTGTTTCCAGGCTCTATCCCGAGGGTTGTTTCCGGCTCTTTGTGGCCGAGATTTGTTTTGTTTCTGCTTTGGTTGGACAGCTGAGGTGCTTTTCCAGAGTCAAGTAGAGTTTGTGAGTTTGGAGATGATGATCAAGAATTATAGCATGAAATTCATTGCTGAGGAAGAGAACAATGAATTGGCGGTAGCAGCAGTTCCACGAAGGAGGGATGATGTGATAGTGAATTTGAGGAACCCGGTAGAGTTTGAGGTCAATATGGAGAAAGATGGGTTCATATAAAAAAAACGGCGTTGGGGCGGTGCTACAGAATCAGCACCGCCTAGAATATCATTAGCTATTGTAAGTGGACAACCCTCTTCTCCCTTCCCGATGGATGGTCAAGTCGGCATGTTGTCTTTAGAGATGGTGGATAAAACCTCTTCTCCCGCTACTTCCTTGCCAGTGGTTGGTCAAACTGGCTTTTGTTCCTTTTCTGTTTTTTCATTAGTTTCGAACTCTGTTTTGTTATATTTCATTCCCCTTCTAGTAGCAAGAACAACGTTGTTGTGTATGGAGTTTACCAAATTGTGGGGTTAGCGAGATGGGCCGTTAGTAAGCGCGATTCCAACTCTGAGTCTCATCTCAGTGTAGCCTTTGGGCTTATATATTCCAATAAGCATCTCCCTGACCTTCATCACTTGCAGCGGCGGCCTCCATCTCCGGTAAGCTTCATCACTTACAACGCCGACATACATATCCGGCGACCTTCATCACCTGCAGCTGCGGCCTCTTGTAATGTTTGGAATCGAAGAAGGAAGAGTTGCAAAGAAAATAGAAGGGGACCAATTACATTCAAATAGAAGCATGTCAATTATCTAAACGAAAGAATCCTAAATCTGGAACGAACAAAAAATTATGCATCTTGATGTGTTCCAGACTTCCTGGGGTGTTCGTCAGAGCTGTTCTGCAAGTTAAGGTGAATTCGATGTCCAGTCACTATTTCACCTTACGGAAGAAGAAATGAGGAAGTCTGTAGGTGAGATTGTTGGGCGGTGGGCGGCATTCATGTTGCAGCTAAAACAGTCGCGGACGCTGTCAATGATGGAGATATTGAGGAAATGAGGAGCGCATCTAATACTCTGTACTCCGTAAATTAGAACAGAGGGGCAATATTGGAACAAAGAAAATATTTAGTCCTATTTGGGAGTTAAAAAACTTCAACTCCTATTTAAGTATATACCAAGAGTTCTAGTCCTATGCCCAACCATTTCTCTTATCTATAATGTTAGTTATTGTGTATATGGAATAAAGATAATATGTTCAATTCGACACTATTCACATATCGTGTACTTTAATCACATTTTAATTACTTTGGATAAAATGGGGAATGTTCTAGTGAGAACTCATTTTAAAATGAGAACTTGTTATTATGAGAACTTTTAATCACAACCTTTTAATTAAGTCAATCGTTAGTACAATGCACATGGGTGTGAGATAAGCACATCCTCAAACTGTATATAAAAAGTTGTTTTCGCATGATTGTATGTTTTTTATAAATACAGTTTTTTTAAATAATTACATAATTTAAAATAGTCTAAACTTTGTTAGAATGCAGTTAACATTCTAAAACTCATCTTTATAATGTTTTAGCGGGTAGGCTTGGCCCACGTGGCGGCCCACTTGGATCCCCCCCTCCCCCCACCCTCCCCCCCCTCCCCCCCCCTCCCCCCCCCCTCTTTCTTCTCGTTTGCACATACGAGTTCATTTAGTGGGGAGGATTTCAAGTTTTGCCACCCCTGCCATTGACTCCAGCCGCTACCTCCGGCGCCGGCGACGACCATATATCTTTGGGGATTGCGCCCGCCATCGCTGGAATCAGGGTTCGTGGTCAGCCATCACCGGATTCATAGTGTGCCCGGCTCCGGCTAAGTGGAGTAAAGTGCGGCGCCTAATTCAGTGAAGGGCAACGGCTGAGTGCAAATGTGCAATGATGTCTGGTGGCTAAGTGGAGTGGAGTCCGCCGGCTCAAAGGTCGGCAGTGAGAGCGACATAGATGGTATTAGGGTTGTAAGTGAATAGAATCGAATACTACACAATATTATTCGTATTCGTATAATTATCGAACATTCGTATTTGTATTTGTTTAATATTCAGATCTTATTATATATTCGTATTCGATTCGTTTGGATATTCGAATATATTTGAATCTTATTCGAATATTTAAATTCAAAAAAAAAGATTAAAGTTAAATTATGAAAATAATTATAATGCATATTTTAGACCAAACAAAATGTGAAGTATATTTACAAGTCACTTCTTCAAAGTTAACATCAATATAAATAAATCAATGAAGAACTATTATTCTAAAATATGTTGTTTTGACCTGGAAAAGTTAGAACACATAAATTAAAATATGAAAAATACTTACTAGTTTTTAACATAATCATTATGTTATTAATATTTTACATCGAAATATATTTATTTATAAGGAGTAGTATATATTGTATGGATTAAAAACCATAATAATATTTGTATTCATATTAGAAAACTATTCGAATAAAAAAACAGATTTGTATATGTGTTCTACTTACTCGAATTGAAATCCACATTTTTGAATTTGAATTACGAATTGAATCAAACTTATTTGATTCGTTTATAGCTCTAGAGGTGGTGACCGCCGGTTGAGCGATGGCATATGGCAGTGAATTCGGTGGTCGGCGGCACAAGTGTAGTAGTGTCCGAAAGTAGTGTTGGGAAGAAGTCAATGGGTGCCTGCGTAGAAGAGAAGAGAAGAAAGAGGAAAAGAGAATCTGAGAAAAGAAAAAGAAAGGACAAAAAGAAAGAGAAAATGAAAAAAAATGGAAAATGGAAGATAAGGAAAAGAAAATGTGTGAAAGTAGATTCCACACACGGAAAAATGTGTGGAAGATAAGGAAAAGAAAATGTGTAATAGAAAAAGTAAAAAGTAGATTCTACACGGAAGTCGAGAAAGTAAAAGTTGGTAGTGTTTGGTAAAATAAGTGTTTATTCTTTAAAAAAAGCCAAAATCACTTTTCTTAAGTGATTGTAAACAAGCCCTCAATTGACTACGTAGTATTTTTTAAGAATTCGGGAGTTTAACGGAGCGTTTTTCAAAACAAGGGGGCCTAAGCTTTTTAAAAGTGATTTTTAAAGAAATTATTGGAAAAATGATTTGTAGTAAAAGTTGACAGTGTTTGAGAATAGAAGTGATTATAATGAAAGTGTTAAAGTTGGAGTGTTTGATAAAAAAATGATTTTTAATGTGTTATTTTATTAAAGTACAAAAATACTCCTGCATAAATTTAGTAATTGCGTTTATACACACAGAAAAGTCATTGTCTTCTTCGCTAATACTCCGATGGAAATATGTTCTACTCTCATGGGCAGACATCTCTTGTTCCAGTGCAGCTAATTTATTACAGAAATCTTTTCTTCTCTTTGTTATTTGGGGAACACACTGAAGCTTTCTGCTCAAATAAAACATGGGAACTTCCGGTCAGACTTCATCAACGGTTGACTCTAAGGAATTGGTCAATTAATTTGTTGATTCACATCACAATATCTATCTGATTCAAAGGGTGGAGGGTAAACTTTTAATCTCAGTTTGAATAGAAAAAGAATACTTATTAATTTATTGACATTGAACCAAAACCTTACCCCCACACCTTCAAGGTTGGAAGCTTGAATGGCCACACTTCCGGCCATTCAAGCCGGAGGTTCGAATTGAATGAGAGGACATGACGGAGGTGCTTACATCTTAAATGTCGGCGTTCCTATGGAAGAGGTTGAAGCTACCGGTCCTATGTGCATACGATGGATATGGCTTGTAACGACCTCACTGTCCAGAAGGGTGAAGAGAGGGGTGGGGGGATTTTAAATTTTTAATGCATTTATTTAGCATTATAAACATCCTTAAAGTAGTTACAAGCACCCCAGGACCAGCTTTCAGCTTTTGGCTTTAAAGTAATTTTTTAATTAGAAGTTGGTGTTTGAAAACACTAATTTCTACTTTTTTTAAGCTAAAAGCTGAAAAGTGTTTTTATTAATCTTTTGCAAACACAGCCTAAGGCCAATTTGACCCCTATTTGATAGTTTTGTCAAGATTTAAAAAAAAAAATCCAGGGGATTTGGCATTTCGCACACCAGAATACTAGATCTATCCCACCACTATTTCGATCATATTGCATTACTTGCATTTTCTTTTGACTTTGCACCCCAAGCATAATACAAAATCAAACTTTGGAGCTAAACATTTGAGACTTGACTAAGATTTGCAGCATAATCAGAGAGCAAAACGAAGATAAAAGACAGATGCGCAGAAACAAAACTAGTCTGTAAGTGTATGTACTTGCAATTGGCAATAAGGAGTGTCTATTTCTCAGTTTTTAAAAGAAATAAAGCATTGGAAAATGAGTCAGGTTTGTACCATACCGGTTCGGTATTTTTGCCCACCACTAGAGCTGAGCACAGGTCCAAGACCGGACTGGACCGGACCGGACCGGAACCAGAATTCTAAAAAAATGTGGACCGAAGACCGGACCTATATAATTCCAGTCCAGGACCGGACCGGATTATTCCGGGTTTTCCGGTCCGGACCGGTATTGGAACGGATTTTTTATTTTATTATTTTTACGATGTTTCATCTTTTCAAAAAATTGTTTTGATGTTTTATATGTGATTATATCTAATTTATACATTTTTTATTTAATGTATTCTTTTATATGTATGACTTACATTTTCATGTCTCTTTTAATCAATATAATATACATTATAATACATGAAATACGTAGAAATAAACACATGAACTATGCCTAGTGGAAATGCGAAAATTATGTGATTCAATTTTGACTCTATAAAATTTTATGAATGATCATATTAGTACGGGAAACTAGTGTTCTAGCTCGATTAATTTAATGAATAATTTGACTCAATAGCTTTGTGTATTTAACATATAAGAATTCAATTAATCATCACACTATGTATTATGTTTAAAACCAGTAAGCATAAGTAAATACAATACACGTTTATATTCAAACTCCTAATGTTTTTATACTACAAAGTTTTACTAGTTTAAATATGTAAATAATATTAACTATGGAGTATGTAACTTGAGTTAATGTCTAAGGTTTTGTATCACTTAATTAATGTACTTCTTTCACGAAAACTAACTAATATACTACACAACGAGTATGTCTTGTGTGTATACAAATGTATACAAATAAATAAATAAATAAATATATATATATAATAATTAAATTCCGGTCTACCCGGTCCGGACCGGAATATTCCGGATTTTGGACCGGACCGGAACCGGAATCGGTAAAACCCTTGGACCGAAGACCGGACCGGTATCTATCTGGTCCAGGTCCGGTCTGGACCGACCGGTCCGGTTCGGTCCGGTTTTCCGGTCCAGACCGGATTATGCTCAGCCCTAGCTAGCCACCACCCCTAAGAGGAAGTACGTAGTTGGACACCTATTACCGCTGACAGAACGACGGATCATCCCCTTTCGCCGGCCGCACCGCAAATCTGGCTTTTGCTGCAAATCTAACCGTCCCTGTTGCAGATCTAGATCACAGCCAGACTGCCCACCACCACCGGACTGATCCCGCCACCAACGGATTGACTTTGATTATGCAGGGAACTAGGGATAATTATTTATATTAGGAAGAGCATACATGGAATAAATGTTCTATTTAGGGAATAAATTGGTTTGCTGGGTATGTTGAGGATATTGTAAAGACTAAATAAGATTTCAATGATTCTGATATAAGCCATTTTTACATTAAAAAAGTACAAGGATTCCTTGCTCATATAAAAAAGCTTCACGGCAGCTAAAGTTATAACTAGTAGAACACCACATCCCGAATATATATAAAAAGGCCCACAATTATATCACATCCTCCAAAGAACTCTGATGCCTGGTCCTGGTATTTAGAGGCTGAATTCTGCGGCAGTAGTTCTCCTTTGGCTTCAATTGGGACCTCAACCATCTCATCTTACTTAATAGAAATGTTAAATTCCAAAGGCTACTACTTGCCAAGTTGCTATCACTCCCATCACAGATTTACAGATATTACCTATTTCTTAGGCATGAGGATCGATATGGCCATATGAGTATCGGCATTCACATCAGGAAAATCTGCTACTCCCCCTACGGCCACGATTTGATGGTCTTGCTGCCAATCCCTTTCCCTGATATATTTTACCATAAAAAACATAAGAGCAGGTAAATTTGATCGATGGTACTTGGTATTTGTATTAAATAGTTTTGGTACCTTTCATTTTAGTTCAACACTTGTGTGACACCCTAAAACACACTTACATGCCATGTGACTTAAAATGCAAGTTTCAGACTCACCTTTCATATCAGATGGCAATCAATTATCAAATAGATGAGCGACTTAGAGAAAAGAATTGTTTAAGTAGTTACGAATATAGAATTTTATTTTACTGAAAAGGAAACACACTAATTGACTAAGCATGGCACAATAGAGTGCTTTAAGTAAGGGAGTAAACAAACCACCACATCGAGACCGAATGGGCAAAACCACAGACTATCAGTTTGCAGTTTATGTTTTGACAACCAACCAAATCAGCCACAACCCGAGAACAACTAAAGTTACTTGGTTCGCCTAGTTTTAGGGTTCCATGCAGGATAACACTACAAAATAAAAACGGGTTTGGCATGGATTCGCCAAAATTCAGAAGATTTAGCAAGAATATGCCAAATCCGTGACAAAAAACTTTTTGGCACGATCTATTTGGTACGAAATTATTGATCAATTCTTGTCAAATCCGTGTCAATCCCATAATTTTTGGGGATAAAATTGGCCAAAAGTACTCTGGGAGGTCAACTATAAAATGTTGAGAAACCAAAATTGTTAAGAAAAAAGGTGTTGAGGTAGCAAAATTGTATAACACATATAGTTGAGGTTCCATTTTTTTACGTTTCTATCTGCAAAGATCAACTGTCATCACACTGATAAGATCTTAACCTAGTGTGAGGTTAACACAGACAGACCTCGGTGGGTTTCATCAGCTTCTTTTTCGTTACGGAAGAAGCTCTTTGAGCTCGCCTTTTCTTCTCTTCAGCTTCCAGTTTAGAAAGGCTTGGTCTATAAAGAATTACAGTCCTAGCAATTTGGCCAACCACGACAGACCCAGTATCTACTTCCAATTGCTTAACTATGTCCTCCAGCTCTCCAGGGCAACTTCCATGTATTTTAAGCTGATTAAAAATAATAATGCAGAAAAAATCATCATCAGTTCCATTCAGAGAACCACACAAAAAGCTACCTACTAGCAGACTACTACTATATGAAGTTCATGCCTCGTTCGGTTTATAACTTAGACCTTCTTTGGATAGTGAAATTTGGAGGGGATGTAGGGGCGAATTTGTTTTAATAGTGTTAGATCAGAAAACAAACATCTGTTTAATTAAATAATGTGTTTCTATGTAATTTCTCAATTTAATCCTCTTCCAACAAAAAGATGCACAGGTAAATTAATATAATACAATTAAGGGAAAAGGGGCAAATAAGGCCATGTACTAACAAAAAAAGGTCAAATAAGGCCTTATTTATGAGGATCTGTCCGGCCTTCATCATTTGGGGTGGTTCTTGGTGAAATTTTTTGATGAAATTTTTTGAGTATCTTATTCATTAAGTCTAGTTTACTCATACCAAATTTCAGCTAACAATTCAATTGGGAAGGCATTCAAATGAATTCTTGAAGATAATTGCGCTTTTAACTACACATTTATCTTCAAGAATTCATTTGAATGCCTTCCCGATTGAAGTTTTAGCTGAAATTTGGTATAAGTAAACTAGACTTACTGAATAAGATGTTAAAAAATTTCATCAAAAAATTCCTGCGGGAACCACCCCAAATGGCGACGGCCAGACAGAGTCTGTTAAATAAGGCCTTATCTTGACCTTTTTTTGTTAGCACGTGACCTTATTTGCCCCTTTTCTCTACAATTAAATATTACTCCGTACTACAGAGTATATGCAAGTGGCTAGTCATCAATTGATCAGAGTTAGACGTGAAAAACATAGGCGCCTAGGTGAGGATTAACCGGAACTATACAGGGATTTTTTGCAAGAATTCATAATTGTGTCATTATGGTTACTTGAAGATATGTAGTGACTAGAAGGATTAATTTTCTAGGATATACTCATTTGATAGGATTTATAATTTGAAAAACTGCAAAATGATGAAATCCCGCTTTAATCTATATGCCATGTCTGAAATAGAGATCAATTTGGTCCACTCCTGAAACATAAATCCTAAACGCAAATTATTAACCAATATGTTAAGAGCAGCAACTACATATTCATATGATGTTAAGCTCAGTTTAAACAAACAAAAACGACAAATCCAAAAGTTTATTCACCTTCAAAAGTTCATTTTTCTCAAGGGTTTCAACCAAGGCAGTGACAACAGTAGCAGTGACTCCAGACTTTCCGACCTGTTGAGACTTGAGCTTCTTCCCCAGGCTGTGTGCATAAGAACCTAACTCTTTCTTCTCCTTCACAGTGAGACCCTGAAGCTTCGTATGCAGCCTCCGATTTTCGGGAGATTTGGTGGTGACAGGTACTGCTTCTGGTTCTTGAGCTTCCTCAGTCCCATCAGAATCGATTTCTTCCTCTATTTCTTCAACGGAATTTTCGAACTGTAGAAGGGCTTGAAGTTTTGGGTTTGGGGAGAAATGGCGATAATTTGTAGACGATAAATGGGGGCTCACGGATGGGAAGATAAGTGGCCGCGCTAGAGAAGGGATTTGGAGAAGATGTTTCGGACGGATAGAAAAGCAGAAGAAAGGAGGGGCGTTTGGTCGGAGCAGACGGCGGAATATCATCCGTGGGACGGCGGAAGAAGGCGAACCTGATAACGTTACCGAACTCATTGTTTTAAATGATACGGAGTAGCTTCCACAGTTTTGTTTTAAAGTTGCAGTGCAGTGGAACATAAATATTAGGTAGTACCTCCTACTAAATAAATATTCCTAAAATAAAATCTATTTACAAAAAATTACTAATAGTTATTATTGTGTCATGATAACTTAATTTTATAAATTAAGTATAAGTTTCTAGATTTCATTAATACTCTATTCACTATTCACATTTTTGTAAACAATTTTTATTTTAGGAACAAATACATAATTATTTCTTTTTATATTGAGAAAACTGTCAAATAGACTCTCGAACTATACTAAAAAAGTCAATTAAACCCTCGAACTAAAGAAACGTTCAATTAAATCCACCAACTTTAGAGCATCTCCAATGGTAAACGTGAACGGTGCATATGTGGCATGAGACATATCCAATTAAAAAATAATAAATAGAATATATCTCTCCTTATTTGAAGTATATTGTCATTTTGGTAAGTTTTTCTTCACAATGTCAAACACAATGTTTAGATGTAGACATTGTGTTTGACATTGCAGAGAAAAACTTATCAAAAATACATAAAACCGTGAAAAGAACGGGAGAGAAATGTCATAAATTCAATTTTTGTGTCTATCTCTCTCGTGTCACATGTACACCATGCACATTATAGCATTGGAGATGTTCTTACAAAAAGAATCATATTTCAAATTTAACAGGTAAAGGATAGGTCATCCCATTACATAAATGACGTGGGAGTCCAAGTGTATATTTTGAAGTTTTTTCTTCTTTCCCTCTTCTTTCCTCCTACAAATTTGTTCTTCGCCGACCATGGCTGAGCTAGTGAGCTACGCACTTTCTTCTTTTTTCTCTTCCGCCAGCCATTTCTCTTCTCTCCCTTTGCTTCTTTCTGAATCCTCTGTTTCTTCCTTGTTAGTTGTTCCTTTCGCCGGAGGTGTTCGACGTAGATGCATGCCGGAGGTGTTCGCCGGAAATTCGATCTTGTCTCCTCTTGTCACTTTCTTCTTCTTCCCCGTCCTCCCTGTACTTCTTTCTGCCCCACCATCTCCGACTTCAACATACCCTTCTTTCCTCTCCTCTGTTTGAGCAGATTGGTCATCCCGAATCCACCATCCATTTCTTCTTCTTTCTTCTGCCTGGTTCGAGGTCATCAATTGCTGCCACGGCGTCACATCAGGAGCTCAAGAGATCCACCACCATAATCGCCCTAATCGCCGGAGTTCCTCACATGGAAGAAGAAGAAACAAAATGTTTGTTGCAAATGGTGTAGAAGAGGAAACAGAAAGGGGGAGGAGAATTTGAGAAGGGAAGAAGACTGGGGAGAAAAGAGAGGAAAAAAAGAAGGAAAAAGAAAAGAGGAGGGATTGGCAGAAGAGAAGCAGGGCTCCGGTAAAAGCAGAAGTATAGGAGCGAGAAAAAGTTTGGGTTAGAAGAAGAAAAAAATGGGGAAATCCGGGAAATGGTCTGGGTTAGAGTGGACGGAGCCATACTCTCTATCTGTCATATTGTGATTATAGTCCAATTTACATCCTCCCATCGTACCGTCCGGTCGGTGTTTGGGGCCCCTCAGGGATGGGGTATCATCCTTTTTCGGAAAATGGTCTGGGTGCGAAGAAGAAAGGATAGATGAAAGGGGAGTTGGGCCGGAAGAAAAAACAGGGAAAGATTAGGTAAAGGAAAGAGAAAAAAGTCAAAAAATGACATTTGGATGCCACGTCAGCACATTTACCGTTTAATCGGGAATCAACTGGCTAGATTAGGAAATTGAACTTTTTTGTATGGTTCATGGACTTAATTGAGCGTTTCTTTAGTTCGAGGGCTTAATTGACTTTTCGGTATACTTCGAGGGCCTATTTGACAATTTTCTCTTTTTGTTATGTCATAGTGGGTCAAATAGGCCCTCGAACTTACATAAAAAGGTCAAATAAGCCCTTAGATAGGAGGTTCTGTCCGACCGTCGCCATTTGAGACAGTTCCCGGTGGAATTTGTTAATGAATTTTTTTGAGCATCTTATTCATTAAGTCTAGTTTACTCATACCAAATTTCAGTTAACAATTGAATCGGGAAGACATTCAAATGAATTCTTGAAGATAACTGCGCCATTATCTTCATGAATTCATTTGAATGCCTTCCCGATTGAAGTTTTAACTGAAATTTTGTATGAGTAAACTAGACTTAATGAATAAGATGCTAAAAAAATTCATCAAAAAATTCGACCGGAATCGCCCAAAATGGCGGCGGCCGAACAGAACCTCTTAGATAAGGGCTTATTTGACCATTTATGTAAGTTCGAGGGCCCATCGCCCAAAAAAACATAAATTTATTTCTTTATAGTCACAATTAGAATCTAGCTTAAAAAAGGAATAAGGACACAAATATTACCTATAGCTTTGTAAAATACAAAAATATGACTACTTTTCATTTTTTTCAAAAATATGACTAAACTATTATCAAATGTCAAAAATTTAAGCAATAAGTAATACCGCCGCCTGCCATTTGCCACCGGACCTCTGGCCGCTGCCACCAGAACACTGCTATAAATTTCTGGATTTTTTAGGCAACCTGCCAAATTTTAGTCGTCGTCGTCGTCGTCGCCGCCGCCTTTGAGCAATCACCACCACCGGATTGCCCCGCCACCAATGGACTGTCTTGGTTGTGCAAGAGAACTGGGGGTGATTAATTGGGTTAATTAATTCATTCATTCAATTAGGGGTAAAGATGGGATGATTAGTCCTATTAGGGGAAAACTAACATTAGGTCTTATTTATGAAAGAAGCCTATGTTTTTGCCTTAGCAATGACAATTTGTTCATGTTTTATTCATTTGTTCTTTTAATAGGACTATGTAAATCTTATTTTAAAAAGAAAAAACATACAATCCTATTGATAGCTTTCCGTTAAACCACTAGTGGTATAGTAGAGAGAAGGGAGTGCTAAAGTTTAAAGAGAGAAAAAGATTAATATTAACGAGGTTCGAACTTTTTACAACTGATTCTAAGGGGGGTATTTATAGTAGTAATAAATGAGACGGTGCATTAAATGCATTATACGTGTCGGCAATTCTATGAGCGAGAGCTAGCCCTGGGGCGTGGCAGAATTGACGTGTGTCCTTCTCCAACCCGCTTCTGGTCATGTGTTTATCTGTTGGGCGAGGTGATGATGGCCCAAGTGCAGGAGTGCACCCGGGTTTGGATCTATCCTTGTTCCTGAGCAGTTGTTTGGGAACTGTGATTGAGGTGCAGGTACCGAGGTGACTATATGAACATGTGACATATTTCTTCATTCTGAACTATGATTGTTTTGAAGAATCCCCAACAATGTGATAGAGTTGAGCCATTGTGTATCCAAGAACATGTGGGCCGTGAATCCGAGCCTATACTCTAGGGGTGGGCATGGGTCGGGACGGTTCGGGATTAGGGTTATCCCGGTCCCGTCCCAATTAATAATAATGGGACGGGACGGTACGGGACAAGGCTTTGTCCTAGTCTTGTCCCATTTAAATCGGGACCGGGATGATTCGGAATAGTTCGGGACGGTTCGGGACGTCCCAAACTAACAAAAAATAATCATTTGTAACTAATATATATTAGCATTTCTAAAATATCATGCACAAAAATATTAACATTTTAAAAGTTAATTGATGTTCATCACAAGCTAAAAGCTACTATGTATTAGATTTTAGTTAGGTTTAGCAAATTTTGAAATTTAAATTTAAAACAAAGCAAAAATGAATTAGTTTATTCAAAATCATATGTTCTAGTTGTAAGATAGTCATATGTTGATATATAAAGTGAGGTAAAAACCTATGTTAGTAAATATTTATGTTAGGTATTATTTTTAATTTAAAAATTGGGCTTGAAAAACTAAAAACGTGTTATCATTTATTTTTTGAGTTGACATTACAAACTAGTCACATGCTACAAAATCTATATAGTTATTACAAACGGGACAACGGGACGGTTCGGGATAACCTTCCAATGTCCCGGTCCCGTCCCGTTTTAAACCGGTATGGGACCGGTGCGGGACAAAATCAATGAGACCCAAACGGAATGGGACAACACCGGTACGGTTTCGGGATATACCGGAATGGGACAACGGGATCGGGATTCTTGCCCGCCCTTACTATACTCTATCAACTTTTTAAAACAATTTCTAAATTAATCTTTCGAAAAACAAAGAGCCGGTGATGCCTGGGATGGAGTGATGGGATTCTCGTCTGGTGCAGGCATTATTATCGACTCTTAAGAGCAAATTATTTTAAACAGAAACACGCGCGGGCTAATTTCTTCCACTACTCCACGTTACCACGTCACTTCTTCTTGCATTCAAAATAACGGGGACCCCACCCGCACCGTTCACTAAACCTTCCGCCCCCCACGCAAGTCGTCCGTAAAAGGTAAATCCGGAGCAGGAGTAGGACAATTACACTAATTTTTACTCTAACAGAAACAATTCAAACCTGCGTTGAAGATCCGTCAATCTCACTCTACTCTTAACTCCTCTCTGCATCTCTGGTGTGTATTAGAAGGAAACCTTCCATCTCCATCACTATCTGAATCTCTATTTCTCTATAGTTCAGTTTACAGATACAGCCATCCTAGCTCACTATAGTGTTAAACTCAAAGCGTGCAGAAGAATCAAACATGGCACAATGTTCCTTGCTTTTACCGTCCGCGCCATGTGACCTCTGACACATTATTCTTCTGCTTTCTCGCTCATCCTGTTAGCTCATTGGACGGTTTATTTGAACTTTGCTGGAGAGCTGGGAGCGATGGCCGCGTCTACGTCAAGAGGACGGAGTAGCTCACCGTCTCATCACCGGAAGCCGTCGAGTCCGCACTCGTCCTCCTCGTCTTCTTCGTCTTTCATGAACGGTAGGCTTATGCCTCGCTCGTGCTCATCCTCGGCGACTTCGTTCTGCGGCTTAGCTAATGGGCTCAAGTCCAGATCCAGGACGCCCACACGGAATCGGAGTGGTTCGGGGTACTCGGGGGAATACGGAAATCACACGCAAGTGCATTATCCGTCGGCGGATGAGCTGCTTGCCGAGCATGCTGGTACGTCTGGAGCAGGGGATAGCATATCTGTGACGATCAGGTTTCGGCCATTGAGGTAAGTTCTAGATCTGCTTAGTTTGAATTTGATCTATCTAACGGTGTATTGAAGGAGTTTCTAGACAATGTGTTGATATTTTTCCAATGATTGAACTACTGGTGCCAGTGACCGGGAATACCACAGAGGGGATGAGGTTGCCTGGTATGCAGATGGTGATAAAATTGTACGGAACGAGTACAATATGGCTACTGCTTATGCATTCGGTACTATTTCAGCTACCCTTGATTGTTTAAGTTGTGAATTCTAATTGAGCTAATGGCTACGTCTTTGCTTAGCCTCAATATGCAGTAAGCTAAGCATTCCATTTTTCCAGTTTGAATTGTGCTTAATTTCACGTTCTAATCAATAAATGCATTTGCTACTCTTTTTGTAGATCGAGTGTTTGGGCCTGATACAAGTACTCAGGAGGTTTATGAAGTAGCTGCCGGACCAGTGGTCAAGGCTGCAATGGAAGGGATAAATGGTATGAAAACAGATACTTAAATATGGAATACTAAATCTCACAATTGTAAATTGTATAGTATGAGATTGTACATAGGTAACAACTAGTCTTGTGAACTTGCCATAACAGAAACGACAAACAGAATGTGGAGCTATGCAAACAGAAGTTTATTAACTTTTTATAAATTACGGAGTACTAATCAACTATTAGAAATATACTGACAGTTTGGCACCCTTACTTTTAGTTCATGTGTCTATAACATCATTGCTATTGTTGCAGGGACTGTATTTGCTTATGGCGTAACAAGTAGTGGAAAGACACATACTATGCACGTGCGTTGTTTTTTCAGCTTTATTTTATTATACTTCTGCTTGAAGTTATTGTTTAGATGGGAGAAATTCTGTATGGACATTACTTCTTATATCAAATACATAGGTTCAAATTAATTTTAGTCTGACAGATATTACATTATCCGTTTATACTAATATAGTAATATACTGATTTGAAAATCATGGTCTTTCCTTTTTCGCCAATAGTGCTTAATTTCATGTTTGTTATCCAAGAATATGAGTTTTGAAGGAAAATCGACTTTGATATGCTGTTTTTTACACTACAGGGAGATCATAGTTCACCTGGAATAATTCCACTTGCAATAAAGGATGTCTTCAGCACTATTCAAGATGTAAGTTCTCACGAGTTCACCTTATCTTCAGCATAATTCCACTTCAAAGTCTCATTCCCTTAACTCGTAGACTTGTGAAATGAGGATCTATAATGTGCAATCGGATGTATTGTAGGGATTGTACATCCAAATGAGCCAAATGAATGTTTTACAGATACAAAATAAGTTTATATATATTCACATGAGCATTATATAGAATCAAAATGAGCACAACCAATAAAACAAGTACAAAGAAATGAGTATACTCCAAATGCAAAATGAGTAAAAAAAAGAGGGTAAAAAGGGCAGGACGGTGCACATTGGCATCCCCACAAGGCGAGGTACCGCGGAGGGTCTCCTCCGCAAGCATGTATACTGTATAGGGCACAAAACATCGAGTAGTACAAAAGTACCTGGGTGTAAACTTAACATGCGGATGTATGGTATAATTTTCCCTGCCCTGGGACGCACCGATACGTTGATGATTGAACTCACAGTGATTAATTTTCTTCATTTAATGTTGACCAGGAATGTATTTTCTATCCCAATTCCTGTCCCTAGTATGCTATACCTGGATAAATGAGAGTGCAATACCATGTTTGTTTAAAAGTGAGCCTACTTTTTTCCACACTGAGTTAAAGTAATTTGGTTTCAGACTCCTGGCCGTGAATTCTTGCTTCGAGTTTCATATATTGAGATCTACAATGAGGTATGTTTATTGCAGCTGCCATTCTTTTCTTCATTTTTGTGATATTTTGATTGAAACTATGAACTGCTCTGAATCATTTTATAAGAGTTGCCTATTTTCCTATTAACTTAGTATACACAGAGTATTTATTTATTAATATGTGTTTGCTTTTGGAACTCAGCATAAACATGTATGTTCAATGAAGACTAAAATCGCACTTTCTTTTGATTTACTGTATAATCGGCTCATATAATGGGATGGCTGCATCTGATTTTCATTTCTATTATACAAGGTAATCAATGACTTGCTGGACCCCACTGGCCAGAATTTGCGTGTTAGAGAAGATGCTCAGGTTTTTTTATACCTTTTCTCACGTGCTCTTAAAATTTTTACATTTGACCATGCACATAGAAATATGAAATTCTTTAATAAATTATAAATGATGACAAAGAAATTTCAAATGGTTTCTAATATCTGTAGAGCTTTGACATTCACCGTAGAGCTTAACACTGCTATTATTAATGTTTCTACTTTTTTTGTCTATACGTGTATAGGGTACTTATGTGGAGGGTATAAAGGAGGAAGTTGTTTTGTCTCCGGGTCATGTACTGTCTTTCATTGCTGCTGGAGAAGGTATTATGTGATTTATGAATATATCTGGTATTAAGTATCAATAATCCTGAATTTCTGAAAATAGAACTGATTTGCAACTTGTTGCACATGAGCTTAAGTACTGTCTCATAACTGCAGAGCATCGTCATGTTGGCTCAAATAACTATAATCTGTTTAGCAGCCGCAGTCACACAATTTTTTCACTAGTAAGTGTTTTCTTGGTGTGTTGTGTATGTATCTTTGATTAAATTTGATCTTGATGCTTGAAAGCCAACTGGGCTTTTCTTCACATTTGGCCTTCCTTTTCTGTTTGCGTTTTCCTCTGCATTTTTGCTCTTGTCAGTTCAAATAACTTTGATCTTTTGTCTTCCTTGCTATGGTGCTCAGATAGAAGTTTTATGCAGTTTCATTCTTTGTAGTATTGTGGTTTGTTATTTTTGACATTATTGCCGTCTCTTTATGCAGATGATTGAAAGTAGTGCACATGGAGATGACTATGATGGAGTGATATTTTCTCAACTTGTATGTGTATAAGATTTATTTATCAGATTGAATTATCTCCCATACTTAATTAGCAACTTATGAATTTGTTTTCCTTCAATTTAGAACTTAATTGATTTAGCTGGATCAGAGAGCTCAAAAACGGAAACAACTGGATTGAGAAGAAAGGAAGGATCTTACATAAACAAAAGTCTTTTGACTCTTGGAACTGTAAGTACTAAAGCAACAAATGTTATAACTTATAATATGGATTCTCTTAAAACTGAGTGTTTAACTATTAACTTATTTTTTGTACTTGTTGGTGCTTTATGAAAACATTTTCTCAAGTGTGTCCTCCCACCTGGAGCTCTATGCCTAGGATGGGAATGAGTTCCTCAGGAAGCCTCACTCTAAGAAAATAGTTATATACATTCACTTTATTATCTATGTGATGTCCTTATCTGTTTATATATTCTAGGTTATTGGAAAGTTAAGTGAAGGAAAGGCGTCCCATATTCCATATCGAGACTCAAAGCTTACACGCCTTTTACAATCTTCCTTGAGTGGGCATGGACATGTTTCTGTAAGTGCAATGCGCAAAAATGGCCTTTCAACCCCACCTCCGGGGGGGGGGGGGGGTATTCCTTTCAACCTTCTATTTATTATTTGTAACTGATGGGGTGGATTGAAGGTAAATATATTTCAATCCCATTATCATTTCTCTCAAATGCCATTTTTCTTGATACGCAGCTCATATGCACAGTTACTCCTGCATCAAGCAATATGGAGGAAACACACAACACTTTAAAATTTGCAAACAGGGCTAAATGTGTTGAAATATATGCCTCACGCAATAAGGTTTGCTTATTCTTAGTCTTTAAAAAGGTGGCCTTGTTTAAATTTCTGGGTGGGGATAATTAAAAGTTTATATACACATTTTCCAGATTATTGATGAGAAGTCATTGATTAAAAAGTATCAAAAAGAAATATCATGTCTCAAACAAGAACTTGATCAGCTGAGAAGGGGAATGGTTGTCGGTGTGAGTCATGAAGAAATTATGAGCTTAAGGCAACAGGTAGATTCCAATGTCTGGGCATTTATTGTATGTTTTTGGCCACACATAAGGTGTAGGAAGTGGCAAGTGGCAACATATTATCCTTTTTCAACTTATAAGTTGTGATTATTTAATAGTTGGAAGAAGGACAAGTTAAAATGCAATCAAGACTGGAGGAGGAGGAGGAGGCCAAAGCTGCTCTAATGAGTAGAATTCAGAGGCTTACCAAGCTAATACTTGTTTCTTCAAAGAATTCGATTCCTGGATATATGGGTGATGTCTCCAGTGGTCATCAACAATATCATTCTCCTTTAGAAGATGATGTAGGTTACTCTGCTTTCTTGTTTGATAAACTATGAATTTTCAACCTTTTTGCTGTCTCTGGCATCTGGTTTAGTTGATCTCATACAAAATGTCTGCAATACATCACCTCAGTCTGGTTAAGGGTTTAACCTGTGCCTAGGTTTGCATCACATTATGGAATAGGAGAATGCATTGCTAATCATCTCCATGTTAATCCGTATACTTAACAATGCAAAAAAGGAAGAAAAAGCAAATTGTAATGCACGACGGATGCCTTTACTATTACAACCTTACATATCTCTCCAATGCGCATGTTACATGATCATTTATTGTTTTATCTTTATCCTTTATTCTGTCATGTGGTTTAGTGAACCCTGCAGTCAACCTTATTTCCTCTCAAACCAAAGTTTTCTAATGGCTTTCTTTATGCTGTTATTTTAGTAAGCCAAATTCTGAGTTGCTATTTACTTTCCCTTTGACTAGAAGTTGGATGGTTTGCATGAGGGTCCTTTGCTCATAGACTGTGAGAATCAGACAGACCCCTCATCGGATACTTCTGGGTTTAAACACAAAAGATCTTCCAGCAAGTGGAATGATGATATCTCACAAGCTGGCAGTACAATTACAGAATCAACTCAAGCGGGTGAACTTTTTAGTGTTTCATCACATGGTCCGAAACTGCCCATTGTATGTCGCTATTGTCTTTCTTATATGTTTTGAATACATGGAAATAGAATCTGTCTGGCGGGTAGGGTCATAAGGCTTGGATGTTGTTGTTGTTGGTAGGGTCATACAGTATTAGCTGAATTCATTTTACATATGATAGTGTCCATAATTTCTTACAGTTATTGTGTATATGTGTGTTTATTGACCCTATTTGTATCTTCTTCTGTCTGTGGCTATTTAGGAAGGGATCAGCATGGCAGATCAGATGGACCTTCTAGTTGAGCAAGTCAAGATGCTTGCTGGGGAGATTGCATTTAGCACTAGCACATTGAAACGCTTAAAGGAGCAGTCTGTAAATGATCCTGAAAACTCGAAAAGTCAAGTATGCCTTATTTCCTGAAATTGAAAGGAACATGTATGTTACTATGATTAATTTAGTTATGTGACACTCAAGTGTACTTTAACATCTAATTCGGCGTGGGCAGGGCATGCACTAATTATTTTAAAAGATATCTGCCATTGCTGTTCACTGCTAACTTGTTTTCTAATAACTGTGTAGTATCAGTGATAGTATATCTACTTGAGTTTATAAGTTAAATAACAAGGGTGGATATTTTATGTGTATTTCAGCATGACTTTATATTGTAAACTGTAACTATAGGTTGCTTAAATTGAAGTTCCAGTTTGTGCTTATTACTTGCTGTCTGGACTCACAACAGCTGACTAATTTGTTATTCAATAGGTTGAAGCTCTTGAACGTGAAATTCAAGAAAAGAGAATGCAAATGAGGATTTTTGAACAACGCATTGTGGAAAGTGGGGAAGCATCTAGTGGTAGTGCCTCAGTGGTTGAAATGCAAAAGGTCGTCTCACGCTGTCCATCTGCTATTTGTTATAATTTTCCATTGCTGCAGAGCAAGGGCCTTAGCTCTTTTTAAAGATACACTTTACATTAATATTTAATCATATTTTTTCTTAATACAGACATTGATGAAGTTGACGGCTCAATGTAGTGAAAAGGGTTTTGAGCTTGAGGTCAGTGCACCAATTAATAAATTAAATTTTCCATTCTCAATAAAAAGAATTGGTTAAACCTTCTTGTTGTGAGCATTTCAAGCAGCTTCATTATGCCTTCCTATATCATAGCCTTTAGTGTTTTAACTTTTAACTTGTGTTGCAGATAAAATCAGCAGACAATCGTATCCTTCAAGAGCAGTTGGAGAGAAAGGTCCGCCAAAGATGATTCTTTTGTCATTTTAGTTTCCTGATATTTGATTTGTATACTTTTTTCTCATATTAATTAAAATGGTTGCTATTTTATTATATCTCACAGTGCATAGAGAACAAGGAACTGATAGAAAAAATCAGTCAACTGGAGCAGCAGTTAGCTGCAGTCAAGCCTGACAAGATGCCCCCTTCTGAAAAATGCTTTTCAGATGACTACACTAATGAACTGAGAAAGAAAATTCAAACTAAGGTAAGTAATCATTGGCTGAAAAATTAATTCTCAGAAGTTAATAAATACTCTACAAAACCAATTAGGTGATTGGGCAATGTGCAGTTAGTTATTTAATATATTGCTTGCTAAGCAGGAAATTGAGAATGAAATGTTAAAGCTAGAGCATGTTCAGATTGTAGAGGAGAACAGTGGTTTGCGTGTACAGAACCAGAAATTGTCGGAAGAATCATCTTATGCAAAGGAATTAGCATCTGCTGCTGCAGTTGAATTGAAGAACTTAGCTGAAGAAGTCACCAAGCTTTCACTACAGAATGCAAAACTTGAAAAAGAATTATCTGGAGCTTCTCGAGAGTTGTTGAGTTCCAGGAGTTTTAATATGCCATCCGTCAATGGGGGAAACCGTAAGTATGGAGACAGTGCAAGGACAGGTCGTAGAATCCGCATAAGTGGCCGAGGAACAAGCGAAGTTAGCCTTGATGACTTTGATTCATGGGATCTGGACACTGAAGATCTAAAGAGGGAATTGCAGGCAAGGAAACAGCGAGAGGCTGCTTTAGAGTCTGCATTGGCTGAGAAGGAGACTATAGAAGACGAGTATAGGAGAAAGTTTGATGAGGCAAAGAAAAGAGAGGCTTCTCTGGAAAATGATTTGGCTAGTATGTGGGTGCTAGTAGCTCGACTTAAGAAGGAAAATGGTGCCGGACAAGAGGGGAAGATCAATGATGTTCAGAATAGGTTGGACTGTATAAATGATCCAAAAGTTAATGAAGTTGAATGCAAGCATCCATTCTTTAATGATACCCAACCCATTGCATATACAGCTCCCCCATCCGAGAACCTAACCGAAGAACCTCTTGTTGCCCGCTTGAAGGTATTTTTTCCCACCTCAATTCCGAACCTGCATACGACCCTATGTTTGAAAGAACCCATGAAATGATAGGTGATATAAATTGAATTGAAATATGGTATGCTTCCCATATGGTATTTCTTTGAACCCATTTGACTTATTTGGTTCTATAAATACAATGAAAAATATGGTATGCTTCCCATAGCTTTTCATATTTCATTCGTTATTTCAGAAGTAGTAGCAATCATAAAAAGTAACTTTCCTAGGTATGTTACCTTTCAAGTATTTTCATTTTTCCATGTTCCACACATTTTAACGTCTTGTTAGCCGACCCTGAACTCTTTTGGGACTAAGGTTCGGATGTTACTTGGATACACCAGAAATGAATAAGCTAACATTCATATTAAAGGAATTCTGCACCAGCTGTAGAAAACTCTGGTGGAGTTTGATAGACACTATGCAATGTAATGTAACTAAGTTCATCATCATCATTACCTACGGTGGGGTAAGGGGGGGTCGGATGTACGCACTTTTACCCCTTTAGTAAGGCACAGAGAGACTGTTTCCGGATGACCCTAGTGAAAATCACGAATGTAACTGTTCATGTGTAATGTAAATTTGCACTAAACTAAAGTTTGATATGATGAAACGGAATATAAAAATACACTAAAAACATATTTGATTAATACTTTTCTGTTTATGAAGCGTTACCTAAAAATTAATTTGATTACATATTATCAAACTGCATGTTTGTGTTAAATTCTTGGCGTTCCCTTTACTGCAAAAGGAAAGAAAGAAAATAATATCATGATGCTCTTGTTTTAATCATATAACCCCCTGTAGGCTAGAATGCAAGAGATGAAGGAGAAGGAGCACAGGTATATGGGGAATGGGGATGCAAATTCGCATGTATGCAAAGTGTGTTTTGAATCTCCTACAGCTGCAATGCTTCTTCCTTGCCGTCATTTTTGCTGTAAGTCCCATCTGCAAATTTTACTCTCTATGTACCATGGTGTGCTTGTTGTTTAGTTTGATCCATTTATGTACTCATTCATAATTGCAGTGTGCACGTCATGTTCCCTTGCTTGTGCCGAGTGTCCGCTTTGCCGGACAAAGATTACCGATAGGATATTAGCTTTTACTTAAAAGAGTTATATTACAAGTGACATTTCATTCAGAGAGTGAGGTGGGTATACATTTATACTTGGTACAAATTTGAAGTAATAGAAGACATTTTCTTCAAGGTGGTGAGCTAATGCAGTCAGTTTCTCTGTTCCTTTTTTTTCAGGGGGATTCTTCCTTAACATTTATGTGGTACAGCATGCAATTCTTTGATTAGTTGAAACACTTGAACAGTACGTAACTTGGAGGTGTGTTTCTACTTTTATTTATGTATTTCTCCACCCCACCATAAGCAACTGTAAAATAAGAAACCGTGTAAATGAGGAAGTGAAGAGGGGGCAGAGAGTTGAGTTTGGCATGTGAAATGGTGTTTGCCATCTCAACAACATTTCAACAAAAAGAGCAAGTCCAAGTTTTGGGGAATGGCCATTTTCATTGTCGTGATGTGCGATGCCCATCAGTACATTAGTTAGGACTTACGAAATCAAACGTGATTTATGTCATAGACACGCTCACCACACACTTCCGGATCAAGAACCGGACAGGACTGTTATTAATTGGATAGAAATGAACACCCCTTTCCGTTTTACATGTCAAAAGACTCAAAACTGGTTCCAATCCCCCAAAATAGGACCGCACTTGACAGGTTATGTTATTTTAAATAGGTTCAAAACCAGTCCAGAATCAACACAAGAATAAGAATATCTGAATATGTATACTCGTTTAAGGCTGTGGACCATAAATTTTCACCTCTTTACCAGAGCCAGACCAGAGTTGGACCCCACTAGTCATGGACCCGAGCCAGGTCGGACCCGGGCCGGGTCTAGGCCCGGTCGGGCCTTGGGCTTTTTGGAGGAGGCCCGGGACCGGCCCGGGTAGCCACCGGGTCTGGTTCGGGGTTGGGCCGGGCCTCGGGTCATTTTTTCCCTTTTCCTAATTAACCCCCCCCCCCCACCCCTAACCCCCCAAACCGCCCCAAATGGCCCAAAATATTCAGCCCAACCCGAAAGGATAAAAAAAATGAAAAAAAAAATTAAAAGCCCGGACCGGGCCCGGACCGGTTCGGCTTTTGGGTGACCCGAGCCCACACCGGGACCCCCCCATGCTGGGCCTACATGGACCGGTCACTGGCCGGGCAGGGCCGGTTCAGCACAGTACCGGCCCCAGGCCGGTTCCGGCCCGAGTCCAAGACTAGACCCCACCACCGCTAAACAGATCCGCTGATTTCTCCAAAAGCACAAAGAGCAGACCTAAATTAGTTGCGGTTTACTTGCAGCCTTCCAGGACAGTCAGATCCCGGGATAAAAGTACCGGGTTCGGGTTGCCTCCCCAGTTGGTTCATGCGTCTTGGTATGGTTTGGGCCATTTCAGATAAAATTGAGTGTTTCAAAGAAACAAACATGAATAGGGATCATAACTCATCAATTTTGAAAAGATTAACAAGAATTAGACCATGCACCAGTCGTAGTCTAGAATACCAGCTTCGTTTTAGGTGATAAGTGGTGTCAGTTCAGATTCAAAGCTAGAGGTGGACTTGGTCTGGTCCGTGAATTCAGTCCCGGTTCAAAACCGGGTACCCGACCGGGTAACTGGTGGGCTAGGTCCCAATTCTCACCCATTTGGGGACCAAACTGGGCGGTTGTAGTCCCGGATTGGCCAAGTTTTATTTGGCTTGGAATCATGGACCCGGGCCGGGTCGGGCCCGGGCCAGGTCTAGACCCGGTCGGCCTTTAGGAGTTTGGATGTAGGCCCGGAACCGGCCTGGGTATCCCCGGGTCCGGGTCGGGCCGGACATCGGGCCAATCACTAATTTTTTTTCTCCTTTTTCTAATTAACCCCTGACCCCCACCCCCAAACCACCCCAAATGGCCCAAAATACCCAGCCCAACCTGGGAAAATAAAAAAAAAATGAAAAACAAAAAAAAGTCCGGAACCGGGCCCGGTTTTGGGCTTTTTTTTTGGGTGACCCGAGCCTGCACCGGAAACCCCCCGGTCCGAGTTCATCAATACTTGGAATCGTTGGAAAACAGGGGGGAAATTTTGATTGAGTTTGGACCAATCAGGAACCTGGAACCGATCCAGACCTGGGCAGCCGGGCTTCGCCTACCAAGGAAGGAGTATAAAATGATAGTAGCGATGCTTCTTTTTGGTGTCATCAGACATTTTTTATTTTGTTTTAAAAATATAATCCCAAATGAAGCAGTTTAGACTTTAGAATGATCTTTTGAAAAATTAGAGCAAAACAATGTCATGTACGGAGTATTTGTTTATCTTGGTGCGAGCGTTAGAGCTAATAGCCTAGTACTTTTTGTTGGAAGTAGAAGCCACAAGCCCACAAATCGGCCACATATTGAAAAATTAAGTCGTATTGTGTGTCTGTGATATCAATGATGATAGAAAGTTTGACATGTAAAATGATGTAATAGTACTCCGTGAATAAGCACCACATAGAAAGTGAGTAATTTTGAGTCGTGTTACTCGAGTATGACTTTCTTACATAATTATACTTCCTCCAACTTACTTTGAATTTCACATTTTCACACAGTTTACTTTGATCATGATTTTCTATTAATAGTAGTATAAAATATGGGAAAAATACGTATATATGACTAAAACATAGAGACATTCTCAAAATATGACCAAAAAAGTGAAACATGTGAAATATGACCAATAAATAAGGCATGACATCTGCGCCACATGAGACCGGCAACATAATTTCGTAAATGCCCATAATAACAATGTTGGCAAAACCAAAATACCGATACACTTTAAATGGAAACAAGCATTTTTTAGGAGCCATCTTCAACTTTCAGCGTTTTTTAAGGAGGATATTGCCCTATGCGGTCCATTGAAATGATATTTACAAAGTTTTATTTAGAAATAGAAACTACTTGACATTCTCAGATATTTTGTAATTGTTTTAACTTTTTCATTTTTGATCCAATTTTTTAAAAATATATATCAATTTTTTTATAGTCTTTCATATGATACTAATATTGCATATAAAAATTCAAAAACAAAATCCAGCTAAAAAAAGATGGTTAAGAGGAAGGGGAAAATATGTATATATGACTAGAACATAGAGACATTCTCAAAATATGACCAAAAAAGTGAAACATGTGAAATATGACCAATAAATACGGCATGACATTTGCGCCACATGAGACCGGCAGTATAATTTCGTAAATGCCCATAATAACAATGTTGGCAAAACCAAAATACGATACACTTTAAATGGAAACAAGCATTTCTTTAGGAGCCATCTTCAACTTCCAACGTTTTTTAAGGAGGATATTGCCCTATGCGGTCCGTTGAAATGATATTTACCGAAAGGAAGTTTTATTTAGAAATAGAAACTACTTGACATTCTCAAATATTTTGTAATTGTTTTAACCGTTTATATCTCTAAGTGGTTATCCCTCTAAGGATGTTTTCTTTTGGACTGAAATTTGCTGGTCTGGTCTGGTCTGGTCTGTTTAAGTCTGGTCTGGTCTGGTCTGGTCTGTTTAAGTCTGGTCTGGTCTGGTCTGGTCTGAACTGGTCTGGTCTGGTCTGGTAAACGTCTGGTCTCTGTGTATTTTATAACTACGGAAGTCTGGTCTGGTCTGGTCTGGTCTGGTCTGGTCTGTTTAAGTCTGGTCTGGTCTGGTCTGGTCTGTTTAAGTCTGGTCTGGTCTGGTCTGGGACTGAAAACAGTCCAAAAGAAAACATCCTAAGACGTGCGCATGTAATCGTCAATAGCTCATTAATTAAATTCAAAGAGGGCACTTGTGGGATTAAAATAAAAAGGGAAAACTGTCAAATAGGTTCTCGAACTTTCATAAAAAGGTCAATTAAATCCTTCTATAGGAGGTTCTGTCCGGCCGTCGCGATAAGGGGCAGTTCCCGGTGGAATTTTTTGATGAAATTTTTTGAGCATCATATTCACCAAGTCTAGTTTACGCATACCAAATTTCAGCTAAAAATTCAATCGGGAACACATTCAAATTAATTCTTGAAGATAACTGCGCATTTTTGCGTTCTCAAATTAATTTGAATGCGCTCCCGATTATATTTTTAGCTGAAATTTGGTATGAGTAAACTAGACTTGATGAATTAGATGCTCAAAAAATTTCATCAAAAAATTCCACCGAGAACCGCCCCAAATCGCGACGACCGGACAGAGTCTCCTATAGAAGGACTTAATTGACTTTTTTATGAAAGTTCGAGGACCTATTTGACAGTTTTCCCAAATAAAAATTAAAAAGCACGTGTATGGGCATGAGGCATGTGAGTCATACAATAAGAATAAAACTTGATGTAGTTATAGATGGGGAAAGACGTTCTCTTTTAGTCATAATCCAAGGAATTTTCTCTAAATATAATTACAGTCAAAATTGTGCATTCACATACGTGTAAGTCAAAATGTTGCAATTAAAAAAGAATATAGATAGTCTAAACTTAGTTGGCATCACCAGCATGATTAGTCTCGCTATAAAGTTAATAAGTCTATACAAAAATAAATTGAGCCATATATGTGTAGAGCTCATTTGGTGATCCTATTTTTCGGTTTATTAGGCTTATCAACTAGCTTTCATATGTGTAACTTTAAATTTCACGCGCTGAATTGTGTAATAATAAGAAGAAAAACTAAGGGAAAAAAAGAAGAAGTAAGGATGAAGTTACTTTTGTAACTGTATTGGTTGAAATTACTGTACATAACCATTTTAGATGTTTATTCATATTTATATTATTAATAAATTATATTTCAAATATAATTTTTTATAACTCAGAAGAATAATCAAAGGGGTTCGCGATTTTTTTATAACCCACATATATCTCCATCAAGGGTATGCGTAAAAAGGGAGTTATCGAGCAGCAAGACAACTTAACTAGGAGTTACACATGTTTTATACAATGCTCTTCATCTGTATTTAATTTAGAAATTGTTCTAAATAGGAGTAAAAACGTTTTGAAATTCCAAAATAGGACTTTCATGTTTTTATTCCCTAAATAGAAGTAATTCTGCCAAGTTTGGAAACAAATGTCAATGTTTAAAGTCTAGTAATGTCAAACTTGACATAAATTTACTCCTATTTAAAGGAATAAAAACATGATAGTCCTATTTTGGAATTTCAAAATCTTTTTAGTCCTATTTAGAGAATTCTCTCCCCGTAGCCACGTTTCTCTCCAGTGACATATATGATACTCGTAATTGTTATTACGGTTTTGTTCCTCTCAATTGTTTATAAATCGATTCATTGAGAAGGGATCTTAAATATGGAGTATGGTATTTAATCTATGCTAAATTTATTCTTTAATCGACCAAGTTTGATATTACTTTTGTTTCTCACGAACAATCTTCCAACTCTCGGGGTACGATGACAATATAGAGTGATCTCCTTTGTACTCTTTATGGTAATTTTACATTCAAATCAGCCACTGCATGATATTACCAAACACTTTTACTTCACCAACTTCAACCATTTCAGCCTTTACACGAAAATGAAAAATGTACCTAAATCCTGTACTCTATTGAATTCTCATTTCTCAATTACCTTACTACATCCTCACTGCTTGGGTGCATATAGAATGCCACCTGCAAAGAACCAATGGATATTAAGTATTCCACACACGTGGGACCAGAAGTAGCCAGATGATGCCACGTCGTGTGTCTGATTCCGTTTGTGTGAAAGATCAACCACTCCCTTCTTCACCAATCCACCCTTCATAAGCGCAACTTTTCATCCTCATGTGAGCAAAAAAGTCCATACCCAGCGAAGAGTTCTCAGAAATCTCAAAAAGAGAAAATGTTGAGAATCTTGTCAAAATCCGTAAAGGTGGAGGACCGATCTGGACCAGAGACCGACGATTACGACGTCATCGAGGACCTCTCTTCCTGGGAATTCGTGAACCAGTCCGACGACGAGGAGCTAGATCGCTACTCCTTCAACGAAGAGGATCTCGACTACCAAGACGAAGTAGCGGTGAATGAAGACGATCATCCATTTGCGCCCGGATCTCCTCAATCTTCAGATGCGGACGCGGAATCGGAGTCTGCTCCTCAGATCGCGACGAACCCGATTGTGATCGCCTCAATCGTCCGGCTGACTCCCGAGTACACCTACCGCGATGGCTACGAAGAAGAGGAATATGAAGACGATGATGATGAGTATGATGATGAGTTGGTTCCGAGGAGGGTGAGCGGGAAGCTCGGGAGGCAGAGAATGATGAAAATGGGTAAAAGGGCGGCGAGTCCGAGGATGAACACGGCCAAAAGCTTGCCGTATTACAACAACAAGCCCGGCGCTGTCTTCTGCAAAGTTAGGTGATGATTTCTCATGTGCAAATAGGGAGATGATGACTGGTTGATCTAATTTAGGAATTGTTTATGTGAAAATAATTACTGGTGTAAACATATGTTTCGTGAAATGAATTTCGATTTGCTGCTTTTCAACACCCCCATGTGTTCATGTGGATGCTTCAATTGATTCGCTTTCATACTGCTCGAACGTGTTGGTAACATCAAAGTCGCAGTAGCTAGAGGCCATCCCCGGCCCATATACTTTCTCCCTTTTAATTACAACGGTCCACTTTTACTTTGATAATGCACATGTTTGATCATTAATATCTTTCATTTCTTATTAGTAAAAAATTAAAAAAATTCATATTTTGAAAATTTAAAATGAGACAAATTTATAATTACTTTTTAAAAACTTAATTTATATACATCAATAAATAAAATATAGTCACAGTAGAATATGTGAATGATACTTCGGATTTTTTTATTAGGTACTATAAAACTTTAACCATTGATAAATTTTATTCATTATCAGCAAAAAAAATCAGGTTTTGAAAATTTAAAATGAGAGGTATTTAATAATATTTTTCACAAATTTAATTTATAGTACATTAATAAAGAAAATGCACTCCTAGGTTTTAACAAATTAATCAAAATTAGGGATACTTTGATCACTAAGCTAGGTGGACAATCTAATAACATTCACAAGCTCTCAGGTTTCTGCAACTCTCCAAAGCTACAAGCAACAAAGATTTATAATCTATTGCGAATGAAAGGGCAGATTTATAGTTTATGGAAGAATTATATTCCGCCAAAGTTTTCTTTTATCCTCTGACTGGGACTTCGGAATAGACTCGCTGTGTGTGATAATCTTTTGTATTTTGACGTCGACAGAACTTGTTACTTTTGTAAAGACCATTTGAAATTAGCAAACCATCTATATTCTATTCTTTAATTGTTCTTTCACTTGAGCAGCTTGGAAGGGAATTAAGAGTAGGTTGGACATCACAAAAGATATCACCACTCTCCTTAGTACTATCAAGATGTGCATCAAAACAGTACAGAGGTGGAAGGTTAAAGACCAAGGTGATACAGTTAGCTTTTTGCTACACTCTATTTGGAAGGCTCGAAATGACTACATTTTAGTCAAAAATCAGTGGGAAAATTGAAAATAATAATCTCAACTATTGCTGGTCCGCTAATAATAATCTCAACTATTGATTATATTTGTATAATCCCAACTATATGGACCATCCACCAATAATGGTCCATGACCAAATATTACCTCCTATAAAAAGTGAATTTTAAAGGAAAAATTGAAAATAATAATCCCAACTATTGTCGGTCAGCTGAAAATAATCCCAACTATTGATTATTTTTGTATAATCCCAACTATATAGACTATCCGCCAATAATGGTCCATGACCATATATTACCTCTATAAAAAGTAAATTTTAAATAGAAATTAAGCGTAATAATTAAAAGTTGAGATTATTTATAGAGATTACTTGTTATATCTCATCTCATCCACTTTAGAAACTACAAGAATTTATTCATAGGGACCATTATTGGCGGAAGGTCCCTAAAGTTGGGATTATTCTGTAATAATCAATAGTTGAGATTATTATGAGCGGACCGCCAATAGTTGAGATTATTACTATTAATTTTTCCAATTTTAAATAGAAATTAAGCGTAAAATTAAAAGTTGGGATTATTTATAGGGATTATTTGTTATATCTTTTCTCACCCACTTTAGAAACTACGAGAATTTATTTATAGGAACCATTATTGGCAGAAGGTCCCTAAAGTTGGGATTATTCTGAAATAATCGATAGTTGGGATTATTATGGGCGGACCATCAATAGTTGGGATTATACTATCAATTTTTCCAAAATCAGTAATTGTTGAGGGCATTGTATCACAGATAAGATTCCTTGTTTACCGTGTTTTGTTTAGGTTGTACCCCACAAGTATGATAAATTTTTATTTTTTATTCGAATGTTTCTTTGTGTAGGTCTGATTTGCTTGATGAATGTTTAGAGCATCTCCAATGTTATAATGTCCACGTTACATATGTGGCATGAGTGATAGCCACATAAATATTAGCAAATAAATTATTTCTCTCCTTATTTGAATGATTTTATACAATTTTGGTAAGTTTTTCCCTGCAATGTCAACAACAATGTTAACATCTAGATGGTCTTCTTGACAGTGTGGAGAAAAACTTACCACAACTGTATAAAATCATTCAAATAAGGAAAGAAAGAATTTATTTACTAATATTTACTCGTATGTGGCTATTTCCCATACCACGTGTGCACCGTGCACATTTTACCATTGGAGATGCTCTTAGTTGCTAAGCAAAGTTTGTTTTGCTTCAAATAGATAGGGGTTTGCCCATGTAAATTGTACATTACTTTGTCATTTATGTATTTTCCTTATATAAAAAATGCATTCACCTTGGCCTCTGTTTTGTCCCTTTTTTCATGTTTACGTCACTCAACCTTCAATCCAAAAAAAAAAAAAAAAAAATTGAATGCCAAACACGGTTATTTTCCTTGATTTTGTGGGTTTCTGAGAGAAAGAAGAATTGAAGTGGGGAGGCTGTTTGTGTTAACTCTGGAAGGAAAGATGTATTGCTGCAAGCACTATGGAACACATCTCGCTCTTTCTGACCACATTGTCTCCAAGGTTAACGGTTCTTCGTTCTTCTCCAACTCCTCGTCTCCTCCTCAATCTTCAAACGATTGATCCAATTTTTCAACTCAATATGCACTTGTCATTTCATCTTTTCTGGTATCAAGCCCGGAAACTTTCTTTATACCGGTGGGCGTAGCTCAACTGGTAGCGAAGGAGTGACACAAGAGTTAGATCTCGGGTTCAAATCTCGGCAACTGCGATGAGGGGTTACTATGCTGAAAAATGCATAGAACTTTTGCAAGTACCGGGGACAGAGCCTCACTCTCTATCTGTCAGATTGTGATTATAGTCCAATTTACATACTCCCATCGTGCTGTCCGTTCGGTGTTGGGGGGCCCTCAGGGATGGTGTGTCATTTCTGGTATCATTTCAAGTGATGATTGATTGCTACGCCCACCATGTTTAATACTTAGTACTTTCGTTTTTTTTTAATTATAAAACTTTAACCATTGATAAATTTTATTCTTTATTAGTAAAAAAAATCAGATTTTGAAAATTTAAAATGAAAGGTATTTAATAGTATTTTTCATAAATTTAATTTATAGTATATTAATAAACAAAATGAAATCAAAGTACAGCATGTAAATAGTGAAAATGTGACATGTTGCATCTATTTAAAAACGGAGGCAGTACTACATACGGAGTACATAGTAAAACGTTTTATACTAAAAACTCGTTAGGTAACACTGAAATCGACTGATTTCTGCTGAAAATTACAAGTGTTTTATTAGTTTATAGATCAAATGTTTTTTGTGAGCATTACCATAGTTCAAAAATACAGAGTAACAAATAAATAAGAGTGCCAGATCTATAATATACGTAGTATTACATATTTGGTTTGTTCAAGTCATTATCTCATCATTTATTAATATTTAAGTTGTTCAAGTGCAATATTCTAGTTGGTCCACGTGGACAATGTACATTACCTTCGGCAGGGCCGTCTAATAAATTTGGAGGTCCCAGTTAAAATGTAAAATCAGGGCCCCACATTAATATAAAAAATAAAAAAATCTCAATCTAAATATTTATACTCAAATCAATTGAATACTGATTAAAAGAGAAGAGAACTAAAAGAGTAAAAAAACAACCGAAAAAATGATGGATCTATATTTTTCTTCCTTACTAATTAACTATGTTTTACTGATTATTATTAATATATAATTTTACTATTATTGAAAAATGGAGTACAAAATATTAATCATTTTTTAAAAATTTGGGGCCCCATAAATTCGGGGGCCCTGTTCTAAATAACATATTGAACCCCCTAAAAAACGGCCTGACCTACAGGGTAACACAAAATTTACAAAAGATTTAATGAAATTTGGAATAAGTTGGAAACTTTTCTATAAATGTTTATGGGGAAAATCTACGTACCAATTTACTAGATATGGTCTCTTCGGTATGTCTTTTGTTTTGCCCCGAGGGATCAGGGGAAGGAGGGTTGGGGGGTCAGGGGGTAAACATGGCTGAAACTCCCTTCATGGAATTTCGTACCTGAGACCTCCCATATGGGGTGTGAGTCGGCGACCAGCTGAGCTGGACCGCTTTCTCACTCTGTTCGATATGTCATTGTTCACAATATACTTCATAATTATCAACTTAATTATGTGGAATCGCCCACTCCGGGTGCTCACACTCCGATAGAATTGTGGAGTAAATCATAGTATGATCTGGAGCACAAGAGGAACCACCAAATTAGATGAAACAGTTACACTGCCGGTCTCTAAGAGCATCTCCAATGGTAAAATGTGCACGGTGCACACGTGGCATGAGAAATAACCACATAAATATTAGTAAATAAATTCTTTCTCTCCTTATTTGAATGATTTTATATAGTTTTGGTAAGTTTTTCTCCATACTGTCAAGGAGACCGTCTAGATGTTGACATTGTTGTTGACATTGCAGAGAAAAACTTACCAAAATTGTATAAAATCATTCAAATAAGGAGAGAAATAATTTATTTGCTAATATTTATGTGGCTATCACTCATGCCACATATGCAACGTGGACATTATAGCATTGGAGATGCTCTAAAACGGTCAACGTGTACTTCCACTTTCCAATTAATATCCACCGATTTGAATTAAAGAGGCCGGAGATATTTTTAGATATAGTAACAATTGATTTTTTTATCTAATCAAGGATACAGATGGAAAAGTTGATATAATGATCTTTTAATTATTTTGTAGATAATTCTTTACAACTATTACTCCCATTTCACGATGTGAGATAAATGTGAGTTTGGCACCAGTTTTAAAAAAAGAGTTTTTACAAAAATATCATTAGAATAAAACTTATTTACATAAACATGACTATTCATTACTATAACGTAGTGTTGTGGTCACTTATGTTCAAAACTTGAACATGAATTACTATGATTTCATTACTACTCTAGTAACTAGTCATATTTTTGTAAATCATCTTTATCTAGATCATATTTGTAATTATTTCTTAAAAAAATAAAGGATCAAATAGTTGTTTATAATTCAAGTATCCAAAAAGTGTGAAAACGTAAGTCGAGTCCATAAACAGTAACTGATAGAATGATAAATATAGGAGTAAAGTATGAAATTAAAATTTTAATGGAATTCAGTTTAGGAAAATTTTTATGTTTTGGGATAATCTATAAATTAAAATTGTATTTTATAAAATGGAACAAAGGAGTATTAATTATTGTATGTTATGCAATAATTGTTGCCGAATTCATTATGCTTTTGTAATTATTTATACTTATTGTCTCTGTTCTCTTCATTTCTAGTATTTATTTATAAATTATAGTTATTTATTAGATCTCTACACAATCCTTAATTATTATTCATTATTTAGTTATTAAATGCTTCATTATGAAATAAATTTCACTTCTTTCCACTACAAACATGTTTCTACTCGATTTTTCATCATATTCTGCTTACAGGGAATACATTGGAAAAACTTTTGTGACATTGTTGAAGAAAGATAAACTAAGCACGACCATCTATTAAATTAATATGACATTGTTTGAAGAAGATATATGTCCATATGTAAATGTAAATGTATAATGAGAGTAAAATAGGGAATACATTGGAAAAACTTTTCATAGTGAACATAAGTATTAATAGTTATATCATTGTGTTGGTGAAACCAATTTGACCTCCCATAGGGTGGAGCCAGGGCACTAGGTGGGTATAAATATTTTTTTTTTTTAAAAAAATTGCACGATTTTTTTTACTAAAAAATATAGGCATTTTTTAAATTTGGGATGGGTCGGGACCTAGGTTGCCCTCCTAGCTACGCCCATGACCTCCCATATGCAACACACTTAGTTCAAAATAATACGTAATACTTCTTACTCCGTATATCTTAATAAAACTAAACTCACAAACCTCAATCACACAACTTTTATATTTTTCTTAATTATCACCTACTTCGAACTTTGCAAGTCCACCGGGACGGAGATATAATACTATACGCAGATTAGAGAGTCCAGTAAAAAAATGTTGGATATGGAAAATAGCTAAACGAAAAAAATAATAGAGAGCCAAAAGGAGAGGATTTAGATATTTTAATGAAGTTAAATGGTCATTTTTAGAGATAATGAATTGTCATTGTAAGGCTATTTTCAGCTCATCCTTATTCCTCAATGTTTTTTCAAAAATATTCTTCTAATTATATATACAATCAAAATAAAGGTCACAATTTATTTTCTAATTCATGAATTGGTTTAAGTTAATCTAAGAATCTAATTCTAAGTAAAGGACAAATTTAGTTTCATCCTATTCAGTCTATTCCATCATCACCAAACAAGATCTTAAATGTTGGGAAACAAAATATGATTAATAATTACAATTGAAAGTTGAAAATTCTAAAGAAAGTTTTAAGACAGTAATTTCAACTATTATCGAGTTGTTTTTTTAATAATCTCAATTACATGTATAGTTTTCTAATACCGAAGTATTAATAATGCACAACCAGATTATAATAATCTAAACTTTTACTTTTTATACCCAAAAAAGGTAGACTACAAGCAAGGATAAAAAGTATACATAAATGACTATTGGTATGAGCAAGGGATAAAAAGTATCAATTCATACAATATCAATGACTTCATCTAAAATGGGGTTGTCAATCAAATTTCAAAGATGACAATATTCAGTAATGGCTATACGTGGGCGTTTCAAAGAGTAACAATCAGATCTTTGACAAATAAATATTTCAAAATCTGTAATATAGTAATGTTACTTATTTTTTCTTTTAGAATACATTTTTTTACTTATTTTTATATAGTGAAACTATGGCTCTGTTTGTTTTTCAAGGGTTGATGCAATTACGCGACATTTTTCAGAGTTTGCAGTTGTAAAAAGTTGGTGTTTTGGGGTAAAACGGTGCCACCCAAACACCCTCTATATCTAAATTTTAAATACTGACTACATGTGATGATGTGAACATTAATTTTAATTATAACCAATTGTAGAAACACAAACAATTTAAAACATAACTTCTTCCGTGCATCGCACGAGTGGAATACTAGTACTCCTAATAAGAAAGGTGTTTGAATAATTGTCCGGTAAATCAAAAGAATTAATTATATTTTTGGTCCTATGAGTTTTGTGTCTATTCCTTATTCAATCCAAGTCTTTCACTTTGTCTACTTTTAGTACTTGACTAATGTTTCTTGACCACTGGTGGTTCTTTTTATGACGATTTTAACCATCATAAACATTGACAAAAAGACAATATACGAGCGAAAATACAATATTCATATATCAAAAGTTGTCAAAGTCAAAGACATAGAGCAATTACGAATTGGTGCAATACTCGTAGAATCAAAAGTGGAATTTATTCACTAGAAAATTACAATTGGTTGAATATAATGAGTGTTTGGATCTGATTCTTATAACTGCTTCTGCTCCTTCAAGGAGCAGAAGTGGAATTTATTCACTAGAGTTGGAGTGTTTGAGTGAAAGTGCAAAAGTGATTCTGGTGCTCTAATTTATTCTTAGAATCAGTTTTTTAGAAGCTGTGGGTGACCAGCTTCTGAAAACTGATTCTGATTCTGCTATTGCTTTAAAAAATAAGCATTTTCAAACATCCCTAAATCTGATTCCTAATTCTCCAAAACACTTTCACACAATTTTTTTCCTCCAAACAACGTTTTTCGATTTTATTAGAAACTCTCATAAATAAACTGATCTAGGATGAAAATCTAAATTCTTATTACAAAAGGTTCACCTCTAAACAAACCTAACCATCAAACAAATTGTACCATGATCTGTATATAGTTTTCTTAAGGGTGTACCTACCATACACAATCCAAGGTGACCTGGGAAAAGGAGAGAGAACGTGTCAAGACAGAGATTCAGTGACAACGGAGAGAGGTCGAGAGGGAGGAGTTGAGAAACAATGGCGGAGCGGGGCGGCGGAGGATGCTGTCCACCGATGGATCTCTTCAGATCGGAGCCTATGCAGCTCGTTCAACTCATTATTCCAGTCGAGTCCGCTCACCTCGCCGTAGCTTACCTCGGAGACCTTGGCCTCATCCAGTTCAAAGATGTACGTACTACCTCCTTATGCACAATATCATTGTTTGCTGTTCCTACTGTATCATTGATTGAGAGGTAGCTAATTATTATTGATTATTGCTGTACTTGTGGATAGTTACCGAGTTGATACAGCTATTAGATTTTGTTCTTCATGATGGTGTGCAAAGGAATCGGTTAGAGCACAATTGCGAATTCAACTTACCTTAAAACGTTGAGAGAGAATGTAATTTATTTTATTTAGGATTTTCATAGTTGGGCTTGTGAATGGAAACATAGCTGTCTTATCGATACTGTCATGGGGATTAGCTGATTTGCAGTTACAATGACGTATTTATGACATCGCTACATGACACAAGAAATAACAAGTACTCCATCTGTCCCAAATTAAGTTCCAATTTTGACTTCATATGTTTTAGGGGAGATAGATTTTGTATTTAGTTTGTAGATATGTCCCTCAACTAAATAATTGATGGGTAAAGTGAGTAATTAATGTTGTACTATGCATAAGCCATAAGGTAAAAAGTTATTTTATTCAAAAGTATCACCAAAAGGAGTGTCAACAATGTGGGTCATGTTTGTGGCGCATGTGGCGTGGAAAATGGAAATGGCGATGTGCACCAATCGTGCCATGCCACCATCACATAAATGTTGGTTGCCATAGAACATTTTTGTGGTGAGAAGGGCTTCAAACCCCTTTGGTATACTAAGGCGCACACTGTTGATAAATGTGATTGAAACTACACTTGTTTGTGGGACTGCAGAGTATTTGTATTTCATTTCAAGGGACCATAAATAATTACGGGTAAGATATACAGATTTAAATGTAGTGACAATCTAAATTTAAGGGGACATGCATGCATATGTTTCTGTCGTTTCTTGTTTGTTTGTTTCTTTTTTGTGTAACTAATAAACTATTGTTACATTTATATCATGACTTTTTTCCAGCATTAGAGTGATACTGACTTGCAAATTAGTCGTCTAACTTGGTATAGGGGAAAAATAATAACTGAACCATCAGCCATCTGGTAGGTGGCTCCCGATGGTATCAAGATAGCTGCAGTGTTGATACAATGGCATGGTGCAGATTTAGGGCAGATAGTTTGTCTGTCTGTTGTTTGGAAAAGCTTGATTGCATATTCCTCCATATTACTTTATGAATATATTTTTGTTCATTATAGATGGGCCGTTGATCTTTAGTCATGTTAATAAAGTCATTGCTCTTGCCAACCTAATGGCAAACGCAATGAGTTTGATTATAGTTTTTTGTCAATATGCAAATGGCACTTCACAAATGATTTCACCTCGCCTTTACCGGGCTTGTAAGTTTCTTACTATACATTTTTTCAGTTTTTCTTCTTGTATTAATTGAATTTCATCTTACTGATGAAAGCATATGCCATTGATCCTCCTTGTTAAAGTCTTATAGTTTTTTTCATGTCCCCCGCAAGTAATGATATTTTCTCTTCCTTCTATTTTCTTCCAGCTGAATGTTGAGAAGAGCCCTTTCCAGAGAGCATATGCTACTCAGGTAAGTGTGTTCTATTGTCAATCAATTTTGATGGTACACATACATGAAATGATTTCAAATTTATTGGTTTTTTTTAGTTTTAAAAAGTGAAAACAAAAACTATGTATTCACAACAGGAATAGGGGATGCAACAAACAGGCGTTTACAAAAATCTTTTCAAAAGATCAATATTGTATAAAAGTTTGGAATCCATAAGGGGATGGATGATTCCCATTGAGTTTCTAATTGTCATTTTTGATCTTTTGCTTGAAGCATCCCAAGTGATTCCAACAATTTTCCATTGTGTAAAAATGTAAAATCAATAAGCTACTTTTTCTTTGGTGAAACTTTGAATACCTTTTAGGCTTTTACCAGTGCTGGACTGGCAGGACTGCATAAATATATTTTCATTCTTGTTGATGATTTATCATAGACAAGATTTAAAGTATATGTAGTGTTTTTTTCTTGTTGAAGATTAAGAGATGTGGAGAGATGGCGCGCAAGTTATGGTTTTTCAAGGATCAAATGTCAAAAGCTGGCCTGTCACCTTGTGCTAAGTCTGCCACACAGGATAACATAAACTTCGATGATCTGGAGGTATATCTAGTTGACTGGGCTCTCTTTATGTCTCGGTTATCCCATATCTGGTTGTTAAAAGTTGCTAGTATACCATGTCATTTTGAGATGATTTAAAACCTGTATATGCATATAGGTGAAGCTTGGAGAACTTGAAGCTGAACTGACTGAAATAAATGCAAACAATAATAAGTTACAACGGTCGTACTATGAGCTAGTGGAATACAGGCTTGTTCTGCAGAAGGTAGTTTATCGTGGCCTTTTGTTACAATAGGCTCTTTGGGCGCAATACATTGATCATTTGTGAGATAGTGAATAGAAGATGAGTGTAAGTGTGTAAGTTGTTTTGATCCTAAAAAGTTAGGAAATGTTACAATAGTCGTTTTCATAATTAAATCGAGTTGGAGTAGCTGAACTTTTTAAATAGGCTCTAAAGTATGTAAACTAAATAGTTGGCTTTGACTTCCACTTAAAGAAAAATGCTTCAAAATTTTATGATTCGAGAGTAAAGACATATTTACCACATATTTCTGCAGGTTGGTGAAATATTTCACTCAGCACAGAGTTGTGCTGAAGCTCAACAAAGAGAGTATGCATCAAATCAAAGTGGCGAAGAGTCTGTGGAAGCTCCACTCTTGTCGGAATTGGTAATCCTGCCTTGATCCATTAGTGATGAATAACTTTCCCCTCTTAGGTTTTCAGGCTTTTCTTGCGTTATGTAAAACGTTTTTCATGGAGGAAAATATCTTTGTTGATTCTTTCTACATATGTAGTTATTCTCTTAAACTAGTTCCATTTTTTCAATTTCTGTTTCTTGGTTGAATCTTAAATTATAAGTAGACAGACTATCTTATTTCTGCTACTCCTTTCACAGAATTTCATTTTTCGCATTTTCACAGCAACATATTTTTCTGCGGTCAAATGGGGCCCTGTCGTATTAATCATCGTTTCTTATTTTATTTTTATTGCAGGATATGTCAATGGATCCATCTAAGCAAATTAGATTGGGATCTATTGCTGGACTTGTTCCTAGAGAGAAATTCATGGCCTTTGAGCGGATTCTCTTCCGAGCTACCCGGGGTAATGTGTTGTTGAGACAACATGAGGTGGAGGAGCCTGTCACTGATCCTATTTCTGGAGAAAAGGTTAGCATGTAACTTTTTGTGGCACACTTTGAGATAGAAGAGGATATGTAATAGCTATTTCTAAAGTCAGTACTTTTCATTTGCTTAATAATTTGTAAATATCTTCTTCCATAAAGTGGTGTTGCTTATGCTAGCCTCTTATTGCAGGTTGAGAAAAATGCATTTTTAGTCTTTTTTTCAGGCGAAAGGGCAAAGAACAAAATTCTTAAGATATGTGAAGCTTTTGGAGCAAATAGGTACCCATTTGCCGAGGAACTTGGTAAACAGGCCCATTTGATAGCAGAGGTATAACTATGTGTTATTCCCATCATCCTAGCATTGCCTAAACCACATGTTGGGGGTATAAATATTTTTTCTGAGTTACCTTATACGCTCCATTTCCTTCAAGGTATCTGCAAAAACCTCGGAACTAAAGACTGCAATAGATGCTGGAATTCTGCACCGTGGGAATGTATTACAAATTATTGGCAAACAGTTCGACACCTGGAACTTTTTGGTCCGTCTTATGAAATAAGGCATTCTTATTAAAACATACCACATTAAAGTGATTACAGGTAGCATCCTTTCAATAGCTGAATTATTAATTTTACACCATCTCCATGCTGCAGGTTCGAAGGGAAAAATCTATTTATCATACACTTAATATGCTTAGCACAGATGTGACAAAGAAAGGCCTGGTTGCTGAAGGCTGGAGTCCTACTTTTGCAACTCAAGAGGTGTTTAGTTTTGAATTTCATTCATGTTATAATTTTTATAACAATGGCACATAGTCACGGCCTTTCAGAATTTAAAACAATGCTGGCTTTTGTGAAGCTTGGTATTGACATAGTTGTTTATCTTTTTATCGTATTTTTTTTATCTTTATCTTTTCTTTTTATCTTTTTTTGCTGAATTCACATGTCATATCATGTTAGCTGACCCCAATTTCTTTTGAGACCAAGGCTTGGATGTTGTTGCACCATATCGTGCAGAATTTTAAAAAAATGTTTGATATGAACTTGATTCGTTTTTGAATAAAATCAAATTGCTTGCTTTGTGATCATGCAGATTCAGGATGAACTGAAGAGGGCAGCACGTGACTCTAATTCAGAAATGGGTGCAATTTTTCGGGTACTGCCTACGCGAGAATTGCCGCCCACATATTTCCGGACAAACAAATTTACTTCTGCCTTTCAAGAGATTGTGGATGCGTATGGGTGAGTGTCATGGGAGAGGTTTTTATCTGTAATTTTATCTTAGTATGGGAATTGAGATAAAAATTCATATTACTTACTAATTATCTTCTGCTACTCTACTCTAATAGAGTTAGTGCTCTTTTAATTGCAAGTCTATCATTATCATCTCTCAGAATTGGCACCCTAGCAATAGCACTTCAGCGGGACAGCCACTAACATTATTATTTTCAATTGCTCTTATTTTCCTGAATATGCATCAATCCGACAGTTCTGCATCATTTATTTGATTTCTAGTTTTTAACAACTAAACTTGGTTTGTCATATTTTACAGGGTGGCTAGATATCAAGAAGCAAATCCGGGTGTATTCACTATCGTCACATTTCCATTTCTTTTTGCAGTAATGTTTGGTGACTGGGGTCATGGTATATGCTTGTTACTTGCAACATTGTACTTTATAATCCGTGAGAAAAAACTCTCTAGTCAGGTGATTATATATTTATATATTAACATTGTAGAACCATTTGCAGTTATTGTTTTTGAAGTTGATGTATCACCTCTGATAATTTACGTGTCATTTACTGTGCCAACTCAAATATAAGACGTTCTTATGCAATTTTGCTAAAACTTGGGAATATGGCCATGCTTAAACTTTGTGGTTGCCTGGTTGAGTGGGAGAATATTTCTGTAACTTTAATTTATGGGTACAGAAAATTTAATGCATGCACGTTTTGCATAATACAAAAAATATCTGGAGGAATATAGTGGCACGAATGGATGAAATTCTTGGTCTTTAGTAGTTCTGTCAGAGGTTTATTTGGTGTTACTCTTTAATTTAACTCATATCTTATTCAGTTTTTGAAAAACTCCCTTAGTATCTTAGTCATTGGGAGTTGGGACATTGAAGACTTCAGGATCAGGGAATGTGCTCATGAACTAGGGCATATACATTATCGGAAAATATGTGCTTCCAATTTCTGCTTTTGGCCACAGCTACCCATTCAATATTTCAATATAAATTTAGACATTTTATAATAAGATCTATCGAACCATGAAATTTAGTAGCTTCTATTTATCATTGGGCGATGGAAGGATTATGTAATACTATTTGACCAAACTCATAAATACAAATAAAACCGCCTTCAACCTTTTCTTATATACAAGGACATAAGTAACAACTAGCAATATGAGTTGAACCCCTCATCCACTGGCACTAAAGCTACATGCGACTATCTAGGGCTGTACTTGCTATTTTCTGATGCCTGGTGTTGCTTCTGCCGCCTGTTAGTATCAGTATGGCACTATGAATGAAATCCTTATTTGTAAAGTTTTGTCCTTAAATGTCTAAATTTATATGTAGACTTGTAGAGGATCTATTTGTAAATCAATGTTTCTTAAGTAATTTATCTGTAGTGGGTCACTTAGTATTTCCCTGATAGATCCCCTCTACATATGCAGAAACTAGGAGACATAACGGAAATGACGTTTGGTGGGCGTTATGTGATATTGATGATGGCAGTCTTCTCAATCTACACAGGATTTATCTATAACGAATTTTTCTCTGTTCAATTTCCATTATTTAGCAGCTCGGCATATGAATGCCGTGATACTTCTTGCAGGTATATAAGTTAACTTCATTCTTCATACATTTCCGAACAATTGTTAATATGAAATTATATTTTATTGAAACTCGATTGCAGTGAGGCTACTACAATAGGCCTAATCAAGACACGTCATACTTACCCATTCGGTGTGGATCCTGCCTGGCATGGCTCTCGAAGTGAATTGCCATTTTTGAACTCCTTGAAGATGAAATTGTCAATCCTGCTTGGGGTGGCTCAAATGAACCTTGGGGTTTTATTGAGCTACTTTAATGCCAAATACTTCAGAAATAGTGTAAATATATGGTAAGCCGTAAGTTTTATATGCTTTAACTGGAGGTTGCTTCCGGCCATTGTTATGCTGGTGTATGAGTGTATCTAAAGTCTAAACTTGACTGAATGACGCAATTGCAGGTGTCAGTTTATTCCTCAAGTTATATTCTTGAATGCACTATTTGGATACCTTTCTGTGCTCATCATTATAAAGTGGTGCACTGGTTCCCAAGCTGATCTATACCATGTCATGATATACATGTTTCTTAGCCCTACAGATGATCTCGGTGAAAATCAACTTTTCGCTGGTCAAAAGTTAACTCAGGTTCATTTTCTACTTACTTTTCCGCTTCCACGGAAATAATCTTTATTTGTTGAAGTGCGCATTCGATCTTCAGTCACATATTCAAATTTTCCCTTTCCAGCTCGTACTACTACTTTTGGCACTGGTTGCTGTTCCATGGATGCTTCTCCCTAAACCATTCCTTTTGAAATCACAACACAACGTAAGGTTTATGTTTTTATTTTTGTTTCTTTTTAGCATTATTGCTTATATTATGAGATTTTAACTCACACATATAATGTTTATTCTTCAGAGACATCAAGCGCAGTCTTATGCACCAATTCAAGATCTAGATGAGTCCTTACTTGTAGATGGAAGTCATGATTCTAGTGATCATGAGGAGTTTGAGTTCAGTGAAGTCTTTGTGCATCAACTAATACATACCATTGAGTTTGTGCTGGGAGCAGTCTCTAATACTGCTTCTTATCTTCGTCTGTGGGCCCTTAGGTATGTGCTAATATATTCCTTGGCCAGCGTTAATATTTACCTGAATATTTAAAAGATTATCTGACCAAGTTATTACCAATTTTGTGTGACTTGAAATGACATGTAGACAGTATAATTAAATTTGTCCATTTGATTCTTATGCTTCAATTTCATGATAGAAGAAATAATTGCTTACTGAAATCAGAGGGCTTGGTTATGTGTGCAGGCAAATATTATAGTGTTATACTACTTATATGTGCTTGCTTATCCATGCAATGAATATGGCTAGAGCTTCATTTGCACACATATCTGCAATCTGCAATTTTTTACATTCATCATACTCCCTGTGACCCAAAAAAGGTTTATGTTTCCTTTTAAAGAAAGATGAAATTGTCACTGAAATTGTGTGGTTAATATTATTTCTTTTCTGCATAAATCTCAACCGCACAATTTCAGTTTCTTAGTAAGCATGCCGGGTCGAATGGGCAACCTTATTTTGAGTTGGGTAAAGCATAACATAAAGTAGCTCCCGTTTGATTAAATCTTTACTCAAGTATTCTATGTGTGGCCATCTTGCAGTCTTGCACATTCTGAGCTGTCAAGTGTCTTCTACGAGAAGGTCCTCATCCTTGCTTGGGGGTAAGTGCTTGTTCATAGTAGTTTGAATGCAAGAGTTCCATTACTAATTTGATGAGAGAAACTGAGAGAAAGGGCCAAAGTGGTATGGTTCGCCTGTTGGCAGCTGTTATGCACTGGAGCATCCATTATTAGCTGTATCTGACTCTCAGAGAAACTCCAATATCTGATGTTTTAATACTATGATAAATTTTAAATATATACCCTTATCCTTACAGTCGAAGCAACACAAGCCCTTGCAACTTTTCTTCCTTATAGAATGTAGATTTTAGAGCCCGTTTGGCAAGGACAGAATTTGACAGAACTGACTGAGTATGCTATATCAGTCGTATTATCTATAAACATATTTAAGTAGATTTTTTAATACGTAAAAGAAATTAATATTTGTTTTAAAAAAAAAATGAAATTAATATTTAAAATGAGGGTAGATGTTTCGTGTTTCGTTTTTTTAAATATAAGCAAACAAGTAATGCTTGTATTATGTTTTCTTAATAAGCAATAGCCAATTAGTCATCGACTCATTGCTGTCAAATAAGTTTGGTGTAAAATTTGGCCTAGTTTCATTTCTATTCTCTCAGGTGTACCTTTAAATCACATGCACACTCCACACACACATTAAACAATCCATGCATGGAAGAGGTGGCAAGAGTTGTGGATATATGCTAGTGAGCGATAGCAATGATGTCAAATATAATACGGAGTATTCGACTTAATGCAGGTACAACAATATTATGATTCTTATAGTTGGCATAATTGTGTTCATTGCTGCGACTGTTGGTGTGCTGTTGGTGATGGAAACACTGAGTGCATTCCTTCATGCGCTAAGGCTTCACTGGGTGGAGTTCCAGAACAAGTTTTATGAGGGAGACGGATACAAGTTCACTCCTTTCGCTTTTGCTTTGCTTAGCGAGGAAGAGGATTAAATCAGTGTTGATGTTCATGGTCTCGTGTTCTTTTGCTTCTTTCACCATCAGCAACAGCAGCTAAGGTGGAGGGGTTTCTCTTTTTCTCTTCTTTATTTGTTGGGATTTGGAGATGAATGATATTTTTACTGCGTGAGCTTCCATCCCTCAACGTTGTGTAATAATAATAGTAACATTATTAATTACTAATAATAAGCATCTTGTCTGTATTCTGGCAGTTGCTGATACCTCACCTATTAGGCATTAGCCTATGTTGTATATTACTCGTCCTATTTAATAAAGAGGATTATGCTCAAGGGTCAAAAGGGACATGTGTCCGCCGGAATGGTTCAGTTTACACTCCGCACACTAAACTATAAAAAGTCTTAATCACATTCGAACAAAAAACTGAAATAGCCAATTTTGCAAGTTTCAAACATTTGCTATAGTACGGACTCGGCATGGACCGGTCCCGGGCCGGGCTCCGGGCCGGTCCTGGGGGGCTTTTTGGGTTTGGCTTCGGGCCCGGAACCTGCCCGGGTTTCCACCGGGTCTGGGCTGGTCCCTGGGCTTCTTCATTTTTTTGCTTTTGTAATTAACCCCCGACCCCCACCCCTCCTCCAAAACACCCAACCCAACTCGGGAAAAACAAAAAAAAATTGAAAAAACCCAAAAAAAAAGGCCCTAATCGGGCCTGGACCGGCCGGTTCCTATTTTGGGTGACCCGAGGGTAGTCCTGGACTCGGGCCGGTTCGGGCCCGGTTCGGGCCTGGGCCCGGCCGGGCCACGGGCCAGGAAAGGGAGGCCCGAGCCCGAACCGCCGGTGGCCGGTTCCGGTCCCGGTTCCGGGCCAAACCGGGCCGGGCCGGGCCGAACCGGCCCAATAATTTTTTTTTTTTGTTCTCCTATTTAATCCCCTACCCCTCCCCCTCAACCCCAAACCATCCCAAACCACCTCAAATGGCCCAAAATACCTAATCCAACCTAAAACTTAAAAAAAATTCAAAAAAAAATTAAAATTAAAATCCGGCCCGGACCGGGCCCGAACCGGGCCCGAACCGGCCGGGCCGGTTCACCAAAACCTAGGCCCGGGCCCGAACCGCCCAGCAGCCGGGCCGGGCCGAACCGAACCGAGGGACCCACCGGGCCCCGGGCCGGGCCGGGCCAAACAGTGACCGGGCCGGGCCGCCCGGCCCGAGTCCAGGACTACCCGAGGGCCGAGACTGACCCGTATAACCCCCGGGCTAGGGGTGGACTCGGGCCGGTTCGGGCCTGGGCCCGGCCGGGCCTCGAGCCAGGAAAGTTGGGCCCGAGCCCGAACCGCCGGTGGGCGGTTCCGGGCCCGGTTCCGGGCCAAACCGGGCCGGGCCGGGCCTAACCAGTTCTAATTTTTTTTTGGCTCTTCTATTTAACCCCCAACCCCTCCCCCTCAACTCCAAACCACCCCAAACCACCTCAAATGGCCCAAAATACCAAATCCAACCCAAAACTTAAAAAAAATTCAAAAAAAAAAAAAAATTAAAACCGGCCCGAACCGGCCGGGCCGGTTCACCAAAAACTGGGCCCGAGCCTGGACCGCCCAGCAGCCGGGCTGGGCCGGACCGAACCGGTGGACCCACCGGGCCCCGGGCCGGGCCGGGCCAAACAGTAACCGGGCCGGTTCCGGGTCGGGCCGCCCGGCCCGAGTCCACCCCTACCCCGGGTCGAGCCTATCCGGACCGGTCTCTGGCCGGACCACTGGGCCGGACCAGTTCCAAACAGTACCGTGCCGGGCCGGGCCACGGGCTGGTCGGCCCTAGGGGTGGACTCGGGCCGGGCGGCCCGACCCGGTTACTGTTTGGCCCGGCCCGGCCCGGGGCCCGGTGGGTCCAGCGGTTCGGTTTGGCCCGGCCCGGGTGATGGGCGGTCCGGGCTCGGGCTCTGCTTTAGGCGAATCGGCCCAGCCGGTTCGGGCCCGGTCCGGGCTGGATTTTTTTTTTTTTTTTTTGAATTTTTTTTTAAGTTTTGGGTTGGATTAGGTATTTTGGGCCATTTGAGGTGGTTTGGGGTTGAGGGGAGGGCTAGGGGGTTAAATAGGAGAACAAAAAAAAAAGGACCGGTTTGGCCCGGCTTGGCCCGGCCCGGTTTGGCCCGGAACCGGCCACCGGCGGTTCGGGCTCGGGCCCCGATTTTCTGGCCCGAGGCCCGGCCGGGCCCAGGCCTGAACCGGCCCCGAACCGGCCCGTGTCCATCCATCGGCCCGGAACCGGTCCACCACTAGTACGGACTACTACGGAGTATTCATTTGAAAGTCACTGTGTCAAAGTATATAAAAAATTAAAAAATTTGAAAGTAACTGTGTCAAAATATATAAAAAAACACAGTTATTTTCAAAAATTCATTTAACCGGCTTTTGATTGAACTTTTTGTTAAAATTTAGTGGACATAATATTAATGTTATGAAGAACATGCTCATATAATTTAAGCAAAAAAGTTCACACAAAACCACTCAAAATGAGGTGACTGAACAACGGTCGTGTCTGAAATTTCCAACAAGAATCTTTTTGTAACTAGGGAGGTATAAAGACTATTAATATGTGTGTCAATTCCTATCACATGTGATATAGAGTATTAAATCTTAGAGAGAAGAGAGCTAGAGAGAAAATGGGCAATTGATATTTTATCAAACCTCTATAAGTACCATAAGTATAAGTATATGGTTGAGTACATGGTTTATTTGGCTAAGTATAAAATTTTATCTTGCCAGAGTACTTCTTGGCCAACGATGTACCCTCTGGCTGATGGAGGTAGGGGTGGGTTTGGTTCAAACGGTTCGTTTTTCGCCTAAAACCAAATGCCGAACCAAAGTAAAAAGTTCGGTTCGGTTCAATTTTATATTCAAAAATTTGAAACCATGGTTTGATCGGTTCGGTTTATTTCGATTCGGTTTCGGTTTTTTCGGTTTGTACCAAAATATTTTTGTTGATTACAAAAAGTAATTGGTAAATAAAAAATAGACTACATCAAACTATAATTAATAGTAATACAATACAAAAACATAATTAAACAAAGAGAGGAGAAACAAATATAATGCATTTCCAGACAATGAATTAGAAAGTGTATAATATTAAACATTATATAAATTAATTGAACACATAACTTTATTTTCGAGCTACATATAGTGTGTCCGCAAGTTAAAGTTTTAATGTAAATGTTAAAGAGAGGGAGAGGAAGGCCCAAACAGACGTGGGTTAGGGGAGACAGAAGTGATATGCTTCTTCTTGGATTGGATGAGTATGGCTTTGGAGAGAGCAAAATGGAGGGCGGGTATTCGTGTGGAAGGGTGATCTTGTATCATCTTTTCTCCTCTTTTTTTTTCTTTTTCTTTTATATTTTTATCCTTATATATAAATATTACTTTATCCTTTTTATTTGATCTTTTATATGTATATTCATCTCTTTTATATTATCTTTTTTTTATAATAGCTTATCTTTTTTATCTTTATTTTCGTTCTTTTCCTTTTTGTGATATCATATATCGATTCATGTTAGCCGACCCCAATTTCGTTTGGGACTAAGGCTTGGATGTTGTTGTTGTTGTTTAGGGCAAGAGATTCATGCTCAAGAGCTCCACGTTTTTTACCATGTCGTTTAAAGTATAGTTTATATTAATACATATTCGGTCAATATGAAAAATTATGTGATAACAAACACACATAACAAATAATGTATCAACAAAATAGCATTGTCATGCAGCAACAAACAAAATTTAAATTACGATTTAAAATATCAACATAAAGTTTTATGTGAATTTAAATTATCATTGTCTTAGACTTTTACAAAATTACTGTTTTTAACATTTTTTTATTGATTATGTGACCAGTTTTTAACAATTAGCATTTTCTTTTATGAATTTATTTGATTGATACGAACATATGATTACGTGACCAATTTATTAATTGATAAATCGATTTAATTCATATAGTTGTTTAATGCTTATAAATGATTATGAATTGACAAATAATTAGTTGATTTGTTACATGTTAATTAATTTGTGATTGTTACCTATTGAGTGTTGGTGTTATAATTTGTTCATTTTGTTAGGTAAAAATGTTCAATTATAGTTAAATTTATAAATTTAACTAATTCCAAGGTTTAATAAAAATGGGTGAATCTGTATGGCAGAAAAAGATGAAGAGAAGATTAGATAATGCTTTCCTAAGTAAAAATGGTGTAATGGAAAAGTTTGTTTTTATGAAGAAGACAAATTCCGAAAGTCCTTCTGAAGATAAAAACTTAGAGGAGAAGAATGATTCAGCTACCGAAAACGAAATAGTTCATAATGATAATGTCATAGGAGGTGAGAACTTAGGAGTTGATAACATTGGTAGTCACCAAGCAATGTATTTAAGTAATTTTATTTGTTTATTTTGAAAATGTGATTCAACTATGTTTAATTTAACTAATTCAAGTATTTTTCCTTATTATAAAGTTCTTCAAATATTATTATTTTGCATGTTAATTTAGATAAAAACAGGTTTAACATTTTTATATATTAAAATTAGGCCCATTTTAAATTATTCACCCCTTGGCCTTCAAATATACAAGGCCACCCCTGTGTCTCTCCTTCCCTTCAAACTATCTCACTCCGGTTGTTATATGGTGGGAGCAGTCCATTGCGAGCATGATATTTTTACAGTTAAAACGCACGTGAATGGTAACACACATGAACATTTTGTTTCATTAGCAGAGTGATGTAACTCGTGTGTAAAGGAATGCAATTACATTTTATGAGAAATGTAATTGCAGGCCAAAATGTAACCTGTCCAATAAGGATTATAAAAAATACTACCTCCGTCCCACTAAGATTGGGACATGAGAAGGTGACACGGTTATTAAGAAAAGTGAGTTTGTGTGGTTGATATTAAATTGATAAAGTAAAAACAAAGTAAGAATGGTTTAGAGCCACACAAATTTTACCAAATTTGGTATGAGACAATCTTAGTGGGACTTCCCGAAAAGGTAAAACGGGACAATCTTAGCGGGACGGAAGGAGTAAAACATTGATTTCAGTGTAAACAATAAAAAATGAGCCCGGTTGCTCAATTAATTCACGTAAATAGTGAATATGTTTTGTTTTAAATATTAGGGCCATAAAAATGTTTTTTAAGAAATCATTTTTTGTTTCAATAGTACTTAGTACGAGGTTTATTTTGTGATGTAAATTGTCACCTTTTTGACTAAAATGTCTGAAATGACTAAATTGACATATTTTAAATATTTTTCATATAATTTTCAATCTTAATGCATTCTTAAAATACATCTTACTTTTTCACTTAATTCAACAGAACTTCACTAATTTCTACATATTTATGCGATGCGAAAAATTATACCATTACTGATAGACTTATAAAATTTCAAAACGCGCACATAACCAATAACAAGTTAACAACAACATGCAAGAAGCGTATCTTAGAGCCGGCTGTACGGTGAACCGTACAGCCGGTGGCAATTTTATAAATTTGATGAAAATCGTGGTTTCTCTTAAATGAGCATTCAGGCAATTCTGATGAGCATCAACTTTGTTATTTTAAGTATTAGAAGTCTAACAACGAGCACCACTGATCTCTGCTTCATATCTTCAAATTTAGTTTCTTTTTATTATTATTTTTCGTTTATAACAAATTCTTAAAATATGTTTATAATCAATTTCAATTGATTTTAATATGTTAATCTTATGTAGTATGATACGTTTGAAATGTGAAACATTTTAAAGTGAGCATAGAGCAGTACCCAATGGGCTTACACGACTTACAAAATGAGTATAAAAAAATTCGAAAGTTCATTTGTGTATACTCATTTATTTTGGACGTTATACTCACTTGAGTTTAACATAAAACTCATTTCTAAAAGCTCATTTATGCAACCTTTTAAAATGAGCATAAAGTGATTCAAAATGAGCATACATAACTTACAAAATGAGTATAAAAAATTCAGAAGCTCATTTGTGTATGCTCATTCATTTTGGGCGTTATACTCATTTGAGTTTAACAAAAACTCATTTTCAATGTGTTCAATAATAATTTGTTGAGTTCATTTCTTTTAGGCATATACTCATTTGAGTTTAATATAAAACTCATTTTCAATGTGTTCAATATTAATTTATGTGAGTTCATTTCTTTTAGGTGTATACTCATTTGAGTTTAATATAAAACTCATTTGAGATCAATAGGAGCAAGGATTCTTCAACAATGAATTAGACTCTCTTTGTTTCCCAAAATCACAAGTTCAAACAGCAAAACTACCTCAGAAAAAGAGAAAAAGAAAAAGAGTGGAAAGAAAGAAAGAAAGAAAGAGGAGGGGAAGGAGAAGGGGGTGAACGACTGTGACGGTGAGCCTGGTGCGAAGTGTGATTGAAGAAGAAAGCGAAATTGGAGAAGTCTGGGGCGAAGCTTTGTGCAAAGCCGAAGCGTAGAAACCTGGTGCGAAGATCAGATTGAAGAAGCGCAGGCTCAATAAAATACGGTTGTACCTTGCGCACCCCGCACGGTACAACCGGATGTACCATGCATTTTACCCGGACATGCATCAGTGATATACTCACAATCAATGTTCTAAAAGGCGCTAGGCGCTAGTTGGGCGCCAGCCCAGCGCCTAGCGCCTAGGCGGCTAGGCGGGCGCCTAGTCGGGGACTAATCGAAGACATAGACATTGCATTTTATCTATATTTTTGCATAAATATGATAAGTAATATTGTATTTTGTGTGCATAAAATACATATATACATATACATTAACAAACATGAATGATAGAATTATCACATTTAATCATACGTAGTACTCCATATATGATAACTGATCACTTAACTTCATTATGTTATAAGTATAAATATGTTATCACATTCATACATAGTTTTATCTTAATTTACAACTTCATTTCTTTATATCCATGGCTAAAGTTAAAGTATGTATATCGCTTAGAAAATTAAAATTAAAAAGCGAAGTAATGTTCGGCGAATCTAGACGGCCTAGGAGGCCGATTAGGCGCTCTAGGCGGGCAACTAGGCGCCATAGGCGGCCGACCAATTAGTCGGAGCGCCTAGACGAAAATCGGGGCGCCTGACCACCGCCTAGCGCCTAGGCGGGGACTAATCGGGCGCCTAGAACGATTTTTAGAACAGAGCTCACAATAACCATGGTCACAATTTTATTTATGAAGTACGAGTATATTTTATTATTCCTTAATATTTAAGGAAAAATCTCTTATTAATCTTTTACTTGATTTAAACACTTTTTGCTAATCCTATATTGACTGAAATCAAACTTACTCAATCAAACACCACATTTTTTACAGGAATAAACATTGAGTTTATTGATCCAAAAGGTTGAATCGCCAACCCCAAGCGCCCCCCACGCCCCGACCCGACAGAGCACATGAGAGGATGTAAGTCACGGTGACTCAGTCAGCAGAGTGGCAGTAGGCCATACACCCATGCGCACCAGAGGTCCAGCCTTATTTCAGGTTCTGTAACCTTCACCCGGTCGCTGCGGGGATTCGAACCTTGGTCATTGATTCAAATTTCCCACCACTTGACCAACTGAACTATCCGTGCGGGTAACATCTAATTTATTAAGGGTGGTGAGTGTGTTAGTAGCATGCATAAGATTTTCGCGAAAAAAAAGGATGACACCCCATCCCTGAGGGCCCCCCAACACCGATCGGACGACACGACGGGAGGATGTAAATTGGACTATAATCACAATCTGACAGATAGAGAGTGAGGCTCTGTCCCCGGTACTTACAGAGGCCCTATGCATTTTTCAGCATAGTAACCCCTCATCGTAGTTTCCTGGATTCGAACCCGAGACCTAACCCTTGTGGCACTCCCTCACTACCAGTTGAGCTACGCCCACAGGTAAAAGTAGAAAATCATTTGCATAAGATTTTTGCGGTATTTTTGTGTTAGTAGCATCCAATCGTCTTTGCGGTATTCCCCGTGTCAAAAGCTCCGCTTGGATTTTTGCGTTCCTCTTTCCCCTCCCACCCACGGCCCCACTTTCGAGCATCTTTTTGTCCGCTTTTTCTCTGTCTCTCTAATGCTGAGACCTCATCATTATCTGCTCTGTAAAACTCTGCGCAGGAAACCGTTCTGATCTACGTCTCTGCGTTTTTTTAAACCCTAGCCTCACCATTAATTCGCCGAGGTTCGCGCTCAAAGTTGATCAGAATTTCGCACATTCGAGGCATCGCTCGCCCATCGGTACGCCCATCTCGTCTTGCGTTTACTTCGTTTCGCATTTCTGTCTTTTCTTAATTTCCTCATTCTTGAAAATGAGTGTTCGTTATCGTGGATTAGTAGCTGTTTGGTACACTAGCACTTGCATTTCATTTTCAAATTTGCTTTTCATAATCACCCGCTTGCTTGATCAAAATTGAATACTGGTGTCTAATTGTATATAAGTTCCATGTAATTTAAAGACGCCTCGCCATCATGCAGGATTGCAGGTTTTCAAAGTAGTCATATGAATCAGTCAACAATCTCAACCATTCGCATCTAGTTAGCTGGTTGATGTATCATTATGGTTTATATATCATGAACACAATTCCGTTGATTTTTACTCTACTTGCACTTTCGTTGTACATAATAAATGGATAGAATTAAGTTTTTAAAGATAAGTAAGAGTAAATTGTGATCCTAGAACCCGGTCAAGGTTTTACAAGAGACTGAAAGATAGACCAGTCATGAGCTTCACTTCTCCTTCTCTACTCTCCTCTCCTTCTTTTACTAAGTTGTTGATCATGTTTTCCTAGAACTGGTCAAGGTTTTACAAGAGACTGAAAGATGGACACATAAAATTAATGTCCCAAACCATTTGTGAGGAAAATCTTCTAGTTGATGATTTGCCATCTGATGATGAATGGTTCGTGTTCATACTTGTGTTTGTGTTTGAGACTTTTTGGGCTTATAATTATGCATTTCTTTAGTTGTTTATTACTAGTTTAACTATTACTTCTATAAGTTTTATCTGTTGGTATATTTTGAGGCTTATGCTTCAATACGCCTCGAGGCTTACGCCTTGCATCTCCGGAATAAACAGTGGCGTAGGCAAGGCAGAATATTGGGGCGGGTTGGTACAAGGTTTCTTTTGAATTTTTTTACACAATTATTTTACCCTAATAATTTAATTAAAACTGAAATTTGGGGTGGGTCGGGGCCTAGGTTGTCCCCCTAGCTACGCCCCTGGGAATAAACCGCCTTGATACCCGAACTAGCCTTTTTAAACTTTGCCTATAACGTTGATGCATCAAGATGGTGGTCAACATAATTTAAACCATCCCTCTAATTTCATTTTGTGTTGTACACTTGTGGACTTTTGTGATGCTAAGTCAGAGCTCAACTGGGAATACCAAATCTCGTAATACAGTAATACACTATTTAGCCTGCTGTCCAGTTTTTCTCTTTGGAGTGATCAATTTCACATTTTCACCACTTCAGGGTTTGTTGCGCTTAAGCCAAAGCTGCTCACGGGAGCTCAAGTGCAACCTTTTATCTTTAGGTCTCTTCCGGAGCTCTTACTCTTTCATGGCTGGTGACTTCACTAATGGCATTGCTGATGGAGGCCCAAACATCGATGCACAGCCTGATCCTCAGAGGACATATCAGGCTGTTGTAGCTGCCACTCGCAATTGCGGTATTGGCAAGAATGGAAAATTGCCTTGGAAACTGCCATCTGATCTAAAGTTCTTCAAAGAGCTTACTATAACAACTGCCGAACCTGGCAAAAAGAACGCTGTCATCATGGGCAGAAGGACTTGGGAAAGTATTCCTCTTGCTCATCGCCCTCTTCATGGACGTCTAAATGTTGTCCTTACCCGCTCCGGTAGTTTTGACATTGCCACTGCAGAAAATGTTGTGATATGTGGCAGTTTAGGCTCTGCTCTCCAACTTTTGGCATCTTCACCTTATTCTCTATCAATTGAGAAAGTGTTTGTCATTGGAGGTGGTGAGATTTTCAGGTTGGTATACATGTTTGCAATTAGTTTATATTTTTCTTCTCATAAACTCTTTTATTCCTCTCCCCTGTTAATTTTCTGGGATGTCACATATAAAATTTCAGGGAGGCCCTTAATGCCAATAAATGTGAGGCTATTCATATAACTGCAATCGAAGCAGACATTGACTGTGATACTTTCATGCCACCTATTGATATTACTGCATTTCAGCCCTGGTACATGTCATTCCCCTTGGAAGAAAATAAGATCCGGTTTTCCTTTAACACATTTGTTCGTGTGAGGAGTTCTGAAGTGGATGTCCTTACTCAGAGTGACATTGTCACTCTTGATAGCGGCTCAGATCTTGAAAAGTTTGATACTAGAGCATTTTCTTTCTTGCCTAAGATGATTTTTGAGAAACATGAAGAATACATGTATCTAAAGCTGGTTGAGGACATCATAAAAAATGGTGTGTCTAAGGATGACAGGACCGGGACTGGTACCCTGTCAAAGTTTGGTTGCCAGGTAGTAGCATAGTTAATGCATATCTACTCATGAAATGATACAGCTTAGTAAGTGCTTTTGTCGCAGTTTTAGTAATTTATTATTAGTTGTTGGTTAACTTTTTATTATCATCTGAAGATGCGGTTCAATCTGCGGAAGTCCTTTCCACTTCTTACAACAAAGGTATATCACGGAAATGAGACCTATATGCAACTCTTAGCTTTCCATTTCTTCAGTTTCTTTTTAATGCGATAAGCATTCTAAGATGTATTTTGGGTTGCAGAAAGTATTTTGGCGCGGTGTCGTTGAAGAACTTTTGTGGTTCATAAGTGGTTCTACAAATGCTAAAGTAATATTGTTTAATAAGTAATGTTTCCAGATCTTTCTGGTTTTTTAATGTTTTTGATGTAGTCTTTTCATAAAAATTAGGATTTTTTTTTTTTAATTTTCAGGTTTTACAGGAGAAGGGCATTCACATATGGGATGGAAATGCATCAAGAGACTACCTTGACAGGTTGTTCATGACTGTGTTATTCTTTATACTTGCAATGATATCTCTTTAAAGCCTTTTACAATTTTGACTTAACATTTAAAATGTTTTTTATTTCAGTATTGGTCTAGAGGATAGAGAAGAGGGCGACTTAGGACCTATTTATGGATTCCAGTGGAGACACTTTGGTGCTAGGTGAGCTTTAAAGCTACTTGTTAGTTATTTGACCTATAGGTTGTGAGAAGGTCTATTTATGACATGATTTGTTGTACTTGCAATATGTAGGTATACAGACATGCATGCTGACTACACCGGCCAGGGGTTTGATCAACTTCTTGATGTTATCAACAAGATTAAGAACAATCCAAATGATCGGCGTATTATTCTTTCTGCATGGAATCCTTCTGATCTCAAGTTGATGGCACTTCCTCCTTGCCACATGTTTGCACAGGTTGGTGTGATAGAAATGATAGTTGTCAGAATGTATTTTACAGTTTCTTAATTCTATTGTCTCCTTCCCCTTTACAGTTTTATGTGGCCAATGGTGAGCTGTCATGTCAAATGTACCAACGGTCTGCTGATATGGGTCTTGGGGTGCCATTTAACATTGCTTCTTACTCCCTTTTGACATGCATGATTGCTCATGTTTCAGGTATGGTTACTATCTGGTTAGTGTTTCACATTATAAACAACATAAAAAATATGTGGAACTCGGAGTGGCGGGGAAAAGGGATCCATTGCAAAGCAAAACGTTTTTTAAAGCATGGCTTTGCCTTCAAAATTAAAGGAAAACCAAATTTGGTAATACCTTTTAGTTTTACGCACACGTCCCCCATGCACGTACAAGGTACACACACACACACACATATCAGTCTTGATACAACAGAATTATATTAATATTTGCCCAAAATTGTTCTATTGAGTTTTAACCCACACATGTTCTTTTGGGACTAAGGCTTGGATGTTGTTGTTGTTGTTATTTTCTCTCTGCCTTTCCTGAGTTTCAAAGACTCTTGAAGTGAAAAGACAAATCCTGTCCAGAAACTAGACATTGACAGCGAGTTCTGAAGTATGCAATCAAAGCATGTCATCCCTTCATGCGTTTTTTTTTGTGTATTCACTACAAGTGCCTTATGGTTCTCTCTTTCATATAGGTCTTGCTCCTGGTGAATTTGTTCACGTCATTGGTGATGCTCATGTTTACACAACTCATGTCACACCTCTGCAGGACCAGCTTCAAAAGTTGCCAAGGCCTTTCCCAGTAATAAGCATCTGAATTTATTTTGATTTAGTGCAGTTTGATGCTCTCTCTTCAATTATTTTAAAAAAGGGACTAAATAATCTCGAAAACAGATCTATCCCAATTTCTTCTCTCCACTTCTCCCGCTAAGCTGCCCAGCCACCAAGCCGGCTGCCGCCACTGACACTGAAAATGATCCTAAAAACGTAAAAAAATCTCCAGAAAATGTTGCATGGAACTGCCTCTGCTGGTCACTGCGTCATGTGGAGTTCTGTCACTGACTATGGCGGTGTATTACTAACAATGTCACTGGCAACAACATTAACAGTGACATGTATAGTCATTTTCTGGAATTTAAAATAAATGAATCATGTTTTTGTGTGCAGCATTTCTAAAAATCCCTCTATTTAGTTTCATGTTAAAGGTTAATTACATCTACATATGTTAAGATTTGGTCATATTACAATGTGATCCTCAAATTTTCACCCATTGACAAGTCAAACATTCCGTTACCAACACTAAAAGATGACAAGATATAATGATAGTGGTAGAACTTGATTTTCTTGGACTAGATTTCCCTCTATTTTGTCTTGAGATAGTTTTTGAGAAAGCTAAATACTTTTTCAGATAGTGTACATTTAACTAAACACCAAAGTCAATATGAAGACATGTATTCTTGTTAATATCATTCAATTCTATATTCTACAAAAGGGCTTATTTGTAATTTCAAAAATCTGGAGGGGCATTTGGCAATTTGACAAGCCCACAGGGAAGGGAATGCATTTATTTCAAAATATAGATGATCTCTTGTTCTATTTATTTTGCTTCATATCAATTTACATCGATGTAGGTACTGGAGATCAATCCTGAGAAGCATGACATAGAATCCTTCATTGCTACTGACTTCAAGCTAATTGGCTATGACCCGCACCAGAAAATAGAGATGACGATGGCTGTTTAGAAAAGTTTCCAATTTTACGTGGGGTGAATAAACTTGAGATTCTCTCCACAAGATATTTTACTTTCTGATAGGTATTAACGGACCTTCTGTAGATATGAATATATGATATACATGTTAAAAATTTTCTTTTACTCTTTCTCTATGGCATTGTGTGGTATGCTGAATTCAAATCTCTCATTGTGCAGGTAATGCTGCTTGAAACATTAACAACAGGTTATATTCCAACACATACCTTAAGAACAATAGGGATTGTTGAATCCTTTAGTTCTGCGTGATACCCGTTGCTCTAAAGTGATTTAGAATGTGTTGTTTGGTATCCTTCTATTGTATTCCTTGTAGCGGTTTATTTTTAGCCCCCCTACTACCCCTCAAAATTTTCCATTTATGGAAAAAATCCATACACAGTATAGTTATGCTGCTATGTACAAAGTTGCAATTGCTGTGTAGAATATTGCATGCTTGTCTTTCCGATTATCATACAAATGAGGGCGGTGAAGCTTTTACTGTTTCTCCACAAAGCTACTAAGTCTTAACTAAATATACAATGGAAAACAGATATTTCTGTTGACTTGGGATATGTGGAACTAAAAAGTTCAGAAGCGCTTCTCTCTTTGACTCTTCGTGCTTTTTAGCATTGGTTTTGTTCCCAAAATTGTCCACCCAAAGTCGTGGTGCTCCCATTAGAAGACTTGATTGAATAAGACTTGGCTGTTAAGTGTCCTTGGAAAACTATTATAGAAAACTGAGGAAGAGAATTTATTTATTACAGAATGCAGAGCTTAAATACAAACATTATTATCGTCTGAAGTTCAGAACTGATAAAACATTGGAGACATACCCCTGATTTACCCAAATTGTTCCTTTATGAATTACAAAAGTATAATTACTCAGACGTTTCACCAAGTTCGGTTTCAACATCTTGTTCTATTGCGTTTTCCTTGTTCTCATCTATGTCCCTAATTTTCTCTTTGAGGAACTCAACAAGACCCTCCAGTGCAGCCTCAACCTCCACTTTCCTCAGCAACTGTTCACCCACCTCTGCTGGGGTCACATTTGCCTTCATTAACAGATTTTCAATTTCAGGGAAGAGAAAATTCTCCTCAATTCCCAAATAATTCTTTGCGAATGTCATAAATGCACCAAATGTGCAGTAGGACATGTGGATATGTACATCCATCCTACCGGGCCTCAAAAGTGCGGGGTCTAATCTTTCCTTGTGGTTGGTTGTGAACACTAAGATCCTCTCGTCTCCACAGCTTGACCATAACCCATCTATGAAATTGAGCAGTCCGGATAGTGTCACCTGGATTGAAAAACACACACCACTTTTTAGAGTTGGGAGGAATTTATGATCAAGTCAATATTGAAAGTTGAAACATTCCCAAGTCATGTGACAAGGTACTGTTCCAGATTTGGACCGACCGACTCTAAGTCCCTAATTTTAGGAGAACCTTAATTAAAATGAAGTTAACTGGTGCCAGTGGAACCTGACCATCTCTACATTGGTCACTAGCTCTGATTCCTCTGAATAAGAAATCTGTTTCGATATCGGCGGAAAAACAGGATGGTCCCAGTCCTGAATTATGACCATGTCCAATTTTTGGCAGTGTGGTCATGAGATTCTCACCTACACTATAAGACTAAGTTTTTCACCTCTGTCCAAAATTTTAAGGTTGAATTCTTTTATGTATTGTTGGGCACAGTTGGGGAAAAGTATAAAACAACATCAAATAGGTGCAGATCGAACTTACTTCTTGGTGGTTCGAGTTTCTAATGAAGTTTAGGGCTTGCTTATCTGCCTCTCGGTCATCAGTATTCAAACTGCAATCAATGTCTTCCACAACTAGAATTGACCTGTTCCCAGTGCCCAGAAGAATGCTCCTCAGTTCAGAATTGGTACGGATACCAGTCAATTCCAGATCATATATGTCAAATTGTAGGTAATTAGCCATGGCTGCAATCAGGCTAGATTTACCTGTCCCAGGAGGACCATACAACAAATACCCACGTTTCCATGCCTTCCCAACTTTCCTATAAAAGTCTCTTCTCCCCACAAACCTATCAAGATCCTCCATGATAGTCCTCTTCACCTCCACATCCATAGCCAGTGTTTCAAATGTTGCTGGATGATCGAGCTTGATTGAGCTCCAGATATAATCACCTGAGTGAGAGAACCTCATCATCATGTGTTCACTATTCATCGTGTAGAGTTTCAGAGTCTTCTCCTCCTCTTTGACTTTATTTGATTCATTTAATAAGAAAGGGAAGTAGGCCTCAAACACCATTTTCTTGTGTTTCTTGTGAAACATAAGCACAAAGTGACAAATCTGATAGCCTTGGCCGTATGATGGTTCTGAATATCTATTGACATTGTTTTCGACCTTTGTTGATACTTGCCTCCATTTGAATTTAACTCCATTGAACAAATCTATAATCTCTTGATCATTGTCGATAATAGTTGAAATTTTAGACTCTTTGTCTGGCATGTTGACTCTTAACCGGTGTGTGGAGGATTGTGAAATCTTTCTACCTAAGTAGGTCTCTGCAGCCTTGTATATTTGGTTGCTGGCCAGCCCGTTGTATTCTTCTATGATCAAGACCATATCCGAAGAGAAAGACCTGAAAAAGAGATTGATGTTTGAGTAGATGTATTCTTGTACTTCGTATGGTATAAGGTCCCGAGCTAGGGACCGGACCACCATGGCTGATGCAGCTATAGAAGCTGTAGTTGTAAGAATGGCTTTCACAGAGGCCATGTTAGTGCTTATGCAGTGATCTGAAAAAACACTTGAAATCATTGTTTGGTTTTTAAAATAAGTATGAAGAAAAAAGAATGTGATTTAGGAGAATGAGATGATTTAAGACAGTCTTTTCTGAGTGAATGAAATCAATGAATGAATACATGGCCTTGTGACACTGTTATATACACATAAGAAATGTGTAGTGTGGAAACAAAGTCAAGTCTTTGGCATTTTTGGGCCAGTAGTTTGTATAGCTCTTTGATGCTTCTTCCCCATTTCACAAGGTCTGACCAAGTCTACGTTGACTCTGTTTTGACTCTTCTGTCACAATAATAAGCGTAATTGTGGAAGAAACAAGAAAATGAACAAATAATGGTACAATTATTAGAAAGTTCTTTCCCGGAAATTAAGTTGCCTTGTGGAAACCTAGTTCTGCTTCTTAGGTTGTGTTTGGTAGATTGACAATAAACAGAGGGAGATGTAGCAGGTTAGGTAGATGAGAAGTAAAAAGAAGAAAAATACGTCATAAACGGATATGAGCGCCTTTCGTGTCGAATTTTTTTATGAAAGTTTTAGAACATGTTCTTCATCAAGTGTGGAACATCGCCACAAAACTTCAAATAAAAAAAAGAATCGATAAGTCAGTCAAATAAAATTTCAAAAAATACAGCGCTTTATGTTCCAACTTTTAAAATATATACATTGACATCCACTATTTTTGAGATAATTTTCTAAATAGGACTAAAACGTGGATAAAATTCGCAAATAGTACTACATGTGTTTTATTTCCAAAACAGGACTCAATAACTCATGATTTGAAAAGTTTTAATCAAGTTATTCTCTTAAAAAGGACTACCTGAGTCTTATTTGGGTAATAAAACATATTTAGTCCTATTTCTTTTTATCTTTGTGTATGTTTTGGTCCTATTTTGAGCAATTTTTAGTTTTTAAATGGTGGTGTCAATTTTAAAATTTGGAAAGATTACACACATCAATATGTAGATTATTTTTTATACATTAATTATGTATACCCATATATGAAAAAGAAAAACTTCAGTGGTGTCAATTGACACCCAGGGGCGGAGCCAGAAATCTTATATGCCCTGCGCTGAATATGAATTATATTAGGCTTAAATATTAGAGAGATGGACTGAATATGAAAAATGAAAAAATTTGGGATAAGGGTCAGATAGGGCCTCAAATTTGAAAAAAATGTCAAATAAGGCCATATTTAGGATGTTCTGTCCGGCCGGCGCCATTTGGAGCGGTTCCCGGTGGATTTTTTTGATGAAATTTTTTGAGAATTTTATTCATTAAGTCTAGTTTACTCATATCAAATTTGAATTAAAACTTCAATCGGGAAGACATTCAAATGAATTCTCGAAGATAACTGTGCAGTAAAAAGCGCAGTTATCTTCGAGAATTCATTTGAATGCCTTCCCAATTGAATTGTTACTTCAAATTTGATATGAGTAAACTAGACTTAATGAATAAGATTCTCAAAAAATTTCATCAAAAAAATCCACTAGGAACCGACCCAAATGGCGTCAGCCGGACATACCATCCTAAATATGACCTTATTTGACATTTTTTTCCAAGTTCAAGGCCCTATCTGACCCTTATCCCAAAAAATTTACACTAAAAAAATTGAAAACTTTTTAAGTTGCCCTGAACTTCAGCCTACCATAGCCCGTACATAGATCCTTCCTTGTACCACAACTCTATAGGTGGCTCCGCCCCTGTGTGTTATATGGATTGCCACTTGTCCAAATGCTCTTATCTCTTGAAAGTAGCTTAGTTGATTTTGCGCCAAGGTTTTTGTTTTTGTTTTCTAGGAAAAGTTTTTTGTTACTTTCTAGTAATCCAAACATTATCCCACAGACAAATATATAAAAAATATATCGTTTTAGTGACAAAAGGGCCTACATAAGAGCTTTGCTCCAAAAAGGAAGCACTTTTAATTGTTGAGTCTAACCATTTGGAGACGCATGTAAAGCTATGCCATAGAAAAGTTTTTTTCGTTCAATAGCTTAACCCTCACGTTTTTGCCAAGTGAGCATCATGTGTATTTTTAATGTTAGTAAAATTGATAGCTGAAAAAAGAATTCCATAGATTAAATTTGTTTTAGATATTTGTAATGTGTGTTTTGGTAAAATGCTCACTTTTTTTCCAAGTGAGCATTTTTGCCAAAATATTTTGATTTCAAAATATAATATGTTCCCGCATTCCATATTTTAATTCTCAAGAGTTTTTCTTCATAAATATTTAATGCACCTTAATATCTAATGCAGTTAAGTTTTCTCTTACAATGGTCATTTATGCTGTTTTGCTACGAAATGGACTTCTACACTGGGAGAATCTATTCTCACACCAACTACTTTGATATTATTCTCATCATAATTTTAATTCCTTTTTTGTGTTCTCTCAAGGTATTCTAGATCCTTTCTCAGCAGCTTAGCCCTAAATCAAGGTATTTGTTTTACCTATAGTACTACCTTTGTCCGGAAAAGGTTTGCCATATCGACTTCTCTCGATCAATGATGACTAACTTTTGTATAATGATTTTAATTATTATATTTGTTAAAATTTATTAAATTTTATACTTTTAGGAAAATATGTTGAATAAGGAACATTTTGATATAATTTTCATATTTGAAATAATTTCGTATTAAAAAATATCATTAGTCCAAGTTAATCGCCATTGACCAAGAAAAATCAATTTGATGAACTTTTTTGGGATGGACAGACTAATATTCATCACAAAATCCAAAATAAATTAATTGATCTTGGCAAACTTCTATTGTTAGTCAGAACTCAGAAGTTCAAAACCACTCTAATAGATGACTATCTCCCAAGTCTAACACACCGCCGTAGTGCCAAACTTATCTTCATAAGTTTCATTTACTAATGTACAAAGGATGTTTTTATTTGGATTGTAATTTGTCCCAGACCAGATCAGTCCAGACCAGACTAGATCAGTTCAGACCAGACCAAACTTGTATAGTTATAAAAGTACAAAGAAACCAGACATTACCAGACCAGACCAGTCCAGACCAGACCAGATCAGATCAGATCAGACCAGACCAGCAAATTACAGTCCAAGTAAAAACATCCAAAAACACATTATTTACAGGAATTTTTAGATGCCAAATAGAAATAACAATACCAAAAACCTACCAAACTGTACTCTTTCAAGATAACTAATTAAACTACCCAACATTCTATCTTATTTTTTTATTCTACACAAAAAGAAAATAAAGGAAGACAGCCGGGAATATAAGAGCAAAACCAGAAAAGTAATTACAGTTTTACAATACGTATCAGCTGTGTTTTTTTAGCTTATTAGTTCGATACCAAAAAAGAGAACTCTTCTTCCCTCAAAGCCCTCTGCTGCCTTGCAATGAAATCCTCCACTTTACGCCTAAACTCCTCACCGCTCATTTCCTCCGTAGCTGCCGGAGCTGCCGTCTCACTTTTCCGGCGAGTTATAGTCCCCAAGCTCTTCAGTTCCCTTCTAGCTTCCTCACAGTACACCCTCTTCTTCATGCTCTCCGACTGACTCCTCTGCATTTTCCTCTCCTTTGAAACAGGGGTCCCCTGTTTCCCCTGTTTCTTGATCTGTTCTTCACAGTAGTTCCCAGACAAATCGCCACTTTTCCCATATTTCTTAGTGAATTCCTCGTAAAAATCAACCTTTTCATCAACAGATCCATGATTCTCCGATGAGTCCCCAGACCGGAGGAAGCCGAGGAACAAGACGATGAATATGGCGTTCCCGAGGAGGAAAACGAAACCCGGACTGATCAATAGTCCCCTGAAGTACCCTCCGGACAGCTTTAGAACATTAATGCTCAAATAGCAGGATAATCTCCAGAGGATGACCAAAAACATGCAGAGCTCAATAAATCGGAAAGCTGCAGTGATCATTTGCATCTTCCTCAACCTTTGCATCACTTTTTCCTTCTGTGGTTTGATGTTTGTAAGAGTGTGTAAATCCATTCTCTGATTCCTATGTATAGAGAATTATATTCTTGGATGGTTTTTTGAGGAGATGGAGTTATTAGGAATTTCTAACTCGAAAGAACAAGTGCTTTTGGATCAAAAATCTGTCTAGAAACACTCTCAGTACAGAGGAATTCTGAGTTAAACATACCATATTGAAGAGAGAAAAGATCATGCAGGTTAAAGTGATGAAGAAAAGAGAGTGGAGAGGAAGAGAGCTGGGTTGCTTCTTCACGTAGGTTTAAGCTTTGGATTTGAGTGGGCTGAATGGGGGAGAAAGTGCCATATATATAATACTTAGAATAGACCTAGTTTATTTACTTTTTTCATTTATCTTCTTTCGATTATGCATATGGTGGTTATATATTCTAGAGAATATGCTCCTTTATTTGAACAGAGTAAGTAATACATTTACAACGATATTCTATTATTCTAGAAGCCAATATTTTGATTCTCTATTTCTATGAGTGGGGTGGTTTATGGAGGGCGGATTTCAGATTTCTTTATGGGTATCTTGTGTTGGTCTTTTGGGTTTCGGCCTACCATAACAAAGGAGATACTATTTCCCCATATCAACCTAGGTTACAAAAATAATACTCCCAACATGAATAATGGAGTTAAAATATTGCTTCAAATATAACAAAAACAAAAATGTACAACTAGGATTAACTATATTCTATTATCAAAATTAGACTCATTTGATCTCTTTATTCGTTCTATCAAGAACTATATGCAAGGATCTCAGAGAGTAGTAGGGTCGGTCCTAACAAAACAGAGACCCTGTGCAACAATAAAGATTAGGCCTTTTATCTAATGAAGTAAAAAGTATAATAAATTGTACACTATATTACTAATAAATTACTAATACCTTATGTCAAATACAAGTTATTAGTTAACAAATGAAAACAATTACAATAAAAGTATTTGCTAATAAAATACACTTTATTTTAAAAGAGATATTCTTTGATCATATTTTTCTTAGTTATAACTAATGTTCTAAAAGGCGCAAGACGTGTCAAGGCAACAAGGCTAAGTCTTAAGCCTCTGAAGACGAGACGAGTTTAGTCGTTTAGGCGATACACAAGCGTGAAAAAACGTTTTGATGTGATATCAAATATGCACTTAAATCAGGCAACCCACACGTGGTTATTTTGGGTACGTAAAAGTTTTGCCTCTTAAAATCCTCCTATAACAACATTAAATCATAACGGGGATGTTTGACAATTGACTGTTGTCTGTTAGCTGTTGACTGATTGTGTTGGCTGATTGAAAACAGCAGTTCCGGTTGGCTGTCTTGATTAACTGATAGGATTAGCAGTTTCTCAAAAAAAGTTTGGTTAAATAGCTGTTTATAATCAACCGATAACTTGTTAAATGACTTTTAAGGGCATTAATTAATTTTTTAATATAATTAGTTCAACTACGTACTTAAACTGTTTTTATGATTTCAAAACTTAAAAAATGTATCAACCCAACTACCCAAGTAATAATTATTTTAGACATTTTTTTTTTCACAAATTGATAAACTTAATTAAGAATAATGATAAGGAGAACTTGAAACTTGTAAATTGTTCTTCTAATCATCATTAGCAGAGTAAAAAATCTCAAAGGCTCTATCTAGCAACTTTTCTATATATTAGCATTGCCGCCATCTCCAAGCTTGGCTTCCTCCATCATCTAAGATTCTCAATCTCCTTCACCCACAATAGAACCCTACACTCCTTCCTCATATTCTCTAAACTATAAATTGACCTCTCATTTTAATTTTGCTTGGCAATTGTTAATATATTAGGAAAAATTGAAAATAATAATCTCAATTATTGCTGGTCCGCTAACAATAATCCCAACTACTGATTATTTTTGTATAATCTCAATTATATGGACCATCCGCCAATAATGGTCCATGACCGGATATTACCTGCTATAACAGGTGAATTTTAATACGTAGTAGAAATTAAGCGTAAAAATTAAAAGTTGGGATTATTTATAGGGATTACCTGCTATATGTCTTATCATCCACTTTAGAAACTATAAGAATTCATTTATAACCGGTCACGTCGGACCATTATTGGCGGAATGTCCCTAAAGTTTAGATTATTCTAAAATAATCGATAGTTGAGATTATTAGTGTCAATTTTTCCAATATATTATTGGCCCAAATAGTCTTTGTATATTAATAATTGTTGACACCCTATTTAACAACCCACTACTCCTACTCCAGTTACCAGACTTGGTTTATTTCTCCTTGTTTGAATTTATCAAGACTCATCATTTGAGCATACAATGAGTGTGTGTGATTGTGTTATCCGTTGAGATCTGTCCTTCCAACCCTCCTTCCTAACAAGCCAAATCCTTCTGTATTATGGGTACAGCCCTCCATGCTTTCACATGTGCAATTGTTTTTCAAGTGGCAGCAACTTCTTCTGTTTCTCTGCTGTATATATCAATCACTCCGTAAAGCCTTTGAGGAAGAGGTGAGAAAAAGAGAAACCAGCTCTTTGTGAAGCTTGAGTAAGATAGTGAGGAAGGTCGAATAGGGATAGTTGCTCCCTTAGCCTAGGAGTGTACAAGGAGATTATTGGAAACCGACCTCCGGCTACTTGAGCGAATCCGGCAAGACAAAAACAGATCCACAACAACAATATCATTGACGTTCGTACCTTCTCTAGGAGTTTTTCCCTTTTTGTGCTCCCAACTTTCCCTTCATCTCCTCCACTATAGGCTTGGAGGCCACATGCGTGTTCAAGTGGAGAAGAAAGCTTTTTCGCTCTCCTTTTTCATTTTTAGAAGAAGTAGTACGTGTAAGTGACGGCGTGACGCACGAAGAAGTGGAGGAGACCCTTGGGCAAAACAGAGATATCGATGAAAAATTCAAACGACCGATATCTAAGCGCTGGGTTTATCAGCTTTTTCCATATTGGTGGTTTCGAATAAAAAGCCAAACCAAAAACTTCAATTAGCAATTAGCTGTTTATCTGCTCAAAAAGCCAAATACGAGTCAAATGAGCCAAAAAATGGCTGATAGGCCGTTAACCAAACACCCCCAACATGTTTTATGGTGCTGCTAAAGACACTTTTCATAATCAATTTTGAAATTTATCATATTTAGTTGTTTGAGTTTCTTAAAAGTAACATTTAGATCCTTCAATTATTATCACAGTTACATTTTTAGTGCTTGTTGTGCCAAAGTTATAGCAGGAAGACTAAAATTGTCAATTTGATAATACTCTCAATATACTAAATGTAGGAAATTTTGAGGTTGAATATTAAAAGTGTTTCTCGTGCAATAGTTGAGTGTCTAAAAAATGCATATATTAAATATCAACACAATAGTAAGGGACTAAGTGATAAAATTTCTTTTGGCCAAGTTATTGGCGGATATTATCAATCTTTATATTTTCATATTTAAAACTAAGTGATTAGGCTATCCACACAAAACAGTCAAAACTTCGATAAACTCAAATAAGTTTTGAATCAAATGTCTTTCGTAATAATCTCTTGATAATTCCATGAAGGTTTGATAATTCCACAAATTTATTTGGAAATGTGAGAAGCTATGCAATTATACGATAGGAGGTTTTAATGACTATAGGTAAATCAGAATTCAAATTAAAAAAATTGACCCAAGGGTGTATCATCTCATAATATAAATATTGGCCTATTTTAAATGTCCATTTCTCATTATTTAGGAATTTTAACATAGTAACTCTTGTTATTTAGCTTTGCAAATATTTTAAATATATGGATTGGTATGATTCTAGTCTAAAAGTAGATCAGGCCAAATTAGTTAAGACCAGAGTCCCCAAGCAGACTTCGACAATTCTATAACACTAGTTCATTAAATATACATCTATCAAATCAGACCAATTCAAATTAGATCAAATTAAATTTAAATAGATCAGAACAAATCAGACCATACCTTAAAACTATAGTCCAATTAATACCATCCTTAAAACGATTAGATCAAACTATACATAGCTTAGATAATACGGAGTGGTACAATAGTCATACAACAGACCTATACTGAACTAGTGCAAACCTCACTATAAAATTTCAATTCAATTAAAAATATATTCAACTCTAATTGGCAAAAAATGTTAATTGTATAACTTCTTATATTCATCAGAGATCAACTAATTTATTAGGTTGATTCGCTAAAAAAAGCATATACACGTTTGCAGATATATGGAAGATCAAAATGCTGTATAAATGGCAGAAGCAATATTCATACATCCGACACAGGTAATGAAACTTTAATAATATGCTTTTGTTCTGATTTGTGATCCTATGCACACGGTATGACACGTGGAATATTTGTTTTTAAGTTGACCCCACTTTAAAACAATAAACTCGTTATTTACTCCGTATAAGGTACTATCGTATGTGCCAATTACCGATTTACCGGTTTGCTTTTAACTGATATTCCATTGTTGATTGTGTCAATTGTGTGATAACAACATATATTCTTTAGCAACAAAAGATATTAGATGAGTTGGTTTTAGTTTAATTTAGCACTTCGACAATTGATAACAAGTAAAATGGTAAATAAAGATATTCATATACTCCGTATAAGTTTACATATTTTTAATATTTTGATTTCCTAGATTTTTTTAACGGCATTTTTTTAATTGAAAATTACATATGCTATTATTCACCTTATTGTTATTGTTAAACAACACTATCAAAAGTAACAGTACAACAGGGACAAACTTCTACTGGGCCATTCTTTTGTATGAGGCGCGCTAGTATTTTTATATGTTATATATACTTATATATTCGGTTCATAAAAAATGATCTTAATTAAGAGAGAAATGTGAATGAATCAGGACCTTTAGATTGTATTATATATGTGAAATTTAATGTGCATTAGATGAAACTTAAATGTGCATAATAAAAGGTACAATGCAGTGACATTTTTGTACTATTTATCCTGCATATTTCAATTACACATAACGCACATTTGAATTTTACTTATTATTCTGCACATTTTAATTTCACTTAATGCACATTTCCGTTTCACCAAATACACAATCTTATTTCACATAATATAATAAAAAAGGTTCAAATTCATTCTCATTTCTCTTTGAAAGCCAATGGTGCAGATTGATCATACCATTGAAAGCCAAGGAGGCAATCCTTGTATGTGTGCAATCCGCAAAACTATTTTGAAAGCCAAGGAGGCAATATACCGATATACGTGTATATCACAGTTCAATATGATGTTTATATGTCATAATTTAGTGACACAAAACTGTTTTGCAAACGGTGACACTAAAATTAGTGTCACTGACCCATTTTTCATTGACACTTTTTAGTATCATTAAAATTTTCAGTGATACTAATTTAATATCACTGTAAGCTATTTTTACTAGTGATCACAACTTGCTGTATTTTGATTCGTTCCAAGCGTTTTATAGCTCGTTGGAAAAATCCTATCAAGTTCTAAGACTCTTATTCAGATTTCATTTTTAAAATATTAGCAGATGTGTACGTATTACTCAGAAATTAAAAAAACTGTCCTCGTTGACTGCAAACATGTGTAGTGTTGACCTGATCATATCCTTATGTGTTGTTTTGCATTTGAGTTGTTTCATATCTCGTTAGAAAGATCTTTTTGAGTTCAAAACTCGTATTCAGACTTCATTTTCAAAATATTGTGGCATGGGTACCTTATGCACCAAATTTCAAATAAAGTCTCTAATCACGCCAAATATACTCTATTTACTAGTGATCGATCACTTGGTCACCAAGGTTCCTCTTTGGTATGTAACTATGCCTATGGGTTAGAATTACTTCTCAGTATACCCGCGCATGTAGTTCAGTTGGTTGAGTGGTGAAAAAGTTGCATTGAAACACTGGTCAATGATCGAAACCCGCAGTGGTCGTGTGAGAGTTACAATTCTTGTGCGTTGGGCTGAATCTCAGGTGCGCACGAGTCCGATGTGTATCACCATTGGACTACTCAGTCATACATTCTCCCAAATGTCTTGTTGGGTCAGGGTGTGGAGGACCCTTGAGGTTGGGGATTCAACTTCTTGAAACACATAATTGCTTCATAGTATTTTCTTCTAAAAGACAAAAATAAGGTGTGGGCCCATGCTAATTGAGCGAGTAGAGAAAGCGGAATAGCTACGACTAAAATTATGTGCCAAATACTCAAATCTAATGCTAAGACTTAGTGGCTTGATTTTACTTTCTTTGGGGGTGTCACTGAATCCTTAATGGAATAATTCCCAATTAAAACCTTCTTAGGAGGGAGCCAAAAGGTAAATACAAGTAACAAACACAAATGTAACACAGACGCCAAACAACAAGCACATGGAGCGTGTACTCAATTTCAAAGACTAGAGAGCAGAAAACAAACTCATCATCCAGTCATGATACTTTTTTGAGGCCCAGCTCCTGAAAACTTTGTAAAAATGCTACAACCAAAACAAAGTTATTAAGCGGCTTTCACACATTACAAGGAGCATGGAGAATTTTCATTTCATTTAAGGACTTTCCGAAAATTCTACAATGAGAGTTTTTTGGCCTTTTGGAAATATATAAACTTTGCGCTGAAATTGGAATCACAAACTCTAATTACGTCAAATATGCTCTATTTACTCTGAAAATGCTATATTACATAAAATCAACCAAATATTTGATTTGATCATATCTTGTCGTATATTCTTCCATTTCAAGCGTTTTATATCTCGTTTGAAAGAACGTTTTGAATTCTAAAACCCGTATTCAGATCGACTTCATTTGTTATGCATTAAAGAGTAGATACAAATTAACCGAAAATTCATAATCATTTCCGCCCGAGTTCACTCCAAACTTGTGTAGTAGTAGTACTCCGTATTTGATTTTATCACATCTTACTGTATTTTGATCAATTCCAAACGTTTTATATCTCGTTGAAAAAATCTATCGATCGAGTCCGAAGACTCTTATTCAGACTTCGTTTGTTTTTTTTTCTTTTCCATTTTTGGTTCTCTCCATCAATAATCCCTCTATTTTTAAAACCCTCAACTCCGTTTTCACTTTTAATACCTTTCTTGCATTTAGGAGTCCAAAGTTTCCACATTTCCCTACTCCTAAAACCTTTGGACTAGACATACCCTTATAAGTTATAACCACTCTAGTACACGCCAAGTGTTTCAGAATGTAAAAATAACTTCATACTTCGTACTTTACACACTATGCCCATGAACGTTGCCACGTTGGTTTGGCCGGGTGCGAAGCTTACTGGCGAAGCTTTTACCGTAAGGAGTACTTTGCATCCACTTTCCTTCCACTTTATGACTTTATGTGCATTCTTAATGTTATAGCTTACCTGAGAAGGAATAACATTATATTGATGTGAAGGACTCGATCACCACATATATATACCTACTAACCTACATAAGTCATCTGGCCACATTAAGCCATCCAATTAAGTATCAAGGCCACAGTGCTTGAATTGAAGCAGCCTAGCTAAGTAAAATAAAAAAACGAACATGGTGTCTACCAAAACCATTCTACAATCGGCAGCATCAGTGGCGGCATCGGCGGTGATGGTCCGGTCACTGGCCCGGGACATATTGCCCAGCGAGCTCCACGACCGCGTCCTGTCACACGTCAACGTCCTCCTCAAGTCCTTCTCTCCCACCATGGAATTAGTCATCCAAGAGCATACTGAGGGTGGCAAAAACCAAATGTACGAGGCGGCGGAGTCGTATCTGGGGAGACGCCACGGTCTCTCCGATTCATCCGCCACCTACCGCTTACGGGTCGCCCTCCCGAAGGACGAGGCTAAGATCTCTACCACCATAGACAAAGACCAGCAAGTCATTGATCGTTTCAATGGCGTCTCCTTCACGTGGACTAAAAGCACTGCGAAGAGAAGGAGTGATGAATATTACACCAGCTCAGAAGTACAGTGCTCCCCTTTCTTCACCCTCACCTTTCACAAGAAACACAAGCAGATGGTGTTTGATGCCTACTTCCCTTTCATATTGGCCGAATCAATCAAAGGCAAACTCGAGCAAAAGACTCCCAAGCTCTTCTCCATGAAACTAGATCATGGCTACTCTTATAGTATGGGTGGTGGTGATAAGAATTGGAAGTTTGTCAAGCTGGACCATCCTTCCACCTTCCAAACCCTGGCTATGGATACCGAGTTGAAGATATCCATTATGGAAGATCTTGATAGGTATGTCTCACTAAGGATGCTTTTAACTGGATAAAAATACTATGATAAATTACTACTAGTAATTTGTAAATATCGAAGTTTGGTCATCTATTTAACTCGAATAATAGGAAATGCAATTATTAGACATCAATCAGAGCAACCTCACCTTTGTTTACACACAAATACATCACTCCACAACTACACCCACACACACATCTTTGTATACATACATACATACATATTTGCAAAATGTATAATTTCATTAATAAACTGAATTTTCTACACTCGTGAACTATGCTTCATCTGAAAGCACTCCCCCGCCTGAACGTGAATTAATATGTAGCACTGCATTTTTATATACATAGTACTAGTATAAAATATAAACAAAAATATTGACAATGTAATTTCCATGTGTACATTTATAGGTTTGTGAAGAGAAGAGAGTATTATAGGAAAGTTGGGAAAGCTTGGAAAAGAGGGTATTTGCTTTACGGTCCACCGGGGACGGGGAAATCAAGCTTGATAGCAGCCATGGCTAACTACCTCGAATTTGACATATATGATCTCGATCTAACTGCTGTCCATACCAATTGTGAACTGAAGAACATTCTTCTCTCCACTGGGAATAGATCTATACTAGTTGTGGAAGACATCGATTGCAGTGTTAGTATCACTAACAGAATTGCAAACAAACAAGCCTTATCTAACCCCCCAAAAAAGTCAAAAAACAGAGATGTAAGTCCTCTTTAATACTAAGTATTATTATTACTATTATAATCTTTTATTACTCACTGCAAAAAAACAGTGTTTTTGTCACGGAATGTTGTCACAGATTACGTCCGTGACAAGTTTGTCACGAGTTTGTCTAGTTTACTTTGATCTGGAGGGAAAAAGCAAATAATATATAGACTACGTTCTATTTTGAAATTTAAGGCAGAGAGTAAAGTTTAATCACTGTTTTTATGATCAATGTTTTCGAGCACAACAACCTTACTAAAACTAACCTACAATGTTGTATATGAGTTCAACCAGGCGGTGACTTTGTCGGGACTACTGAATTTCATCGACGGGTTGTGGTCGAGCTGCGGGGATGAGAGGATCATCGTCTTCACCACGAACCACAAGGAGAGATTGGACCCGGCGCTTTTGAGGCCGGGTCGGATGGATGTGCACATCCACATGTCCTACTGCACGTATGACGCCTTCTTGACTTTGGCCAAGAACTATATGGGAATTGAGGAGCACTCTTTGCTTTTCCCCGAGATTCAAAGTTTGTTGGAGAAGGCAAAGGTGACCCCTGCTGAGGTCGGTGAGCACTTGCTGAGTAATGAGAATCCTGACCATGCCCTCCAAAGTCTTGTTGACCTTTTGAAAGTGAAGATAACCGAAAATGAAAATGAAGACCGTAACCAGCAGGCAGAGGGTGAAGCGGCAATGAAGCCCTTAATACATTCTGATGATGAGTCTTATTAATTAGTCTTAAGTGTGCTTTCATTAGCTTTAATATTAATGTACTACTTGTATTGTTACAAGTACTGTTACAGTACTACCTATCTTCAAAGATGTTCTTTACTCCATATTTCACTTTATGTGCCTTTTTATTTGTTTTATCTAAGTGACACTCTTTGTGAATTGATCGTGTTGTCGCTGTTAAAGGCACGTTATTAATTAATCCAACTTCCTTAATTTGGAGTTTTAACTTCTTTCAGCGTTAAATTATTTTAACATTTGGAGATATTATTTCCTCTTCGTGTCTGCTAGAAGTTAACAGAGGACTAGAGGAGGCCAACTCAAAGTGCAACTAGAGCATTCCTCCCTATTATTTCCTATAAAAACTCATATCTAAATCAAAGTTGTTGAACTCCATACATGATTGGGATCTCGTCTAAAACTTGATCACCATATAATTTAATTTGAATGTGTAAGTTCTTTATAAAATTAGGGTGGGGCAGGGTGAGGAGTAACCCTTCATTGACTATATGACTTGTGAACCATTCTACTAGATGCCAACTGCCATGTGTTTGAGAATGGGTAAATAACTTTATACGTACTCCGTACTTCAAACAATATGCCGGTGAACTAGGGCTCGGCATATCGGTTTCGGTTTCAGTTTGGTTTGGAACGGGTTGAAAGAATAATTACCAAATAAAAACCATACTATTTTTCGATTTGGTTCGGTTTGGATTTGTTAATGTTTAATAATATATGAAGGATTTTTTGAATTTATTTAGTTCGATTCGGTTTTGTTCTGTTTTTACCAGTTTCGGTTCAGTTTAATACGGTTTGGAAGAAATAGTACAAACTCAAACCAAATTGCATACGGTTCGGTTTATTTCAGTTTGATACGGTTCGGTTAAACCAAACCGTTATGCCCATCCTACCGTGAACAAAACACGGTAGGACCGGTCCCAACAAAACAGGGACCTGTGCAGCAATAAACATTACACATTTTATCTAATGAAGCAAAAAGTATACGGAGTAATAAATTGTACAATATATTACTAATAAATTACTAGTACCTTATGTCAAATACAAGTTACGTAGATGAATTCCTTAATTAGCAAATTAAAACAGTTAAAATAAAAGTATTCATTAACAAAACACACTTTATTGTAAAAGAGGTATTCTTTGAGCATACTTTCATGAGTTATAATTTATAACTAATGCTCAAAAAGGTGCAAGACGTGTCAAGGCAACAAGACTAAGCCTTAAGGATGTTTTCTTTTGGACTGAAATTTGCAGGTCTGGTCTGGTCTGGTCTGATCTGGTCTGGTTTGGTCTGGTCTGGTCTGGTCTGGTCTGTTTAACTCTGGTCTGGTATGGTAAACGTCTGGTCTCTGTGTATTTTATAATTATCCAAGTCTGGTCTGGTCTGGTCTGTTTAAGTCTGGTCTGGTATGATCTGATCTGGTCTGGTCTGGTCTGGGACTGAAAACAGTCCAAAAGAAAACATCCTAAATCGCCTCTGAAGCTGAGGCGAGTTTAGCCGTTTAGGCGATTAAAGACACTTTTCATATTCATTTTTGAAATTTATCATTTTTTTTTTGAGTTTCATAAAATAAAGTGACATTTAGATCCTTCAATTGTTATAATGGTTACATTTTTAGTACTTGTTGTGCCAAAGTTATAGCAGGAAGACCGAAGACTATTATATGTTCTTCCATTTCAAATGTTTTATAACTAATTTGAAAAAACATTTTGAGTTATTAAAACCCGCATTCAAACTTCATTTGTATGCATTAAAGAGTAAATAGAGATTACTGTAAATTCATAATCATTTCATTCCGAGTTCATTCCAAACTTGTGTAGTATTTGATTTTATCATATCTTACTGTCTCTATTTTGATCTATTTCAAACGTTTTACAACTCGTTGAATAAATCTATCGATGAAGTATCGATCACTCTTCATTTGGGCTTTCTTTTGTTTTCTTTTCCCTTTTTCTTTTTCTCTATCAATACTCCCTCTATGGCCAAATGTACAAAAAAATGTACACCCAGACCCATTTTTCTACTCTTATAACCACTCCACTACCGCCAAGTGTTTCATAGGATGTATAAATAACTTTAACTGTACACACTATGCCCGGAACGTTTGGCCGTGTGCGAAGCTTACTGGCGAAACTTTTACTGTTCTGAGTACTTTGCATCCACTTTCCACTTTATGAATTTACGCGCATTCCCAATGTTATTGCTTACCTGAGAAGGAATAACATTAAATTGATGTGAAGGTGTTAATAATAATGCTAGTTACTATGTATATTACTCTCTCCGCCCCGCAATAAACTTCACACTTTGACTTCACACAGATTAAGAAAATAAATTTGATTTTATTGTGGACTGCACTGTTTTGCACTGTTCAAACACTGTTTGACATTGTTTGGACACTGTTTGACATTGTTTGGACACTGTTTAACACTGTTTGGACTATTTGACACAGTTTTGATGTATATAATTTGCCAAATAAGGAAAGTTTTGAAGTGTGAAGTTAATTTCGGACTGCCCAAAAAGGAAAGTGTGAAGTTTTTTGCAGGACGGAAGGAGTATTTATATTAAGAATGCTCAATGTCTTTTTTATCCATTAAATTTCATCCATGCCTTACTGTTTTTTTCAAAGATGAGATACTACAAACAAATTATCATTTAACAGTGTTTTATACCAACGATGAAATGTCATTGGTATAAGAGGTCTATATCTACAACAGAATATGCATTACAAACAAATGTTATAATCGACTAAGAGCCCGTTTGGAGAACTCGGTTTTCGGCTTATCAGGCTTATCAGCCAGCTTTTTCACCAAACACGTAACTTTTACTTTCGCGCGCTGAATTGTGTAATAAGCCGAAAAAGTAAGGTTGGAGTTACTTTTCTGGCTGTATTGGCTGAAGTTACTGTAGAGGACCATTTTAACTATTTTTACATATAATTTTTTCTTTAATTTATTAATAAAATATATTTTTAAAATATTTTTTTCTTAAATCAGCAGAATCAGCCAAAACAGCCACTCCAGCCAGAATATCATAAATTTCAGCAGAATCAGCCAAAACAGCCGATTTTGATGCTACCAAACGGGCTCTAAATAAGTGATTTTTCGTTAATAGAACTAAAAAGAAAAATCATTTTATCCCGTGCACTGCACGATATTGATACTAGTATCTTTACGCGTGCCGTGCACGAGACAAAATGGTTTTGTTTTAGTTTTACTATATATGTGTGTGCGTGCATATAGCAATATGTATTCTTAGTTACTCCATATTATAGGATTTATAACTAGCGAAAAGCCACTTATTTAGTCGATTATATCAATGGTTGATTGTGCATATTCTTATTTATTTAGTATGTCTTATTTTTTAACTAATTATCTAAATATGTTTTCAGTCTATATTTTCCAATTAAAAGAGCGAATTTATTTATAGTTCTAAGTTTCATCCAAAAGAACTTCGCCTTTTCAATATAATCATCTTTATCTAAACAAAAAAATGCTCAATGTCAATTTTTATCTATTAGGTTTCATCTCTAGCTTAATTACTATTTTTTCAAAACTAATAACTACACATTTGTGTAATTTATTTATTTGATATTGAGTGTGGTCATTTGTTTTGAAGATATTAGGCCTTCTAGGATTTAGAATTGAGCAAATTAGTCCTTATAATTTCTTCTTTAAAAAGAGTTTAGAATATACAATTATGTGACACTGTAATTTTAATGAAAGTGATGACGACAACAACATGCCAGTTGGAAAATACGATTGGTAGCAGTTCATTTATTTTTCATTAGATTTAAAATAAGTGTTATTGAACGAAGAAAGGTTGCATGCTTTAAACTTTTAGTAAGCAATTTTTACCTAGGTCAGATGATTTAAATTAATAACAAGATTGCACGTCAAGTGGTAGCTAGGTAACAATCGAAACATAAATATGTCAAACTATGCAATAAAAAATAAAAAAGAAAGATGCCTCATATTTAGAAACGAAAAATGATTTCAATTTTATGACCAAATAGTATTATATTAAAGTTACATCCATGAGTAAAAAGAATGCCCCTTTATACAGAGCCTAAATGACTTATCTGGCTCTTAAACACCATTATTAGTATCCTGATATGATTGCTAGATATGTAATTAAAAAAGGTTTCAAAGATCTGAAATTCTCCACAAAAGTATATCAATATATATGTTAATATTTAAAACATACAATGAAGTAAAAAATAACATTCATTATCATGATGGATCAGATAAAAAAGATGTTGATATCTAATTGTGAAATTGACCACCAAATAAATGCAAGTTGTGAGACTGAGGTAGTACTCACTAAAAAACTTGCATTACTATGTGCCCTTAAAAAAATCCTATCTAGTACATTAAAATTTGAACCATTTTTATCCAATGTACTGTTGCACTTCTCACAAGGGCCCATTTTTATCCTAGACGTTTAACTTTAGTTTTAACATATTTAAATATTTTACTTACCAAAAAAGTTATGTCCGAAGTGTAATGGACAAAAAGAGGCACTGAAAAGTATTAAATGGAGATTTGTTATATAATACAGTTAGTGATTTGAGTATTTAAGGTCTCAGTGAATCATATGATTTTTATTCTTTTATCAAAACCTAATCATAAAGTAATTTAGTAGTGAAAAATCAGAGTAATATTTTACACACCTTAATACAGGAATGGGATTGTGCGAAGATGTCATGGGAGATGAGTTTGAAAAGTTGGGAGACAAATTCATATGGAATAATGAAACACATGTAAGTTATGATTTGGAGAAATCTTTTAGCCCAGTTTGTCTGGTTTGGTCTATTTAAATCTGATCTGATCTAGTTTGATCTGAACTAATCTGGTGCATGTCTATTTTATGTGTAATTTGCAACTGTCAAATTCTGACTTAGTCTGATCTGTTTTGTTCTGATATAAGATTGATGCTAAATAAAAAAATCTTTACCAAATCAGGATAAGATTAATAGTATTTCCCAAAACATTGTTAAGCTAGACCGTAGTTGCTTATTTTATTTTTTTTAAATCGATATAACTTTTTTATTTGTACTCTGATTGTTACAAAGAATATATCAAAATTCATAATTTTTTATTATATTTCATGACACCAATAATGAATATATAAAAATTATAAACATAATTTAAAACATGTGTTTTTTGAAGTGCTGTAACTTTTTTATTTATTCTGCGATGGTTACAAAAAATATATAAAAAATTATAACTTTTTATTATATTTCATATAACACTAATATTAAATATATAGAAATAAAATAATAATTTTACACTTGAAAAAAATCTAGTTTTTTAAAGTGCTGTAACTTTTTTATTTGCACTCCGATTTTTACAAAACATATATCACAAATCAATACTTTTTATTATCTTTCACACGAAAACAATGTTGCATTTATATTTTTTTTTTTTTAATTTGTGCAGTTTAGGATTATTTTTTTACCATGCACAGTATTAATCCAGAGTGATAGCTTAGAATAAAGCTTTACAAATTATAGAGCAAAGAATAAAACAATAAATAAAAGTGATGAAATTTGTGCAGTTTTATTCTAATCTATCACTCTGGATTATGGGAAATAATAAATTTATCAAACTTTGAAAAGGTGTAAGATAAATAGTCCAAACTTGCATATGCAATAACCCAATCTATATAAAAATATTATTTTCTCACCGTGATTATATGGTTTATACAAATATAAACTTTCCGCAATAAGTACATAACTTTAAATGCTCTAATCTATGTTTGGATGTTGTTAAATAATAATGCATCTGATACAATATATTTTTAATTGCATTCTCATAAGTGCTTTATGTATTTTAAACTAATTTCTTAACACCATAAATTACATTTGTGAAACAATTTTATGATCATGATGTCAAATAACTTTTTATATAAAGATGTGCAAGTTTAGGGTACTTACCTCACACTCTTTCAAAATTTGGGTTTTTGAATTATTTTTACCTGCATAATGGTGCGTACGGTAAAAAACAATCCTAAATTGCACAAATTAGTATAACTATTTTTTTTTATTTTTATACATGAAACATTGATTGCATATGAAAGATAATAAAAAGTTACGAGTATTAATTTTGATATTTTTTTCTAGCAATCGAGGAAAAATTAAAAAAATTATAGCACTTTAAAAAGTAGATGTTTCCTATAGTGTTAAATACTTTTTTATCTTTATATATTCAATATTGGTGTCATATGAAAGATAAAAAAAGTTACTCCCTCCGTCCCTGAATGTTCTTCCGATTGCGGATTACGAAGGTTGACCGACGATAAAGTTAAATGATCCCTGTGAAAACTCGGATTATTTTTAGTAAATAAAATTTACATATTCAGAAACTACATTAAACCCGCTACAACGCCTGCACAAAAAAAATCAATTTTCATAATGTTTTGATACAAAAAGTAAGAGTTTAAGAGTGATTTAAGTTGACTCTCGAAAAGCGAAATGGAAGTAAATTTAGGGACAGAGGGAGTATTATTTTTGATAAACTTTTGTAACAATTGGAGAACAAATAAAAAAGTTCAATAACTTTAAAAACAAATGTTTTTTAAAGTATTAAATTATTTTTAAATTTTTATATATTCAATACTGATGTCATTTGAAAGATTATAAAAAATTATGAAATTTGATATATTTTCTGTAACCATTGGAGTACATATAAAAAAGTTATAGCATTTTAAAAAAATATGAGATTTTATTTTGGTAGATCCCTAAATAATATGGAGTAGGAGTTAATTTAATTGAGTAGTACAAACATGAATTTTTGTATATGAAATGAAATACGGAGATAGCAAAGCTTGGATAGAACTATAGATTCCTCATTCCAGGACTACGGATGTTTTCTTTTGAACTATAGAACTAAGTAAAATAAAAAAACGAACATGGTGTCTACCAAAACCATTCTACAATCGGCAGCATCAGTGGCGGCATCGGCGGTGATGGTCCGGTCACTGGCCCGGGACATATTGCCCAGCGAGCTCCACGACCGCGTCCTGTCACACGTCAACGTCCTCCTCAAGTCCTTCTCTCCCACCATGGAATTAGTCATCCAAGAGTTCACGGAGGGTGGCAAAAACCAAATGTACGAGGCGGCCGAGTCGTATCTGGGGAGACGCCACGGTCTCTCTGACTCAGCCGCCTCCTACCGCATACGCGTCGCCCTCCCGAAGGACGAGGCTAAGATCTCTACCACCATAGACAAAGACCAGCAAGTCATTGATCGTTTCAACGGCGTCACCTTCACATGGACTAAAAGCACTGCGAAGAGAAGCAGTGATGATGAATATTACTCCAGCTCAGAAGTAGAGTGCTCCCCATTCTTCACCCTCACCTTTCACAAAAAACACAAGAAGATGGTGTTTGATGCCTACTTCCCTTTCATATTGGTCGAATCAATCAAAGGCAAACTCGAGCAAAAGACTCCCAAGCTCTTCTCCATGAAACTAGATCATGGCTACTCTTATAGTATGAATGGTGCTGATAAGAATTGGAAGTTCGTCAAGCTGGACCATCCTTCCACCTTTCAAACCCTGGCTATGGATACCGAGTTGAAGATATCCATTATGGAAGATCTTGATAGGTATGTCTCACTAAGGATGCTTTTAATTGGATAGAAATTCCTGGTTTATTATGATAAATGTCTAGTCTCTCTATATATTTATAAATATCGAAGTGTGGTCTTGTTTGATCTATTTAAGTCGAATAATAGGAAATACAATTATAAGAAATTAATCACAACACATCATCTTTCTTTACAAATACATTACTCCACACCTAAAGTCCTATACCCACACACATCTTTAATTTGTATACATACATACAGACATACATATTTGCAAAATGTTTTATTTCATTAATAAACTGATTTTTCTCCAATCGCGAACTATTGACCATCTGAAAGCACTCCCCCGCATTTTTATATACTGTATGTATTTTAAATACAAACACAAATATTGACATTGTAACTTCCATGTGTTCATTTATAGGTTTGTGAGGAGAAGAGAGTATTACAGGAAAGTTGGGAAAGCTTGGAAAAGAGGGTATTTGCTGTATGGTCCACCGGGGACGGGGAAATCAAGCTTGATCGCAGCCATGGCTAACTACCTTGAGTTTGACATATATGATCTTGATCTGACTGCTGTCCGTACCAACTGTGAACTGAAGAACATTCTTCTCTCCACTGGGAATAGATCTATACTAGTTGTGGAAGATATTGATTGCAGTGGTACTATCACTAACCGAATTGCAAACCAACAAGCCTTATGTAACCCCCCCAAAAAGTCAAAAAACAGAGATGTAAGTCCTCTTTAATATTATTACTATTAATACTATTACTATTATTGTTGTTGCTATTATTATATTTTATTACTCACTACAAAAAAACAGCGTTTTTGTCACCGAATGTTGTCACGGATTACGTCCTTGACAAGTTTGTCACAGATTTTGTAGTTTATATTGATTTGGAGCGAAAAATCAAATAATACATAGATGACATTCTATTTTGAAATTAAAGGGAGAGAGTAATATAAAATTTAATCACTGCTTATGATCAATGTTTTCGAGCACAACAACCAAACGAAAACTAACCTACAATGTTGTATATTCGTTCAACCAGGCAGTGACTTTGTCAGGACTACTAAATTTCATTGACGGGTTGTGGTCGAGCTGCGGGGACGAGAGGATCATCATCTTCACCACAAACCACAAGGAGAGATTGGACCCGGCGCTTTTGAGGCCGGGTCGGATGGATGTGCACATCCACATGTCCTACTGCACATTTGGCGCCTTCTTGACTTTGGCTAAGAACTATTTGGGAATAGAGGAGCATTTGTTGCTTTTCCCAGAGATTGAAAATTTGTTGGAGAAGGCAAAGGTGACCCCTGCAGAGGTCGGTGAGCACTTGCTGAGTAATGAGAATCCTGACCATGCCCTCCAAAGTCTTGTTGAACTTTTAAAAGTGAAAATAACCGAAAATGAAAATGAAGAGTACCCTAACCAGCAGGCAGAGGGTGAGGCGGCTATGGAACCCTTAATACATTCTGATGACGAGTCTGATGACGTGTCTGATGACGGGTCTGATGATGAGTCTTCTTAATTATTATTAAGTGTGCTTTGTTTGAGCTTTAATATTAATGTACGACTTGGTGTATTGTTATTGGTACTGTTACAGTACTAACTATCTTGAAAGATGTTCTTTATTTCACTTTATTTACCTTTTTATTTTGTTTATATTTAAGTGGCTCTTTTTTGTGAATTGATCGTCTTAATTGCCGTTGTTAAAGGCATGCTATTATTTAATCAACTTACGTGAATGGAGTTTTAACTTCTTTTAGCTTCAAATTATTTTAACAAAACATTTGAAGATATCAACTCCACCATCCATACGGGCAATCCATCTCATAGCTCTAAAGCCTCTAATATACCTTCCACCTCTTTAACTGCACCATCTATAATATATTTTAAAAATATAGATGGTGCAGTTAATGAGGTGAGAGGTCTCAGGACGTGGAGTTGGGTTGTCCGTACTAATCATTGAAAATTTATTAAAGCCTTCACTGTATTCAAACCAGGTGATTAAAGTCCGACCGAAATCGAAGCAATGGGAGTTCGGTTTGCTGCCACTGCCACAATTTAGGATGGCCAGGAATGTGTGAAATATGAATGCGATGCTTTAACGGTTGTGCAAGGAGTATTGGGTGAAAGGGCTTTCTTATTTTCATCTGCGGATATTCTATATCTTTTCAAAACAAAGAGAAAGTTTAGTCTTTGTTTTTGTATGCGGTTCATGAATCTATACATAGCTTATGCTTTAGCTAGGCAATGCGTGTTACGACAGTACTACCGGACAACGAAAGTAGTTTTGATGTTGTCGGCCAGTTCACGATTATTGGGGGTAAACAAAGTACAAGATATAAGGATGAAAAAACAAAGTGCAACTAGAGCAGTCCTCCCTATACAAACTCATAGCTAAATCAAAGCTATTGAGCTCCATACGTGATTGGGATCTCGTCTGATATGTGATCACTAATATGATCCTTTTTCTTGTAATTGTTTTGACTTGAATGTTTAAGTTTCCCGTATGCAAGCAATTTTCTTTTGTAACCAACTGAACTTTTTTACAAATATCTTTATAAAAATAGGGTGAGGTACAAAGGTGGAGACATGGGAGGCTGGTTGGGTCTCGCCCCCCAAAAAATATTAGTGATGTGTATACATATCACATACGAGTATGTATAAATATTTAGGATATTTTCTTTTGGACTGTTTTCAGTCGCAGATCAGACCAGACTTTCGTAATTATAAAATACACAGAGACCAGACCAGACCAGATCAAACCAGACCAAACCAGACTAGACCAAACTAGATCAGACCAGACCAGACCAAATATAAGTTATTTTAGTGTCGGCTTCCTGATTAGCCATATCACGCTCTGCCAATGGTGGGGCAGGGTAAGGAATAACCCTTGACTAGATGTGTTGTGATTTGTGAACCAGTCTAGTAGATGCCAATTGTTTGAGAATGGGTAAATAAGTAAATTAACTTAACGTACTCTGTACTTGACACACTATGCCCGTGAACATTTGGTGCGAAGCTTTTTGTGTACTTGGCTTCACTTTATGTTTTCTTTCTCATACGAATTAGGAATGGCACGAAAATCATGTTCACTTCTTCTTTGACCCAATCTTCATGCTTATACCACTTAATTTATATACATAAGTCACACACAATTAATTACTCATCCAAATATCAAGGCTAGCAAAGTATGGTGTCCACGAAAACCATTCTACAAGCCGCGGCATCAGTGGCGGCATCGGCGATGATGGCCCGGAACATATTGCCCTACGAACTCCAGAACCGTGTCCGGTCAAGCGTCGTCAACGTCCTCCTCAAGTTCTTCTCTCCCACCATGGAACTGGTCATCCAAGAGCGGACTGACGGTGGCAAAAACCTAATGTACGAGGCGGCTGAGTCGTATCTCGGGAGGCGGCACGGCCTGTCCGACTCAGCCGCCTCCTACCGCTTACGCGTCGCCATCCCACAGGACGAGGCTAAGATCTCTACCACCATAGACCAAGGCGAGCAAGTCGTTGACCGTTTCAACGGCGTCTCGTTCACGTGGACTAAAGTCACTGCAAAGCGAAGGAATGGCGATCTCCCTCGCTTTGAAGACTACTCATCGGCTTCCTTCACCCTCACCTTTCACAAGAAACACAAGAAGATGGTGTTTGACGCCTACTTCCCTTTCATATTGGCCGAGTCAGTCAAAGGCAAACTCGAGCAAAAGACTCCCAAGCTCTTCTCCATGAGACTAGATCACGGCTTGGGCTACTCTTATAATAGTCGTTCTGATCATAATAAGTGGAAGTTCGTCAAGCTGGACCATCCTTCCACCTTTCAGACACTAGCTATGGATACCGAGTTGAAGACATCCATTATGGAAGATCTTGATAGGTATGTTTCATTAAACATTGGTCAACCTATCTTATTTAGTCACTATCTACAAAAACACTTTTGGTAATTTTTGTGGTTGGTGCGATTTATTTCGTTTTTCTATTGACAAATTCATTTATATACTCCACATGAAGTTAAGATTAATAACGTTATATGGATGGATTACTAATTTGTTACACAATATACATAACTCACATAAACACATTTATGTATGTGTGTGTTCGCATGAATCGCATGCATGTAAGGACTCCTCAAATGAGTCAAAATTACCAAAAATAAAATGAAAATAGATATTCCATATTAGATAGGATAATTAAATTTAAAACCATAAGAGATTAATTACACCAACCATACCTTTAGTGGCGGATCTATGAAATCTATATCTTGGGGGTTGTAGACTCACTGACATATTCAAAAAAATTTCTGAGTGATGACCAACTTACACTAGAATTTTGTCACATACGGAGTATATCATAAATAGCAAATCACATTACTATTATTGTTTCAAGAGTTAGACTTGGTTTAAGTTATAAACACAGAAGTATGTATAAAATGAAGATCAATTTATATTACGTGTGGAAAGATGCAATTGTTACAATTCGGCGTAATGCAAAACGTTAAAAAGAAGACAATTCATAATAAATCCATAATTTGAGATCAAATGAAAAATCGGCCTAATGCAAAAAGTCGATGACTATGGTGCATTAGATTTAATTTGACAATGGTACGTGCACTAGCTACCGGAGTATAGTTTGTGCAACCGCAAACTATGCATTATTTGAAAGCACCATTTTTGTGCATAAAATATGAACACCAATGTTTACGATGTACTAATGACTTTACGGCCCACCAGGAACCGGAAAATCAAGCTTGATAGCAGCCATAGCTAACTACCTCGAGTTTGACATATATGATCTTGAGCTGACTGGTGTCTTTAGCAATTCTGATTTGAAAAACATTCTTCTCTCAACAGGGAACAGATCTATACTAGTTGTGGAAGACATTGATTGCAGTCTTGACATCACTGACCGAATCACAAACAAACTAGCTCTCTCTAACCCTGCCAAAAAGTCATCAAAAGACAGAAATGTAAGTCCTCTTTTTATATCTCTCACCCCTTGTTATTAGTATTTGCAATGTTGTTTTTATATTCTACTCTTTTCGTCCTAATAGACTCTTTTGAGTCAAATAGATTCAATTTATTAGTATATATCGATTCTCAATTAAATTTTAATTTGAAATGTCTTAATTATATTATTTGCTATTATCAATTAACTTTAATCATTGTTTATGATCAATGTTGTCCAGCACAACAACCTTACTAAAACCAACCTATAATGTTGTATGTGAATTCAAGCAGGCGCTGACTTTGTCAGGACTACTGAACTTCATTGACGGGTTGTGGTCGAGCTGCGGGGATGAGAGGATCATCATCTTCACCACAAACCACAAGGAAAGATTGGACCCAGCCCTTTTGAGGCCGGGTCGGATGGATGTGCACATCCACATGTCCTATTGCACGTTTGACGCGTTCTTGACTTTGGCGAAGAACTATTTGGGAATTGAGGAACATTTTTTGCTTTTCCCAGAGATTCAAAACCTGTTGGCGAAGGCAAAGGTGACCCCTGCCGAGGTGGGTGAGCACTTGCTGAGGAATGAAAACCCTGATCACGCCCTTGTAAGTGTTGTTGACCTTCTCAAAACGAAAATAGCCGAAGAAAATGATAATGAAAACCCTAATTAACCACACCTAGGAAGGGTGAGGCAGCTATGGAACCCTTGTTACTTTCTGATGACGACTCCCATGATCCCATTAATCATTGTTAAGCATGCTTTGTTTTAGTTTTAATATAATACTTGGTGTACTCATGTTTTTGTGAATTGATTCTCTTGTAGTACGTTTTTAATGACATGCTATTGATTAATCAACTTATTAGTTGATTGCGGGTTTAATTTCTTTTCGTGTTAAATAATTTTAACAAAATGTATTGAGGTATTGAACTGTGGACATTAAAAAAAATATTGGGTCACTTGTGATAGTTACTGGGCTATTATCCAGGTTATTGGCCGGCCTCTTATAGAGTCAAAGTTGGATTCTAGTGGACTGCTCGAGAATGATATCCGTCTTATCAAAAGGAAAATATTAATATATATGGTTCCGTTCGAATAAAATTTAGTGATTAAATTAATTTGGATCATTTAAAATATCCAATTAATTTAGTTATAAATTAATTTCTTAAAAGAATGGACCAGACCTATTAATTTCTCCATTTTGAGCCCAGTGAATAAGAGACATGATCCAACTTATGAAGAGGACAACGAATGGAAAATGGTTGTGAAGCTTGCTAAGAAAGCTTGTAGTATATTGTGGGATCTCCACTCATAGGTTGGGTTGCTACAGTAGATGAATACTTATTGGGTTTCAGTCTCATTCCTAGACTTGATTTTATCACTTGAAAGCTTAGACAGCTTTGACGACGATGAATCAAGCTCAAGAAGCATGGGAGAGAAGAAAAAGTAATGATGAAAAAAAACCTTCAAGTTGAAGTTATTTGTAATGTTGTATGTTTATTTATCAGTACTGATGATTTGTATCAGTATTGATTTGAATTATCAGTAATGTTGGTTGTTAAATTTAATAAATAAATACGTGTGTTTCATACTTTTCAATTTGATGAAACAAGAAGATATACTTTTTTGTATTCTTTATTTTCGAAACAATACATTTAATATAATTATAACAAAAAAATCGAATTATAAAAATTTAAATAACTTTCGTGCAAAAGTCCCCCCCCCCCAAATAATTTGATTTGGTTGAAAATTAAAAAAACAGAGAATACGAACAATTTTGTTGGAGTGAATTATATTTTGTTAATTAAAAAAATAGATAACTATTTTTGACTAGAATATAATAAAAACAATTCGTAGAGAGTTTTCGGTATTTTTTTGAAAAATTATAGTGAAGGCTTTCGAAACTAATTATTTTTGAGTAAAATTAAATTATTTGGGAGTTGAATTATACAAAATCCATGGAAAAATTGACTTAATATAATGATGAAGAAAAATAAAAAAATTCGAAATCTCAGTAGGAAAAATCAAATTATCGATCAGTTAACAATTTCTAAGTAATTTCATCAAAATTAGATTTAAAACATATTAATTAGAAGAGGAACATTATCTCAATTACAAATTACCCGCACAAATTAAAAATACAATTAATCGCTATTGTTTTAAACTATTTTTTCCGTTGGAATTGCTTGTTATGTTGGTTTATGGATGACTTATGTGTGAATGATATTCGAGACGCCTTGTATAATATGGAGGTGTTTAACTGTTCGTATTGTTCGGCGGGTTATTGACGTGTCCGGATAGGTCCGGGCGTGTCACCAATGATTATTGACCTACATATTCCCAGCTGCTATAAATATGCCTCTAAGGAATGGATAGGTAAGCTTTCCCAGACAATATTCCACCTGAGCCGTAGAGCCTATTCTTGTGTAATGGAGGTTTTACGCTACATATACTTCATCATTCTGTAACCCTTTGTTCATCAATGGAAACTTTCTTATTACCTCATTTGATCGATCACTATTTCATATTTCTAGATCTTAGAAACAGGGACCTAACAAGTATCAATAAGGAAGATTTAAGTTTAACATTGGTTGAAAAAAAAAATAGACTTTGCAAAACAATTTGGGAAGTTTTCCACCCATTCAACTCGGTAGGCGGTAGGGACGTTACAAGATGAACTATTATAAAGTGATGGTTCGAAAGGTTCGCCGTGAGAAGTTCTATTATAATAATTGTCAACAAAACCTTTCATATACAAATGTCACCCTACTTCCTCAGTCTTTAAATTTGATGTTTTACACTTTGCACGATACAAACATCTAAATTTATTATCTCCATCCATATACCTTAGCTTCTTTGTTGAAGTCAAAATGTAAGAAAATCTTTAACTCTATCAAGAAATTCTGGTCAGAATCCTCTATTTCCGTCATGTCTATCATACATTCAATTTCTATTTAGTCTTTACATCATACCTGAAATTATTACTAAAATATTACATTGGCTAAAAGCTCTATATTATAACCATTACAAATAATGAGTTATATTTAATATATATTTCAAAACCAATTTGAAATATATTTACTATAATAATTCAACAATATTTTTGATGTATTAATTTACAAACAATTGCAATTAACTACACTTTAATATATATTTCAAAATGTAGAAAAGATTTATATTCACAATAGAAATTCACAAACCCTTTTTAATTAACTAACACTAAAATTCAATTAATACTATAAACTAATGAACTGAAATCCTAAATTAAATGCATTAACCATTTCAATTAAATAACATTTGAATGCTAATTCACAATAATAATTCACTGATACTTTTATCTGAAATACTAATAATTCACAATAAATTAACTAACATTTGAATGAACTAAAATCCTAATAATTCACAATAATAATTCACAATAATAAATCACTGAAATTCTAATTATTCACATCTATACTAATATAAAAAGGGAAACCTAAGCCAATAACCGTTCGCACCCAAAAGTTGCGATTGTACAATTAAATAAATTACCGTTGCTGGAATTGATAAATGCTGCCCATGTTCTGTCAAAAGAATTGCAAGCTGGTCGTATTGGCCATATATAACACTGAGTATATTTTGGTGTGCACATTAGTATGCACAATTGCTTCTTCCACCGTGCTATGCTGCTACTACCGAAACTTCAAACTTATGAGCAAATGGTCCCGAAAGGTGCTATATTCTTTTTACTTCAAAATACAACCATGTAAGATGTTTGAGTACATGCAGGGATAGACAGGGATTTTGGTCGGGATTATGGCAAATCTGTGCCAAAAACACTTGGCACGAGCCATTTGGCACGAAAAATCGATAATCCATGCCAAAATTTCGTGCCAATCCTGTGTTTTTTTAGTACATACTACGTATGTAGCATTTTTTATGAGAAAAAAAATATTTCTCAATGTTGGTACACGAGTTGGGCGGCCTTGACTACATTCAAAAATGGTTGACCGTGGCAATCAATGACGCATTCATTGGGATTAATGCTAGCTAATTAAATCTGGGCAGTTTTATGTATATAATTAGAGTAGTTATTGTAATTATGACATAGGTTACTCAAAGGGCTGGCCAGAATTGATGATGCAATAATGACGATATTGATGTCGTCGTAACGGTCGGACATGTCGTCGTAACGGTCGGATCATGTCGTCAACGGACAAAAGTGCATTAAATGTATCTCTTATAAATATCTAGAGGCTCTATGTAATCAGCACATTCAGTTACGAATACACATACATTCAGTCTCTACATTGTAATTCAAAAGCATATTGTGAAGATCCTTCTTCTTGATCATCATATATCAAATTCCTTTCTTTACCAATTCTTCCATAGTTGATTCTATATTGCTTGATTCCCATTTTTTACTCCGTTCTAGGATAAATTATTTCGTGTTTAAACAATTGGCGCCGTCTGTGGGAAATTCTTGCAAAACAAGAATCAACGATGGCCGGAAGCTCTAATCCCCTATTTGATGAGATGCAAGCGCAGCTTGATGCTGTCCGAAAGGAGCTCCGCGCGGCCAAAAGTGCCGAAGCGGCACAATTGGAAGCCCTCCGGGAAGAATTACGTGCGGCCAAGGAGGCTAACCAGTCAAAGGAGGATACTCAAATCCAGCTAGAGGCCGTAAGAGAGGAAATGCGTCAACGAATAACTCTTCTCCAAGGAGAAAATGACGCCTTGAGATCCCAAGTTCAATCGGTGGCGTCCATAGCGTCAAAATCACGAAAAGGGAAAGAGGTAATGACTGCCGCATCAAAGTCGGGCGTAGATTCCATACTAGTCCCAACCTCAACAGTCACATTCACGTCCGAAGCTTTCCCGGGACTTTCAAACTTTGATCCATATGCTAAAGGTGTCCCGGCGATCTCGCAGCTCATACCCTATGAACCTCTTGTCCCAGCGACAACTCCAGAAGCAAGCATCCCCATGTGCTTCTTCCCGGATTCATTGCGAACCAAAACGACGACATCGGGGATGCAGACCGTCAACCAGCAGATGCCGATCCCTATCCCTGTGTCGACTTCAACGGAGCCCTTCATTCCCCTTTCGCTGGCCGGTTCAACACGTGGAAGGGGGCAATCATCTCGTCCTGCACCACTCCCCAGAAGGAATGTGTTTCGCAATTTGTTTGCTGAACATCAAGGACGACACATTTCCGAGCGTGACGACATGATCGGAGATGTCGACTTCGGCAATCCAAGACGGCAACATCCGGAAACTATCGTCATACGCTCACCATCCGAACAGAGGGTGTCTCAGGCGGGAGCGTATTTCGAAGCAGGAGGTCCGCAGATGCATATGGACATGGCGGAACCGTTGGCCTTTATCATGCAAGAGTTGAAAGAGTTGCGAGAAAAGTATAATGGCATGCCAGGGGTTCCTCGTCCTCTTGACATGGCAACACGAACCTGCTATGCGGATTCTCCATTCGGACGACATATAACAGACGTCCAGATCCCAAAGAAATTCGCAGTCCCATCTATGAAATTGTTCGACGGAACCACAGATCCGGTAGAGCACGTCGCTCAGTACAAGCAACGGATGTTAGCTATTTCTGTCAGGCCGGATCAACGGGAAGCGTGCATGTGCAAGGCGTTCGGGACAACACTGACGGGTCCAGCGTTAACATGGTTCGTCAACTTGCCGAATGGCGGCATCGACTCCTTCGCAGATCTGGTTAACTTGTTCACCCAGCAGTTTGCGAGTAGTCGAGCATTGGAGAAGCAAACCAGTGACTTATATCGTGTAGTACAAAGACATAACGAATCCTTACGTGACTACTTGCATCGATTCAACAAGGAGAAAGTGTCGATTCCGAGATGTGACACGCCAACGGCTGTAGAGGCTTTCAGAAGAGGATTGCGCGAAGACTCAGACTTGTATAGGGAATTGACCAAATTTCCTTGCAAGACGTTTGAAGATGTCCAAGCCATGACTTTGGCTTTCATCCGGCTCGAAGAGGACGAACAGTCCCGACTTCGTGCGATTGGCTATGAAGGAGGACAGCGGAAGGCCAGCACCTCCAGAAAACATGATTATAGGGCTGGAAAGCCTTATGCGAAGAATGAAGAACGGCCCGTTGCTTCGACGACTTCCTGGCTCGAAGATCCCAGTCTGCCGCCTGCCATTCCGACATATTGTTTTAATGTCACTACAACTGGACTTATCAATGCTTTGGACAAATTGGGAGACAAGGTTCGGTGGCCCAGAAAGTCTGACAAACCCAATGGGCGACGGGATCCTAGCAAGAGATGTGACTTCCATGACGACATCGGGCATAACACAGAGGATTGCGTCGCTTTGAGGAAGGAGGTCGCCTACCTCCTGAGGAACGGTTATCTGACGGAAATCATGTCGGAGCAAACGAAATCAATGTTAAAAAGAGATCCGAAGTCATCCACAGAACATCAACGACCTCCTACACCTATAACACCTCAAAAGGTAATCAATTTCATTAACGGTGGTTCTGATTTATGCGGACTAACCTATTCTGCAGCCAAGAGACAGGCTCGGGAGTACTCCCGAGACAAGTCGTCGCAGGTACACCAAGTCGTCCGAAAAGGTGAAGCTTGGAAAAATGCGCCCATCACCTTCGACGAATCAGATCATACAAGTCCTACTGATGCCCATCATGACACTCTAGTCATTGCCCTTAGGGTGGCCAATTGTGAAGTGAGACGAGTTTTGGTGGACAACGGTAGCACCGCCAACATCACCACTTTGAAGACGTTGAAGCAGATGGGGTACAAGGAAGAAGACTTAGCTGCTTCCGGCTCCACTCTTGTCGGATTCAACGGCGAGCCCAGTCAAACAATCGGTAATGTATCTTTACCCGTACATGTTGTTGGTCTTAATTTGCAGGTAAAGTTTGATGTTGTCCAAGACTTGCCCGCTTACAACATGATTCTTGGAACACCTTGGCTTCACCAAATGGGAGCGATCCCTTCAACGTACCATCAAGTGGTAAAAGTTCCAACACCGTGGGGGGTGCAGTCCATTCAGGGTGATAGGGCCACCGCCAAGTCGTGTTACCAAACAGCGATGAAGTCGACCGCTTCTGCTACAACATCCGCATAGCAATCAAAGGGCGACTTTATTCCGGTTGGGGAAAATGACAGCGAAACAAAGGACATCAGCATTGATTCAAACCATCCGGATAGAGTCGTCCGCATCGGGGGCAGCATGCCGATTCAATTGGAAGAAGAACTTGTAATCCTACTCAAAGAACATAAAGACGTCTTCGCTTGGGATCATGACGACATGACGGGTATCGATCCGCAAGTAATCACCCACAAACTTAATGTCAACCCCTTACACAGGCCTATCCAGCAAAAGAGGCGACGCTTCGCCAGAGAAAGAAACGACATCATAAATCAAGAAGTCGAGACGCTATTGCGCACAGGTAAAATTCGTGAGGTAAAATATCCAACTTGGCTTGCTAATGTCGTTGTAGTGCAGAAAAAGAAGGGACATCAGAAAGGCAAAAAACCTAAGTGGAGAGTATGCGTCGACTTCACCGATTTAAACAAAGCATGCCCGAAAGACATGTTTCCAATGCCTCATATTGATGCGCTCGCGGACGCCACAGCAGGACATGAAATACTGACATTCATGGATGCTTTTAGTGGCTATCACCAAATCCAACTGCACCCCGACGACCAGGAGAAAACCGCATTCATTACAGAGACAGGTACGTACTGTTATGTTGTTATGCCTTTTGGTTTGAAAAATGCAGGAGCTACCTTCCAAAGGTTGGTAACAATGATATTCAAAGATCAAATTGGGAGAACTATGGAGGTATACATCGACGACATGTTGGTTAAATCCAAAAAAGCGTCAGACCACGTCGAACACCTGCGGGAATCATTCCTGAAGTTACGAGAGTACAACCTGAAACTTAACCCAGCCAAGTGCATGTTCGGGGTGTCGTCGGGAGAATTCCTGGGCTACATTGTCAGCGAAAGAGGAATAGAAGCTAGTCCAGGACAAGTTCGAGCCATACTAGAGATTGAATCCCCAAAGTCAATCAAAGATGTCCAAAAACTGGCAGGACGAGTTGCGGCACTCAATAGATTCATATCAAAGTCGTCAGACAGGTGTCGGCTTTTCTATGATGTCCTCAGAAAAAATAAAAAGTTCGAATGGACAGAACAGCACGAAAAAGCCCTACAACAACTGAAGGAATACATGACAACACCGCCACTATTGACCAAACCCAAAGATGGCGATGAGTTACAGTTGTATCTTGCAGTATCAGAACATGCTGTCAGTGCAGTACTAACGCGGGAAGAAGACGGCCAACAGACGCCGGTTTACTATATGAGTAAGTCGTTAAATGGGCCGGAAACCAGGTACGCACTCTTAGAGAAATTAGTACTTGCACTACTGACAGCATCAATTAAATTACGTCCTTACTTTGAATCGCATTCTATTTGTGTCCGCACTAACTATCCCATGAAGTCTATCATGAGGAAACCGGAACTCACAGGTAGGATGATCAAGTGGTCGATGCAACTGGGGGCATACGACATCAAGTATGAACCCAGGACAGCTTTGAAATCACAAGCTCTAGCTGATTTTGTGGCGGACTTCAGTCCAAAACTACAAGTAGAAGCAGAAAGAGAGATATGTTTGTTAATTGGTGACCAGCGTCAACAAAAATGGACTCTGCACACCGATGGAGCCTCTAACATGCATGGAGCCGGACTTGGAGTTGTACTGCAGTCGCCACAAGGGGGCAATATAGTACAAGCTGTCAGATGTGATTTCAACGCAACAAACAACGAAGCGGAGTATGAAGCACTAATTTTCGGGCTGAACTTAGCTCAAAACATGGGCATAAAAGCAATCGAGGTAAAATGCGACTCCCTTTTAATTATTAATCAAGCCAACGGAGTTTATGCAGCTAAAGATCCAAAGATGTCGGCGTACCTACAAATCGTCACCAACTTAGCTAACACCTTTGACGACATCACCTTTGAGCAAATCCCAAGAGAAGAAAACGTCCAAGCCGACGCCTTAGCAGCAATCGGATCATGTCTGGGGGCAGGAAACATTGATAACATACCACTTGTCCACGTGATAGAACCAGCCATTGAAAGGACGGAAGTGGTCAACATCATTGAGTCAACCGCAGACAACAACTGGATGCAGCCATACATAGATTACCTAAAACACAACATCTTGCCAAGTGACAAAAGAGAAGCAAGGGCACTCCTGTCAAAGGTAACAAAGTTTTTATTAATTGATGATGTTTTGTTTAAACGTTCGAAGGCAGGACCATATCAGAGATGTTTAGCCCCACACGAAGCTGTCAAAGTACTGAGAAGTCTCCATGAAGGAGAATGTGGCAACCACGCGGCAGGAAAGAGTTTATCAAACAAAGCCTTGAGATTTGGCTATTATTGGCCAACGATGAGACATGACGCCATTGCATACACTCAAGCTTGTCAACCGTGCCAAAAGCATGCACCAGTGCAACACCAACATGCAGAAGCACTACATCCTGTCTTATCTCCATGGCCCTTCATGAAGTGGGGGATGGACATTGTAGGTAAGCTGCCCGAAGCACCCGGACAAAAGGTCTACATGTTGGCAATGACTGACTACTTCTCAAAGTGGATTGAAGCTGAACCTTTCCGACAAATCCGTGACACTCAGGTAATATCTTTTATCAAAAGAAATATTTTGAGCAGGTTTGGCATCCCGTCAGAGATCGTCTGCGACAATGGGTCACAGTTCATCAGCATCAAAACCAGACGATTCTGTGAGAAGTACAACATCAAACTGGAGATGTCGACACCACGCTATCCACAATCAAATGGACAAGCTGAGTCAAGCAACAAGATCATCATCTCGAATCTAAAGAAGCGGTTGGAGAAAGCACAAGGAAAGTGGGCCGACGAGTTACCACTCATATTATGGGCAGACCGGACAACACCAAAAAATGCCACAGGACAAACGCCCATTTCGTTGGTGTACGGATGCGAAGCTGTCATTCTAGTCGAAGTCGAAGTGCCAACATCCAGGTACGGACTTATCACAGAAGAAGCAAACGCAGAATTGGTTCATGATCTTGACACTATCGACGAATTGAGAGAAAGAGCTAAAGTACAAATGGCAGCCTACCAACAAAGGGTAGCAAGAAGCTATAACAAAGATGTCCGAGCCAAAGTATTCAGGAAAGGCGATTGGGTACTCAGAAAGTCCTTTGGCAACGAAGCAAGTGGAAAATTCAGTCCCAACTGGGAAGGCCCATACCAAATTACAGATGTCGTCGGGCAGGGGGCATACCGTCTGACAAGCATTGACGGTAAACAAGTTCTAAGGAGCTGGAATGCGGTACACCTAAAGCCTTTCCACTTCTAATATAATTATCTACTTAAGTATTCATCTTATGCTTTTTGAATCTCTTACTAACTTGACCGTCGGAGGGCCGTTGGCCTCAAGCCAACGGCCAACAAAGTATTCGACTGAGTCACAGATTGACAACATCAAGCTAAATCCTATATGACAATATCATATAGACTTCTGAGGACGACATTAAGTCAGCTAAATTAAGGTACTCGACAATAGTTTGCTCTTATTTTATTTCAATGTCATCTTAATCTACTCACCCGCCTTGACAAATGAAAATACATCTGACTCCTTAGAGATAATACACACCTACAATCAATGTAAAAGTATTAGACTATTTTACTAACTTTAGCATCGGAGGGCCGTTGGCTTCAAGCCAACGGCCAGGCCCCAGCTACGTGTCTGATTAGGTTGCAGACTAAAGGCGTCAAGCCATTTACTGATAGACAACATGAAACTGAGTGATGAATGACGACATCAAACTGAAAGTTAGACGATGACATCATTTAACTTGAAGTCAACCGAGATCGCCTAATCAGAACAGGAAAGTAAATAAAGAAGCAAAGGATCAGGACACTATCAGGGTATGCAACAGCAATTTACTCATCCCTCACTTTAATATTTTCTTCATTTATTCACTTCGACAAGTGCAAAATTACTTTTGAAACATTAAGTTGAAATGACGTGAATTTGACTAAGTAGTTTCACAATGTTGATGTAACACCAGACCCGAATTTTACTGTGAGAAAATTTTTTCATCAAGTACTGGGTTAAAGAAGGTAAATCAAGGCTAAGAGTAGTCTTGATAAATGAGAAAGTAAAAAATTTGTCTTAAATTAATAAAGGATTATTAATTTAGACGTGGGGACCACTCATGATATTTCGAGTTTATAAAATATTAATATTTATCAAAATAATACTATTATGATAGTATGGATGGTTCCTGGACCCCGGTAATATAAAGAATGACAACTAGACGGCCAAACGGGTCGGTGTAACTATTCGATAATTGTGAGTCTTTGATTATCGGACTGATAATAATTCGGAAGGCTACGAATTAATAACAGAAGGAATATAAATATTTTAAGAACCCAAAACATGGGATGATGGATAACAATGAGCAACTTGACATGTTAGAGGTGGGTACTTTTGGAGGACCCTACCTTGGAGATATTTTGTATAAGAATAAACAGATAAGATTTTGTCTGTTCCTACAGTTCGGACCACTTAAAAATAAGTGTAACATTTTATTAAAGTGTCACCAAATATGAAACCACATATTAAGTAATGAGAAATGACGAGTGAATTTTCGAGGCAACGCGTTCTTATTTTTACTGTTACTTCAACAGTAAAATACACGTTGGGCCCACACGTGGGCGGCGACCATCCGATATTTACGGACCACATATTATATTCATCTTGGTTTAGATAATATTTATATGATGGTGTAAATTAATGTGAGCCATAAAGTTGGCCTTTCAATCAAACGAGGTCCCATCATCGGTATAGTTAATTAATCAGATAACAGCCCGAAATAAATTCCGGGGACCACTAAATTGAAGTTGGGTAATATATATTCATTTTAGAGTCCAATATTAATTGGAAGAATGATATATATTTTACTTAACCCGATAAAATAAAATATAATTAAAACAGTCCAGAAAATACAACTTTCGGGGCCGAATGTACACTTCGGGACATATTGGGATGACCTCCTACACGAGTGGGGGCCACCCCACGTTTTTTAGTCTAAAAATAAGTGATGAGATTATGAGAGTGAGGTGTGTGATGTGTGAGGGGATGGGAGAGACACACATGATAGGTAAAGGGACCCTCCTCCCATTATTATGGCATGTGAGACCAAATAGGAAGGTCTCCTCCACCTCCCCCCTACCCCCTTCGGCCATACCACCCAAAATAGAGAGAACAAGTCTCCAACATCTCATTTCCATGTCCAAGAACCGAGCTCAAGAATTGAGGGGACTCAAAGAAGAAGAAAAGCTAGCATAAGTGAGGAAAAACTTGGAAAATCAAGGTAAGGACTTCATTATTATTTTTCCTCCTTCATTTTAATCTCATATGATTTTATAAATCATATGATAGACTTTTAAACTTGTTCTACACTTCTAGAGGTGTAGAATGAGGGTTTGAAAGACTAAGTTTAACCATGAACGGAGTTATAACCGGAGTAAGACCGGTTCACCGGAAAAAACCTTCTTGGAAGGTTTTGACGTTTATACCACTTTTGGTTGTGAAACCTTGTTAGGAATTTTACCAAGGTATTCTGGACTTCTCAAGGAACCTAGGAGTGGCCGGAAAGTCGCCGGAGCCGCCGGAGGTTTCGCCGGAAAATTCAAAGGTCGCCGGAGTTCAAACAAAGGGGATAAAAACTCGCTAGCGTCATTTCAAGGTGAGTGGACGACTACGTGTCTTGTAACTCTTGGTTCAAACGTGGGATTACCTAAATAAAATCATAACCATGATTTGAGAAATGATGAAATGGATTAAAATGCATGATTAGTCATGGTGTATATGACTAATGAAAAAAATAGATTAATTTATTAATTAATCATTAGTGCGTAGTATATATTTCTTAATGCATAAGAGGATATACTTGAACCATGTATGAGATAAGCTCGAATATCTAGTAAGTGAATATAAAAGGGTTGTAAAGTTGTGATTATCCATATTAAATATGGATTATGGAAGTATTATATGATAAATAAAAAATAGATTAATCTATTAATTAATCATGAGTATATTTTTCTTAAATGAATAAGAAGGTATACTTGAACCGTGTATGTGATTAACTAGAGTTATCTAGTAAAGAAATATAAAAAGATATGTGATATGTGATTAGTCATATTAATTATGGATTATGGAAATATGGCATAATTAATGATTAATCAATTAATGGTATGAATAAGAGGTTGTAAGAAAGGATCATGAGCCATGATTTGGACTTGGGCATGAGATTACTCAAATAAAACAGAATGATATTCCATGAAATGTTAAATACATCTAAGAATGTATTAAGGAAAGATTTACTTATTAATAGTATTAATAAGTGTATTTAATATGTTTTAATTTGGACAGAAAATGATTATAAATTATGTGCTATGATTTGGACGTCCAAAATAATATTTTTGGACTAAGAATGACTTGTTGCATAAGCGTATAAAATTTCGTGGAAATCGGACCCCGTTTGGATGGTCAAACGGGCGTTGACCAAAATGTTGACCGGTTGCCCGGGGGGTAACCGGCGCCGGTTATAGGCAAAACCGGCGCCGGTTATGGTTCGGTTTACTCAAGAAAATCAGTAAACCGGCGCCGGTTATGGGTAAAACCGGCGCCGGTTATGTCTCGGCTTTCAGGACTGATTTTTGCTAAAAACCCAAATCGGACTCGGTTCGACGTGGGATTAATTCTGGCCATCCTATATATGAATATTTTGCATGGAATTGCATGAAATATAATGTTTAAAATGATAAGGCTTGGAATACAGTTTAAACGCTAAGACTTGGACTAGTCGTTAGTAAAGAAATTATAGACCACGACCAGGCGAGGTACGTGGTAGATTATACATGGCGGGTGAATACCCGGGACTAAGTAAGGTTATATAATACTCTGTAGGACCAGGAAGAGTCCTCTACACTCAAACGTTAACAAGGGCCCGTGCAGTCCTTGAGGTGTGTTTAACCTCCATCAAATTGCATATAGGTAACAAGGGCAAATGCAGTCCTTGAGGTGTGTTAACCTCCACCAAAGTGCATATAGGTAACAAGGGCAAATGCAGTCCTTGAGGTGTGTTCAACCTCCACCAAAGTGCATATAGGTAACAAGGGCAAATGCAGTCCTTGAGGTGTGTTCAACCTCCATCAAATTGCATATAGGTAACAAGGGCAAATGCAGTCCTTGAGGTGTGTTTAACCTCCATCAAATTGCATATAGGTAACAAGGGCAAATGCAGTCTTTGAGGTGTGTTTAACCTCCATCAAATTGCATATAGGTAACAAGGGCCCGTGCAGTCCTTGAGGTGTGTTTAACCTCCATCAAATTGCATATAGGTAACAAGGGCAAATGCAGTCCTTGAGGTGTGTTAACCTCCATCAAAGTGCGTATAGGTAACAAGGGCCCGTGTAGTCCTTGAGGTGTGTTAACCTCCAGTAAATTACGCATAGGATGAGGGTGTATGCGTACTCCTCGAGGCGGGGTTAACCCGGGAATGAAAACTATGATAGCAAGGACGGATAGTCCTCGAGGTAGGTGAACCTCGAAGTAATGATTTTAAATGATTAAACGTGCTTGATCGGGAACGAGTTTCCGGTATAATATTTTCCTTGGTCTAGGAATTGATTTAAACCATGTCCGTGATATGGAAGTCCAAAGGGCCCCACAGTAATTTTATTTTGGCATCGAGTGAGTTAGCCTGCGGGTGACTCCACTCGAGGGTAAGACATGGGAAGGGTGAATTTAATGAGGCTGTTACGCCTAAATGATTTGAAAGACAAATGGGCCCACGGGCCAGATATTTTACTCATATGTATATATGTATACATTTTGTTTTGAAAAGGGGTAGCTAAGAGTTATGCCCATAATTATACTATCACCCTATTTTGAGGGTCTCACGTGAGAAACGTTAGTTACATTACATACAGTTTGCCCTCACCAGTACTTTTCTGTAGTACTGATCCCTCGGGGGAACCACCCTTTCAGGTTGAAGCTAGAGCTTACTTCCTGCACCCGTTGCTCGGGAGATCGATGGAGAGAAGACGTGGTTCGTGCTTCCTCTCGTTCTATTTTTTTTAAATAATTAAATAATGCTCATGGAACTATTTTGACTTATAAATTAAAGGAGCCTGCGAGCTCTTGTTTTACCCTTGTGTGGGTTCTTATTAAACACTTATATTCCGCTATGTGTTTGATTGTATGTTGATGTTGTTATGTATGTTTACTAATCGGTTTTGGCATATGTATCTATCGGACGTCTTGTGCAATTCGGTAAGGATGAACTGCGGTTATTCTTATTGGGTTGTACGACGGTTGTCCACGTGGCACAGACGCGGTCTGGGGCGTGACAGTTGAAGACTAATTTTTTATACATACCTATTCACAATTACTGACTTTAGCATCGGAGGGCCGTTGGCTTCAAGCCAACGGCCAGATCCTGACAACATGATTAAGTGCAGGCTTAAGCATAAGGACAACACTAATGGTTGAAAACATCAATCAAGCCACGTAAGTTTCTCATAACACAAGCCCTTAAATACATCACTAAGGGACATCAGGGATTGCATGGACTCGTCATATGAAAAATATGAGTACCGAATCCATACACCCTGCACATTTTGGCCAAAACAACAGACAGATCATACATCACAAATGCTGACAACATCAAAGTCAGACAAACACAAAGCAACAACAGTACACGTACAAATGACATCGTCATGTGGAACAACAACCACATTCAAAACGACAAAAATACGCAACAGAAGTGTGACGACATTAGCTCCAAAACATAAGGAGACACTACGAACGACATAAACACTCATGTTGACAATATTGATAAAATTACAAACGAAACGTTATTCAAAGTTTTTGCAGGTTATGGACTATGTTCACACAACACAACTCGTCATCTTTAACGACGGGTGATGTTCCCTTTGCCAGCTGAGGTGTCGACATGATGCTGTTACAAATTTTTAATCGTCAGCACCATGCTAGGGGGAAAGCATTTAAGTTAGACAAGTTGATCAACATGTCATGATGGGATAAGTCAAGGTGCGAATAATACTTTCAAATTTTCGACAAGTTGTTGCTGAATATATCAACATGAGTATCATTCACCTCAACTTCTCGAAAAGGGGGCAATTGTTGGTACACGAATTGGGCGGCCTTGACTACATTCAAAAATGGTTGACCGTGGCAATCAATGACGCATTCATTGGGATTAATGCTAGCTAATTAAATCTGGGCAGTTTTATGTATATAATTAGAGTAGTTATTGTAATTATGACATAGGTTACTCAAAGGGCTGGCCAGAATTGATGATGCAATAATGACGATATTGATGTCGTCGTAACGGTCGGACATGTCGTCGTAACGGTCGGATCATGTCGTCAACGGACAAAAGTTCATTAAATGTATCTCTTATAAATATCTAGAGGCTCTATGTAATCAGCACATTCAGTTACGAATACACATACATTCAGTCTCTACATTGTAATTCAAAAGCATATTGTGAAGATCCTTCTTCTTGATCATCATATATCAAATTCCTTTCTTTACCAATTCTTCCATAGTTGATTCTATATTGCTTGATTCCCATTTTTTACTCCGTTCTAGGATAAATTATTTCGTGTTTAAACACTCAACATTATCAAGACGCATAAATATAGAACTAGGCTGGATTAAGCTAAGGTTGGTGAGATCATACATATACGTGCCTGGTGAGATCATATTGCCAACTTTGGTCCCAAATAGTTAAATTAATTTTTTTGTCCTTAACATTTATACAAAAATTAAAACTAAAATTTTAATTTAAATAATCTCTATTTATTTCAAAAGTACTGTTTTTATATCATTAGAGAAATTAGAGGTTAGGTGTTTGTTGTTGTTGTTGTTTGATAATCTTACTCATTCAGAACTTACATGAAGTTTAACAATTAAATATTGTGTGATAATATTTGGTGAACTAAAATTGAATTCAATGTATCTATTCTTCTTGAAGTACCTTTATCCAACAAAATAGGCAGTCCATTATTGCTTTGTATAGAAAAGTGGACCGTAATATGTGTAGGTCAAACCGGGAACTTCTTTGCGGGACGGAGGGAGGAGCATTTATTACTTAGTATTTATTTTGGTGTGCAGCCGTTTAATGTTAACAATATTTATGATAATTATATGTTGATAATATTCACCATTAGTAAATGAAACTTTAATTATATAATAATAGCTATGTTTATTATGTTCTTTTTTTGGTAACATGGAGACTTATATTGATAATAAAACATTCAGCAAGAGACATAATAGATAAAGGATATACTTCCAGCCACCAACCCTCGAACCAGCTGGAGAATCAATCACCTTAGAAAAAGCAATATGATTCTCTGATCCTGTAGTGAGTCTAATTGAGCCAAACGTGGTCAGAGCAAAACCCTCATCACCCCTACCTAATGTAAGAGTCTGACTGAAATAAAAATTGCAGAAGACAACAACGACAGTATTCATGTCTAAGAAACTCAAAAAGGGTAAAATGAAATTAGATAAAATTAACTGACAGAGCAACCGGATCCATGCTTGAACCATCATCCTCGGTTGTGGCCCAGGAGGGGGACGAACCATGAAACCTTCATCTTGAAAACTTCCTTGCAAGCCCACCTTCACAAATTCCAATGGCATCTTCTTGGCTCCCGAGCAAAAGTAGCGATCCAAATCTGCCCGAGCCCTGCTACCCCCTCCTCGCCGAGACACCTGTCGAGAGAAACTCAGAGCCGAAACCCTCCCCTCCACGTCCGAGCACAAACCAATCGAAGAAACCATGCTGAAGCCGAAGCCCTCCCCCTGCCGATCGAGGAAGAAGCACATCGTAGACCTCCCCAAAGGGAGACCTGCTCCCTTCGTAAGTCGAGAGTAAGCTTGAGCGAAAAAACTAAATCCAAATCCGGAGACCGAGCCCTGCCTCCCTTCCGATTACAAAGTCAAATACGAAATCAATACTCAGCAAATCGATCCCTCCCCTGATGAACGAGGAATGAATCGGCGCAGCAAAACTCAAACCCTAGACCTCTAGGGAGACGTCCGCGTTATGTTTATTATGTTCTTACTAAGTACAAAGCATCAAGTAAGATGAAAATATAAATTTATCATTATCGGCCGCAAACAAATACGAAGTATTAGATTATCAATAGAACAACAACTGCTACACAAACTTATAGACATCACTATTTCTAAACAAACTTTTGCTTCCTCCGGTTTATCTCAAGCTAAGTGGTAGTTTCTTTTTTTTTTTTATTTAAGAAAATGTGTTTACCTTTATTACGTATTGTATTACTAATAACATTATTATAAATGAAAATATGTATCCGTGCATCGTACGGGTATGATACTAGTTAAACTAACATATAAATTCTAACCGAAATCCTAAAAAAAAATAACTGAAATCCAAATAATTCATTACAATCATAATTCACTAATAAATAACATACAAATTAAATATATATTATCAATTCAAATCCTAAATTAAAGGCATTAACAATGATTTCTAAAATCTAATATAAATTTCTAAACGAATTTCAAATAACAATCCACTCATATATTTTATGTATTAGTTTATAAAAAGAATTAATTAACTAAAAATGTAATTAAATAAGTATTATTAGTTAAAATTTTAAGAGGTATTGATTAAAAGGCACACACAACACTAATATTTTTAAAAATTCATTTGAATTAACTAACATTTAAATTTAACTAATATTATCAATTGAAATCCTAAATAAAAGGTATTAACAATAATATCTAAAATAATATATATTTCTAAAGACTTTCAAATATATGCACAGTAAATTATAACATAATCACTAGCATTTCAATTCAAATATATTTTTTAATTAATTAACAACTTCACTAACAATTTTAATTATATAATAATGTAAATAAATTAATATTTAGCATAAAAAAGATAGATGCATTCAAATGACATATCTTATCTGCAATATGCATTGAATTGGAGAAGGACATCCAATTACATCCATCAATCCTTCTACACATTGTAATAAAATTTGAGTGAATCAACATTTTTATCAATTGAATGAAAGTACTCTTGCATATATAAAATAGTGTGTCACAGATTTGACATGTTTAGTCTAATAACAAAGTCATGAAGTTCTATAAAAAATTATTTTTTAAATAAAATGTCACACAAGTGACATTTTTTTTTTGAATAAAATGCACAAGTGACATTTTATTAATTTAGTGAGTCAGACAATTTTAAACTTTGTGACATGTATAGTCTGATAAAAATGGTTTAATAATGGAAGTGACATTTTTATTTTTTTTTGATAATAGAAGTGACATTTTTATGAAAATTATGAAAGTGGTGTTTTGTAACAAGTGATAAAATAAAAAAGTTTCATTTTTTAATACTTGGTATAAACTTGTCGATTGGTTGATATTAATAGACCAAAAATAATTATAATTAAGAGTGTACTTATTAAAATACGGAGTAGTATTACTCGTATACTAACTAGATCACCTATTTATAGTACAAAAATTAATCCTAGAATACAAAAACAAAACCCACAAAACTATATCTACTTACATAATTTAATAACCTACGTACCAGACCATAATTTAGGTTTAGATACACGAAGCCCACAATCGTTCAAAAAAGATACACAAAGCCCACAAACCCACTGACAATAATAATAATATACGATACAAATTAAATAAAAGTAGAAGGAAGATTTACCTTGATAGGAGCAAACCATAGCGTTCCCCCAAAATAGGAGTTATTAATTTTTTTTGTTGTTGAAAGAAATAGGCTTAAATTGATAACTCATCATTCAGATAGTAAATAATCCGACAAAAAGATTTTTGATAACCGCCGTCCCGCGAACCAGACTCAGAATTACTCACCTCCAAAGAAGCAAAATATTTCGTTGATCCATTAAAGGGCACAAATGAGCCAAAGACGGTTATCGCTATCCTCTTATCGCCCATATCTAAATCAATCGTCTTACAAAAAGGAATAACAACAATTAAAAAAAATCACAGAACAAAATAAATTGTCACTACGGAAAAATAAAAGGCAAATAAACTTGAAACTCTGTCCGAGCCTGCCAATCCGCGACGAGCACCCCTTCATGTTGAATCAGCCGCGACGGGCTTACTGATCGAAGCCCGCCCCTTCCCCATTTTTTGCCCCATCTAGAGCCATGCCATCTTCCCCAATCTTGTCTCTGCACTGGTTTTCCCAGATCCTTCTTCTCTTCTGCTCCCCCGAAGTTTCCTCATTTGTTTCTGCTCCCACTCCTTTAGTTATACTCTGTGCTAATTCAGATACAGAATCTTTCCCCCTTCACCCTTCTTGCCAGAGCTCGATGAACGTACCCTTCAGTATCCACTTGCCACCTCTTGTTGGGCTAGTCTTCACCCCGCTCCCCGCCCTAAGATGGACCCCAAGCAAAGTTCTTCTCTAATACTAGATCTTCTTCATAGTTCACAGGACAAAACCTATCTGAATGCCCAGTTAAGCCGCATATGAAACAAAAATTGGGAAACATCTCATACTTGAAGTCCACCCAAAAACTTTTTCTTTCTTTTTTCAGATTCGTACCATTTTTCAAAGATTTATCAACGTTCATGCACACCCTTATGCTCATATATGACTTTCACTGCTCATTGTTCTGATTATCATCATATTTTATAAACTTTCCAATATAATTATCAACTCTCCTTGCAGTACCTAAATTAACTAGGCTATAGGAGTTATTAGTTTAAACATCATCAAAATAAGACTTTTTATTTGTGAGTGAACCAAAATACCCACTCAAGACTTTCCACTGCTGCCCCAAGGTTGCAGGACCGCCGCCGGACTGCCGACCTCCAGCCACCGCCGCTGGACCTCCGTCCGCCTCCGGAAAATATTTTCATAATTTTTTCTGGTGGCCTGCCTGCTTGTGCGCCGCCGCAGATCGGCGCCACCGTCGGAAAATGCCGCCACCATCACTGTCGTCTTCTGCCGCCTCCACGGATTACCCCGTCACGGCGCCACCAACAGACTGCCTTAGTTGTGCAAGAAAACTAGGGGAACATGAATATTATTAAAATATTGCATTGGTTAGAAACTCTAAGTTACAACCATTAAAAATAATTAGTTATATTTAATATATATTTCAAAACCAGTTTGAAATATATGCACAATAAAATTTCATCAACAATGTTTTTGATGTATTAATTTAAAAACATTTCCAATTAACTACACTTAAACATATATTTCAAAAAAGTAGGGAAGCAGATCTATATTCACAATAATAATTCACAAATCCTTTTTAATTAACAAACACTAAAGTTGAATTAATACCGTAATAACTGAAATCCTAAATTAAATTTGAATCCTAATTCACAATAACTAACATTTGAATCCTAATTTACAATACTAATTCACTAATATTTTTAACTGAAATCCTAATAATTCACAATAAATTAACTAACACTTAAATTAATTGAAATCCTAATAAATTCACAATAATAATACACTGAAATCCTAATAATTCAAATTAATAATTCACATTAAACTAACATTTGAATCTTAACTGAAATCCTAATAAATTAATTGAAATCCAAATAATTCACAATCACAATTCACTAATATTTTTACAAACCCATTTGAATCGACTAACATATAAATTAAATTATATATATTGTAGATATATTGTATATATATTGTATGTATTAGTTTACAAACATTTTAATTAACCAAGAATGTAATTAAATAAGTAATATTAGTTAAACTTGTAAAAGCTATTGATTAAAAGGCCGCATACACGATACTAATATTTTAACAAATTCATTTTAATTTACTAACTTTTAAAATCATCTGATATTATCAATTAAAATTCTAAATAAAAGGTATTAACAACTATTATAAGGGACGTAAAGAGTACTATTATATTTACCAATGTATTTAAGATGAACAATATACTCGGTATATTGTTTGGTTTTGAATAAGGGCTAATTTGAGTTTGCACCCCAATTTATTGTGCAAATTAGACTTTGCATCCCGTTTTTAAAAAACTTTGTTTTTGTACTCCAACCCAATATGAGAAGACAAAATTGCCCCTGCATTAACAAATTTGATGGCCTTCAACATATTCCCGATCGAGACCATTTTTGTCTTTTCATATGGCATTGTGGTGCAAAAACTAAGGGCCTGTTTACTAACAGAGATATTTTCCTGTTTTCTACTACTGTTTTTCGTTCTCCATTTTTTTTTTCCAGTTTTTCTATCTCCAATTTTCTGTTTCTATTTTTTTGTTTTCCATTTTCAAATTTGAAAACATGTTCATCAATTTTTTCACACAGTTCTCCAATTTCACACCCTTGACCCCTACCTCTACCCTTACCACGATCTTACACTCTAATGACTCTACCCATACTCCACCACAACCCTTCATACCCACCCATACCTACTCGTAGGGGTCGGAGTAGGGAAGTTATGGGTGGGGGTGGGGTAAGGGGTATGGTCGGGGTGGGGTGGTAAGGTCTAGGGGTAGGGGGTTGGGTGGGGGTAGTGGGTGGGTTAGGTTCGTGGTTAGGGTTAAGGGTGGGGTAGTGGGTAGGGTTGGGGTAAGGTAGGGGTAGGGTAGGGAGTTGGGATAGGATGGCGGTAGGGTGGGGTCGGGACCAGGGTCCAGGGTAGGGAAGGGGTAGGATGGCGGTAAGGGTGGGGGTAGTGGGTAGGGTTTGGGGTTGGGGTAAGATAGGGGTAGGGTAGGAAGTTGGGATATGATAGCGGTAGGGTGGGGTCAGGACCAGGGTGGGGCCGAGGTAGGGAAGGGGTAGGGTTTGGGGTTGGGGTAAGGTAGGTGTAGGGTAGAAAGTTGGGATAGGATGACGGTAGGGTGGGCCCGGAATCCGGGTGGGGCCGAGGTAGGATAGGGTGGGGGTAGGATGGCGGTGGGGTGGGGCCGAGGTAGGGTAGGGTGGGGGTAGGATGGCGGTGGGGTGGGGCCGAGGTAGGAGGCATGTGGTAAGGGGTAAGGTAGGGGTAAGTGGTAATATACGAGGGGTGGTGGTAGGGTAGGGTGGGTCGGGGTGGGGTCGAGGTGGTAGGGGGTGGCGGTAGGGTAGGGTGGATCGAGGTGAGGTCGAGGTGGTAGGGGGGTGGCGGTAGGGTAGGGTGGATCGGGGTGGGGCCGAGGTCGGGGCATGTGGTGGGGGGTGGGGTAAGGTCATTATAGGGAAAAATGGGTACGCGGGGTTGGGGTTGGGTGGGTAGGGTAGGGTAGGGTAGGGGTAAGGGGTAAGGTACGAGGATCGAGTTACCGGAATGGAATCGACATCGGAACAGGACCGGACCCACCACTAGGTGTAAGTATGCAAATTCATTGCAAATGCCTTGTAGCATCTGCGTTTTCCAAATTTGGAAAACTAGTAAAGGTCACTTCTCCAAATCATTAAGGAAAAGAGAGACATGTTTCATTTTTTCTGTTTTGGAAAACGATTTCGTAAACGCGTTTTTCTTTTTTCCTTTCTCCAGTTTTCCAGGAATTTCTTTGGTAAACACGTTTCCTGTTTTCTGTTTTCCAATTTTCCAGTTTTCTGGAAAACTGGAAAATATTTCTGTCAGTAAACAGACCCTAAGAGTTTTGAAAATGAGATGTAAAGTCCAATTTGAACGATAAACTGGGGTGCAAACTCAAATTAACACTTTGAATTATTGTTAGTGATAATAGAGATTATTATATTCATGTGATTTTAATTTATAAGTAATTTTATTTGAAAATAGCTTTTACGTAGTATTAAAGATTATGTAACGATTTCTAGTTTCGGACATGAATAGGCCCTAGCCTAAAGGAATCAAAGCGAACTCAATCACCAAAAAATTGGCTGGGGCCAAATAAAAGATGATAGGTGTTAATTGTTGACAATTGTAAATTTGTAATGCCAGATTTTCATAATTCAATTAAGAACTTACAAGTGATATCCGTGTCACTAAAAATCAGATCCAAATGAGACCAAAATCACGCGATAAGTGTTGCATTGCTTTAGTTTAAAAAAACGCAAGGTATGTCTAGAGCACGGGATTTGTGAAGTAGGAGCTCGTAATATAATTATAATACACTCATGAGTCATAGAGCAATGTCGCATTATAGTCGATGAGATGCATTATACTCTCTTCCTTCCACTAACAACGGGAAGAGAGACGGTGCCCTACAAATTAATAAAAAGTGGAGTATAAATTGATATAAAATTGATAAAGTATGAATAAAGTAAGAACAATTTAGAATTATACAAAATTATTTATCAAATTTGATATGAGATAATTTTAGTGAAATGAATCGAAATGGTAAAATTAGACCATCTTAGCGTAGACACCGTAGACACAAAGTTATTTCATCATTTGTTCACGAGAGCCATGCATGGATAATTCAAAGTATATCCGGGCCCCAACACGACATGTCTAGTCAGCAGATAATCCGCCCTATCTATAAATTCGATATGCAGATAATCTTCTTCTTATTACAATTACCTGTCCATCTTAATTTGTACCTGCACTGACTGGAGCATAGCGTGACTCATCTCGAGTCTTCGATCTCTAGCTTGAATCACCGTGTGTATATATAAAAGCCTCAATCTCTTCCATCCGATCCCACATGCTTTTCATCATCGTCGAGGAATTCAACGGCCTGGCCGGCGCCGAGGAACCGGCCAAATGTTCAACGCCGCCGTGAAGGCCTCCGTCTCCTCCACCAATCGGTTCAGAATCTGCACGCCTGAAGAGGAGGCCAAAATCTCCACCGTTGACAAGGATCAAATTCAAATGGCCCGATCGAGGCCAATCATGCACGCAGAAATCATTTTCCGCCTCCTCTGGATTCGTGATTTGTTATTTCACATTTTCGATCATGCTCGTACGTACTTCCGATCCTCTTCAGCCTGGAAGAGTCAAACAGAGTCAAAGAGGAGAATCTGAAACTCTACGCTTTGAGAAGCGGCGAGGATCTCGATCTTATTCCAGGCAGCGATGGTGGTATGTATGTGGAACTCAGTCCGGCCTGCTCGATCACCCTGCCACTTTTTGGACACTGGCTATGGATGCCGATCTGAAGAAGGGGTTTGGAAAAGGGGTTATCTGAAGAAAGCTTGATTGCTGTGATCAAACCCTATATATGAACCAGTAAGTTGAGTTGATGAATCTGTTCACTGATCCTTGTTTATTCAAGTTTTTCCCTGAAATGTACTGTTCTTTCAATTCCTTAAACACTTTAGTATACTTCATTTAAATTTATTTATATTTTTATTTATTCATTTACTTATTTAATTACGTAGTACTTACTTATTTATTTACTTATTTATTTATTAAATTTATTAATCTATTTATTTATTAATTTACTTATTTATTTATTTATTTATTTATTTATTTATTTATTTATTTATTTATTTATTTATTTATTTATTTATTTATTTATTTATTTATTTATTTATTTATTTATTTATTTATTTATTTATTTATTTATTTATTTATTTATTTATTTATTTATTTATTTATTTATTTATTTATTTATTTATTCATTCATTCATTCATTTATTTGTTTATTTGTTTATTTACTTATTTATTTATTTATTTATTTATTTATTTATTTATTTATTTATTTATTTATTTATTTATTTATTTATTTATTTATTTATTTATTTATTTATTTATTTATTTATTTATTTATTTATTTATTTATTTATTTATTTATTTATTTATTTATTTATTTATTTATTTATTTATTTATTTATTTATTTATTTATTTATTTATTTATTTATTTATTTATTTATTTATTTATTTATTTATTTATTTATTTATTTATTTATTTAGTCATTCATTCATTTATATAAATGTGTTGCTTGACATTTTTAATGAGATTTTTTTAAATATGTAATATTCTTTGATTCAATAAGACTTATTTTATCTAATAAGTGTGAAATAATGGGAAAGGGTACTCCAATAGGAGTCCTGACAGATATATTTATAATAGAATAGTTGTCAAAATACAAAGAATTCCTAAATATATATGAGGTAGATTCCTAAATATATTAGGCTATTACACCCCCTCAAACTGTGCGAGAGATACAACGTGCATGTTGTCTTTTAAAAAATGAAATTGCAAACTAAAAAATACTCTTGGTAAATATATCCGTGAGCGGAAGATTAGAAGGCACATCTTTGACAATAAGATCTCCATGAGAATATATGTCTGCAGCAGCAAGCGGCGAACTCAACAGCGCGCTTGAAGCAAGCACCGTGGTCAGCGATGCAGAGAAGGTGGGCTGCGCGAACATAGGCAGCAGCAGGCGGCGAACTCAACGGCACGCTGGAAGCAAGCACCGTGTTCAGCGACGCGAAGGAGGTGATCTGCGCCATATTAGCCGCGCTCATCTTCAAAGGATTGGAGACTACCGTAAATGTGGCGGCAGTCGACCCCGAGGCGGCGGCGGTTATAATAAGGTTCATGGGAACCGAAAAAAGAAAAAAATTGTATCTACAAACCTAGAGCTCTGATATCATGTGAAATAATGGGAAAGGGTACTCCAATAGGAGTCCTGACAAAAATATTTATAATAGAATAGTTGTAAAGTACAAAAAATTCCTAAATATATATTAGGTAGATTCCTAAATATATATTAGGTAGATTCCTAAATATATTAGGCTATTGATTCCTAAATATATTAGGCTATTAATAAGTTCATAATATCCTCAATAACTCTAATCAAATAAACTAATGTCCTCAGTTCAAACGCTAAGCTGAACTGCTCAGGAGCGTTCTTCTTGCCATGGAAAACCGATCGATTCTGAGTGGTGGATAACATTGATTGCAGCGTGGATTTTGAAGAGAAAAAAAAAACAAGAATGCCCACACCACCACCTTTATGAGGATCAAACAATTAACCCTATGAGGATCAACCAGTAAGTTTATTTAACTTTTTTCCTTGAAATGTGTCATTTCTTTAAACAGTTTAGCATACTTCATCTATGAGTTTTTCCTTAAATATTACTAGTAAAAAGTTGAACAAAAATATTACTCTCAGTAACTATTAATGACTATAGTTATATTTAACCTTAAATCATAGTAACTTACATGTAATTACTAAGATGTATACTAAATTAGATTTTTATTGTATTGTTTGAAAATAAAAACGAAGGGGCCGAAAAAATGTTGCAAATACTCTAAAGAAGTTGGCGCAATTAATAATTCAAGCTTGTACACATTTAATGTAGTGAGAAGAAAACAGTCGCAATAAGTCTTAGAAATTAAAATGAACCGGTGGGCGTAGCTCAAATGGTAGCAATGGAGTGACACAAGGGTTAGATCTCGGGTTCGAATCCCGGCAATTGCAATGAGTGGTTACTATGCTGAAAAATGCATAGGGCTTCTGCAAGTACCGGGGACAAAGCTCCACTCTCTATCTGTCAGATTGTGATTATAGTGCAATTTACATCCTCCCATCGTGCCGTCCGGTCGGTGTTGGGGGGCCCTCAGGGATGGGGTGTCATCCTTTTTTTTAGAAATTAAAATGTTCTCTATTAATATCTTTAACGACGGTATTATATGCGGTCCCAAAAGATTTTTGGGACTGATCAATTTTTCCATCACAGTATATCATTTGAGGCGAGGCCAATAAGGATGGTCACATGACCACTTGTTTTTTGTCGCAATTAAACATTAGCGACCATCCATTAATTAGGTTTTTGCGACCATTTTTCCTTTCGCATATAAGCCTTTTATTGTAGTAGTAAATTTAAAGAACATTATATTAAAATAGTAACATTAATGAACTTTTTCCTTTAAAATAAGTTGAATACTATGGTACCCATAAAAAATTGAAGGTATTTGATTTGTTCAAGTTATTATTTTCTCATTTATTTATGTTTAAATTACTTAATTCCAACTCATTTGCACGATCGAATTAGGTGAAAAGTTCTGGAGTGAAAAAACAGAATGATGACCTTAATCCTCCATATTTAAGAAACCCAAACGGATTACATTTTTTCCAAAAATTTAGACAAAAGAACAAATTGAAAACATTTTTACCTTAATAGTTTTTCAATTTAAAAAATATAAAAATGCTCTTCATTATCTCTTTCTTTCTAGAAAAACTTGAAAATGGCTTTACATTTAAAATATAACTAGTCAAATTGATATATACATTTCACATATATGCTCAATAAGAAAATAATTCTTATCCAAAGTAGACAGTACATATACTATCAAATAAATATGTCTTATGGGTACCATAAAAACTACCAAATAAATATGCCTTACTCATTACTCATCAAAATAATGATCTGGATTCTGGAGTCTTTTCTCCATTTACCACCGTATGGCGTCGGCGAAAACCGTCGTCACCGCCTCAGCCATGATACGGTGGCCTGCGAACTAATTCCTTACCAGCAGCTCTAGGCGGATTACGTGGCAGGTCGATCCTGACTCCTGTGGAATATAATTCAACGGCCGAGTGAGGAACCAAATGTTCTCCTGACTCCCAAAAATTTTAAGGAACCATATGTGACTCCTTTATGGAGCCACATGTGATTCCATAAAATCACTCCCTGACTCCTCCACCAATCGGCTGAAAATCAGCATAACGACTGAGGAGGCCAAAATCTCCACCATCGTTGACAAGCTACAACCATGCTTGTTGTACCCACCACTTTGTACCCACCTTTTACCCAGCTCTGTGAAGGCTATTTTTTTGTCTGTGAAGCCGGTTCATAGACAAAATATGTCTTTGAATTCCTTCACAGACATATTTTGTCTGTGAAGGAATTCACAGACAAAAAAAAATAACTTCACAAACATGGGTGGGTACAAAAGTGGGTATAAAAGTGGGTACAAACATCATTTTTCGACAAGCTAAGGATCATGAATTCGATCAATGGGGTCAAATTCAAATGGCCGGAGCCAAATCACGCATGCAGAAGACCGATAACAATTTGGCTTTACACTCACATGTATAATACTCCGTACATCATTTGTTCACGAGAGCCATGCATAATCCCCCACACACGACATGTCCACTTAGACACCCACTACAAAAAAAACACATATTTGGCACGGATTTGGCACTTATTTGGCACAGATATTTGGCACTATAAACCAAAATAAAAAAAATGTAAATTACGATTTAAATATCAACATATTAGTATTATAGCAATAGACTTAAGTATATATACAAGTGTTCACTTAATTGAACCATGAATATTAAATTTCAATATCTTTCAAATCATAATAAATCTAGAATCAAACATTCATATTCTAGAATTAAGAACTAAACGTACAAAATATTATACTTAATTATTAATAAATAAAATAGCAAGTTTTAAAAAGTTCGGTTTTGAGATGTGAAAACCAAAACCAAAACCAAACATCTTCGGTTCGGTTCGGTTTTTTGAGTTCGGTTTCGGTTTTCTTACGGTTCGATTTTCTTGCGATTCAGTTGTTTTGGTTGCGATTTGGGTTTTTTCGATTGGATTTTCGGTTTTTGGTTTCACCGACCCACCCCCGCAAGACCATATGATTTGTGAATTAGGAGTACATGATATACACTCATAGCAATGCCGCATTATACTCGATCACATGCATAATACTACCTTTGTCCCTTAAAACTTTGCCAAGTTTGACCGGCATAGAGAATAATAAAATAAAATCTGTGTGGTTAAGGTTTGTTAAAAAGATGGAGAATAACAGAAATCACAAAATAATTGATTAAATGGGAAAAATGTCAAAATTTTTGGAACATCATAAAAAAGAAATATGACAAAGTTTTAATAAACGGAGGGAGTACCAAGTACAAGTATAT